>JARQOD010000005.1:241142169-241255851 GCA_033576555.1 Oophaga sylvatica
ATAAAAGCGCCAAAACATAAAAAAATGATATAAATGAGGTATCGCCATAATCGTACTGACCCGAAGAATAAAACTGCTTTATCAATTTTACCACACGCGGAACGGTATAAACGCCTCCCCCAAAAGAAATTCATGAATTGCTGATTTTTGTTCATTCTAACCTCCCAAAAATCGAAATAAAAGCGATCAAAAAATGTCACGTGCTCAAAAATGGTACCAATAAAAACGTCAACTCGTACCGCAAAAAATAAGACCTCACATGACTCTGTGGGCCAAAATTTTCAAAAAATTATAGCTCTCAAAATGTGGCGATGCAAAAAACTATTTTTTGAATAAAAAGCGTCTTTTAGCGTGACAGCTGCCAATCATAAAAACCCGCTATAAATAGTAAATCAAACCCCGCTTTATCACCCCCTTAGTTAGGGAAAAATAATAAAATTAAAAAAAAGTATTTATTTCCATTTTCCCATTAGGGTTATGGTGAAGGTTAGGGTTGCGGCTAAAGTTAGGGTTAGGGTTGGCGCTAAAGTTAGTATTAGGCCGGGATCACACATGCGAGTAAGTCGTCCGACACTCGCATGTGAAATCCCAGTTCTGGCGCCGGCATTCGGGAGTGGAGCGAGCGGCTGCATGTAGTTTTATGCAGCCGCGCGCTCCACTCCCGAGTGCCGGCGCCAGAGCTGGGATTTCACATGCGAGTGTCGGACGACTTACTCGCATGTGTGATCCCGGCCTTAGGGTTATGGTTGGGATTAGGGATAGGGGTGTGTTAGGGTTAGGTTTGTGGTTAGGGTTGGGACTAGGGTTAGGGTGTGTTGGGGTTAGGGTTGGAGTTAGAATTGGGGGTTTTCCGCTGTTTAGGCACATCAGGGGCTCTCCAAATGCGACATGACGTCTGATCTCAATTCCAGCCAATTCTGCGTTGAAAAAGTCAAACGGTGCTCCTTCCCTTCTGACCTCTGCCATGCGCCCAAACAGTAGTTTACTCCCACATGGGGTATCAGCGCACTCTGGACCCTAAGAGTTATTGTGCAATTTGTCCTATTTCTTCTGTTACCCTTGGGAAAATAAAAAACTGGGGCAAAAGTATCATTTTTTAAAAAAAAAAAGATTTTTTTTGTTTTTACGGCTGTACGTTATAAACTTCTGTGAAGCACTTGGGGCTTCATAGCGCTCACCACACATCTAGATAAGTTCCTTATGGGTCTATTTTCCAAAATGGGGTCACTTGTGGGGGTTTCCACTGTTTAGGCGCATTAGGGGCTCTCCAAATGCGACATGACGCCCCCAGACCATTCCATCAAAGTCTGCAATCCAAAACGTCACTACTTCCCTTCCGAGCCCCAACGTGCACCCATACAGTAGTTTTCTCCCACATATTGGGTATCAGCGTACTCAGGACAAATTGGACAACAACTTTTGGGGTCCAATTTCTCCTGTTACCCTTGTGAAAATAAAATATTGGGACGAAAAAATCATTTTTGTAAAAAAAAAAAAAAAATTTATTTTACTGCTGTACGTTATAAACTTCTGTGAAGCACTTGGGGTTCAAGGTGCTCACCACACATCTACATAAGTTCCTTGAGGGGTCTAGTTTCCAAAATGGTGTCATTTGTGGGGCGTTTCAACTGTTTAGGCAGATCAGGAGCTCTCCAAACACGACATGGCATCCAGCCAATTCTGCATTGAAAAAGTCAAACGGCACTCCTTCCCTTCCAAACTCTGCCATGCACCCAAACAGTGGTTAACCCCCACATATGGGGTATCAGCGTACTCAGGACAAATTGCACAATAACTTTTGGAGTCTTGTTACCCTTGGGAAAATAAAAATTGGGGTGAAAAGATCATTTTTGTGGAAAAAAATATGATTTTTTAATTTTACGGCTCTACGTTATAAACTTGTGTGAAGCACTTGGGGGTTCAAATTGCTCACCAAAGATCTAGATAAGTTCCTTAGGGGGTCTAGTTTCCCAAATGGGGTCACTTGTGGGGGTTTCCACTGTTTAGGCACATCAGGGGCTCTCCAAATGCAACATGGCGTCCAATCTCAATTCCAGCCAATTTTGGTTGGAAAAAGTCAAATGGTGCTCCTTCCATTCCGAGCTCTGCCGTGCGCCCAAACAGTGGTTCCCCCCCACATATCGGGTATCAGCGTACTCAGGACAAATTGGACAACAACTTTTGTGGTCCAATTTCTCCTGTTACCCTTGGAAAAATAAAAAAATTAGTGACTAAAAATAATTTTTGTGGGAAAAAAATAGGATTTTTTATTTTCATGCCCGGGCATTATAAACTTGTGTGAAGCACTTGGGGGTTCAAAGTGCTCACCAAAGCTCTAGATAAGTTCCTTAGGGGGTCTAGTTTCCAAAATGTGGTCACTTGTGGGGGGTTTCTACTGTTTAGGCTCATCTGGGGCACTGCAAACGGAACATGACCCCATCAACGTCTGCATTCCAAAACGTTACTACTTCCTTTCCAAGCCCTGCCGTTCGCCCAAACAGTTTCCCCCCCCACATATTGGGTATCAGCGTACTCACGACAAATTGGCCAACAACTTTTGGGGTCCAATTTCCTAGGGAAAAATCAAAAATTTGGGACTAAAAAATCATTTTTGTGGAAAATTGTTTCTTTTTTTTTTCACACCCAGGCATTATAAACTTTTGTGAAACACTTGGGGATTCAAAGTGCTCCCAACAGATCTAGATAAGTTCCTTAGGGGGTCTAGTTTCCAAAATGGTGTCACTTGTGGGGGGTTTCCACTGTTTAGGCGCATCAGGGGCTCTCCAAACGCGACATGGCATCCAATCTCAATTCCAGCCAATTTTAGTTTGAAAAAGTCAAACGGCTCTACTTCCCTTACGAGCTCTGCTGTGCGCACAGACAGTGGTTTTCCCCCACTTATGGGGTATTGGCGTACTCAGGAGAAATTGCACAACAACTTTATCTGTCCATTTTCTCCTTTTACCCTTGTGAAAATAAAAAAAAAGTTTGTAAAAGATCATTTTTGTGGCTAAAAAGTTAAATATTCATTTTTTCCTTCCACGTTGCTTCAGCTCCTGTGAAGCACCTGAAGGGTTAATAAACTTCTTGAATGTGGTTTTGAGTACCTTGAGGGGTGCAGTTTTTAGAATAGTGTCACTTTTGGGTATTTTCTGCTATATAGACCCCTCAAAGTGACTTCAAATATGAGGTGGTCCCTAAAAAAAATGGCTTTGTAAATTATGTTGTAAAAATGAGAAATCGCTGGTCAACTTTTAACCCTTATAATTTCCTAAGGAAAAAAAAATTTGATTCCAAAATTGCACTGATGTAAAGTAGACATGTGGGAAATGTTATTTCTTAACTATTTTGTGTGACATATTTCTCTGTTTTAAGGGAATAAAAATTCAAAGTTTGAAAATTGCAAAATTTTCAAAATTTTCGCCATATTTGCATTTTTTTCAAAAATAAACGCAAGTTATATCGAAGAAATTTTACCAATAACGTGAAGTACAATATGTCATGAGAAAAAAATCTCAGAATCGCGCAGATCCGTTGAAGCGTTCCAGAGTGATAACCTCATAAAGAGACAGTGGTCAGAATTGTAAAAATTGGCCCGGTCATTAACGTGCAAACCACCCTTGGGGGTGAAGGGGTTAAAGGGAATGTGTCATGTAAAATTTGAAAATAATCTGCAGTTATAGGGATAATCTGCAGGTTACTAGCATGTTGTGCAGAGCAGGAACTCAGAGCCTCGCTACTCTGAGGAAATTAACTTTATTCTCCCCAGCACATTTGGCTTCCTATTCACGCAGGCAGCAGTTACTGATCTGTGCATATGGAGCAGCAGCTTTAACTACAACGCTTGAACTAGCATACAGTAGCTCATCAATAGTCCCAGTTGTTAGTGCTGGGTGGCACTGTTACAGACACCACTGGCTATGCACCGGGCGGTGACTGAAACTTTGCTGGCGCAACTGGAAGCTGAAAGCAGCCAGGGAAAATAAAGTTCATATCCTACCGGCAACAAGGCTCTTGGTGCTGGCATAACAGAGTGTCCGAACGTTCTTAGCCTGTATTTTGACCCCATATCTGCATGTGAAAATATTATTTTACAAGACTGGTTTACTTTAAATGCAACTGTCTACCTCACACAGTGTATTGTGGAAAAAAAACAAACAAAATAAAGCAAAATATTTTTTGCACACTAATAGTCTAATATTAGAGCCTTATACAACAACTGAATACTACTGTTGGTTGCCACCAGTTACCATTTATTTTCCTTTAACCGGATAGGTTGAAATCACTTGGACCTTAATAAGGCTGTCTTTATGTTAAAGTGTTCAAAAGGGGTACAATACACTTTTATGAGACCTCAGAGCATTTTTTGGGGGGATAATTAGAAGCTGTACAGTATTTAGATTCATAGCAAACTCAAATCCAAATTTTTGAGAAACTTCAACAAAGCTGATAAATTTGAATTTCAAAAGTCTGCTCATCTCTAGTGTAAATGAGAAATAAGAATTTTTATTAAAGGAAATGTCATTATTTAGATGTACAAAATTTTGCTGTATTACATGTACAACATTTTTTTTACATATAAGCATTTGGTATAGTGAGCCACATATTCCTCAATAGAAATTGTGCACATTCCCAAGATATTACTGGTATAATTTGCAAGCAGCCGTATAATCATCAAGAACTGTTTTGCATTTCTTTCCTACTAACATAGCTTCAAAAGCCATCATTTTATTAATATAACATTTAATAATGCTAAAAACTTCACTTAAAACCTAAAATGTTAAAAAGTAATTTTCTCTTCCCTTGTTTTTTACTCAGAAAACACTATAACAAATGTAAGCATTACTCATAAATCCAAGTACTGTATATCTTTAAAATTAAATCTGCATATAGATGAGAGACTTAGTACACAGTAGTCTGGCAGTCTCAATGCAATTTCTGTGTTTGAAGTTTTTGCCAAATGCAATGCACGCTCTCATTTCAACATAATCCTATTGGTAACATTAACTGTTCATAAAGTGTACATTCAGTTGGTCTTAGCTTTAATAATCCTTCCTATGCATATTTGTCAATGTTCCAGCAGGCTGAATTCTACACTATCTGCTGTATTGGCAAAGCTCAAATCAAGTTGCTATTGATATTATTAGCAGTGGTGCACTAAAAAGTTAACAAAGAAAAGAAAAACAAGTTAATTCTAAATCATGGGGGACCACAGAGCTTAACCCCATCACCCCCAAGCCTGTTTTTACCTTCATGACCAGGCCAAGTTTTACAATTTTGACGAATGTCACTTTATGTGGTAATAACTCTGCAACACTTCAACAGATACCAATTATTCTGCTATTATTTTTTCGTGACATATTGTAGTGGTAACATTTCATAGAAATAAATTGTGTTCATTTGTGAAAAAATGGAAATTTGGAGAAAATTGAGCAATTTTCAAACTTTTCATTTTTATGCCCTTAAATCAAAGATTTATGTCAGGCAAAATACTTAATAAATAACATTTCCCACATGTCTACTTCACATGAGCGACATTTTTGAAACTTAATTTATTTTGTAAGGAAGTTATAAGAGCTAAAAGTTGTCCATCAATTTCTCATTTTTCCAATAAAATTTGCAAAACCATTTTTTCAGGGGCCACATCACATTTGAAATTACTTTAGGGAGCATATATGACTGGAAATGCTCAAAGGTGGCACTATTCTAAAAACTACACCCATCAAGGTATTTAAAATCACATTCAAGAAGTTTATTAACCCTTCAGGTGCTGCACATGAATTTTTGCAATGTGGAAGGAAAAAATTAACAATTAACTTTTTTAAAACTCATTTTAATTTAGACCCAAATTTTTCAATTTTCAAGAGGGTAGCAGGAGAGACTAGATCACAAAATTTGTTGTGCAATTTTGCCTGAGCACGTCAATATCCCCTATGTAGGGGAAAACCACTGTTTGAGCACATGGCAGGGTCCAGAAGGAAAGGAGTGCCATTTGACTTTTTTGAATGTAAAATTTGCAGAAATAATTAGCAGATGTCGTGTCACATTTGGAGAGCCCCAGATGTGCCTAAACAGTAAAAACCCCACACAAGTGACACGATTCTAGAAACTAGACCTCTAAAGAAACTGACCTAGATGTGTTGTGAGCACCTTTAACCTCAAGATGCTTCATGGAAGTTTATAATGTTGAGCCGTGAAAATTAAAAAAATCCACAAAAACATTTTTAGACCCAAATTTGCATTTTCACAAAGGTAGCAGGAGAAATTGCACCATGAAATTTGTTGTACAATTTCTCCTGAGTATGCCAATACCCAATATGTGAAGGAAAACAACTGTTTGGGTGCACAGCAGGGCTTGGAAGCAAAGAAGCTCTATTTGAATTTTTGAATGAAAAATTTGATGGAATAATTAACAGACTCCATGTCGCGTTTGTAGAGCCCCTGATGTGCCTAAACAGTGGAAACCACTCACAAGTGACCCTATGTTGGAAACTATCCCCTCAAAAAACTTATATAGATGTGTGGTGAGCACCTTAAACGCCCAAGTGCTTAACAGATAATTATAAAGTAGAGCCGTAAAAATAAAAAAAATACAATGTTTTTCTACAAAAATATTCTTTTAACCCCACATTTTTTAATTTCACAAGGGTAACAGAAGAAATTTAACCCCAAAATTTGTTTTGCAATTTCTCCTGAGCATGCAGATTCCTCATATGTGGGGAAAACTATTGTTTCGGCGCTCGGCTGGGCTCAGAAAGTAAGATGTGACATTTTGGAATGCTGACTTTGATGGAACGGCCTGCGGGTGTCATGTCACTTTTGGGGAGCCCTTGATGTGCTTAAGAAGTAGAAAAGAATTGGCCATATTTTAGAAACTAGACTACTCAACGTGAATCTGTAAAAATATTTTTTCCCACAAAAATGTTTTAGCAGCATGTTTTTCATTTTCACAAGGCTAGCAGAGAAAAATGGACCCTAAGATTTGCTGTGCAATTTTTCCTGTTAATGCCGATACCCCATATGTTGACCAAAAGTTCTTTTGAGGCACAGTTCAAAGCTCAGAACGGAGGAAGCACCATATTGGAGTTCAGATTTTGCTGGACTGGTTTAAGGGAGTCATGTCACATTGGCAGAACCCCTGATGTGCAAGAAGAGCAGAACTCACCATATGTGACTCCATTTTACAAAGTACACCTCTCAATTAATACATGTATGGGTGCAGTGATCATATTGACACCACAGATGGGTCACAGAATTTTATACCATTTGGCAGTGAAGAAAAAAATAATGACATTTTTAGCACCAAATGTTGTTTTAGCCCCAGATTTTATATTTTCATACTAAGAAATGGGTAAAAATGGCACCATTATTTGTCCCACAATTTCTGATGAAAGTAGAAATACCCCATATATGACTGTATAGTAGTGCTTAGCCACACGGCGAGACTCAAGCGGGACGGAGCTCTATTCTTCTAGAATAGTATGTGGACTACATATACAGAGCCCCTAAGTGATAGAATAGCATAATCCCCCTCAAGTTACCACATTTTGGAAATTACACCCCTCTGAGAATCTATCTACTCATGTAGTGATGACTTTGAATCCATGGGTCTTTTCCAGAAGCAAGCAGAAGTAGATGTTGCTAAGTGAAAATTGCAAACTGCCATTGTAGTGACCAGTACATTATAGTGAACAGTACATTGTAATGACCAGTGCGTTGTAGTGACCAGTGCATTGTAGTGACCAGTACTGTCTGCCCAGCTTATGCTCATGGAGACTCGCACACGTAAATTAGGTTGGCTTTCATCGCTACAGGAATTCCAAACATGTGGAGGCTAACTGCAGTTTAGGCACACTGAACTCAGAAAGGAGGGAGGTATTTGGATTTTGGAGCTCAGAATTTGTTGAATTTGTTTTCTAGGGTGAAGAGCCATAGCACTTTTCCAGAACCTTGGTGCTACTGGTAATGTGGAAGCCTCCTGTATTTCTGTTAACAGATGGACCTGAGTGGAGACTTGCTTTTTTGTGGACTGATTTAAAGCTTTTGTTAGGAACATTTTACACAAATTTTGGGATCACATTTATCCGGTGCTCTATGCTATCAGGGCTTACATATAAATCTCTGATTGACATGATTAGGCTGAAACCTCCGAGCGATCCATTCATTTTAATGAGGCAGCAGAGTCACTCTGGACTCCATCTGGCCTCTGTTCAATGGAGTTCTTTTTTCAGAAGTGCACAAAACTGTGGTCAATGTCACTTTCATGCATGCCTAAAAAGAATGACATCGCCGGATCATAGTTAGCCACACGGTGTCCACAGTGCCTCCATCTTCCTCACTACAAGGACTATTCCACCAGGGGTTTTGTCTGAATCACATATTTCAGAGATTTGCACGGAAATCCTAGTGCAAGTGATCAGCGCAAAGTGCAGGATAAATTTGAGCTGAGACTTACTACGATCTTTGAGAGGAAAAATGACCAAATCAACAGCAGGAGAAAAATTGGTTTTAGATATTTTTTATGCTGTTTCTTTTGCAGTATAAATGATTAGCTGACTTTATTCTTCTGGTTGGTGCGATTACACCAATTCTAGATTTATATCTGGTTTTTAAATTTGGCAGCTATCACACATTAAAGGATGCTTTTTTGCAAAAACTAGTTTTTGCATTGCCATAATTTGAGAGCTATAATTTTCCATATTTCAGCTGACAGTCATGTGAGGGCTTATTTTTGCGGGATGAGTTGACATTTTTTTTGGTACCTTTTTCGGTCACATAACATGTTTTAATTGCATTGTACTCCAATTTTTGGGAGCAGAATGAACAAAAACTCAGAAATTCAGAAATTTTTTACATTTTTGTTTTTTTGCTTTTTTAATGCCATTCCACGTGTGATAAAATTGATAAGGCAAATTCTTCAGGTCAGTACAACTACAGTGATACCACATTTATATCTTTTTTTGTGTTTTGGCGCTTTTACACAATAAAAACTATTTTATAGAAAAAATTATTATTTTTGCATTGCTTTAATCTGAGAGCTATAACTTCTATTTTTCCACTGATTGAGCTTTGCGGTGGATTGTTTTTTGAGATGATGTTTTTAGAGATACCCTATTTATTTAAATTTGTCTTTTTGATCTCCTTTTATTCCACTTCTTGTTTGGTGGTATGATGACAAAGCATCGTTTTTTGCCTTTTTTATTTTTTACAGTGTTCAGTAAATGAGTTAACTAGTGGGACAGTTTTATAGGTCGGGTTATTCTGGATGCGGCAATACCAAATATGTGTATTTTATTGATTATTAACTTTGTTATTATTTGATTTTTGTCACTTTTTTCACTTTTTACTTTGTCCCAATATAGGACTTTCACTTTTTCAGCCTGATCGCTTATAAAGGATAGAAATGCAAGAGCTTTCCTATACCTTATAAACTGTTAATGCTGCACTGACAGACAAACTTGCTACATCCTACTCTGAGCATGATTTAGAAAGTTTGCTAGCTCTGGTGACCCGAATGTCGCCATGATGACATCAAATAACCATGGCAACGATTGGGCCCCCACAATGACATCGAGGGGGCACTGATCTAAGGGCAGAGTGGCCTCCTCCCTCTGCCTGCTCTCTAAATGTTGCGATCGATACCATATTTAGAGGGTTAAAGTGTCGGGAGCAGTGCTGGCACCACTCCTGGCACTGGGTGACAGGTGTCAGCTGTCAGATTCAGCTGACACTCGGCGGCGATCGCCTGCATACAGCCCCCTGTGCATGGGCGATTACCAAGATGTATATATGCTGAAAATGTCGGCAAGGGGTTAAAATGCAATCATTTTCTTTTGGTAATAGAGCAATGGAATGGGTTGTCAAGAATAGACAACTTTTTCACAACACCTTAAAAACAAAAATTAAAAAACACTGGATTGCAGTTGACAGTCAATGAAAGAGATGAATGGATCACTGTGTGCAACCGCTGTCCGTCGTCCAGGTCAGTGCTCTTAGCCATGGACAGGAAATTCCTTACTCTTCGGGGTCCCAGACTCAGGTTATGAATATGTCACCTGTGCACTGCATATTACACAAATGATGTCACACCAGCCCCAAGCTCAGTGCCAAATGAATCTTGAAGTTCAGGAAATTTAAGCAGCTCCCGTTCATGGCCTGAGAACACTGACATGAACTGTGGATTGGAATTGTGCAAAGTGATCTTTCCATCTATAATCAACACCATTTTTTTAGTTTTTATTTTATTTTCGGGAAAACTTTGATCCTTTCTTTGTTGGTAAAAATCACATTTATTAGTCATTTATTTTGCAAATTAGGCATACATATGAGTGATGATTACATGTGTATTCATATCCATAAAATGTTTGATTTTATTTTCTTATTTTTAAAGGGATCCTGTTGTGTAACAAAATTCTAATAACGTGCTAATACAGGGTTAATTTGTAGGTTAATAGCATTGCAATGCTGCCCAGTGCCTTACTGAAAGTATGGATACCAAGATAACATAAACATTATTCCTCATGGGAGCCTTTGGCTTTCGTTCACAAAAGCTATAGCCACCACGCAGAACACAGCGTGTTGTGGCTCTAAGCATTTTAATTGACAACGCATTTATGCAGATCAAGCTGCTAATCAGCTTACAGCTGACTCTCACATTGTGCTGACCAATAATTGTAACCATTATGAGCATACCTCTATGACTGATTTCAGTGGCTCCACGGAGGAATAAAGATTATTTTCTGCCTGTAGCCGTGCTATCAATAAGGCAGCTCTTCAGCATTGTAATACTATTACTCGGTAGATTAACTCCACATCTGTAGGTCAATAATGTTTTGGGACATAACAGGTTCCCTTTAACCCCTTAGTGACAGATCCAATTTTGTACTTAATGACCAAGCCAATTTTTACAAATTTTGCAATTTTCAAACTTTTAATTTTTGTACACTTAAATCAGAGAGTGTTGTCACACAAAATAATTAATAAATAACATTTCCCACATGTCTACTTTACATAAGCACAATTTTGGAAACATATTTTTTGTTAGGACGTTATAAGGGTTAAAATTTGACCAACGATTTCTTATTTTTCTAACAAAATTAACAAAACTTTTTTTTAGGGACCACCTCACATTTGAAGTAAGTTTGGGGATCAATATAACAGAAAATACCCAAAAGTGACACCATTATAAAAACTGCCCCCCTCAAGGTGCACAAAACCACATTCAAGAAGTTTATTAACTCTTCAGGTGCTTCACGAGAACTAAGCCAATGTGGAAGGAAAAAATGAACACTTTACTTTTTTCACAAAAAAATTTACTTTGGAAACATTTTTTTATTTTCCTAAGGGTTTTATGAGAAAATGGACCACAAAATTTGTTGAGCAATTTCTCCTGAGTACGCTGATATCCCATATGTGGAGAAAAGTCACTGTTTGGGTGCATGGCAGGGCTGAGAAGGGAGGAAGCACCGTTTGAATTTTTGAAAGCAAAATTGGCTGGAATCAATAGTGGCTCCATGTCGAGTTTCGAGACTCCCTAATGTACCTAAACAGTGTAAACTCCCCAATTCTAACTCCAACCCCAACACACCCTAACCCTAATTCCAGCCCTAACCATAACCCTAACCACAAACCTAACCCTAACACACTCCTATCCCTAATCCCAACCCTAACCGTTAATCAAGCCATAACCACACCCCTAACCCTAGCCCAACCCTAACTTTAGCCCAACCCTAAATTTAGTCAGAACCCTAACTTTAGCCCTACCCTAACTTTAGCCCAACCCTAAGCCTAGCCCCAACATTAACCCTAGCCCAACCCTAGCCCTAACTTTACCCGAACCCTAACCCTAACTTTAGCCAACTCACTTTAGCCCAACTCTAAGCCTAATGGAAAAATGGAAATAAATTCATTTTTTTATTTTATTATTTTTAGCTAACTAAGAGGGTCATAAAGTGGGGTTTGATTTACTATTTTTTATTTTGATCACTGTGATAGAGCCTATCACAGTGATCAAAATGAGCCAATAGGAAAAATTTCCTATTGTTGCTGGGTGCCGGCCGGCAGATATCGGTGGGTGCACTGCGCATGCTTCCGCCATTTTCTCCCAGAAGGAGACGCCGTGGCCCAGAGGACTTCATGGGATGTTACAGGGACAATGGAGGTACTAAGGGACCATATTTCTCTCTCCTCTGATGTGTGATCACATCAGGGAGAGAGAAATAAAATGGAAAATCTGACTTTTTTTTCAGTCGCTGTCATGTATAGTGTACAGTTCCTATAGCGTCTTGTGCTTGGGTGCGAGAAAAACACAGGAGACATAGGTTGAAATGAAATGACTTGTATTACTTCATACAAGCATGCTGAAAAGTTCACACAGTTTGCAGGAACAGAGTCAGGAGACACAGCAGGCCAGAGTAATTTCAAGCACTACAATAAATCTCCAAAGCAGGTTCAGGATCTCTTCTCTGTACCGTAATTCCTCTGCAAACATGGATTCACCAAACAGCAGGTTTCCAGAGTCCAAAAGTGTTCAAAGGTTCCTCAGTAGGGAATAGCTGGAGTACAAGTTCAAGGTTTCCAGGAGTCAGGTCACAGACTGACTGAGGCTTGATTCAGGAGCACTGATTGTTCAGCTGAGGCTGCTTAAGAAGCAAGAGGGAAGAATCAGGGCGGGAACATGAAAACTGGAACTCCATATTAACTGAGGGCAAGAGCTGCAGAAAGACAGAAAGCAAAATGGCCGACGGAAAACTGAGTTTCAAGGAACATGTCAACAGAGACAAAGAACCTTACATTACTCCGCCCTTAGGGACAACCTCCGGATGACCTCAGACCAGGCTTGTCAGGGTACCTCTGATGAAACTGGCGGAGCAGGTGAGGAGCATTTACATTGTTGACTGGTTCCCATGAGTTGTCCTCCACTGGGTAGCCCTGCCATTTAATCAAATATTGCAACTGATTTCTGTACAACCTGGAGTCTAGAATCCTTTCCACCATAAATTCTTCCTGACCATCGACCAGCACTGGGTCAGGGCAAGGAGAAGAACGTCCAGGAAACGTATTGGGTGTTGCAGCCTTTAGTAGGGATACATGAAAGACAGGGTGGATTCTCATAGTTCTGGGCAGTTGAAGACGACAAGCAACAGCACTTATAATCTTACTGATCTTATAAGGTCCAATGTACTTATGTCCCAATTTAGACAATGGAATCTTTAATTTAAGATTTCTGGTTGACAGCCAGACCAAATCTCCTACCTTGAAAGCTGGTGCAGGTTTACGAAATTTATCTGCTGCTTTCTTGTACCTTTCCTGAGCCAATTCTAGATTTTCCTTTAGAAGATCCATATTCTTTTGTAAAGAAGTGATTCTTTCAGCCACTGCCGGCAAGGGCGTATCTATGGGAAATTGAGGAAGAATGTTAGGATGATTACCTAGAGTGGAGTAAAAAGGAGACTGCTTAGTGGAGGCGCTCTGAGAGTTGTTATAAGAGAACTCAGCCAGTGGAAGTAGATCCACCCAATCATCTTGTAGGTGGCAGATAAAACAGCGGAGATACTGCTCCAGGTCTGATTGGTTCGTTCTGTCTGTCCATTAGTCTGAGGATGAAAAGCAGAAGAAAGGTTTACTTTAATGTCCAATGCTGCACAGAAATTTTGCCAAAACCTTGAAGTGAATTGCACCCCTCGATCCGAAATGACCTCATCCGGTACTCCATGTAAGCGAAACACATTCTTAATCATCAAGTCTGATGTCTGTTTTGCAGTGGTAAGCCGACACAAGGGATAAAATGAGCTGCCTTTGTTAGACTGTCAACCACCACTAGAATGGTGTTCTTCCCTTGAGAGGTTGGTAACTCCACAATGAAGTCCATAGAAATGGATCCCCATGGGCGGGACGGGGTAGGAAGAGGTTGCAACAGACCAGTTGGTGAGGAGCGAGGTGTTTTGCATCTTGCACAGACTTCACACGAAGTGACATAGTTTAAAACATCTTTCCTGTAAGTGGGCCACCAAAAGAAACGAGAAAGAAATTCTTGTGTCTTTAGAATTCCCCTATGCCCGGCTATCTTGGAATCGTGGATGAGTTGCAATACTCTCAATCTGACTGTTTCAGGTATATACAGACGTTGTCCCTGAATCCACACACCATTCTTAAAGACAAGACTTACGTCCCTTGGGTGTTGAGCCAACAAAGAATCCGCATGGTATGCTTCCTTGATGTCCTTAAGTAGGTCTTGATTATGAATCACTCCCAGTAATCTAGAGTCAGGAAGAATAGTCTTAGGAGGAGTAAGTGGACGTGTCTCTGCTGAATGAATCCTAGAGAGTGCATCAGCCTTTCCATTGCGCGATCCTGGTCTATAAGAAATGTCAAAATTAAATTGGTTTAGGAAAAGATTCCAGCGAGCCTGGCGAGGAGTCAGGCACTTAGCTGACCTGATAAATTCAAGGTTACGATGGTCTGTCAGGACGACTATTTGCTGTGCAGTTCCCTGAAGAATGTGTCTCCATTCCTTGAAGGCGGCAATAATGGCCAACAATTCTCTATTGCCCACATCGTAGTTCCTCTCAGCCGAAGACAACTGCTGGGAAAAGAAGGCACAGGGATGCAAGACATTCTTCTCACCTGTTCTCTGAGAGAGTATAGCTCCAACGGCACAGTCTGAAGCATCCACCTCTATTATGAAGGCAAGCTCGGGGTTGGGATGTACTAAGATAGGTGCGGTGGTAAATTTATCCTTTAAACAGGAAAATGTTTCCTGAGCTTGCGGGGTCCAGGAGAACCTAGACTGTTTCCAGGTAAGTTGGGTGATAGGTGACACTACCTCAGAAAAATTTTTAATGAAACGTCTATAGAAGTTGGCAAACCCGATGAAGCGCTGCACCTCCTTCACATTTCTAGGAATTGGCCAATCCTTGATGGCTTGGGTCTTGCTTCCATCCATACTAATCCCTTGCGTAGATAGTACATACCCCAGAAATTGAATTTTGGTCCTATGGAATTCACACTTTTCAAGTTTGATGTAGAGATGGTTTTGTCTTAGGCGTTCTAAGACCATTCTCACATGTCCATGATGTTCCTCTGTAGAGTTAGAAAAAATTAGAATATCATCCAGATAAATCACCACAAATGTATCTAGGAGATCCCTGAAGATATCATTCACGAAGTGTTGGAAAGTGGCTGGGGCGGTACTCAGACCAAAAGGCATAACTAGATATTCAAAGTGTCCATAGCGTGACCTGAAAGCAGTCTTCCATTCATCCCCAGGTCTAATACGGACCAAGTTATAGGCCCCACGGAGATCCAGTTTAGAGAAAATTTTGGCATGCCGCACTCTCTCCAACAACTCAGGGATTAAAGGCAATGGATAACGGTTTCTAATAGTAACCTTATTGAGTTCCCTATAGTCTATGCAGGGTCTCAGAGATCCATCTTTCTTCTTCACAAAGAAGATGGGTGCACCTGCGGGAGATGAAGAGGGGCGTATGAAGCCCTTGGCTAAATTTTCGTCTATATAATCCTTCAAAGCTTTTAGCTCGGGCCCCGCTAGGGGGTAGATCTTACCAAAAGGTATCTCGGCTCCAGGCAATAATTCAATTGGACAATCATATGGACGGTGAGGAGGAAGCTGATCAGCGTTCTTCTTGTCACATAAATCCACATAGTCCTGGTATACAGCTGGTAGTTCAGGGACTGACATGGTTCCTTTAGGAACAGAGCAAGCTGAAACTCCTTGACTCATCTGTTTCTCCGGAAAGTGTAATTCCTTGGTCTCCCAGTTAATCGTAGGATTCTGCGCCTGCAGCCATGGTAGCCCTAGAATAATGGGAAAGTGGGGAGAAGAGATAAGAATAAAAGACATTTTCTCCTGATGATCTTTACCCATAAGGACACTCAAAGGCTCTGTTTCTTGATCCACTGGTCCAGAAGTCAGTAGAGAGCCATCCACAGTCTCCATCTGTACTGGAGTAGCCTTCTTCACTGAACGTATCCCCTGTTTCAGAGCAAAGGAGATATCCATAAAATTTCCACTTGCTCCTGAGTCGATCATAGCAGAGCTAGACACCCAGACTGAGTCAACCCAGAGTTTGATGGAAAGGAAGCAATGAGAATTGTTTCTTTTACAACTCAGCTGGGACATCGCTGAGGAAACTTGAAAAATTGCAGCGTTTATACCGTCATCGTCCCCAGAACTAACAGAGTTTAAGTCCGAGAAATCAAGATCTCTTGCAGCAGATCTCTCTGGAGCCTGAGGCTCCGACATGACAGAGCTCCTCTCGCAACACTCACAGTGAATGACTGCTGCAGTAGTCTTACGAGAACGGCTGGGGCAGTTTATAATGAAGTGCCCTGACTTACCACAGTAGAAACATAGATTTTCCTTTATACGATGTTCTTTGCGTGCATCACTAACCAGTCTTTGTAAAGAGTCCACCTGCATGGGTTCAGGTTCTGGTTCCCTTGTGATCCTACTCAAAGGTTCCTTAGCTGAGAAGGGAGGTAGTAAAAGATTAGTGCGATAATTTTCGAACCATCTCTCTTGTCTGCGTTCAGTCAGACGAGCAGCAATACGAATACAATAGTTAATAAAGTCACCTAACGCAGTGGGAGGGTCGGCACGAGCAAGTTCATCCTTAATCAGTGGAGACAACCCTTTCCGAAAAATAGATTTCTTAGCGGAAGTGTCCCAAGTGGTATTAAGAGCCCATCTCCTGAAATCCAGGGCATATTCGGCTACTGAACGCTTACCTTGGCGCAAAGTTAACATGGCTGCTTCAGCTGTTGCACCTCGATTGGGGTCATCAAACACCTGCCCCATGGCTGAAATAAAAGCATCAAGGTGATTCAAACAATCATCCTCAGTCTCAATCAGAGGGTTTGCCCACATCAAAGCCTTATTGGTAAGCAACATGATTATAGTAAGCACTTTGGATCGTTCAGTGGGAAATTGTGAAGCATGTGCAGAGAAAAATAAATTGCATTGATTAATAAATCCCCTGAATTTCTCACGTTCACCGCCAAAACGAAAAGGAGGTAATTTGGGGATCCCAGAACTCGGGTTATGGCAGGAGCCTGGGCTCGCTCCTCTAGAGCCTCAATCCTGGCTCGCAATTCCTGGGTAGTCTGTCCAAACACTTGCAAATTATGATTAGTGAGGTCCTGTAGGCTTGCAAAACGGGTTTTTAAAGTCTGTACATCTGAAAGGATTGTATCAGTCACTCCGCAAAGTTCCTTTATGCGGGCCTCCATCTTCCAGATCTTTTAAGGCAGAAGTGCTGGAAGGAGAAGAGGAAAGGAAAAAAAACAAAAAAAAACAATAGTGTTTACCTGTGGTAACACTGCAGAGTAAAATTTTAAGGGAATGCGCTCACCTGGAATGGTTGTGAGAAGTCACAACCACTGTCATCACATAAGGTATTTTAAAGGACATCTGATATCCACAGTCACAGCAGACACGGCTTTCCCAGACCCAGCAGACACTAAACATTGGCTCCTGAATCTTGTCATGTATAGTGTACAGTTCCTATAGCGTCTTGTGCTTGGGTGCGAGGAAAACACAGGAGACATAGGTTGAAATGAAATGACTTGTATTACTTCATACAAGCATGCTGAAAAGTTCACACAGTTTGCAGGAACAGAGTCAGGAGACACAGCAGGCCAGAGTAATTTCAAGCACTACAATAAATCTCCAAAGCAGGTTCAGGATCTCTTCTCTGTACCGTAATTCCTCTGCAAACATGGATTCACCAAACAGCAGGTTTCCAGAGTCCAAAAGTGTTCAAAGGTTCCTCAGTAGGGAATAGCTGGAGTACAAGTTCAAGGTTTCCAGGAGTCAGGTCACAGACTGACTGAGGCTTGATTCAGGAGCACTGATTGTTCAGCTGAGGCTGCTTAAGAAGCAAGAGGGAAGAATCAGGGCGGGAACATGAAAACTGGAACTCCATATTAACTGAGGGCAAGAGCTGCAGAAAGACAGAAAGCAAAATGGCCGACGGAAAACTGAGTTTCAAGGAACATGTCAACAGAGACAAAGAACCTTACAGTCGCTGTTTTAACGTTAATAACAGCGATCACAACACTGGGGTAGATAAAAACCGAATCACATTCTCTGGGGTCTCAGCTATCCTCAGTAGCTGAGACCCCGGAGAAATTTTGACTCTGGGGGGGCGCTATACCCTTATTCCTCAGTGCCATTAAAAAGCGGCGCTGTGGCATAAGTACCCTTAACTGCCGCTGTTAAAAGGCATATCGGCGGTCATTAAGAGGTTAAAGTTTATTATTTTTTGACCTTCCAGTTGGATCCATACTAGATGAACACAGGCTTCTATAATTTTTTTTGCCAACTTATATATAACAGTAGACCGAGATCTATTTTTATTTCTATTTGTGCTTCATCAGTTTTTTGTCATCAGTGGAGCATATTTTCAGGAATGCTATGGACAAGAGTGGAAAAATAATCATATTTTTTAATTTCTAATCACCAAAAATCCTTTGAGTCTGGAAGTAGTGATCAAAAGTTGTGTTTAGATATTACTAAAATTATGAGAAAATGATAGCGTATGTACTTTGGAAATTTAACTTTTATTCATTTTATGGTGTAAGCATGACCTATTAACCTTAGATGTCTTGTACAGATACTTGTATTATATTGTACATAAACCTTTTTGTGCCTTCAATGGCAGTTAAGATAAATGAAAAATATAATTTCTGGGTTACTTCTGTCTGGATATCGATGATATAAGTAGTGTCTTGGAAAACATGCAAAAAAAAAATAAACTGAACATCAAACAATTAAAAAAAAACTTTCTGCAAATCAGCATTAGAGAAAACAATTGTTATACACAAATGTCACCCGGTAAATAATAGCAGTCTAACGTCAGTGTACAGTAAGGCTGTTGAACTGAGTTTGTCATTATAATTAATGGTGCATGACAACCTAAACTATCCAACCCCTATGGTGACTAAGTTTGCTCTGCAAATGTTTTTGCATTCCCTTGTTCTTTTGTTTTCACCATTTTCAGATATTCAATAGGAATGTCAGATAAAGTAGCACTTCTGAATTGTACATCACTCTTAATAGCCAATAATTTTCTTTTGGACAATAGTAGTTTTCAGCTACAATTGTATATCACTACACAACTGCCTTTTAAAGTGACCAGACATTCCTAAATGGTGTAATTATTCTTCCACTTGTTGTTCCAAATTACATAAAATATATTACTAAATGTCAGCTATTATTCTGCTATGTGTTTAGTTGTCTACCCTGTTCTGTCTTGCTGTTACAGGCTGGATTATTGAATGTCAGCATGGAGTGTAATGATAAGTGTGCTATTGTAATAATGATCATTGTTTTCTTCTGTTACCCTTGTTAAGATCTTTCCTTCCAAAATGTCTAGATGTTAATGATACCATGACGGCTTTCCAGTGGTGATATAGGAAGGTGCCAAGACATCAAATTCATTGCTTCAGAGGAACAGAAAAAAAAGTCTTTAGCTGACTTTATATGTTGTTTTGTATTTCTACAAAAGCTTTAAAATATTGGTTAAAAAAGCAAAATAATAGAATTATATGGGGCAACAAAGTGATTTTTTTTACTTTGAATGGGCAGAAGTGTTCACACCCTTCCCTTTAAACATTTGCTTTTAGCTTAAAGAATGAAGAATATTCCATAAGCCCATCACCTGGGATTCCATGTCAGACCCCCTATGGAGACGCCTCCTGGATCCACTATCCCCATTAACACAATGGGCCTAGTGGCTGGGGGAACAATAGCTTGAGGCCTCGCCCTGAGATACTGATGAAATTAATTGAATGATTGCTTTACATTTACCTTTAGTAACCTCCTGTCTGACCTTATGTATGCACAAGATCCAACTAGCATATCGTCCTCTGCTTACTGACACTGAATGGAAACTTATATTCCTGAGGCTAAACTAATAAGCAAGCAAATATCTAATAAAACATAGCAAGCAAATCTGTAATAAAACACAATAGTAATATCGATTTAATCGGTGCTCCGTGCTGGAAAAAGTCTGGATTCCTTAGAGCTATGGACTCTGCACTATGTTCATTGGTCCAATAGCCTTTAGTAAGTGGCCAGCTCTTCACATCCAGTCTTTGTGATTTGTTTGCTTTTTGCCGCAGTACCCCACAGGTTGCAATGGTACCCCATTTATCTGCATTATGCTGTAATATAACAGTGGGCACAGCAATTTTTGGCTGCACAATCTGTGCATCAATCAAAATTGTCATATGGTCCCAGCCTAAAGCTTCCCACTATTATTATACATTAATACAATTAAATAATACAATGTTTTGCTGTAGAAATGTCATACTAGATGTAGTAGTTAGAAATGACTGAATTGTTTGCATATTTCAAGATTTTACAGTTTATGCACTGAAATGCATTTTACCAGACGTTAAAACAGGTTTAAATTGTCTGAGCCTCTTGCATTGGAGGCACCATTCATATCTTTGGTCATAAATTCTATTATTCTGCATGGAGTTTTTTCTGTCATACCAATAAGAACCAAAACCACACTGAATAGATCAAGTTTTGAATTAATAGAGTTTGGCATCGGCTGATGGTATGCAGCAGAGTACTGAAGCATATGTCACTTACTGGGCTGCTTGCTGTAGTTTTGATGAAACAATGTTTTAACAGCAGGAGATTATTACTCAGAGAACTAACAAACTTGCAGCAATGTATTATTCATGAACTCTATTTATTACGATCAACCAAGGTTCATTGACATGTTTCTGAACTATGTAAACAGAAAGCTGTCAATTAATGATGCATGCAGGGTTATGCAGAGTTCAGCATTGACAGAACTGGTTGGAGTTAAAAAAAAAATGGTGCATGGCAATATGAGTGATTTTATCAAAACTACTTCTATTCAGCTACAGTCTTCTTATTCTGTTCAAACACGAATCTACTATTCAAATGGAATGAAAAGATTGCAGCTGATCAGTAGAGTAGTTGCGCCAGTTGAGGAGTTGGGTAATTAAAAAAAAAACACAATAGGACCATTAAACACAACTTGTAGAGTAGAGGACATCCTGTTTAATAGTTGCCAATGTAAGTTTTTAAACTTTGTAGTTTTCCACTATGACAATATTTCTATTGCAAGCACAAATATCCCATTCTATTAGATTGACTGTCTAATTGAAATAGAAATTTAGAATGATGAAAGAGTTAGAGTATACAGAATCTTAGCACTTAAAACAGAAAAGTAGATGTACTGTACATGCAAACCTTCTTTAATCTGCATAATCCATGTGAGCTAGCATGCTTTCTAAGACAACATTATGATTTACCCCCAAGGGTGGTTTGCACATTAATGACCGGGCCAATTTTTAAAATTCTGACAACTGTCTCTTTATGAGGCAGTAACTCTGGAAAGCTTCCATGGATCCTGGTGATTCTGACACTGTTTTCTCATGACATATTGTACTTCATGTTAATGGTAAAATTTCTTTGATATAACTTGCGCTTATTTGTGAAAAATACCGAAATTTGGCAAAAATTTTGAAAATTTCCCAATTTTTCAACTTTGAATTTTCATGCCCTTAAATCACAGAGATATGGTACACAAAATACTTAATAAGTAACATTTCCCACATGTCTACTTTACATCAGATCAATTTTGGAAGCAACATTTTTTTTTGTTAGAAAGTTATAAGAGTTAAAATTAACCAGCGATTTCTCATTTTTACAACACCATTTTTTTTGGGGGGCCACATCACATTTGAAGTCACTTTGAGGGGTCTAAATGATAGAAAATACCCAAAAGTGACACAATTCTAAAAACGGCACCCCTCAGCATGCTCAAAACCACATTTAAGAAGTTTATTAACCCTTCAGGTTCTTCACAGGAATTTTTTGAATGTTTAAAAAAAATGAACGCATACATTTTATTTCACAAAAAAATTATTTCAGGTCCAATTTTTTTATTTTCCCAAGGGTAACAGGAGAAATTGGACCTCAAAAGTTATTGTGCAATTTGTCCTGAGTACTCTGATACCCCATATATGAGGGACCACTGTTTCGGTGCATGGCAGAGCACGGAAGGGAAGAAGCGCCATTTGACCTTTTCAACGCAAAATTGGCTGGAATTAAGATCGAATGCCATGTCGCATTTGAAGAGCCCCTGATGTACCTAAACAGTGTAAACCCCCCAGTTTTAACTCCAAACCTAACCCCAACACACCCCTAACCCTAATTTTAACCCTAACCCTAGCCCTGACCCTTGTCCTAACCCTAATCCCAACCCTAACACTAGCCCTAACAATAACCCTAATGGGAAAATGGAAATAAATACTTTTTTTAATTTTATTACTTTTCCTTAAGGGGGTGACAAAGGGGGGTTGCTTTACTATTTATAGCGGGTTTTTATATTTGGCAGCTGTCACACGCTAAAAGACACTTATAATTTTTCCATATTTTGGCCCACAGAGTCATGTGAGGTCTTATTTTTTGCAAGACGAGTTGACGTTTTTATTGCTACAATGATTGGGCACATGACATTTTTTGATTGCGTTTTATTACAATTTTTGGGAGGCAGAATGAACAAAAACCAGCAATTCATGAATTTCTTTTGGGGGGCCTTTATACCGCTCCGCATGTGGTAAAATTGATAAAGTGGTTTTATTCTTCGGGTCAGTTCAATTACAGCGATACCTCATTTATATCAATTTTTTATGTTTTGGCGCTTTTATACAATAAAACAATTTTATATAAAAAATATTTATTTTTGCATCGCTTTATTCTGCGAGCTATAACTTTTTAATTTTTTTACTGATGATGCTGTATGGTGGCTCGTTTTTTGTGGGACCAGATGACGTTTTCAGAGGTACCATGTATATTTAGATCCGTCTTTTTAATTGTGTGTTATTCCACTTTTTGTTCAGCGGTATGATGATAAAGCATTGCTTTTTGCCTTGTTTTTTTTTCAAGGGGTTCACTAAAGGGTTTAACTAGTGAGACAGATTTATAGGGCGGGTCGTTACAGACGTGGCAATACTAAATATATGTACTTTTATTGTTTTTTATATTTACATAAAGAAATTAATTTATTGGGGAATATTTTTTTTTATTTAGGAATTTTTTTAAAATTATTTTTACACATGTTAATTTTTTTTTTTTTTTACATTTTGTCATTGTCCCAGGGTGGGATATCACTGTATAGTGTCAGATTGATGATCTGACAGTTTGCAGTGCACTCTGTCAGATCAGTGATCTGACAGGCAGTGTAGGAGACTACTCAGCACCTGCTCTCAGCAAGCACTGAGAAGCCACCTCCCTGAAGGACCCGGAAGAACCCCGCAGCCATCTTGGATCTGGGAGACTGCAGGGAGGATCGTGCTGTTCTGAGGGTCTCAGGGAAGCACGCAGGGAGCCCCCTTCCTGCGCGATGCTTCCCTATGCAGCCAGAACACTACGATAATGTTTGATCACAGTGTTCCAGGGGTTAAAGTCCAAGGAGTGGTCCGTGACTGCTCCTGGCAATTAGTGCTGGGTGTCAGCTGTGAGAATCAGCTGACACCCGGCCGCGATCGGCTGTGCTTCCTCCGTGAGCGCGGCTGATCGCATATGACGTACTATCCCATCCACGGTCATACGGGCCTGGGTCACCTGGACGGGATAGTACGTCTGATGTCAGAAAGAGGTTAACAACATATATCTGGTAATATATATTTCTTACCAAAGGTTTTCTTGAAAAAGTTAAAAATTTTTAACAACGCTGAATGTCTGATTATGTGCTACCACCCATAAAATCTGTAGAAATATTGAAAAATTACTATCAAAACAGATTTATTTTCAGAAAACAAGCATAAGCAAAATTATATTACAGGCAGGATGCCAATATATGAAAACATTAAAAATGCACATGAACTAACAGAATTATGCAGAATAAACAGTCCTCTATAGAGAATGATTATCGATGATTATCATGCATGTGTTTGGAATTTTCTTGGCTAAAGAAGTAGAACAATATTTATCATAAAACATAAAAGCCAGTAGGTTTAAATAGCTTTGCAAATAACTGTCTTCAAAATAATATACTGTAAATTCTGGAGTTAGGAAAAAAATTGGTTGAAACATAGTACAACCTTGTAGGAAAGATTTGTATCTTCGTACCGTGTTAGCCAGTAGATAGAAAAATATTTAGAATTGAGAGTCTTCAGTGGTTGATACCTTTTTAATGGCTAACTGAAAAGATGGTAACAAATTGCAAGCTTTCGAGACTACTCAGGTCTCTTCATCAGGCAAAGACTAAAACAAATTCTGAAGAATCACATATTTATACACAGCACAGCACAGAAACAATGCAATAGGTAAGACAAGTGATGTGAAGCAGAACTGTCATTATGGGAGATATAGATGAACATAAATATTGGAACAGTTCATAGATAAGGAGTGTGAAAGTTTTATTGCCCTCTGATTGGGGTCTGGTATTGTGTTGTTTTGCCCCAGAAGGTCTTAGGAGCAAATTCCTTAATTGATGTAAAAAGACATAAATCCATGCGATATATTCATTCCAGCTCTGAGTGTATCAATGGTCATCATAAGTTTATATTCCCAAACGTTTCTGTCTCCTCAGATTTAAATTTAGCTTTTAATACAAGTAATTTCATGTCCATCATACTATGACCGGGGATACAAAAGTGTTTGGCCACAGGTAGATCCATTCTTTTTTCTCTTATTGTGTGGCGATGAGAATTCATCCTCGTTCTCAGTTTTTGCCCTGTCTCCCCAACATACAGACCCCCAGTTGGACATTTCATACAAATAATTAGGTACACCACATTAGATGTGATGCAGCTGAAAATACCTGGGATCTTGGAGTCCTGATGGGAGTTGGAGATCTTTATCTTGTCCGTGGTCATTATAGATGGACAGGTTTTACATTTTTTCTTGTTGCAAGGAAAGGTTCCTGCAGCTGTTGGGGAGGACAGGGAGCTTCTGACAATGATGCTTCTTAGATATTGGGGCTGCCTAAAACACAATAGTGGGGGGTCTGGAAATATGGATTGTAATCGGGCATCTTTTTGTAGTAAAGGTTGTAGTTTCTGTGCCGCTCCTCTTAGCACTTCCAGATTTGGATTGTAGGTGACCACTAGAGGCACCGGTTATTTTCTTCTTTAGCTTTGTAATGTAGCAGGTGATTCCTTGGTATTCTGGTGGCTCTTGTAATTTGGTTTTCAATTGTTCTTGGATGGTAGCCCTGATTCAAAAAGGTCTTTCTGAGGCGACCAAGGTGTTCATCTCTATCCATGGGGTTGGAACATATACGATTGTATCTGATGGTTTGGCTGTAGACAATAGAGTTTTTTATGTGTTTTGGATGGACACTGTCCCATTTAAGGTATGTTGAACGGTCGATTGGCTTCTGATACAGGGATTTCTCTATTTCATTGTTCTTTAGCTTAATGATGGTGTCTAAAAAGTTAATTTCAGTGCTGGAGTAGTTGAGTGTTAAGTTGATGGTGGGATGAAATTGATTAAACTGTTCGTGGAACGTCTTTAGCTGTTGCTCAGACTCGTCCAGATGATTAAGATACCATCAATGTAGTGGTAGTAGGCCCGAGGTCTGATGGGACATGAGGACAAAAAGTCGCTTTCAAGCTTGGCCATGAAAAGATTTGCATACTGTGGAGCCATTTTACTTCCCATAGCTGTGCCATTCTCCTGAAGATAGATCTTGTCATCAAATTCAAAGTAATTGTGGGTGAGGATGAATCTTGTGAGCATCACCACAGAATCAGCATCATTCCCGGTGATTTCCATGAGGACTTTGCAAGCATTTAATCCATCCTGGTGTGAGATATTAGAGTACAAAGATCCATGGTGGCCAGGATGTTTCCTTCTGGTAGAGGACCTATTGCTGCCAGTTTATTCAATAGGTCAGTTGTGTCCTGAATGTAGCTGGGATGTGTTTCTGTGCTGTGTTGTGTATAAATATGTGATTCTTCAGAATTTGTTTTAGTCTTTGCCTGATGAAGTGACCTGAGGTGTCTCGAAAGCTTGCAATTTGTTACCATCTTTTCAGTTAGCCATTAAAAGGTATCAACCACTGAGGACTCTCAATTCTTAATGTTTTACAACCTTGTACTACTTTTCAAAAGTATAATACTAAATCATGAGAAAATATATGTAAGTTTTTATGGCTCTGTGTATAAAGGAAACTTTAAGCTTTAAGCTGCCTTGATCTATTTTTGAAGATGCTATTGGTATAGATCTTGAAGGTGAGATCTCTAGTAGTTGGCGAAAATTGGTGTAATTCATGTTCCTATATGTCTGATTACTGATTTCCATGTGAACAAAGATTCTATGTGAATAAATATTAACTTTCTTAAACATTGATGTATACTTTGATCTTCTAGAGCCCAGTAGCTTTCATTGATGCAATTATTTCACTATTGATGAACTATGAGCTGGCTTATTGCATTCCCAATGTCATGCACATTCAAGTTATTGAATCTCATGACTGCTCTTGTATCAGTTCAGTAAAATATTGAATTTAGGTTTAAAGCACTGTCACGCTGTCTAATGATATGACTACAATGTCAGTAAACTATTTATACAGGAACCACACTCTATACAACATATAGTTTAGCAACATCAGAATGTAAGTATAAAATAGATTTACCTGACACAATATCAGCAGAACTTAGGGTTAATCTTGAGGACTAGATGTGCAGAAACGATATCAGTTGAACTCAGGGTTAATCTTGAGGACTTGATGAGCTGTAACAGGAAAGAGGAGGACCGGGTCTAACCTGACCCTACACTGGGGTCCTAACTAATCCCTTACCTTGGAGGTACTGATAATGGTTCAGAGGTCCAAGTCTCCAGCCTAACCCTGTCTCCTATCAGACCCTGAACCCTGTAATCAGTCCAAAGAAGGATCCTGATTACCACCAAAGGGATATGGGCTGATCTCAGCTAAATACACAGATTAGACATATAAGACAGACAGGATAGCACTCTCTTGCATACACACTCAAACACCGAAGGAACATAAATGGTCTGGGAAATAAACTCTAAGCAAGTTAAGCTTAAAACAACTAAGGAGCTCTCAACTAGAGTCTATACAGATTCATTCCTATCTGTGGTCTGCATGAAGTGTTTCACTGGCAACTCCCAAAGCAGACAACCAGAAACTTAAAGGAAACCAATCAACAAATAATCAATTGCAGCCGGGAGAAACTGCACCCAGTCCCAGCACCGAGCACAGACAGAATTAACTCCCTAGCTGCCAAACACAAAGAAACAGCAACTCAGCTGTGAGAAGTCAAAATGTGCAACCGCGACGATCTTCGTGGCAATGCACACATGACAAGCACCATGCACCGTCCTGCCTTAAATACCGAATTTTTCGGACTATAAAATTCACCGGACCATAAGACGCACCCCAAATTTTCAGAAGGAAAATAGGGAAAAAAAAAATGTGTCAAATGGCAGTCCGTCTTACAGTCCGAATTCAGCTTACCAGAGAAGGGATCAGCACAGGTAGAGGAGTGGTCACAGGGGTCGTTCGGTGGTTCAGGCTGGTGCGATGGTGGTGCTCTGTGTTGCAGGGGTGCTCTGTGTGATGGCTGTGCTATACGGGGTGGCTGTGTTCTGTGGGGTGGCTGTGCAATATATGGTACTCACAAATCCCATAGCGGTGGTCCCAATGCAGTCTCCTGTGCTCTGTGGTGTCGGGGCAGCAGCGGGGCTCTGTGCTGCGTGGGGGGCTCCGCCAGCTTTTCCCTCTAAGCCGGAAAGCCCCCCGCAGCTGCGATTCGGTGGCCTCAAGAAACATGGCCGCCAGGGGCCTCCGGTGGCGGTCCCTACGCAGCCTTCCGTGTGGTGGTGTTTGGGGCAGCAGCGGGTTCTGTGCTGCGTGGGGGCTCCGCCAGCTTTTCCCTCTAAGCCGGAAAGCCCCCCGCAGCTGCGATTCGGTGGCCTCAAGAAACATGGCCGCCAGGGGCCTCCGGTGGTGGTCCCAACGCAGCCTTCCGTGCAGTGGTGTCGGGGCAGCAGCGGGCTCTGTGCTACGTGGGGGCTCCGCCGGCATTTCGCTCCTAGCCGGAAAGCCCCCCGCAGCTCCGCTCCCTCCTGCAAAACGGTGGCATCCTCAAACATGGCCGCCAGGGGCCTCCGGTAAGATGGCCGCCAAATCTCATTCAAGTCTTGGCAACGAGATCTCTTCTCCCAAGATCTTGTCCTGAGATCTAGGGAGACGAGATCTCGGGAAGAGATCTCGTTGCCGAGACTTGAATGAGATTCGGCTTTCCGGCTAAGAGGGAAATGCCGGCGGAGCCCCCCACGCAGCACAGAGCCCCGCTGTTGGCCAGACACCACCGCAGCATAGGGAGGCTGCCGCCGCCACCGGGACCACCGCCGCCACCGGATTTTTAGGTATGTTGGGACCATAAGACGCACCCCCATTTTCCCACAAATTTTTCTCCACTAGTTTATTTTTTTATTTAACGTTTTGTTATATTTTAGACTTTTGTAAATACTTATTATAGAAGCATAAAAAATTCACTGTAAACCTTAATATTGCAGGATGGAAATATATTTACAATTGAGAGTCCTCAGTGGTTGATACTTTTTAATGGCTAACTGATAAGATGGTAGCAAATTGCAAGCTTTCGAGACTACTAAGGTCTCTTCATCAGGCATTGACTAATGCAAAAACTGAAGAATCACATATTTATGCACAACACAGCACAGAAAAAAATGCAATAGATAAGACAAGTGACGTGAAGCAGAACTGTCATGGGAGACAGAGATGAACTTAAATATTGGAACAGTTCATAGATAAGGAGTGTGAAAGTTTTATTGTCCTCTGATTGGGGTCTGGTATTGTTGTGATGACCTCAGAAGGTCTGAGGAGCACATTCCTTAATTGATGTAAAAAGACATAAATTCATGGGATACATTCATTCCAGCACTGAGTGCATCAAAGGTCGTCATAAGTTTATATTCCCAAATGAACATCTTTTGTATTAGAATAGATTGTGATTTCAAATTCGTCAGTATTAAAAGGGTCTACAAGTTCTCGGTAAAAGTAGAATGCAAAATTGCAAATGTATTTTCTATTCTTTTCTTTCTTTCACTGTTCTATCACAGTGACAAATGTGATTTTCCACCTTGATAAATATATGCAGCATACACAGCCGCATAAAAGAAAATTAAAACAGTGAGTCTTTCTTCCATTCTGGAGATGAACGTACTGCAAGTAGGTGTCATTTTTAAATTAAAGGGAATGTATTGAAGAACAATGACACTTTGTGCTTAAAAGCCAAATAATTTACTTTCCTGGTACTATGGGGATGTTCAGCACATTGTAATGCAGTGAATTCAATTTGAAAATGTCTTCATGCAATATCTGCCTCAAATTTATGCTGAATTAGCTATGCACTGAAGAATGTTTCATGTCTCAGTGAGATCTTTTACTAAATAAGTGGAAAATTAGCTATTCAAATACTGTTTCCGATTTGAGAAAGATACTTCCAATAATGGAAGAGCCAGTAGAAAGTGAAGCTTCTTATAGAAGTTTCTGGAAGAGCACTGAAACCATTATTGTAAATTATTAACATAGCAATGACTGCTGCATTTCTACTCTTTTGCATTGTTTACACAGTTTTTTAAGGATTTTCTTGAAGGATTCACATACTATTTTTTTGAAAATGCTTCATTTTTGTTGCTATTTTTCCTCAAAAAATGCTGAAATTAGGTTTCTGACAGGTAGTATTTTATTTTTATTGCATTTTTTGTGTTTGTTTCTTTTTCCCCTTCAAAGTCACATCATGCTCTTGGTCTAATGTTTTTTCATTCACTTTTTGGTACTTTTCTTTCATAAACATCTGTAGTAATTTTCACTGAAAAATAAATCATATCCTCACTGATCAATCATATAAACTTCATTTTCCCATGAGTTTGCAATTTCATTGATATTGCAAAGTACAATATAAACATAAACATAAAACTCTCACCCATAAAGCTCTCCACAGTTCTGTATCGCTCTGTTTTTCCTCCCTCATCTCTGTCTACCACCCAACTTATGCTCTTATTTAACATGATTTATAATTCAAGTTTAGACTGAAAATGATACACTGGCGCAACCTAGAAGATTGAGCATATAAAACCATGCATGTACATATGTGGATGGGCAAGTATAAAGGTCAATAATTATGTGCAAGTATATAAGCCAATAATTATGTGCACATCCACCTATATATACCCTTATATGGAGGCTTCTGGGGTACTGTCAGCTTCTGTGCATCTGCCGACTGAGAGGAAAAAACTGTGTATATACTGAATGATTAACCCCTGCGCCTCCAATAAATGCTCAATAAATGAATAATAACAATAAAAGGTCCAAAATGTTGGTGTGAGTAAACCTAAATGCTGTTCCGAAATGGAACCATATGTGACTCAGTAGGGACTTACTTGTATCCTGTAAGTTGTGACTCGTGCTTGGACATGGGAGCCCGGCTTCTTAAGAAGATGTTAGCAGGCCCAGGGTGTGCGTTGACAGGAAAAAGAGCAGGCAGGCAAATTTGCAGGGGAGCGTCCTCCCTGGGAAGCAAAGTGCCTCCTGAGCTGGCACGCAGCTGAGTCTGTGTGTTGCGGTGTCCTGCGGCCGAAGGACGCCATGGCTAGTATTGACTCTTCCCGGTCCCCGTCCTGTGGTGATGTCACCCGTTCTTCCACTCCCACCCCCAGTCTACCCGTCTTCTCTCCACGGCAAAATGGTCGCCGAACACGTGACCGAACTCACTCCACGGTGGGGTTTCATTTCATGAAACCTGACTTTGGCGAAAATCGGCGACTGTTGAAAATGAACGACCTGTTTCGCTCAGCTCTATTCTTAACCATTCTATGAAGCACTTAGCAATTCATGATAAAGACTCATGCATATTGAATTTAATATATGTCTATCCCTGGTTTAACATCCTTCATATCGCCTTGCCTCTTATTCATGTTTACTTTTGCTAGTTTCAGTAATGATTCTGGGCGGACATATAAAACCATCAGCTAACTCTATAGGAAACAGATGGCTGTTGAAATTCATGTTCATTGTTGGACTACTCAATGCTCAGTGTTTAATACTCAAGGCATTGACTCTACCACATATACTTTAATTATAGATATGTAAACTTCTCACATCATACTTAATTATATAAATTCAGTTAAGGTTATTGTTATAATGCATTTTAAACCAATAAAGGTCCTCATATGAGGTACAGAAGAGACAATTATGCAAAAACTCAGGAGCCAATAACAGTATGTTGCCATATATATTGTCTTGATGTTGGATAGCAGTTGGTGGTTGCTGTCTTCATAGTGAGGAAACACATTTTGCAACATGTTGAGAGAATAATACTGTGATGGCTATCCAACAGAGCTGATGCGAAAACTATGCAGGATATTGCTGTGTGATCTATTAAGAAGTATTTTCCCCACAGAGCTAACAGTCAAAGCAGATGGAGACCAAAATAGAGATGTTTAGAAGACTTCTGATGTCATGTACAGTATTGCTGTTGACAAGAACCAACAATATGTTAGTACCCTAGGATATGGGAAACTTGTGACTTTAATGTGTAGCCTGCATACAAATGGAATGATCATGGAAAGTCTGATGCATTGTCAAAATGAGCAGTAGATCCAATTCAACAGGAAGCCATACTATGAAAAAAAACAATAGTTACATGAAGGAAAGTATATATTCTACCAATGTTTTCAATGATTTTTATATGGAAAGTTGTATTTACTTGACAACTAAGTAGTTACCAGAGTTGTACTGTGAGTTCTATAAGCAAATTGAACTATTCAAATTTGTTATGAATTAACCCAAAATTACTGGTTCAAGTGAACTTCAAATTTTTGAGATAGTGAGGTGGGGTGGCGATGGAGGCAGACTAAAATAGGTGATGTACTAAGACAGAGGAGTACAAGGTATCTTATTATTTTTAACCCATTCCGTGCACTCAATTTCTTATGAAATGGGGTCTTTATTATTCAATAATGGCATATTTAATTTTGACCTATTTTATTCAGACTAAATTGAAGCTATGGGCCAAATTGCGGTAATTTGTCCCAAAACAAATTTTGGGAAATTCACTCATCCCTACAAGTAAGTAATTTTCACAGATTTTCATTACATTAGGTAGCATACTGGTACAACTTTCCCCATCTAGAACTGACTTTGTTTTGGTCCTGTGTATTAAGTAAAACTTTGCTTTTTAATTTACCAGCTATTTCTAACTTTGAGCACTTACTATTATCTGGACACTTGAAATAAGCCCGATACGAGTGCCATGAAATTAACATCTGTGTATATTTAGTGGTGCTGACAGGAGCAGCGCATGTAGAGCGCGCAGTTGTATCTGTTACTGCGCATGCATGGGAATTGCGGCCACGAACTACGCCTGCGCAAGTGACATACACGTCACCGCTATTCCCGCGCATGCGTACTAACGACGTGGCTGTTACTGCGGGTGTGTGGGAATAGCATAGACGTGTACTATATATACTCGAGTATAAGCCATCCCGAGTGTAAGTCAAGGCATCTAATTTTGCCATGGAAGACTGGGTAAGCGTATTGACTCAAGTATAAGCTTGGTATGCATTGTCCCCTGTCCTGTCCTGGTATGTGTGGCTCCCCCCGTCCCTTCCTGGTATGTGTGGCTCCCTCCGTCGCTGTCCTGGTATGTGTGGCTCCCTTGTCCCTGTCCTACTATGTGTGGCTCCCCATCCCTGTCCTGGTATGTGTGGCTCCCCTGTTCTGTCCTGGTATGTGGCTCCCCATCCCTGTCCTGGTATGTGGCTCCCCTATCCCTGTCCTGGTATGTGTGGCTTCCTCCATCCCTGTCCTGCTAAGTGTGGCTCCCACTATCCCTGTCCTGGCATGTGTGGCTCCCCATCCTGTCCTGATATGTGTGGCTCCTCCGTCTATGTCCTGGTATGTGTGGCTCCCCCTCCTGTATATATGGCTCCCTGATCCCATCCTGTATTATGGCTCCCTGGTCCCATCCTGTAAGTATGGATCCCTGGTCCCATCCTGTATGTATGGCTCCCTGGTCCCATCCTGTTTGTATGGCTTCCTGGGCCCATCCTGTATGTATGGCTCCCTGGTCCCATCCTGCATGTGTGGCTCCCTGGTCCCATCCTGTATGCATGGCTTGCCTTGGCTCAGCTCCCCTGGTCCTCACTCGTCCTCCCCGTCCATATCACTTGGTGGCTGCACCATTCCTGCATCACTCTCTCTTTCCCTGCTTCCCGCAGCACTTCCTGTATTCAGCGGTCAGGTGATACTGCTCATTAAAGTAATAAGTATGCGCTCCATGCATATGAGCGTGGAGATGCGTCCATATTCATTACTTTAATGAGCGGTACCACGTGACCGCTGAATACAGGAAGTGCTGCTGGAAGCTGGGAAAACAGAGAGAGATGCAGGAACATTGCAGCCACTGCGCCAGAAGTGGGTTAGTATGGTGTCACAGCTGCTCTCTCCTGCTGCTCCCCCTCCTCTGCTGGCTTGCTGGCTTATACTTGAGTATATACTGTATGTCACTTGCGCAGGCGCAGTTCGTTGCCTTGTAGCCACGAACTGTGCTTGCGCAAGTGACACTGCCGCGATGCCTTATGTGATTTGGTGACAGCGGCCAACTGGCAATTATATATATTAAAAACACCAGAGTTAAAAAACAAACTAATGCTAATAAAAGCACAAGGGTATACTCCAAAGACAAATTATATGCAAAAAGAAAAAGGAGCAATACGACCCATATAAGTAAAAATTGTATATTTTTATTAATTATTACTCAATAAATTATCATACATATATTCATTAAAAATTACACATATAATGCAACTAATGTGAAGGTCACAAAACATTCAAAAAATCCGACCTGTTAACCAATATTTGGACCGGGAGTCATAGACTCAGAAGATGTATATCACATTAAACCATAAAGCATAATACATAAATATGTGAAAGTATCCAGATACTAGGCAATTGCACTATCATATATACAGCATGCCACTAATGACATCAGCATACAAAAATTAAAGCTGCAGCAATACCAAGTATACATGAATGAGTCTCACCCAAATATGTCCCAGAAACAGTCAAAGTATGCAGCCCCGACGCGCGTTTCGTGTGGACTTTCTTCTCTGTGCACAGCCCCTTGAGAAAGCCCACGTGAAACGTGCGTCGGGGCTGCATACTTTGACTGTTTCCGGGACATATTTGGGTGAGACTCTTTCATGTATACTTGGTATTGCTGCAGCTTTAATTTTTGTATGCTGACGTCATTAGTGGCATGCTGTATATATGATAGTGCAATTGCCTAGTATCTGGATACTTTCACATATATATGTATTACGCTGTATGGTTTAATGTGATATACATCTTCTGAGTCTATGACTCCCGGTCCAAATATTGGTTAACAGGTCGGATTTTTTGAATGTTTTGTGACCTTCACATTAGTTGCATTATATGTGTAATTTTTAATGAATATATGTATGATAATTTATTGAGTATAATTAATAAAAATATACAATATTTACTTATATGGGTCATATTGCTCCTTTTTCTTTTGGCAATTATATATGTAGATGTTGTCTGCCTAAACCAATATGTTGGCAAATTTAAAGCTTTATTTCAAAAATCGTGACTACTTAGTCTACCTAGAAAGAAGGACATTGACTTAGTCATATGAGTGGACTGAAAATGTGGTATGTTTTACCATTAGCATTGCATTTTACTACTTTATGCACATATGCACAATGAAGAACTTGACTGACAATGGAGATATAGTCTTTGTAGGACATCATGCAGTTCATATGTTTAAGGCATGTCAAGAGTGAAGCTCTACTACCATTGGCAACATAGTATGCATACTGGAATTACCCATGGAATTCATGATAGATATATTTTGCAGTTTGTAATGTCTAATATTTTTCACTGGATATAATAATATAATGTGCTTTTCTAACCAATGAAAAGCTAACTGAAACCTGTTGGAAAAAAAATCAGTAATGCATCTACTGTAAATGTTAAAAAGATTATGTCTTTAAATTTTTTAAAAGAAAAAGGGGCTTGCACTTACAGGACAAATCATACACAATGTTTTGTTTCTCTTGGATATTTTGGAAAAATGGGCACCTTAGCACTTATGAATACTATTTATTACATGCACATAATACAATTGTAATAAGAATATAAACTCCTGTTGGTGGGAAAGTTATTTTTCCATCTGTGTATATTTAAAATGAAAAAAGTAATATACAGGCTAAAATGTCTAAGAAATTTAAGCAAATGACAAAAATATGTACAAATGATATTGGCAGTTATAATCAAAATTTAAGACAAAGAACACAAGAAAAATTAAGAGCTAAGATGCAATCAGGAACTGAGAAGTTTACAGCCTTGAAGCTGAAAGGAACAGCTTTGTAGATAATTCAGAATTTAATTTGAATCCTGGAAGGAAACTGATATGAGTGAGATGGAATTGAATATGCTAAGCACTGCAAAATAACATGTCACTGGAATGGATAGAATATTACAATGAATGTGCTTAGTCAATTAAAACCTAAATGGCATAATTTTGCCTTTGCTTGCATACATTGTAAAGATTATAATAGAGTCCACTATTATTGTTAAAGGTAAACTACCACTAATAAGCACACAACATCAAAACTTTCGAGATTCTAAGATTTTAACATAACTTATTTTCTATTAATGTTGTTGAATTGGAAAACACCTGATATTAATTACACTAGTTGGTCTTAGTCTTTACAGAAGAGAGTAAGTCAATTTCTTCATCTCACACTTGTGTAGCCTTTTAACATCACAGTATGTTTAGAATGGGGGAATAGGAAGATATGTAGACACAGGAAAAATATGCATTATGAAAATTTCATTTCATAAAAATATTGATTTTAATTAGAGATGATGGAATCTTTTAAACTTTTAAATTGACAAGTTCAACAAATCTCCCCCACAAAATTGATCTGCCTCTAATCTCTGTACTGCAAAGACTCCAATTGCCTTGTAAAGAAATGTGCAACACTCTGAGATCTTCCGTGACTATATTCAACCCCTTTCAATCTCTTTAACACAAACACAGCTTTATTAGTGTATAAATGGACTCACCATAGAAACGTATGAATATCCGACAGTATCAAACAGTTCACTTAATACCACAGTCTAGTGTCAAACTTTTCATATTTTCTCTCTCAGTCATTTGTGATCAGGCACACTGTCCTGTGCAGAACACTGACTCAAAAGCCAGTGTCACACTGGCGACTGAAATGCGAGAAATTCGCTCGAGTCTCTTGCATCAATACCCGGCACTGTGGCCGGCATTTGGACCGGAGCGCTAAGCTGCATAGAAATACATGCAGCCGCACACTCTGGTCCCGAGTGTCGGTGGCAGTGCCGGGTATTGAGGCGAGAGACTCGCATTGCAGTCACAAGTGTGACACCATCCAAACTCACAGTGTTGTCAAAGGTAACTTCAATTCTGCTGTATCTGAGATGAGTGATGTACCATATATTTCATAATTCCTCTGCTTCCTCCTAAGTAATACACTTGGTAAAGACAAAGGAGGATAATTTTGATCTGAATTTGGTAGTATTAATGCCGAGACATCTGCTGCCAGCGATGATGGGTGGTGCTTCTGCTGCTGATAGCGACTCCCACATTCATAGCCATGGTATGTTTTTTTTCTTTTATACTACTTTGTCCTTTGCATTTCCACTTTTTACCATACACTCTATGCAGCAATATAATTAGCATTATTCAACCCTTTCCAAAAGGGAAATAATAAATGCAAGTTAGGTAGACGCACAGGAATCAAAATGTGGCAACAGGCCGCAGTACAGGTGAAGCGTTTACAGTTGTGAAATAGGACTAGTAATATAGCTATGCAGAAATAGACTTGCACAGTTAAATGTTCACATAATTTTCTTTTTAATATTATTCAACCTCTGTTCCTAAAATGGCTTTACAAGAAATGCTATGATGGCATATGCTAAAAACCCAGCACCTGCAACAATGTGCTGAATGCTCTTGTATGTATGGTTGTAAAATGTGACTAGTAAAACAGATATGCAAAAAACATTGTTCACAACACACAACAGTTAAAACACCACTTCAGTGTATTTTTTATTTTACCACAGAAGTGATGTCACTAATCAAAGTTTCCTGCCTCTAGTATTATATTTACCAACAGCTATCTTCATCTGTTATTGGTGTTTCTCCGGCTGTCTCTTGCAGGTTCTGACCTGCCGGATCGCTTCAGTGTCACTACTTAATGTAAGTCTATAAGCGCCAAAACGAAACTTATAGACTTATATTGAGAACTTGTCACCATTACCTTTGATTTCCAGTGAGTCAGAAGTTGCAGTCACAAGATGGCAGATAGTGAGTGGCACAGGGATCAGCTGAAGACAGCGGCTGGTAATTATGTAACTAGTGGCAGTGAACTTGCATTAGTGGTAGCACTAGTGTGCTGAAATAATATTGATAAAAAATACTGGAGTGGTGCTTTAAGTGTCTGGATTTGGGATTTTTTTTTAATAATTCCACCCTTCATAAAAAGTATTGCACAGGAAATCATATTTCTATCTTGTGACAAGCAGGCAATTTGATTAATAATACAAAAATGTATAATTTTAATTGAAATGCAGAAGGATAGATGACTGCTACACAATATTACCCATCAATGAGATGGAGTCTGGCACTGCTGCTGCTGGCACCTCTCTTATCTCTCTCTCCTATAAATTTAATTTCTTAATTATTAACAGACTACTACACTCATCTTCTGTGCTGCAATTATATACCACATTACGGTCTACATTATTTGCTTTAGGAGCTTATCTTTCTATCTCTTTTGTGCAGATGGGAGCTCTGATGTACTCTCACTATTCTATATCACCTTAAAGTGGCTTCTGCATTCCCTACCTCAGATTTTATATGGATGATGATTGTCCACCTTGATAGGCTGTGTTACGGTATGTGATATGATAGTTGCATGACATTATGGGGAAGTCCTTGCAGTCGTGCCTGAAGTCATGTGAGCTTTCTGTGGCTGAAGTAGTCTTTTGAAAAATGGAAGGCTACATTTTTTGGGCTATTCACATTATCTGAAAAACATTGTGCAAATTTGCTGGAAACTGCAAATTTTATAAAATTCAACTCAAATTCAATTTGCATCAAATTGATTTGCTCATCCTCTAATTAAGACGTATCAAATTTTACATGCAAACCATATTTAGTAGTATATAAACAGAGCAAATATGTAAATGAAGATTTTCCATTACAGTATATTTCTACAAAATTAGTAAATTAATAGATTGACCTAACACCTCACATCACTAATTTAACTACCTTATATACTCATGTATAAGCCGACCCGTGTATAAGCCGACCCCCTAATTTTGCCACAAAAACCCGGGAAAACTTATTGACTCACGTATAAGCCTAGGGTGAAAAATGATTATGCCCCCATATGCTCCATAGATTAGGCCCCCATAAACTGCACAGATTATTGTTGTGAATGTGCTAGAAATGAATTCTGAGCAGAAGCTCCCTCTGGTGGTTACAAACAGTACTGAACTATCCAATGAAGATTGTGAAGATTGGCGATCAGGTGTTACTGACTGGTCTTATATAAGGGAGGTTCCCTCCCATCAGGGTTGTCGGTGATCAATTGTTCTGGTCTCATCTTTGATTCCTGTTCACTTTGTAGCTTGCTGTTTCGTGCCTGCATCTTCTGCTAACAGATAAGACATTTTCTTCTTTTAGTTTTTTGTGCTTGCTTTTTGCATTTTGTCCTGCACTTCTGTGGGGGTCTGCCGGGTCCCCTCCGGGGGCTTGTGCTCCTCTCAGTTTAGTTCAGCCACTGTTGTTTGTTCATTTGCCTTTTCCAGTTTTTTCAGTGGCTGCTGTTTAGTTTTTGTTACACCAGATAACTAATTTAGGTGGTAGAGGTCGTGTGATCTCAGGTGTTTTTGTAATTAGTAGTGTTGGTACTTTTCAGGATTTTTTGGGATTGCAGTAAGTGTCCTTCCTATCCTTTTCTATTTAGGAAGTTTGGGCCCCAACGTTTGCTCATACTATTTTCTGTCTGTGTCTGTATTTCCTCTTGTCTAACCGCCATTACATGTTTGGGGGCTTACTATTTCTTTGGGGATCTGCTCCGGGGCAGACAGTTTTCCTCTTTCTGTCTTTAGGTGTAGTTAGCTTCTCAGGCTGTGACGAGGCGTCTAGGACCAACGTAGGTACGCTCCACGGCTGCCTTTAGTTGTGGTGGTTAGTCAGGGTACTGCAATCCCATAGATTCCAACCTCTCTGATGTATTTCCTTTTTTGCCTGCTCTCCTCAGCTACCAAATCATAACAGTATCACCGGCCCAAACTGAAAATTATATGGTACTCACAGAAGGGAAAAATATTGTGGAAAGAAAAAAGTCAGAGTTGTCAGAGATTTTTTTTTTTTTTTCTGTTTGTTGCTTTTTTTTTTTTCCCTCTGTATCTCTGGGTGCTGAGGAGGATTTTTTTTTTTTCTCTCAATGGAGTTTGCACAGTTGTCTGGCCGTGTGGATCAGCTTGCCACTGAGGTTCGGAGTATTGCTACCTATCTTGCGAGGTTGCCTGTTGTGGAACCTAGGATTCCCATGCCAGATTTGTTTTTAGGGGATAGAGCTAAATTTCTGAATTTCAAAAATAACTGTAAGTTGTTTTTTGCCTTGAAATCTAAGTCCTCAGGGAACGCAGCACAGCAGGTTCAAATTGTCATCTCTCTCCTGCGCGGCGATCCTCAGGATTGGGCTTTTTCCCTGACACCTGGGGATCCTGTTTTGAGTAATGTTGATGCATTTTTTCAGGCTCTGGGGTTATTGTACGATGAGCCTAATGTCACTGATCAAGCTGAAAAAGCCATGTTGGCATTAAATCAGGGGCTTGAGGACGCTGAGTTATACTGTCAGAGATTCCGTAGGTGGGCAGCCCTGACCAAATGGAATGACGATGCTTTGGCAGCCCTTTTTCGGAAGGGTCTGTCAGAGAATGTAAAGGATGTTATGGTGGGATTCCCTGTCCCCTCTGGTCTCAATGATTCTATGTCATTAGCGATTCAAATTGACAGACGTTTGCGTGAGCGTAGAGGTATGCATGGAGTAGTGTTGCCTTGTGAACCAGCTTCTGAACCCATGCAGTGTGATAGAGTGGCTTCTGGGGCACAGCGTCATGGGTTTCGAAAACGCAATGGGTTATGTTTCTACTGTGGTGATGCCTCTCATGCTATTTCAGTCTGCCCTAAGCGGGGAAGACGTTTTGCTCGCTCAGATGTCTTGGGTAGTGTTCAGACTAAATTTTTGTTGACTGTTACCCTGATTTGCTCCCTGTCCACATTTTCTGCTCAGGATTTTGTTGATTCGGGAGCAGCTATTAACCTGATGGATTTTGATTTTGCTAAAAGTTGTGGGTTTCCCTTGACACCCCTACGGAAGTCTATTCCCCTTCTGGGGATCGATTCTACCCCTTTGGCTGAGAATAAACCTCAGTTCTCTACTCAGGTGATAATGAGGGTTGAACCTGATCATCAGGAGAGTTGCAAATTTTTGGTGCTGTATAATCTGCAAGACATTATCGTATTGGGTTTCCCTTGGTTACAGTCTCATAATCCTGTTTTGGATTGGAAATCTGTTTCTGTAACCAGTTGGGGCTGCCAATGTGTTAATATCAACACTCCTGTTTTTTCTGCCTCCCCCAGGCTCAGGATGTTCCTGACTTTTTGACTGATTTTTCTGATGTGTTTAGCGAAAGTAAATCTGCATCCTTGCCCCCCCATAGGAGCTATGACTGCGCTATTGAATTAGTGCCTGGAAGTAAATTCCCTAAAGGTCGCCTTTTTAACTTGTCTGTACCTGAACATGACGCTATGCGGTCTTATATCAAGGAGTCATTGGAGAAGGGTCATATCAGACCATCCTCTTCACCCTTGAGTGCCAGTTTTTCCTTTGTGGCCAAAAAGGATGGTTCATTAAGGCCGTGTATTGATTATCGTCTCTTGAATAGTGTTGAGCGATACGATACTGCAAATATCGGATATCGGCCGATATTAGCTGTATCGGCCTTTCGATTCCGAATACCGATATTTTCGTCATATCGCATACCGGAATCGGATTTGTCACTGTCACTGTGAGTGTCCGTCGGTCGGGTCTGTCAGGAGTCAGCGGCACTTACCTGGCAGAAGATCTCCGGCGGTCACGTCCTGGACTGCTTGATGGCCGCCATTATCTTCTCCCTGGCGGTCACATGCAGTTTTTTCGCGATAACTGCAGTGACTGCTGGGTAATCCCGGCCGTAAAGCAGTCAGTCCGATGACGTCACCGCCGGGGAAGCAGGTAATCAGCTGTGCTGCGCCGGGATGACAGGCTCTGCCTGTCATTCTGATGTAGCAGAGCTGGATCGTCGTGGGACACTCGTTACTATGGACTGCGTCGGACAGGTGGTATACTGCTGTTTTTTTTTTTTCATTTTTTTACAGGAGATCGATGGCGTCGCAGGATGAGACTGTAATAAAAGTAATGAAAACTGTGTTGTTTTTTTTATTAAATTAAAAAACTTTTATATGAACATTCACCCGTCCGGGTACATCAACAATTTAACTATTTACATACAGGGACCCTGTCCGGGTTATTTATAATTCTTTGGCAGGGGTGTTCCAGGTACCACCTGGTACTCTTCTGATGCTTGCCAAACATCCAAGACACCAAGGACCACCAGGACCTGATGACATCGTGTGGTCTGTACAGTCAAGTCGTGACCCGCTATCTGTGTCTGTGTGGCCACCTCTTTCATCTCCCTCCGGGTCTGGAGCCCTATGTCCCGGACTGAACGAACCCCAGGGGGCCTAACAGGCGCCGGGTACGGGCCAGCTATAGTTATCATGTCCATAGCTGGGGCTGCTGAGGAGACCACTGAGGGAGGCTGGGGAGATTTACGGCGTGGGGTGGGAACTTGTGCAGAGGCCTGGATGTGGGAGGCTGAAGGCTCCGAGGGTCTCACAGGTTCCTGACACTCTGGGGAGTAGGGGTCGCACCTGGTAACATTTAGGGCGTACCATCCATTGTAACCCCAGTGTGGGGTGTAAGTCACCAAGTCTCCTGGCAACAGGTCCCTCCCTGGGTGTCCTTCTGGGAGGTGAGTCTCCACGTCCCGCGGGTCACAAAGACTTCTAAATAAAGTCCAGGCTCCTGGATGAAGCCCCAACCACCTTTCAATTTAAAGCTCCGTACTGCACCCTTACGCCGCGGCTCCCTCAGGGTTCCTTTATCTTTTCTCATCCGGTCCTTATCTGCCCGGTCCTTCTCCAGGTGACGTTGCCAAAGTTTTTGGGATTCTCGCTGCTCCCTTTGTCGCTCTGCTTCCCGCTCCCAACGTCTCCACTCTTCCTCCTGACGCCGGTTGTAATTCTCCTCCAGCATCTCCATGTCTCCACCATCAAACTGCAGCTTATGATGTCCGGTTTGCGGCAGCTCTCCTGGCGCCCCCCAGTCCTGGCGGCGCTCACCTGCGGAGGAAGCAGCCGGCTCTGGAACAGATGACAGTCGGGGCTCCGGTACAGACAGGTAGACCTCTGGTGCCTGCGCGGCCTCCTCCATGAGGACGGGTGTCGCTTCTTCTGTCTCAGCGACGGGGGCAGACAGCGGGATCTGGGGTGCTGCCGGTGCAGAGTTTTTTGCAGGAACGGGTGTCTCCACTGCGACAACGTCAACCGGATCACATTGCAAGGGCTGGGATGCCCGCACGGACTCCTCTACTAGAACGGGTGCCTCACCTTCCGGTACAGACACTTCAGGTAAGAGGGATTGGCGCCGCTCCAAGTTTAGTTTTAGGGCACGCCAGCTGGCTTCCATCCTGGCGACCTCCTCCCGGTGCCGGGCCAGGCCTCTTAGAGTATCCTCCGCTTCTTCCAGCGTAGGAGGGTTTCCAGGCCGGGTGCCCAACGGTGGTTCCGTGGCGATCGGGTCGCTTCCGTGGGGGGAGAGCTCTGACTGCTCCATCCCTTCACACTTCTGCTCGTGTCCATTAGCCATCTCTGCCAAGTCACATGTGTCATTAGCATCTGGAGAGGGCCCCTTTTGTAGTGAGGCGGGGCCTTCGTGTTAGTTTCCGCACACTGAGGAGGATGAGGAGGCGGAACTGAAGAGCTGTGGGCACGATCTTACATTGCAGTACCATTTAGAGTGGTCGGCCATCGTTTTCACGCCACTGAGTGAGTGTACACCCACGAAGAGCACGCCCTTCTTCTTCACCAGTGCCTCGTCGTGACGCAGATATGGCGGAAAAATGGCAAATACATTCTCTGATGATTTTAGCAATTCTCAAGCACAAAACCAGTTCAATTCAGGCACACAGGACTCGCTTATAGCGAGCTACAGAATCCTGTTCTTGACGCCCAAGTTGAGTCGCACAGAGCCAGAGGTTTTGGGGGTACTCGGCACCGAGCCCGTCGACTTCTATGGGGTATGTCACGGCTTTACCCGGCAATTTAATCAGAGTCTATTTTACTATGTAGAAGTGTATAAACTATAAATATATGTATATATATATGTCACAATGACATGTATATATATATATATATATATATATATATATATATATATATGTATTCTATGTGTGTATATTTTGTGTTTACAACGAAAGAAAGGGTTTTTTTTGTTGCGATTTTTTGTTCCCATAGACTTACATTGGACTTCCGGTATCGGAATCGGATATCGACGATATTTAGTGATATCGGCGATACCATTTCGATACGATATTTTTAGATATCGAGCAGTATCGCTCAACACTACTCTTGAACAATATCACTGTGAAATATCAATATCCGTTACCCTTGATTTCTGACCTGTTTTCCAGGGTGAAAAGTGCTACTTGGTTTACCAAGCTTGACCTCAGGGGGGCATATAACCTTATTCGCATTAAGCACGGGGATGAATGGAAGACGGCATTTAATACCCCAGAGGGGCATTTTGAGTACCTAGTGATGCCCTTTGGGCTCACTAATGCTCCTTCTGTCTTCCAGCCCTTCATGAATGACATTTTCAGGGATTTTGTGGATAAATTTCTGATTGTTTATTTGGATGATATCTTGATTTTTTCCAATGACTGGGACTCTCATGTGAAACATGTTCGGACTGTGTTCCAGATTTTGAGATAGAATGCTCTGTATGTGAAGGGATCAAAGTGTCTTTTTGGCGTACAGAGGATCTCATTTCTGGGATTCATTTTGTCCCCATCTGTTATTGAAATGGACCCGGTCAAGGTTCAGGCCATCTGTGATTGGGTCCAACCTACTTCATTAAAGGCTCTTCAAAGATTCTTGGGTTTTGCCAATTTTTATCGTAAATTTATTTGTAATTTGTGAGGCAGTCTCTGCATTTCAGGAACTTAAGCAGAGATTCACTTCTACTCCTGTTCTACGGCAGCCTGATGTTTCTCTGCCATTTCAGGTGGAGGTTGATGCCTCTGAAATTGGGGCAGGTGCCGTTTTGTCCCAAAGAGATCCAGAGACCTCTAAAAGTAACCCTTGTGCCTTTTTCTCTCGAAAATTTTCTCCAACTGAACGTAATTATGACGTGGGTAATCGGGAGTTATTGGCCATGAAGTGGGCTTTTGAAGAGTGGAGACATTGGCTGGAGGGAGCCAAACATCAGGTGGTGGTCCTCATTGACCATAAGAATCTGGTTTATCTGGAATCAGCCAAGCGACTTAATCCTAGACAGGCCAGGTGTGCCTTGTTTTTCACACGTTTTAATTTTGTGGTTTCCTTTCTTCCTGGCACTAAGAATGTTAAGGCGGATGCCCTCTCGAGGACTTTCCTTGCGGACTCTCCTGAGTTATCTGATCCTGCTGTTATTTTGAAAGAGGGTGTAGTTCTTTCCGCCATCTCGCCCAATTTGAGACTGGCTCTGGAAGGGTGTCAGGAGGATAAACCCGAGCGCTGCCCTATTGGGAAATTGTTTGTCCCAGACCAGTGGAAAAAGAGTGTGATGTCTGAGATTCATTGTTCCGCGTTGGCCGGTCATCACGGAATTTTTGGTACCAGAGACTTGGTTAGTCGGTCCTTTTGGTGGCCTACTTTGTCTCGTGATGTCAGGGAATTTGTGCAGTCCTGCGGACTTTCTCTCGCTCCAAGCCTTGCTCTCGCTCTAGTGGTTTGTTGATGCCATTGCCTGTGTCCAAGAGACCATGGACCCATATCTCTATGGATTTCATTTCCGACCTCCCTGTTTCTCAGAGAATGACCGTTATCTGGGTGATTTGTGATAGGTTTTCCAAAATGATACATCTTGTGCCATTACCTAAGTTGCCTTCCTCCTCTGAATTGGTGCCTTTGTTCCTTCAGCACGTGGTTCGGTTACACGGCATTCCTGAGAACATTGTGTCTGACAGAGGAGTCCAGTTTGTTTCCAGATTTTGGAGGACTTTTTGTTCTAAACTTGGTGTTCAATTGTCTTTCTCCTCGGCTTTTCATCCTCAGGCCAATGGACAAACTGAGAGAACAAACCAGACATTGGAGACTTATCTAAGATGCTTTGTGTCTGCTGATCAGGATGACTGGGTCTCTTTTTTGCCTTTGGCTGAGTTTGCTCTTAATAATAGGGCTAGCTCTGCCACTTTGATGTCTCCATTTTTCTGCAATTTTGGGTTTCACCCTCGATTTTCTTCAGGACAGACGGAGGCTTCTGTCTGTCCAGGTGTTGACTCTGTTGTGGAGCGTATGCAGCAGATTTGGGACCAGGTAGTGGAGAGGTTGTCCCTCTCTCAGGAGAGGGCCCAGCAGTTTGCCAACCGGCATAGGACTGATGGTCCTCGGTTTGAAGTGGGGGACTTGGTCTGGTTGTCCTCAAGAAATATCCCTATGAGAGTTGCATCTCCTAAGTTTAAGCCTAGGTTCATTGGACCTTATAAGATCATGGAGATTCTTAATCCTGTTTCCTTTCGTTTACTTCTTCCAGGGACATTTAAGATCCATAACATGTTCCACAAGTCCTTATTGAAGAGGTTTGTTGAGCCAGTGGTTCCTATGGCTGTGCATCCTGACCCTGTTTTGGTTGAGGGCAATCTGGATATGTGGTTGAGAAAATATTGAATTCTCGTTTTTCTAGACGGAAACTCCAGTATTTGGTTAAGTGGAGAGGTTATGGTCAGGAGGACAATTCTTGGGTGTTTGCTTCGGACATCCATGCTAGGAGACTCATCTGTGCGTATCACAGAGCTCATCCTGACCGACCTGGTTGCTCAAATGAGGGTTCGGTGACCCCTCCTCAAGGGGGGGTACTGTTGTGAATGTGCTAGAAATGAATTCTGAGCAGAAGCTCCCTCTGGTGGTTACAAACAGTACTGAACTATCCAATGAAGATTGTGAAGATTGGCGATCAGGTGTTACTGACTGGTCTTATATAAGGGAGGTTTCCTCCCATCAGGGTTGCCAGTGATCAATTGTTCTGGTCTCATCTTTGATTCCTGTTCACTTTGTAGCTTGCTGTTTCGTGCCTCCATCTTCTGCTAACAGATAAGACATTTTCTTCTTTTAGTTTTTTGTGCTTGCTTTTTGCATTTTGTCCTGCACTTCTGTGGGGTCTGCGGGGTCCCCTCCGGGGGCTTGTGCTCCTCTCAGTTTAGTTCAGCCACTGTTGTTTGTTCATTTGCCTTTTCCAGTTTTTTCAGTGGCTCTGTTTAGTTTTTGTTACACCAGAGAACTAATTTAGGTGGTAGAGGTCGTGTGATCTCAGGTGTTTTTGTAATTAGTAGTGTTGGTACTTTTCAGGGTTTTTTGGGATTGCAGTAAGTGTCCTTCCTATCCTTTTCTATTTAGGAAGTTTGGGCCCCAACGTTTGCTCATACTATTTTCTGTCTGTGTCTGTATTTCCTCTTGTCTAACTGCCATTACATGTTTGGGGGCTTTCTGTTTCTTTGGGGATCTGCTCCGGGGCAGATAGTTTTCCTCTTTCTGTCTTTAGGTGTAGTTAGCTTCTCAGGCTGTGACGAGGCGTCTAGGACCAACGTAGGTACGCTCCACTGCTGCCTTTAGTTGTGGTGGTTAGTCAGGGTACTGCAATCCCATAGATTCCAACCTCTCTGGTGTATTTCCTTTTTTGCCTGCTCTCCTCAGCTACCAAATAATAACAGATTATGCCCCCGTATGATCCACACATTATGCCCCCTTATGCTGCACAGATTATGCCCCATATGCTCCCCTGATTATGCCCCTGTATGATCCACAGATTATGCCACATATGCTCCACAGATTATGCCCCCATATGCTGCACAGATTATGCCCCATATGGTGCACAGATTATGCCCATATGCTCCCCTGATTATGCCCCATATGCTCCAGATTATGCCCTCATATGCTGCACAGATTATGCCCCCATATGCTCCAGATTAGGCCCCCATATGCTGCACAGATTATGCCCCATATGATCCACAGATTATGCCCCCATGTGTTCCAGATTATGCCCCCATATGCTCCACAGATTATGCCCCATAGTATACGTCCCTTATGCTGACGCGCTGCTGCAGCTGCTGCAATAAAAAATGACATACCTCTCGTCACTGGGGGCCAGGTGCCGGTGTCCAGAGCAGGCGGTGACACGGCGTGCTATGGGGGACAGGTGCCGATGTCACTGCTCGCTCAGGACCCCGGCACCTGAGATATTTACCTGTCACCGGACCGCTCCACCACTGCGCACTGCTCCCTCTTACGGGTCCTCGGCAGTGAATGATCATGGCAGAGGGCGCGGCGCTCACTAACGACGTCATTACGCCCTCTGCCTGAACATTCACACGAAGAGTCGGACGAGGGAGCAGCGCGCAGCGGTGGAGAGAGGACAGGTAAATATCGCTATACTCACCCTCCGCCGGCGTGTCACTCTCTGCAGCGTCTCCTCTTCTCCCGGCAGTCTCCGCAGCGCTTCTGTCCTACAGCGGTCATGTGGTACCGCTCATTAAAGTCATGAATATGTGCATATTCATGACTTTAATGAGCGGTACCATGTGACTGCTGCAGGAAGGAGCCGGAGATCGTGGGAGAAGCAGGGGGGCTGCAGAGACCGCGCCAGCGGAGGGGTGAGTATGATCTGACACCCCCGCTCCCCCTCCCCCGCCGACCCCCGTACATGACCCGCGTATAAGCAGAAAGGGGGATTTTCAGCCCTAAAAAAATGGGCTGAAAATATCGGCTTATACACGAGTATATATGTTAATTATTCTCTGTTCTCCCTGCCTACATTTGCTTCAAATTCTGGTCCCTACTATCAGCTATTTGCACACTCTCCATGAACTCATTAGAACTGAATACCCTATTTATTATATTGATGGCTGGACCTTACACAACAAGCATTTTTGTTACCTTTCATGTCATCCTTATTTCCTATTAGATTGTAAGCTTGCAAGCAGGGCCTTTACTCCACTTGGTATGTGTTATTACTCTGTATTGTCTTATTTTATTTGTTATGTCCCCTCTGAATTATAAGTGTTACAGATCATATGAACTTTATAGAAATAAAAATCATTATTTTTATAGTAAATAAAGTCTTGTTTAAAAACTGTTGAATCTCGTAAAAGATACACACATACCTCTGTGGCACACATGTGAACATTAAAAGCAATATTTAGAGTTTTAAATTAATTGTGACTTAAAATAATGATTTGCATGTAACAAATGCAATAATTTCCTTAAAGAAACATTGTAAGTAATCATACTTTAGTATATCCTGCTTTACACTGTGGAAGCTTATGGGGTTATGAAGGATGAAATGTCACACGAGGAGAAATTGCATTGAAAGATGTAACATTTTATTTATTTTGGAAAGCAAAAACATTTATTTTTTTACATTGTTTCAAATATGATTGCAGGTTTATTGTACTCCTACATGCGCAGTAGGCTATAAAAAAATCAACACATAGTTAAGAATCTAATGGTCAATAGGCAGTTTTTATACATGTTTTAACATGTTGTTCTATTTTAGCTCGCAGGTCCAAAAACCAAATAAAATCTCAATCTACAAGTAGCAAAACAAATACTTCATACTCACTATGGATTGTAGTAAGTGTAATGTTTGTCTCTGTATATCGAACACACTTAAATTGTATGTTATTTAGAGGCACAAATAAATTGGTGCTTCACAGATTTCCTAAATGAGTTTGAATGTTCAGCTTCAGAAGAACTAACTTTTATACTCTGACTGCTAAAAAGAAAGGTGAAATTCATCTAATTTTTCATTCTTATATATATGATATTGATTGGGTGTTATTACTGAAAAGAGACAAGTTTGAAATGCTGACATTAAAGGTCATAGGTTCTGCATCCCCATTTCACAGTAAGGTCGATCCTCTAAGCGATGTTGTATATCATAATTTGGCATTTTAATGTTTTTCCATTAGTGGACAAATTGCTGGTCATTTTTATGCCTAACTAGTACATACTGGGATACGGTAATTTTTTACAATTTTAAACTTGAGACTGACATACAAGTTCTCATTATTATCTGCATTGCTTCAAGCCATGTGCATATGAATCAGTCACTTTGTGCCCTCCAATGAACCCTGTAATAAGAAGGATCTTGTCATATTTCTTGTCATTTTGCCTGAATTTCCAGAGCGTGCACATTTATTTAAAGAAAAATGGAAGAGGATAATTAAAGGGGTTAATCTTGCAGCTATATTTCTATACTCTACCTATAAAAGTCAAATTCTTCATATCTGCTGTTAAGGCCTTAAATTTAGGAAGCATCTTCTAAAATCAATTATCTGGACATTTGAGCCCATAGATTGTTGTATTTTGTGAAGAAATTAAGTTTTCTATTCATCTGCATTCATATTATATTGGGCCTCTCTATATATAAATTGATGCTGGGTAATAAATACCAATGCCAGACATTTCATGTCTACATAAGTTGTCATCCAGCAGTTTCTGGACTTTGAATTGTACATACAGTACAGACAAAAAGTTTGGACACACCTTCTCATTCAAAGATTTTTCTGTATTTTCATGACTATGAAAATTGTAGAATCACACTGAAGGCATCAAAACTATGAATTAACACATGTGGAATTATACAATACACTTTATAAAAAAGTGTGAAACAACTGAAAATATGTCTTATATTCTAGGTTCTTCAAAGTAGCCACCTTTTGCTTTGATTACTGCTTTGCACACTCTTGGCATCCTCTTGATGAGCTTCAAGAAGTAGTCACCGGAAATTGTTTTCACTTCACAGGTGTGCCCTGTCAGGTTTAATAAGTGAGATTTCTTGCCTTGTAAATGAGGTTGGGACCATCAGTTGTGTTGTGCAGAAGTCTGGTGGATACACAGCTAATAGTCCTACTGAATAGACTGTTTGAATGTGTATTATGGCAAGAAAAAAGCAGCTAAGTAATGAAAAATGAGTGGCCATTATTACTTTAAGAAATGAAGGTCAGTCTTTCCGAAAAATTGGGAAAACTTTGAAAGTGTCCTCAAGTGCAGTTCCAGAAACCATCAAGCGCTACAAAGAAACTGACTCACATGAGGACCGCCCCAGGAAAGGAAGACCAAGAGTCACCTCTGCTTCTGAGGATAAGGTTATCCGAGTCTCAAGCCTCAGAAATCGCAGGAAAACAGCAGCTCAGACGAGAGACCAGGTCAATGCCAAACAGAGTTCTAGCAGCAGACACATCTCTACAACAACTGTTAAGAGGAGACTTTGTACAGCAGGCCTTCAAAGTAAAATAGCTGCTAGGAAACCACTACTAAGGATAGGCAACAAGCAGAAGAGACTTGTTTGGGCTAAAGAAGAGAAGGAATGGACATTAGACCAGTGGAAATCTGTGCTTTGGCCTGATGAGTCCAAATTTGAGATCTTTGGTTCCAACCACCGTGTCTTTGTGCGACACAGAAAAGGTGAACAAATGGACTCTACATGCCTGGTTCCCACCGTGAAGCATGGAGGAGGAGGTGTGATGGTGTGGGGGTGCTTTACTGGTGACACTGTTGGGGATTTATTCAAAATTGAAGGCATACTGAACCAGCATGGCTACCACAGCATCTTGCAGAGGCATGCTATTCCATCCGGTTTGCATTTAGTTGGACCATCATTTATTTTTCAACAGGACAATGACCCCAAACACACCTCCAGGCTGTGTAAGGGCTATTTGTCCAAGAGGAAGAGTGATGGGATGCTACGCCAGATGACCTGGCCTCCACAGTCACCAGACCTGAACCCAATCGAGATGGTTTGGGGTGAGCTGGACCGCAGAGTAAAGGCAAAAGGACCAACTAGTGCTAAGCATCTCTGGGAACACCTTCAAGACTGTTGGAAGACAATTTCCGGTGACTACTTCTTGAAGCTCATCAATAGAATACCAAGAGTGTACAAAGCAGTAATCAAAGCAAAAGGTGGCTACTTTGAAGAACCTAGAATATAAGACATATTTTCAGTTCTTTCACACTTTTTGTTAAGTATATAATTCCACATGTGTTAATTCATAGTTTTGATGCCTTCAGTATGAATGTACAATTTTCATAGTCATAAAAATACAGAAAAATCTTTGAATGAGAAGGTGTGTCCAAACATTTGGTCTGTTCTGTATATATATACATACAGTGCCTTGGGAAAAATATTCGGCTCCCTGAAACTTTTCAACCTTTTCCCACATATCATGCTTCAAACATAAAGATTCCAAATGTAAATTTTTGGTGAAGAATCAACAAGTGGGACATAAATCTGAAGGTGAATGAAATTTAGTGGTTATTTTAAATTTTTGTGGAAATACAAAAACTGAAAAGTGAGGAGTGCAATATTGTTCGGCCCCTTTAACTTAATACTTTGTTGCTCCACCTTTTGCTGCGATTACAACTGCAAGTCGCTTGGGGTATGTCTCTCTCAGTTTTGTATATCGAGGGACTGAAATTCTTGCCCATTCTTCCTTGGCAAACAGTTCGAGCTCAGTGAGGTTGGATGGAGATCGTTTGTGAACAGCAGTTTTCAGCTCTTTCCACAGATTCTTGATTGGATTCAGGTCTATACTTTGACTTCTAACATCTGATTACGTTTATTTGTGAACCATTCCATTGTAGATTTTGCTTTATGTTTGGGATCTTTGTCTTGTTGGAAGACAAATCTCTGTCCCAGTCTAAGATCTCTTGCAGACTCCAACAGGTTTTCTTCAAGAATGGTCCTGTATTTGGCTCCATCCATCTTCCGATCAATTTTAACCATATTCCCTGTCCTTTCTGAAGAAAAACAGAGCCAAACCATGATGCTGCCACCACCATGTTTGACAGTGGGGATGGTGTTTTCAGGGTGATGAGCTGTGTTGCCTTTACGCCAAACATATCGTTTGGCATTGTTGCCAAAAAGTTTGATTTTGGTTTCATCTGACCAGAGCACCTTCTGCCACATGTTTGGTGTGTCTCCCAGTTGGCTTGTTGCAAACTTTAAACAACAATTTTTAAGGATATCTTTGAGAAATGGCTTTCTTCCTGCCACTCTTCCATAAAGGCCAGATTTGTGCAGTGTACGACTGATTGTTGTCCTATGGACAGACTGTCCCAACTTAGCTGTAGATCTCTGCAGTTCATCCAGAGTGATCATGGCCTCTTGGCTGCATCTCTGATCTGTCTTCTACTTGTTTGAGATGAAAGTTTAGAGGGACGGCCGGGTCTTGGTAGATTTGCAGTGATATTATACTCTTTCCATTTCAATATAATTGCTTGCAAAGTGCTCCTTGGGATGTTTAAAGTTTAAAGTTTTGGAAATCATTTTGTATCCAAATCTGGCTTTAAGCTTCTCCACAACAGTATCACGGACCTGCCTGTTGTGTTCCTTGGTCTTCATGATGCTCTCTGTGCTTCAAACAGAACCCTGAGGCTATCACAGAGCAGGTGCATTTATACAGAGACTTGATTACACACAGGTGAATTATATTTATCATCATTAGTCATTTAGAACAACATTCAGAGATCCACAATGAACTTCTGGAGTGAGTTTGCTGCACTGAAAGTAAAGGGGCCGAATAATATTGCACGCCCCACTTTTCATGTTTTGTATTTCCTCAAAAATTTAAAATAACCACTAAATTTCGTTCAACTTCACAATTGTGTCCCACTTGTTGATTCTTCACCAAAAATTTACATTTGGTATCTTTATGTTTGAAGCATGATATGTGGGAAAAGGTTGAAAAGTTCCAGGAGCCGAATACTTTTGCAAGGCAATGTATATATATATATGTATATATATATATATATATATATATATATATATATATATACATATATATATATATATATATATACACACACTGCTAAAAGAGATAAAGGGAACACTCAAATAACACATCCTAGATCTGAATGAATGAAATATTCTCATTTAATACTTTGTTCTGTACAAAGTTGAATGTGCTGACAACAAAATCACACAAAAATCATCAATAAAAATCAAATTTATTAACCAATGGAGGTCTGGATTTGGAGTCATACACAAAATTAAAGTGGAATGTAATGTCCTTATATCAAGTCAAAATGATGCTCAGTAGTGTGTGTGGCTTCCATGTGCCTGTATGACCTCCCTACTGTACAATGCCTGGGCATGCTCCAGGTGAGGCGGCGGATGGTCTACTGAGGGATCTCCTCCGAGACCTGAACTAAAGCATCCACCAACTCCTGGACAGTCTGTGGTTCAACTTGGCTTTGGTGGATGAAGCGAGACATGATGTCCCACATGTGCTCAATCAGATTCAGGTCTGGGGAATGGGCAGGCCAGTCTATAGCTTCAATGTGTTTATCTTGCAGGTACTGCTGACACACTCCAGCCACATGAGGTCTGGCATTGTCCTGCATTTGGAGGATCCCAGGGCTAACCGCACCAGCATATGGTCTCACAAGGGATCTGAGGATGTCATCTCGGTACCTAATGGCAGTCAGGCTACCTCTGGCGAGCACATGGAGGACTGTGCGGCCCTCCAAAGAAATGCCACCCCACACCCTTACTGTCCCACTGCCAAATTGGTCATGCTGAAGGATGTTGCAGGCAGCAGATCATTCTCCACAGCGTCTCCAGACTCTGTCATGTCTTTCACATGTGCTCAGAGTGAACCTGCTTTCATCTGTGGAGAGCACAGGGTACCAGTGGCGAATTTGCCAATCATGGTGTTCTGTAGCAAATGGCAATCATCCTGCACAGTGTTGGACTGTGAGCACAACCCGCATCTGTGGACGTCGTGCACTCAGACCATCCTCATGGAGTCGATTTCTAACTGTGCAGACACCTGCACATTTGTTGCCTGCTGGAGGTCATTTTGCTGGGCTCTAGCAGTGCTCCTCCTGTTCCTCCTTGCACAAAGGTGGAGGTAGCAGTCCTGCTGCAGGGTTGTTGCCCTCCTACAGCCCCCTCCACATCTCCTGGTGTACTGGTCTATCTCCTGATAACACCTCCAGCCTCCACACACTACGCTGACAGACACAGCAAACCTTCTTGCCACAGCTCACATTGATGTGCAATCCTGGATGAGCTGCACTACCTCAGCCACTTGTGTGGGTTGTAGAGTCCGTCTCATGCTACCACGAGTGTGAAAGCACTATCAACATTCAAAAGTGACCTAAACATCAGCCAGAAAGCATTGGTACTGAGATGTGGTCTGTGGTCCCCACCTGTAGAACCACTCATTTATTGAGTGTGTCTTCAAAATTGCCAATTATTTCTATCTGTTGTCTATTCCATTTGCACAACAGCATGTGAAATTGATTGTCAATCAGTGTTGCTTCCTAAGTGGACAGTTTGATTTCACAGAAGTTTGACTTACTTGGAGTTATATACTGTGGTTTAAGTGTTCCCTTTATTTTTTTGAGCAATGTATATATCGATAGACAGACATTTAGACATATAGAAACACAGACAGATATATAGACAGACATATACACTGACACTGTCAGCTAGCCACTGTGCACTATGTGTGTGACCAGCACCCTTTACAAACCTTTTTTGTGTGCAATTTTAATACTAAGCAATCACTCCCTCCGTGTAACTGTCTAATCAGCTTTTGGCATCTGTGTTGCTGCCATCTTTATTATATGGGTTTGCTACATCATGAGGGTGCATGAGTTCTGAGACCTGGGTCGTTAAATACATTTGCCATTTTTTTGCTGTGTTAATTTTTGAATTTTGGGAAAGGGAGGATTGTACTTCCTCTTATTGTGGCTTTCCCTTTATTTTAGTGAGTATCAATAGGTTACAAAAAAGCTTGTGAAAAATGCATGAACATGAATGCGTTTATACAAGACAGAAGAAAACAACAAAACATTTAGTACGAAGGAAGCCTTAAGAACCTTTTTTATTACCCCAAACTATAAGTTTTGGTTAATATACGTACAGTATATGGCCATGAACGATAAGAAGTTACCATTTAATTACGGCTACATCTTTTGCATAGAGAGAATCTGTCTCTTAAGTATTCAGATTAAATAAAAGTTGTTGACAGAATGTAGGCATTGTTCATCCTTGTGAAGAAATCAGTCTGATAGCAAATTTAATATTTTATATTGATATCACTTTGCTGGTTATGGCTTACTGAGTTGCACAGAAAAGATTGTATGGTAAATCATAAACATCAAAAAGCAGGACATTTTGACATCATATTTAATAACTAATATATATTTTAAATAAGTCATTGGTCTCTGAGATGCTCTACTGTTTACTGTAAAACCTATCACATTTTCTGTCTAGAAAATTAATCATTTTTGTGCTTAACCCCTTAACGACCGCCGATACGCCTTTCAGTGGCGACAGTTAAAGGTTTAATAAACAAAAAATATAAAAATAAATGCCGCGCTAACTAAGAACACCTGATAGAAACTAACAATATTGGACAAAGAAAATAAAAGAGGAAAACGCACTGTCAAAAGTAGGATTGCTCGAAAATTGTAGATTATCGACTTTGGGTAAATGCTAAAATAATAATAAAATAACCAGTGAATTATTAAATAAAGCAAAATGTTAAGTTATACCTCATATATTGTACTTACTAGTACTTATGAAATGGATACTCACAAGATGAAGCTAGATGTGTTCTATCATCCATGTACACATCTAGCTTCATCTTGTGAGTATCCATTTCATAAGTACTAGTAAGTACAATATATGAGGTATAACTTAACATTTTGCTTTATTTAATAATTCACTGGTTATTTTATTATTATTTTAGCATTTACCCAAAGTCGAAAATCTACAATTTTCGAGCAATCCTACTTTTGACAGTGAGTTTTCCTCTTTTTATTTTCTTTGTCCAATATTGTTAGTTTCTATCAGGTGTTCTTAGTTAGCGCGGCATTTATTTTTATATTTTTTGTTTATTAACCCTAGTAGGTTAGCACAGAGCCTACTTTTAATTGCCAGCAGCTTCTAAGCCACTAAGATTTTAATTTTTTTTTTTCCTTTTGTGTTCATAGTTTCTTACGCTCACCTTGAGATATACACATTTTTTAGGTTTAGCGCCAGTGTTTATTTTTCTTTTAGCAACGACAGTTAAAGGTTTCTTATTCCTCAGCACTGCTCTTTAACAGTGCTGAGAAATAAGGATATAGCGCCCCCCCAGCATCAGAAAATCTCCGGGGTCTCGGCTACCCCCCGGAGAACATGATTAAGGTTGGTTTTTACCATCCTCAGTCTCGTAATCACTGTTATTCATGGAATAACAACAATCACAAAAAAAGTCAGATTTCCCATTCATTTCTCTCTCCTCTGTTATGACGTAGCATACCAGAGGAGAGAGAAATGGGGTCCCATGAGCCCCCGGTACCTCTGGTATGCCTGGACCCTTCAGCTCTGGTCCCCGGCATCTTCTTCCTGGAAGAAAATGGCAGGCGCATGTGCAGCGCGCCCGCCGAGATCTGTCGGCAGGCACCCGCCAACAATAGCAGATTTTTCCTATTGGTTCTTTTTGATCACTGTGATAAACCCTATCACAGTGATCAAAATAAAAAATAGTAAATCAAACCCACCTTTATCACCGCCTTAGTTACGTAAAAATAAAATAAAATATGCATTTGTTTCCATTTTTCCATTAGGGTTAGGGTTGGGGCTAGGGTTAGGGTTGGGGTTACAGCTAGGGATAGGGAAGGGCTAAGGTTAGGGTTGGTGCTAGGGTTAGAGCTAGGATTAGGTTTGGGCTAGGGTTAGGGTTGGGGTTAGGGTTAGGGTTGGAGTTAGGGTTGTGGTTTTGGGGTTAGGGTGGTGTTGGTGTAAGGATAGTGATGAGGTTAAGGTTGTAGTTGGGGTTGGGATTACGGTTAGGGCTATGTTGGGGTTAGTGTTGGGGTTAGGGCTGTGTTAGGGTTGGAGTTAGAATTGGAGGTTCCACTGTTATTCTGTAAAAAGCAAATCAAGACAGCAAAGATTGAGGCAGAGAGACTCATTGCCAGAGAAAGTAAAAATAATCCCAAAATATTCTTTAACTACATAAATAGCAAGAAACTAAAAAATGATAGTGTTGGTCCCCTTAAAAATAGTCTGGGTGAAATGGTGGATGAGGATGAGGAAAAAGCCAATATGCTAAATGACTTTTTTTCAACTGTATTTACACAAGAAAATCCCATGACAGATAACATGATCAGTGATAAAAAAATTTCTCCATTAAATGTCACCTGCTTAACCCAGCAGGAAGTATGGCGGCGTCTAAAAATCACTAAAATTGACAAATCCCCGGGCCCGGATGGGATACACCCCCGAGTACTGCAGGAATTAAGTACAGTTATAGATAGACCATTATTTTTAATCTTTAAAGATTCCATAATAACGGGGTCTGTACCACAGGACTGGCGTATAGCAAATGTGGTGCCAATATTCAAAAAGGGGGCAAAAACTGAACCTGGAAATTATAGGCCAGTGAGCTTAACATCTACTGTGGGTAAAATCCTGGAGGGTTTTTTAAGGGATACTATATTGGAGTATCTGAGGCTGAATAACCTCATGACACAGTATCAGCATGGGTTTACGAGGGACCGTTCTTGTCAGACCAATCTGATAAGCTTTTATGAAGGGGTAAGTTCAGGACTGGACCAAGGGAATGCAGTGGACGTGGTGTTCATGGACTTCTCAAAAGCTTTTGATACAGTGCCACACAAAAGGTTGATTCATAAAATGAGAACAATGGGGATAGGAGAAAATATGTGTAAGTGGGTTAAGAAGTGGCTCATGGATAGAAAACAAAGGGTGGTTATTAATGGAGCACACTCGGACTGGGTCACGGTTAGCAGTGGGGTACCACAGGGGTCAGTATTGGGGCCGCTTCTCTTTAACATATTTATTAATGACCTTGTAGGGGCATACAGAGTAGTATTTCAATATTTGCAGATGACACTAAACTCTGCAGGGTAATAAATACAGAGGAGGATAAGTTTATATTACAGGAGGATTTATGTAAACTAGAAGCTTGGGCTGATAAATGGCAAATGAGCTTTAATGGGGATAAATGTAAGGTCATGCACTTGGGTAGAACAAATAAGATGTATAATTATGTGCTTAATTGTAAAACACTGGGCAAAACTGTCACTGAAAAAGACCTGGGTGTATGGGTGGATGACAAACTCACATTTAGTGGCCAATGTCAGGCAGCTGCTGCCAAGGCAAATAAAATAATGGGATGCATTAAAAGAGGCATAGATGCTCATGAGGAGAACATAATTTTACCTCTATACAAGTCATTGGTGCGACCACACTAAGAATACTGTGTGCAGTTCTGGTCTCCGGTGTATAAGAAAGACATAGCTGAACTGGAGCGTGTGCAGAGAAGAGCGACCAAGGTTATTAGAGAACTGGGGGGTCTGCAATACCAAGACAGGTTATTACACTTAGGGTTATTTAGTTTGGAAAAACGAAGGCTTAGAGGTGATCTTATTACAATGTATAAATATATGAGGGGACAGTACAAAGACCTTTCTAATGATCTTTTTACTCTTAGACCTGTGACGGGGACAAGGGGGCATCCTCTACGTCTGGAGGAAAGAAGGTTTAGCCATAATCACAGACGCAGATTCTTTACTGTAAGAGCAGTGAGACTATGGAACTCTCTGCCGTCTAATGTTGTAATGAGTGAATCCTTACTAAAATTTAAGAAGGGACTGGATGCCTTTCTTGAAAAGTATAATATTACAGGCTATATTCACTAGTTTCCTAGATACTGCTTTGATCCAGGGAGCTAGTCTGATTGCCATATGTGGAGTCGGGAAGGAATTTTTTTCCCCAATGTGAAGCTTACTGTTTGCCACTTGGGTTTTTTTTGCCTTCCTCTGGATCAACATGTTAGGGCAGGTTAGGATAGGATATGGGTTGAACTAGATGGACTTAAAGTCTTCCTTCAACCTTAATAACTATGTTACTATGTTACTATGTTACTGTTAGTTTTAGTTTAAGGTTAGAGCTAGGGTTAGGGTTAGAGCTAGCGTTATGGATAGGGTTAAAGTTTGTGATAGGGTTTTGTTGGGGTTAGAGTTAGGATTTGGGGTATGTTGGGGCAGGGCCGGCTCCAGGTTTTTATGGGCCCCGGGCGAAGGACCACGATTCATGATGCACAGATACAGCAGAGAAATATGGGTACAGTACAATGCCAAATACTTCTCTTCTTACATTACATGAGTGATATCTATTGTAAATTGTACAATAGCTCAAAAACCGCCAAATCCTCACAGCGCACAGAACAGACTGGACAGTACAGTCCTCCATACAATATTATGGGCACCACAGTCTTCCCTCATCACCCATATAATACCCCATGCAGGATGTCACCCCCCATATAATGCTCCATACAGAATACTGGACCCAAAATAATGCTCCATACAGAATACTGGACCCAATATAATGCTCCATACAGGATACTGGTCCCCATATAATGCTCCATACAGGATACTGGTCCCCATATAATGCTCCATACAAAATATGGAGCTCTCTGCGCTGTACTGCGTTCTGCACTGTTACGGCTCAGGAAAGGGCGCTGTGGAAAGACTCCCCATTATCATCATGATTGCCTCCCGATCATCATCATTGCCTCCTTATCATCATCATTGCCTCCAACTCATCATCATGGCCTCCCCATTATCATCAATGCCTGCCCATCATCATCATCTCCTCCCCATCATCATCAATGCCTGCCCATCATCATCTTCTCCCCATCATCAATGCCTGCCCATTATCATCAATGCCTGCCCATTATCATCATCTTCTCCCCATCATCATCAATGCCTCCCCATTATCAGCAATGCCTGCCCATCATAATCTCCTCCCCATCATCATCAATGCCTGCCTATCATCATCTTCTCCCCATCATAATCAATGCCTGCCCATCATCATCTTCTCCCCATCTAATCAATGCCTGCCCATCATCTTCTCCCCATCATCAATGCCTCCCCATTATCAGCAATGCCTGCCCATCATCATCTTCTCCCCATCATCAATGCCTGCCATTATCATCATCTTCTCCCCATCATCATCAATGCCTCCCCATTATCAGCAATGCCTGCCCATCATCACACACAGACAGCACACAAGCACTCTCTCACATACTTATACACACACATACACACACACATACAAAGCACCGCACTACATACACACAGACACACACACAGAGACACACACACACGTCTTACCCGTCCGAAGTCCGCGCGCTCTCTGCCACAGCCGGCCGCTGAATGATGATGTCATTCAGCGGCGCTGCTGTGAGAGGAAGCGCCGGCGCCCCCTGGAGCCCTGAGCTGCGGCAGCGGAGGCACGGGAGAGGTAAGTATTGTGCCAGCTGATGCCGGGGCCCTGAGCAAGCGGGGGGGGCCCAGTGGCGGCGCTGACACCGCTCTCCTCCGCTAACGGGCGCAGAGGTGCCAGACGGCGAGTGGGCCCCCCCGCCTGCTCAGGGCCCCGGCACTTGCCCGGGTGTGGCGGGTGCTGACGCCGGCCCTGTGTTGGGGTTAGGGCTGTTTTAGGATTGATGTTAGAATTAGGGGTTTCCACTCTTTAGGTACATCAGGAGGTCTCCAAAATGTGACATGGTGCCCGCCATTGATTGCAAACAATTTTGGGTTCAAAAAGTCAAACCGTGCTCACTCCCTTCTGAGCCTAAACTGTGGCTTTCAAACACGGCGTATTGGCGTACTCAGGAGAAACTGCACAACACATTTTGTGGTCGATTTTCTTCTGATACCCTTGTGAAAATAAAAAAGTTTGGTTTCAAATTAAATTTTTTGTGAAAAAAGTAAAATGTTCATTTTTTCCTTACACATTGCGTTAGTTCTCGTGAAGCACCTGAATGGTTAATAAACTTCATGAGTGTGGTTTTGAGCACCATGAAAGGTGAAGTTTCTAGAATGTTGTCACTTTAGGGTATTTGCTGTCATGTTCACCCCCAAACTCACTTCAAATGTGACGTGGTCCCTAAAAAAATTGGTTTTGTAAATTTTGTTGGAAAAATTAAAACTTGCTAGTCAACTTTTAACCCTTATAATGTCCTAACAAAAAAAATTGTTTCCAAAATTGTGCTGATATAAAGCTGATATGTGGGAAAATCTTATTTATTAACTATTTTGTGTGACACGACTGATTTCAGGGCACAAAAATTAAAAGTTTGAAAATTGCAAAATGTTCAAAATGTTTGCCAAATTTCCATTTTTTCATAAAGAAACGCAAGTTATATGAAAGAATTTTTACCACTAGCATGAAGTACAACATGTCACGAAAAAAAACAGTCTCAGAATCAGTGGAATCCGTTGAAGCGTTCCAGAGCTATAACCTCATAAAGTGACAGAACTGGTCAGAAGTGGTCAGAATTGTAAAAATTGGCTTGGTCATTAAGTACAAAATTGGCTCGGTCACTAAGGGGTTAAGTAGATGAATATGTGATTTATTTTCTTTTACATAGGAGAATTTTTCAGTAAACTTAAGAAAACAGAATATTGTTAAAAACAATTTTTTAGATATTTCACTAGTTGACTGGTAAGCTTAACAAAAATGTATTAAAATGGGTGCAAGGTAAAAAGTGAAAAGGTTGTCCTGATTTCAATGCCTCTTTTCATCAGAGACCCTGGGATATAAATGGATATATATAGATACTTATTTAATGGCAAGGCAAAGTCAAACAAGGCAAGTCTTCATTGTTCAACCACCATAACCCCTTTGTATACCAGACCAATGCCCAAACCCGATAACCTCCCTCTCCAACATCACCGAAGGGGAGATTAATTGTCTCCTCTCCAAATCGCACCTCACAACCTGTGCACTTGACCACATCCCAACCCACCTCCTCCGCAACCTCGCCACCACTATTATCCCATCCCTAACTCACCTCTTCAACCTATCAGTAATTTCCGTTACCTTCCCTTCTGCTTTCAAACATGCCACAATCACGCATATCCTTAAAAAGCCAACACTCGAACCAACCGCTATGTCTAGCTATCGCCCAATATAATTTCTCCCATTCGCTTCCAAACTCCTGGAGCTGCACATCCACGCTGAGCTTTCCTACCACCTCTCATGTAATTTGCTCTTTGACACTCTACAATCTAGTTTCTGCCCCCATCACTCCACTGAGACAGCCCTGACCAAAATTACTAATGACCTACTTACAGCCAAAGCAAATGGACAATACTCTATACTCCTACTTCATGACCTGTCCTCTGCTTTTCACACAGTTGACCATTGCCTTCTACTACAGATTCTCTCCTCCTTTGGTGTCAAGGACTTCGCCCTATCCTAGTTCTCCTCATACATTTCCAACCACACATTCAGCGTCTCCCACTCCCACACTACCTCCTCGTTCCACCCTCTCTCTGTTGGAGTCCCCCAAGCCTCTGTTCTAGGACCCCTACTCTTCTCAATCTATACACTTGACCTGGGGCAACTCATAAGGTCCCACAGATTCAAGTACCACCTTTATGCTGATGACACTCAGATATACCTCTCTGGCCCAGACGTCACCTCTCTGCTGTCCAGAATCCCGGAGTGTCTATCAGCCATATTCTCCTTCTTCTCCTCCCGCTTCCTCAAACTCAATGTGGACAAATCTGAACTCATCATCTTTCCCCATCTCACAGATCTTCCTTACCTGACCTATCCATCACAATTAACGACATCATGCTTTCCCCCGGTACCGGAAGTCCGCTGCTTTGGAGTAACCCTTGACTCTGCCCTGTCCTTCAAACTGCACATCCAAGCTCTTTCTGCTTCCTGTCGCCTTCAGCTCAAAAATATATTCAGTATCCGTCCTTTCCTCAACCCTCAATCTACTAAAATGATTGTGCACGCCCTCATCATCTCCCGCCTCGACTACTGCAACACCCTCGCACCTCTCCAGTCCATCCTTAACTCTGCTGCCCGACTAATTAATCTCTTTCCTCGCTACTCCTCTGCTTCTCCCTTCTGCAAATCTCTTCACTGGCTCCCATTCCCTCAACGCATCCAGTTCATATTACTAACACTGACCTACAAAGCCATCTATGACCTGTCTACTCCATATATCTCTGAACTAATCTTCTAATATCTTCCTTCAAGTAATCTCCGATCCTCCCAAGACCTCCTTCTCTCCTCCACACTTATTAGCTCCTCACCCAACCGCCTCCAAGACTTCTCCCGAATGTCCCCCATCCTCTGGAATTCTTTGCCCCAACACGTCCGACTATGAACCACAGTCGGATCCTTCAGACAGAACCAGAAAATCCACCTCTTCAGGAAAGCTTACAGCCTGCAATGACCCTGCTACCTCCTCACCATTACCGGAGATATCTCCTCAACCAACACCGGAACTGCTGCAACCCACCAACCTGCTGTCTCCTTCCCCACCATCCTGTAGAATGTAAGCCCGAAAGGGCAGGGTCCTCTCCCCTCTGTATCAGTCTGTCATTGTTAGTTTGTTTACTGTAAGTGATACCTGTGATTTGTATGTAACCCCTTCTCATGTGCAGCACCATGGAATTAATGGTGCTATAGAAATAAATAATAATAATAACAATAATAATAATGGCCATTTACAGCTACTGCAATTTTTCAGACATCTTGACCAAAGTTTTGGAAAGGTTTCATGTGTATTTTTTATTATTTTTAGCATTTATGAAAATCAAACAGAATATACAAAGTGAAAATGTTCTCGATTTTTTGTATCAAATCTTATATTTACCTTGTAAAATGAATGTATTAACAAAACGAACATTTTTCAATTTTTGGATGCCACTTTCATTATGGCTGTTTATGATTGTATATGTAGAGTTTGCTTTTTAAAAGGATTGGTGTCAAATGACAATAATTCTTTTAACCCCTTAGAGAATGCCGATAAGCATTAAAACAGTGGCAGCAAAGAGTACTTATTAGAGTACTTAGTAAGCTCAGATAAGATGTTATCTGAGCATGTTCCCTCATCACTAGTTTTAACCCTCTCTGACATCCGACGTACTATCCCGTCCATGAAACCCGTGACAATCTGACCATGGACGAGATAGTACGTCATAGCGATTAGCTGCGCTCCCTCCGGGAGCGCAACTAATCGCTGCCGGGTGTCAGCTGATTATCACAGCTGACTCCCAGGACTGTGTACCAGGAGCGGTCACGGACTGCTCCCGGCACATTAACCCCTGGCACACGCGATCAAACATGATCGCGGTGTACCGGGGGCACAGGGAGCATCCTCGCAGGGAGGGGGCTCCCTGCGCGACCCCCTGAGACCCTCAGAGCAGTGCGATGTGATCGCGCTGTTCTGAGGGCTTCCTCCCTCCCAGGACCCGGATCCAAGATGGCGCCGGGGTCCTGGAGGGAGGCGGCTTCATCAGTGCCTGCTGAGAGCAGGCACTGAGAAGCCTGCAGCGCTGCCTGTGAGATCGCTGGTCTCACAGAGTGCTGTGCACACTGTGAGACCAGCGATCTGACATTTTACAGTGATGTCCCACCCTGGGACAAAGTAAAAAAGTAAAAAAAATAAAAATAAACGTGTAAAAAAAATTCCAAAATAAATAAAAAAAAAAAATATTCCCCAATAAATTCATTTCTTCCTGTAAATAAAAAAAATAAAACAATAAAAGTACACATATTTGGTATCGCCGCGTCCGGCGCCAAAACATAAAAAAATTATATAAATGAGGTATCGCCATAATCGTACTGACCCGAAGAATAAAACTGCTTTATTAATTTTACCACACGCGGAACGGTATAAACGCCTCCCCCAAAAGAAATTCATGAATTGCTGATTTTTGTTCATTCTAACCTCCCAAAAATCGAAATAAAAAGCGATCAAAAAATGTCACATGCTCAAAAATGTTACCAATAAAAATGTCAACTCGTACCGCAAAAAATAAGACCTCACATGACTCTGTGGGCCAAAATATGCAAAAATTATAGCTCTCAAAATGTGGCGATGCAAAAAACTATTTTTTGCAATAAAAAGCGTCTTTTAGCGTGACAGCTGCCAATCATAAAAACCCGCTGTAAATAGTAAATCAAACCGCCTTTATCACCCCCTTAGTTAGGGAAAAATAATAAAATTAAAAAAATGTATTTATTTCCATTTTCCCATTAGGGTTAGGGTTAAGGTTAGGGTTGTGGCTAAAGTTAGGGTTAGGGTTGGCGCTAAAGTTAGTATTAGGGTTATGGTTGGGATTAGGGTTAGGGGTGTGTTAGGGTTAGGTTTGTGGTTAGGGCTGGGACTAGGGTTAGGGGTGTGTTGGGGTTTAGGGTTGGCGTTAGAATTGGGGGGTTTCCGCTGTTAGGCACATCAGGGGCTCTCCAAATGTGACATGGCATCTGATCTCAATTCCAGCCAATTCTGCATTGAAAAAGTCAAACGGTGCTCCTTCACTTCTAAGCTCTGCCATGCGCCCAAACAGTAGTTTACCCCCACATATGGGGTATCAGCGTACTCTGGACCCCAAGAGTTATTGTGCAATTTGTCCTATTTCTTCTGTTACCCTTGGGAAAATAAAAAACTGGGGGCAAAAATATCATTTTTTAAAAAATAAATTTTTTTTTGTTTTTACGGCTGTACGTTATAAACTTCTGTGAAGCACTTGGGGCTTCATAGCGCTCACCACACATCTAGATAAGTTCCTTGTGGGGTCTATTTTCCAAAATGGGGTCACTTGTGGGGGGTTTCCACTGTTTAGGCGCATCAGGGGCTCTCCAAATGCGACATGACGCCCCCAGACCATTCCATCAAAGTCTACAATCCAAAACGTCACTACTTCTCTTCCGAGCCCAAACGTGTACCCATACAGTAGTTTTCTACCACATATTGGGTATCCGCGTACTCAGGACAAATTGGACAACAACTTTTGGGGTCCAATTTCTCCTGTTACCCTTGTGAAAATAAAATATTGGGTGCGAAAAAAATAATTTTTGTAAAAAAAAAATATTTTTTATATTTACGGCTGTACGTTATAAACTTCTGTGAAGCACTTCGGGGTTCAAAGTGCTCACCACACATCTAGATAAGTTCCTTGTGGGGTCTATTTTCCAAAATGGGGTCACTTGTGGGGGTTTCCACTGTTTAGGCACATCAGGGGCTCTCCAAATGCGACATGACGCCCCAGACCATTCCATCAAAGTCTACAATCCAAAACGTCACTACTTCCCTTCCGAGCCCCAATGTGTACAATACAGTAGTTTTCTCCCACATATTGGGTATCGCGTACTCAGGACAAATTGGACAACAACTTTTGGGGTCCAATTTCTCCTGTTACCCTTGTGAAAATAAAATATTGGGGGTTAAAAAAATAATTTTTTTTTAAAAAAAAATATATTTTTTTTTTTACGGCTGTACGTTATAAACTTCTGTGAAGCACTTCGGGGTTCAAAGTGCTCACCACACATATAGATAAGTTCCTTGTGGGGTCTATTTTCCAAAATGGGGTCACTTGTGGGGGGTTTCCACTGTTTAGGCGCATCAGGGGCTCTCCAAATGCGACATGACACCCCCAGACCATTCCATCAAAGTCTGCAATCCAAAACGTCACTACTTCCCTTCCGAGCCCCAACGTGTACCCATACAGTAGTTTTCTCCCACATATTGGGTATCAGCGTACTCAGGACAAATTGGACAACAACTTTTGGGGTCCAATTTCTCCTGTTACTCTTGTGAAAATAAAATATTGGGGACGAAAAAATAATTTTTGTAAAAAAAAAATATATATATTTTTTATTTTACGGCTGTACGTTCTAAACTTCTGGGAAGCACTTGGGGGTTCAAAGTGCTCACCACACATCTAGATAAGTTCCTTGAGGGGTCTAGTTTCCAAAATGGTGTCATTTGTCGGGGTTTCCACTGTTTAGGCAGATCAGGAGCTCTCCAAACACGATATGGCATCCACCCAATTCTGTGTTGAAAAAGTCAAACAGCGCTCCTTCCCTTCCAAACTCTGCCATGCACCCAAACAGTGGTTTACCCCCACATGTGGGGTATCAGCGTAATCAGGACAAATTGCACAATAACTTTTGGAGTCTTGTTACCCTTGGGAAAATAAAAATTGGGGTGAAAAGATCATTTTTGTGGAAAAAATATGATTTTTTAATTTTACGGCTCTACGTTATAAAGTTATGTGAAGCACTTGGGGGTTCAAATTGCTCACCAAAGATCTAGATAAGTTCCTTAGGGGGTCTAGTTTCCCAAATGGGGTCACTTGTGGGGGGGTTTCCACTGTTTAGGCACATCAGGGGCTCTCCAAATGCAACATGGCGTCCAATCTCAATTCCAGCCAATTTTGGTTTGAAAAAGTCACATGGTGCTCCTTCCATTCCGAGCTCTGCCGTGCGCCCATACATTGGTTCCCCCCCACATATCGGGTATCAGCGTACTCAGGACAAATTGGACAACAACTTTTGTGGTCCAATTTCTCCTGTTACCCTTGGGAAAATAAAAATGTAGTGACTAAAAATAATTTTTGTGGGAAAAAAATAGGATTTTTTATTTTCATGCCCGGGCATTATAAACTTGTGTGAAGCACTTGGGGGTTCAAAGTGCTCAACACAGCTCTAGATAAGTTCCTTAGGGGTTCTAGTTTCCAAAATGTGGTCACTTGTGGGGGGTTTCTACTGTTTAGGTCATCTGGGGCACTGCAAACGGAACATTACCCCCATCAACGTCTGCATTCCAAAACGTTACTACTTCCTTTCCAAGCCCTGCCGTGCGCCCAAACAGTTCCCCCCCCACATATTGGGTATCAGCGTACTCAGGACAAATTGGACAACAACTTTTGGGGTCCAATTTCCTTGGGAAAAATCAAAAATTTGGGACTAAAAAATCATTTTTGTGGAAAATTGTTTCTTTTTTTTTCACACCCAGGCATTATAAACTTTTGTGAAACACTTGGGGGTTCAAAGTGCTCACAACAGATCTAGATAAGTTCCTTAGGGGGTCTAGTTTCCAAAATGGTGTCACTTGTGGGGGGTTTCCACTGTTTAGGCACATCAGGGGCTCTCCAAACGTGACATGGCATCCAATCTCAATTCCAGCCAATTTTGGTTTGAAAAAGTCAAACGGCGCTCCTTCCCTTATGAGCTCTGCTGTGCGCACAGACAGTGGTTTTCCCCCACTTATGGGGTATTGGCGTACTCAGGAGAAATTGCACAACAACTTTATCTGTCCATTTTCTTCTTTTACCCTTGTGAAAATAAAAAAAAGTTTGTAAAAGATCATTTTGTGGATAAAAAGTTAAATATTCATTTTTTCCTTCCACGTTGCTTCAGCTCCTGTGAAGCACCTGAAGGGTTAATAAACTTCTTGAATGTGGTTTTGAGTACCTTGAGGGGTGCAGTTTTTAGAATAGTGACACTTTTGGATATTTTCTGCTTTATTAACCCCTCAAAGTGACTTCAAATATGAGGTGGTCCCTAAAAAAATGGCTTTGTAAATTTTGCTGTAAAAATGAGAAATCGCTGGTCAACTTTTAACCCTTATAATTTCCTAAGAAAAAAAAATTTTGATTCCAATATTGTGCTGATGTAAAGTAGACATGTGGGAAATGTTATTTCTTAACTATTTTGTGTGACATATTTCTCTGTTTTAAGGGAATAAAAATTCAAAGTTTGAAATTGCTAAATTTTCAAAATTTTCGCCATATTTGCATTTTTTTCAAAAATAAACGCAAGTTATATCGAAGAAATTTTACTACTAACGTGAAGTACAATATGTCACGAGAAAACAGTCTCAGAATTGCAAAGATCTGTTGAGTTATAACCTCATAAAGAGACAGTGGTCAGAATTGTAAAAATTGGCCCGTGCAAACCACCCTTGGGGATGAAGGGGTTAAAGGGTATGCCACTCTAAGCGAGATCGCAAACGAGATCGTTAACGAGATCGCAATTGCGTCTCCATTTATGATGCAGTAGAGATCTCATTAGCGACTTAACTGTGTGTGACATGTAGCAACGATGTGGCCCCTGCTGAGATGTCGCTGATCACTGATGAACGTTCTGAGCCGTTTTTTGGTCGTTAGTGTCCCGCTGGTCAGCCTGAATCGCTGAGTGTGACACCCTTTATGAACGACTTCACCAGCGTCGCAGGTGGGACTAGGTTTTCCCAACGACCGCAGAGGTCGTTATACAGATCGCTGATGAGATGTGTTTGGAATCACAGATCGCTGATGAGTTGTGTTTGGAATCTTAACAGCTAAATCGCAAACGAGATCGCTACTGCGTCATGAATGGTGACGCAGTAGCGATCTTGTTAGCGATCTCGCTTAGTGTAGCATACCCTTAAGGTGTTCTATGGAGTGAAAAATCACACTTCTCTATCTGGTAGTTTGGCGAATGAGTCAGGGTTTGGCAGATGTTAGAAGAACATTGATGGCCTGACTGCATTCTGCCAGCTGTAAAGTTTGATAGAGGGTTGTCACAGGCTTCTTTAAGCCCGGGTCTCACATAGCGATACACCAGCGATCCCGATAACGATCAGGATCGCTAGTGTGTTGCTACATGATCGCTGCTGAGCTGCCAAACAGGCAGCTCAGGCAGCAATCAGCACAGCGACACTGCAGTTAACATCGCTTAGTTACCCGCAGTGTACGTTGGATACCAGCGCCCTGATGCAGGGAGCTGGTAACCAAGGTACACATCGGGTTTCCAGGCTCTGCGCGGTGCCCAGAAACCCGCTGTGTACCTTGGTTACCAGCTCCCTGCATCAGGGCGCTGGTATCCAAGGTACACTGTGGGTTTCTAGGCACAGCCCCGCGCCTGGAAACCCGCTGTGTATCTTGGTTACCAGCGGATCGCTGGTCTCCCGCCTGTCACACGCAGCGATGCGTGCTGGCCAGCGGGAGACCAGCAATCCAAAAAATGTCCAGGACATTCAGCGACGATCAGCGATACCCAGCAGGGGGGCTGATCGTCGCTGAATGTCACACACAGCGATATCGCTGGGGAGATCGCTGCTGCGTCACAAAACTAGTGACTCAGCAGTGATCTCGCTAGCGAGATCGCTGTGTGAGACGGGGGCTTATTTCCTATGAAGCAAAATGTTATTGCTTCAACATGCCAAGACGTTTTGATTAATGGTATTATTCCATTTCTTTGAGAACAGTTTGGTGAAGGCCCTTTTTTGTTATAGTATGACTGTAACCCAATGCACAAATCAAGGTCCATAAAAGCATGGTTGGGTTATCTTGGTATGGAAAAACTTGGACAGACTTTAAAGCGTCTTGATCTTAATCCCATTAAATACTTTTGGGATCTGCTAGAATAACGATGATGTGCCAGGTCCACTTAACTAACATCAATTATTGACCTAAAAATGCTCTGTTGAATGAATGAATGAATGAATGAATGAATGGGCAAAAATGCTCACGAATGGATTCCAAAATCTTGTAGAAAGGATTCCTAGAAGAGTGAAAGATATTTTAACCACAAAGAAACAGCCAGCTTCATACCAATATGTATAAATTTGGATTGGGATGTCATGAAATCTCTAGTAAGTATCCTAACACTCCTTTCCATATGGTGTATTTTGATCCATCTGTAGACATAGTCCAGCGTAACAGATGATGAACAGGATTTCTGGAAAAAATTACATAGAAATCTATGAGATTAGTTTAGCATTAGTTTCCCTCTGGCACTTTACATGCTGGTGAGCAAAAAGGTTGGAGTCTGAATATTTAGTACAATGTCTAACCTCTTTTTACATTTCATATTGACAGATTCATTGACATGTTTAGTTGCCTTCAGAATTTTTCAGATATTCTATTATCATAATTAGTTTATTGTGAGAGCTGTTCTCACAGTGACACAGACCTTACCCTGCTTCTAGGCCACATATTTCAAATAGAAGTCTGTTTCCAATGGCAACTGATAAAGTTTTAAAGACACCTATTGTTCAGAAAGGACATGATAACACATAAATTGATGGCACCAAATTAGTTACACGAGGTACAGCTATGGCTTCTTGACTTATGGCATCTATTGAAAGAAGATGAGACAGCAGGTAAAGATTTAAGCACACTTGCCATAATTATACAAGATGTGCTATCTCTAGCTACACAATAGGGCACAGAAGGTTAATGAAGTAGATGGCAGATTTACAGTTTCACCTGTAAGATCTGCATGCTTACAAACTTTTTCCTTAAATCGGAGGCACATATTCGACTGTAACCTCTGGGATCTAAGGATGCCTGCAAGGTATGAAATGCAAAATTCTCTATTCTGCCATGTCATGCTCTTGAAATTTCCTTAATTGCAATAGTCACTAAGTCTGACTCTATTCTCCATATTGTTCAAATATTACAAAGAGTTCCTTTTAAAAAAATAATGGTTTGTATGCACAAGAAAGTGGTATAACACTAAATTATTTTCCATTATTTTGAGATATATTGAGGAGCTTGAGACTGAGTTCCTGCTTTTTTCACTGCAATTTACAGATGAACAATATTTTTAGTACTATCAGGTTATTTTTAAGGGATTAAGCGATGAGACTCCATCAAACATATATACATGTAGGCTTGGGTCACACGACCTTTTTCTCTCCATCTGAGAAAATCTGTCTGTTTCTACTAATTAGATCAGAGCTTGATCAGCGTGGGATACGATTTTCTCTGTTGTGGAGAGCAAAAAAAAAGTTTTCCCACCTTCTCTATTATGTACGTCCATGAAATTGGACCTTTGATGTCATCCAAGTGCAGTCTGACTCTTTTCAAGGGCCCGTAGACATGAATGGGCATGTGCCATCCTATTCTCAGTGGCAAATCGTGCTTGCTGTAGTGTCTTTCCATGGACCACGCAAAGGAAATAATCGGATTTCAGCACAATCCCGTAGAAGAACATGTTGACTAGTGCTATCCGACAAAACTACAGATAGCACTCATTAAATTTATAAGGTCGTCTCCACAATGTCTTAAAGGCATATTTGCATTTAGAGAATCCTCCAAAACCTTTAAATATCTGACATATTTTGATGATATTTACATCTGTAAAAAATCATGCTTTCACAAAAAAAATAAAATTTTTGCAAATGTCAAGGCCTTAATTTTTCAGTTATGCATTTTTCATACATCTCTTGATTATTTATCATTAGGCATGTCACAGAATGAGATCACTGCATCTTACACAAACCAGTGTATGTTCTAATATACTGTATAAAAATGTGCTATCCTTCAGTAAGTTCTGCAACTGCTTTAATAGCGTCTCTCAGCAGTGTCCTAGTAGCCTTGCAAACCTAATCAGCTTAGCTATAGCTAGCTGTGTTTTAACTGTCAGAACTGCTGGCATATAATTTAAAAGCATCCAGTATTTTATTCTCTGCATTATTTGGAGATAAATGAGTCACCCACAGAATACAAATTCAGCAAGAGTAATAGCCTGCTGCTTCATAATAGTGATTACACTTTTTGTAGATATACTTTTCTCATCAATCGCAGACCATATAACTGTATTTTCATAGCAAGTATAGCAATTTATCATAATACAGATGCTCTGATACGCTATACCTGATGCATCATTAATTTGTAAAGGGAAAACAACCTAACGCATATTTATTGTAAGCATTACATGATAATTTAGATTCAATAATCTATTAGATTCTATGGTGTATGTATTTAATGTTTTAGAGTGCACTCATCGAACCAAAACAAGTTTTCAAGACAGCAACAATTTTTTATGATAAGAAAAAAAATCTTTCTGTCTAAACATGTTTCAACAAAATATATGTATTGTGTTGTTTTCTTTTTTGGGGGCTTTAGTATTTTCATTGCTAAATTCATAGATACATTTATCACGGAAGATAATGTTGCTGGGCACTTTTATGTATAAATAGCAAATGTGGAACCAAAGATTCAAAAGGAAACAATAACAATAATTAACTATAAGTATGCAAACATTAAGTACCATAGATTGCATATCTATCTTTCTATCTATCCATTTTTTTCTTTCTATCTATCTAGCTATCTATCCCATTTCTATCTATCTATCTATCTATCTATCTATCTATCTATCTATCTATCTATCTATCCCATATCTATCTATCTATCCATCTATCTATCCATATCTATCTATCTATCTATCTATCTATCTATCTATCTATCTATCTATCTATCTATCTATCTGTGAAGATCTGAAGTTGTGGGTTGTAATAATCAACTAGGCAGGATAACGATGCAGCTAGCTTTATTCTTCCTTCCTTTTATACAGCAAATCCAGGTAGATGACCAAAATACAATGTCCTCAGTACACAAATTCCCAACCTGGGATCACTAGTTCCACTGCCTTTGTACCTGATGATACCCACTGTCTCACAGCTTGTGGTATCTCCCACCGGCATAGTTTGCAGTCAAAGCTTATGTTCCTTCAGACGACGGATTTCACAACCGTAGCTCATGGATACCCCTCCAGCAAACAACAACATTTTCTCTTGAGTCTCTTCAATGCCCCAAGCAGCAAACAGGAATTTAGCTGGGCCATCAGGAAAAACCCCCCACCACAGCTAACTGTGCATTGGTGGGGGCGTCTCACTCAGGCTGAGCCCCATCACCTGGGATTTCATGTGAGACCCCCTGTGGTGATGGCTCCCCTGGGTCTACTATCCCCATCCACACAATGGGCATAGTGACTGGGAGAACAATCGATTGAGGCCCCCGAGATACTGATGAGTTTAATAGAATGATTGCTTTACATTTACCTTTAGCAATCTTCTGTCTGGCCTTATGTATACATAAGATCCATCCAGTATGTCTTCCTCTGAATGGAAATATTGATTCCTGAGGCTGAACTGTTGAGCAAGAAAATCTCTAATCAAACACAGCAAGAAAATCTTTAACAAAACACAATAATATCTACGTAACAAGTACTATGTGCTGGAAAAGTCTGCATCTCGAAGAGCCGTGGATTCACTCTACAAGCATTGGTTCAATAGTCTTTAGTAAGTGGCCAGCTCCTCACATTATCTATCTATCTATCTATCTATAGAAACAAAAGAAGGCAGCACTCCAAAAATGAGGTTGATATGTGCATTTATTCAAGCCAACATGGCGTGGCGACGTTTCGGCTCACAATGAGCCTTTCTCAAGCAAAACCACAAAAATACTCCCCCTTACATCTTTGGCTATATCCAGTGCTCTCTGTGCCCCATGGGTCCTCACACTTTCTTACACCCTCCGTGTTCTGAAAACCTGGGCTTATTCATACTAGGCTGGGACTTTGGGTCATTAGCAGGCCAGGGACATCTCTGTGCATGCTACCTGCAAGGTTGCAACACCATGATGCCAGAAGTGACATTCAATATATAAGAAACATTTAATTTGCAGAATAAATTAGCTATGACTGGAGCTTCCCAGAAAACAGTCTTTTGAAATTGGTATAGGAAAGATGTGTATCTTCGTACCGTGTTAGCCAGTAGATAGAAAAATATTTAGACTTGAGAGTCCTCAGTGGTTGATACCTTTTAATGGCTAACTGAAATCCAGATAAACTGAAATTCAGTTAGCCATTAAAAGGTATCAACCACTGAGGACTCTCAAGTCTAAATATTTTTGAAATTGGCTAATTCTCAGTAAGGTAGAAGAATGTAAGGCAGAATGCAATGTGATATACAAATTAATTTTATTGTAAAAAGAGTATAGGTTTACAACACCTATGAAATGGAAACCATGATATAACATAAATTAGTGTGTATATATGTCTACAGGCAAAAAATGTTTTTCAACAGATTGAGGACCCTACAGAAAGGCATGACTTATCTTGGCAATGCACTACATGGATTAAATTTAAATAGTCTCAGAGTAATTCTTTCCTATTCTATACAATGTAGAGGATGTTAGAAATTGAATACTTGTTGCTTGGTTCCCATACAGATTCCATCTAGTCACAAAAGATTCTAGCAGTGGACAATAGTTATTTGTAGGGAGTTTCCAAAGCGCACATCTTCTTTAATTAACAGATTTTTCCCTGCCTTCTATTAGGAGTCATCTGGTACCAAAATCTCTATTGTAATCCCAATTCTAAAACCACTCTCTTTTGTAATTGAATGTTATTAATTAAAATCCCTTCCATTGGCCAGATAAATACATTTTGGGTGTTTAGCTCTACTTTTGCCCTCTGATGATGTTCCATTTGAAACTCCCAGCATGAATTTTGTCAAAAATAACATCATCACTGATGTCAGCTCTTTTCTCTGAGAAGTGGTGTGCTGCCGGGAGATAATACACACAGCGTGACAGTAAGAGCAGAGAGATTTCTGGGACAGCAGTGAGGATCTTGACACAGACAGGGCAGAAAAATGGCTGGGACTGCTATGGAGAGCTTGACACAGTGAGGGTTCACTCACAGGAGCCTATACATCAGACAAGTGTTATCACATGTTTTATCTGATAGCACTCGAGACAATGTTATTCAGTGAGGAAGTGCTTATCTGTGTTCCTTTTATGGGAAAAAAATGACAGCATGTACTCACCCATTCAAGTTTATAAGTGCATGAAAAACATTGAAATGCACTGGTATGACATCTGAGTACAGTCCAATTTCCGTGGACTCACATAATGGAGAAGATGGAGGACAAATCTTGTTCTTCATCTGTGAAATGATTCAAATTCTGATCAAAGTTTGATCAGAGTGACAATAGTATAATCGGTTTGATTCTCTACTATGAAAGAATATACTATGGTGTCACCCCGGCCTGAGAGACAAGATGGCAAAAACAGATGGGTATATTGTGTTACAAAGCAAAGAGATGCATAGGACTGCTGGAGACATTGTGAAACAGACAGTAAAAGTGAAGAGATGGCTGTGACTTCTGGGGATTTCATGACACAGACAGTGAGAGTAGGAGAGGACTAAAGGGTATGCCACACTAAACAATATCGCTAACGGGATCGCTAAAAAACGTCACTATTTAGCGATCCCGTTAGCGATGTTGTTCAGTGCGGCAGCTTCCAGCGACGAGCTTCCTGCTGTGATCTCGCTCGTCGCTGGAATCGTTCCGGACCCTATTTCATCGCTGGCGTTCCCGCTGGGTAAGTATCTAATCGCTGTGTGGCACCTTTTCTTAGCGATTTAGCGGTACTTTTGTACCGCTAAAGTCGTTAAGAAGATCGCTAACGGCGATAGCGTCGTTAACTATATCGCTAAATGTGGCCGCATTTAGCGATATAGAAACAATCCCGCTAGCGATCTCATTAGTATGCAACGCTAACGAGATCGCTAGCGGGATAGCTTAGTGTGGCAGTACCTTAAATGCATTGGGGCAGCATGTAAACAAACATGAATGAGACATGACATGAAACATAAGGGAACAATCAAAAAAATTAATATACCTATTATAGGCCCATAGAGTACCAGCACTTCCAATTTAAAAAATTATAGCTATACTATAATGAAAGCTGACACCATTGAAGAGTAAACAAAAAAACTTTATTATCTGCGATTTGCAGACTCCCCAGGAAGAAGCTAAAATGTGAAACGCGCGTCGGGGCCCTGACCACACTACCAGATTATGTCTCCAATTTCCTCCATTGACTACACCTAATGCTGAATTTGTGCTGTACTTTATACTTCTTATAGTGTATTAGACACTGACTGTACAATGCTAAGCACCTTTTATGCACAGCACTTTGCTGTTTAGACCTTGACTACTATTGCATTCTTTGTACTCTCTTATGCTGGACTCAGTACACTTCTCTGCACTATGTTTAGCACTTTCTCAATAATGAAAACATTCCTGTTCAGGCACCTAATTTATGATTGTTTCGATTGATGGAGAGATATAATTACCAAAAGCTGCATATTTTTATAACATTATCTTATTGGTAAAAATTCGATTTATGTTTGCCGACAGGCATCTAAATATTGAAAACAAGTTTTGTTTACGGTAATTTATCCTCCACATTATTATGTAGTGTCTTTTACTCTGTTATTCCAGCTGTCTAGAGGTGTATTTTGGGTGTGTCAACCATTTTTTTTACCTTATGAATAATTTTGAAACTCTAAAGGAATAGGTGGTAATATCGCCTGGTAGTGTGGTTTCTGCACTTATTTCCCCATCATTGTATGGTTTTAAACTTGTCAAATTTTTGTCAATAAAGTTTTTTTGTTTACTCTTCAATGGCATCAGCTTCTGTTACAGTATAGGTATAATAATCAAAAAAATTAGTAGACGTTACTATTAGCTCGTTTAAAAAGAATTGTGGAAGAATACCATTAAATACATATGAAACTAGCATTGAAAAAATAAAAAGGAATGTAGTTAAAAGAGTTGGGTGAAATAGGTCGTTCATTTTCAAAAGTCGCCGATTTTCGCCAAAGTCGGGTTTCATGAAACGAAACCCGACTGTGGAGTGAGTTCGGTCTCGTGTTCGGCGACTATTTTGCTGGAGTCGGTTTTCCCCTACACTTTAAGCGCCTTTTCTAGGCCAATGAGCAAGGACGCAGGCTATGGGCAACGGGATGACATAGCCAGCGGCCAGCACCATCTTAGAGAAGGGCATTGCAGCAATTGGCTGGCTTTCAGTGGCGTCACAGTATATATAAAATCCCTCAGCGCCGACCACCATTTTACATCTGCGGAACTCAGTGTAGGGGAAGGTTGCTGGAGGTGCATCTGAGCAGGGAGAGCGTTAGCCAGGGCATATAAAAAAATTACTTTCTGCTGATAGCGATTAGCTGTACAGTGACTGTGCGGTGAAAGGGGAGGATTTTGCTGTGTGCAGCAACGCTGGTTCTTAGGCTGCCTGCCTGCCAGTGACGCTGTAGAAATTGCTTGTGTGGAGCATCAGATCTGATTACAGGCTGCCTGCCTGTGATAAGGGGGCAATTAATTTGGTGGAGTAGCAGAGCTGCCTGCCAGTGACAGTGTACAAATTGCTTGTGTGGAGCATCACATCTGATTAGTAGGCTGCCTGACAGTGATAAGGGGGCAATTATATTATATTATATTCCCCCTTTTATTCCACATTGACTTGCATTGGGGTCGGATTTTCGACTCCAACCCGACCATTTCCGTTAGTCTGCCGACTTCGCTCGACTCGACTTTTGAGAAAGTCGAGTTTCACGAAACAGAAACTCGACCCGAAAAACGGAAAGTCGCTCATCTCTAGTAGTTAAGTTTTTTATTTGTTACTGTAAAGTGAATGAAACTGGCATTTAGTAAGCTCTGCTTCAATTACCCATCTCTGAAACCTCATACCTTTCTTGTTCATTCATGAACTCTGTTCTGATTTTAAGCCATTAAGCATTGCAATTTGCAGTAAATTAAAATTTATAAGTACTACATGCAAACAGCAATGTAAAGAATTATAGCATATGTACATTTAGGACAGTTGAGTAATATATGTTCAGTCATTATACAAAGCTTATCTTCAGGCTACCAAAAATGAGAAACACTTAAGATCATTATATGCATGGATTTCCATTTTGCAGATGTCAGTTACTTAAATTCACAGCCACAAAAAAGTGTTAATCGTGCTTTGCAACAATCAATCAGCACATTCTAGTAATGTGCTTCATTGTGATGGAATTACAAGCCAGAAACTGCTAACATTAACCAAAAAGAAACATATTTTTGGAATGTACAAAAGTGTAAACTATGTAGCCCTATAATATAGATTTTTATATCACAAAATAGGAAAAGTGAAAATGAATCCATTAATAATTGTTGAAAAGTTGAAATAAAACCCTAAAAGATAGTAAAGCAGAATCATTTAAAATATATTTAAAATGAACTTCTCTGCTCATTCATGCTGATTCATGCTGCCCACACATCACATGTATTCCAGCATGGATCAGCTAACAGGTTTTCTTTAAATTACTCCTAACCAAATAAAAGCAAAACATGCAAAAAAAGGGATATCAAAGAAATCTGAGCTATTGTATGATGGGACATGGTAACGCATTTGCAAAGATATTTGCTCTGTCACCATCCGGTGCCGCATTGTACCAAAATCCATGTTTACTTCATATGAAAATTAGTCACAAGTGAATGTATCAGTGCACTTGAAGACCTCAGCTCCTCATAGCTTTTCCCTGCTATCACTGTCCATCTCATCTTGATTGACAGAGGAAAACAGAGGTGATATCAGTCAACAGAATCTCTGCCAATCAAGACGTGGAGGGTGCACCAATGGGGAGGAGCAAAGAAGAGCCAAGGTCGGCAAGTGCACTGAAATCCCCACTTGTTCACTTTTAAGCCTAATTTGCATATACATAAAATCCAAACTTTGGCACAAGGAAGTGCATGATGATGATAGAATAAAAATCCTTAGATTTTTTTTTTGCCCTGTACTATCCTGCAGTACCTTAGATTTCCTAGGAAATTGTTACTGACAGGAACCATTTGCAACTATTAACTTGCCTAGCATAATATTCCAGTTATCAACAATGTGTCACATATCCATAGCATAGTTGATGTGATCTCTGAAACCCCTACTTTTCTTTAGAATGGAAACCTAGTTTCTCATCCATTACAGCTGTGGTGGGTAAAAGTTGTAAGAAGAAATGGACCCCTTCATTGTCCATATAACTCTGTGTATGATACAGAAACACTTGAATAATCCTGCCTTGTATAAATCCTCAGTGGAAAATGATAACGTATATCTGCTAAAGTAAAGCTACTAGCAATAGGTGTTATGCCCCAAACAGAAACCCACAGTGTTCCGCTACTATAACTGGCAGTAAACTATAGTATACTATAGTTGTTTTTCTCTGTGCTGCTCTTCCAGGAAAAATTAGATATTGCACAATGTTCATTTAGGCCTTATTCAGTAAATCACATATTTATTCTATTGTTGATTTTCACAGATGTGTCATGTAATCATTATAGTATACAGTTGTGTGAAAAAGTGTTTGCCCTTTCCTGATTTCCTATTCTTTTGCCTGCTTGTCACACTTAAATGTTTCAGATCACCAAACAAATTTAAATATTAGACAAAGATAACACAAGTAAACACAAAATGCAGCTTTTAACTGAAGGTCTTTATTATTAAGGGGAAAAAATACAAACCTATAGGGCCATGTGTGATAAAGTGATTGCCCCCCCTAAACCTAATAACTGGTTGGGCCACCCTTAGCAGCAACAACTGCAATCAAGCGTTTGCGATAAATGGCAATGAGTCTTTTATAACGCTGTGGAAGAATTTTGTCCCACTCATCTTTGCAGAATTGCTGTAATTCAGCCACACTGGAGGGTTTCCAGCATGAACTGCCTTTTTAAAGTCATGCCACAGCATCTCAATTGGATTAAGGTCAGGACTTTGACTAGGCCACTCCAAAGTCTTAATTTTGTTTTTCTTAAGACATTTAGAGGTCAACATGCTGGTGTGTTTTGGATCATTGTTCTGCTACATAACCTAAGTGCGCTTCAGCTTGAGTTCATGAAAAGATTGCTGGACATTCTCCTTCAGGGTTTTTTAGTAGACAGCAGAATTCATGGTTTCATTTACTTCAGAAAGTCTTTTAGGTCCTGAAGCAGCAAAACAGTCCCAGACCATCACACTACCACAACCATATTTTATTGTTGGTATGATATTCCTTTTCTGAAATGCTGTGTTACTTCTACGCCAGATGCAATGGGACATGCACTTTCCAAAAAGTTCAGTTTTTGTCTCTTCACTCCACATAGTATTCTCCCAAAAGTCTTGGGGATCATAAAGATGTTCTGTAGCAAAAGACGAGTCTTTAGGTTCTTATTGCTCAAGAGTGAATTTCGTCTTGGAACTCTGCCATTTTTGCCCAGTTTTTTTCTTATGGTGGAGTCATGAACACTGACCTTAACTGAGGGCAAGTGATGCCTGCAATTAATTAGATGTTGTTGTGGGGTATTTTGTGATCTCTTGGATGAGTCATTGCTGCACTTTTGGGTAATTTTGGTCAGATGGCCACTCCTGGGAAAGTTCAATGTGTTTGCCATTAGTGGATAATGGCTCTCATTGTGGTTTGCTGGAGTCCCAAAGCTTGAGAAATCACTTACTAACCTTTTCCAGACTGATATATCTCAATGACTTTGTTTCTCATCTGGTCCAGAATTTCCTTGGATCGCAGTATGATGTCTAGCTTTTGAGGACCTTTTGGTCTATTGCACTTTGTCAGGCAGGTCCTGTTTAAGTGATTTCTTGATTGAGAACTGGTGTGGCAGTAATCAGGGGCTGGGTGTGGCTAGGGAATTTGAACTCCGTTCTCCAAAAATATAATAAACCACAGTTAATTTATGTTTTTGGGGGCAATCACTTTTTCCCATAACAATAAAGACCTCTTTATTTAAAAACTACGTTTTGTGTTTACTTGTGTTAGCTTTGTCTAATTTAAATTTGGTGATCTGAAACATTTAAGTGTGACAAACATGCAAAAGAATAGGAAATTAGGAAGAGAGAAAACACTTTTTCACACAACTGTATGTGGCAGTTCACATGTCTTTGCTTTTATGTGAACTGTGTGGCCACAAGAAAATCACAGAGATTTGTTATCTGAGTTTCATATGTTTCATATCTAAATAATCAATACAGGTCAATGGGTCCTTAAAAAATCCCAGGTAGCACTCATTTCTATCTGTGCACACTTCACACAGGATAGGAGCTTTGCATTTCATTTAGCTTGGCATACAAGAAAATCACTAATGCTAACTAAGTAATCACTAAAGGTACTGCCACACTGAGCTATCCCGCTAGCGATCTCGTTAGCGTTGCATACTAATGAGATCGCTAGCGGGATTGTTTCTATATCGCTAAATGCTGCCGCATTTAGCGATATAGTTAACGACGCTATCGCCGTTAGCGATCTTCTTAACGACTTTAGCGGTACAAAAGTACCGCTAAATCGCTAAGAAAAGGTGCCACACAGCGATTAGATACTTACCCAGCGGGAGCGCCAGCGATGAAATAGGGTCCGGAACGATTCCAGCGACGAGCGAGATCACAGCAGGAAGCTCGTCGCTGGAAGCTGCCGCACTGAACAATATCGCTAACGGGATCGCTAAATAGTGACGTTTTTTAGCGATCCCGTTAGCGATATTGTTTAGTGTGGCATACCCTTTACACTGATGGTAAAAACTGACACACTGACCAAATACTGGCGAAAATCTTATCCAAAACACTGATGGTAAGTGTTCTGTGCTTGTATGTACAAGAAAAAATTACTGATGTATAAATGAGGTCTTAAATTAAAGTCCATCCAAGTATTTATAATCAAAATAGCTCTCAACTATTGCAAACCATTAGAGTATGTGCACACGTTGTGTATTTGCCTGTGGAATTTTCTGCACAGATGCTGCCTCTTTGGCAGAAAATGCAGGTAAAATGCAGCGCGTTTTTTATGCGGATTTGTAGGCATTTTTGTAAGCTAAAGATATGTTATTTAACAATAAAAAAAAAGAATTATGATGTCATTTCTTTGTCCAATCTATTCTTTTACATACTCCATTGAATACCATATCATCACATACCATGTTCACGTATGTTCTACACACAAAACAAATATAAGTGAATATCTATAGATAGATAAATAGATATATCTATATTTAGAAAAAACCTGCATCAGGCTTTGGGTCACACTTGCGAGAAAAACTCGCACAAGTCTCGCACCTCAATACCTGACACTGCAATATAGTCGGTCAAAGTGATGGCGGCAGTGCCGGGTATTGAGGTGCGAGACTCGTGCAAGTTTCTCGAAAGTGTGACCCTGACCTTAAATGCAATATCTGTCTAATTTAAAAAAAAGGGAAAAAAATTGTGTGGGCTTCCATGCAATTTTCCAGTCCAGAAAGGCCAGCGACTGGGGGCCAATGTTTATATCCTGGGAAGGGGTAATACCCATGGATCTTCCCAAGCTATTAATATCAGCCCACAGCTGTGTGCATAGCCTTTACTGGCTATTAAAATAGGGGAGCCCCCAAAAAATGACGTGGGGGTCCCCCTATAATTAATAGCCAGAAAAGGCTATGCAAACAGCTGCATATTTATAGCCTAGAAATGGGCCATGGATATTGGCCCCCTGGCTACAAACACCATCTGTCAGTCACCCCAGAAATGGTGCATCGCTAGGATGCGGCAATTCTTGCACCTAGCCTCTCTCTTCCCACTGCCTTGTAGTGGTGGCATATGGGGTAATAGTTCTGGGGTTGATGTCACCTTTTTATTGTAAGGTGACATCAAACCCTGCTTAGTAATGGAGAGGTGTCAATAAGTCACCTATCCATTAAAAATCCTATAGTTGTTAATGGGCTAAATAAAGACACAGCCAGAGAAAAGCATTTTAATGAAATAAAACACAACAGTTTCCCATATTTATTGTACTCCTAATTCCCCGAAGCCATCAATCTACTGCAAAAAAATAAAATAATAAACAAATACTCACTGTTCTGATGTAATAATGAGTGTCCCACAATGATCACCCCTATAGAGCTCTCACATCGGGAGATGAGACCGCTCTACAGGGCCTCCAGTGACACACTGGTGTTACCACTGAGGGTTCACTGGAGTTCATGCTCTCACTTGACGGCAATGCTGTGTGAGAATTTTCCCACACAGCAGCGCCGCAAGTGACAGGACGAACTCCGGTGACCTCTGACGGCGGAGTGATACACTGCGGAAGGATACCTTCCGTAATTGTATCACTAGAGGCCCATGGAGAGCAGTAACATCTCCTGATGTGACATCTCTCCACAGGAGATTGTCGTGTGACACTCACTATTAAATGGATTACATCAGAACAGGGAGTATACTGTTGGTTTATTATTTTATTTTTTTCCAGGGGATAGAGGGCGTCAGGGATTAGCTGTATGTGTGTGTGTTTTTTTTTTACAACACAGTAGCCGGATGATGGCAATACTACTGTCCCATCATCGGCCAATTGTGTCACTGTAGCAGACATAGCCGGATGGGACTAGTAGTCTTTTCGGACGATGCCTGCCTACACACAGACCCACAAACACACACACAGACGTGCACACACAGACAGACACAGACCCCCCCACACACACATACACACAGACACCAGCAGATAGACCCACACATACTAACCGCACACACATAGTCTCCGCCCACACACTCTTCCTCCTCCCTATCTGCAGAGTTTCTCACACGCAACTCCGCAGAAAAACCGCAGATGTTTTTAAACCTGCGGTTTTGCTACCGATTTGACTGACACAATGGAAGTCAATGGGTGTAGAAACGCTGCAGATCAGCAAAAAGAATTGACATGCTGCGGAAAATAAAACGCTGCAAATCCAAGTGTATTTTTCCGCAGCATGTGCACAACAAATCCGAATTTCCCATTGACTAACATTGGCTGTGCCCTACACTGCGGATTTGATGCAATTCGGTGCGTCCAAAAATGCTGCAGATCTGCATTAAAATCCGCAACGTGTGCACATAGCCTAAGAGTTACAAACTGTTATCTTTTAGTGTTTTTGCATAGGGCATCTATCACAAACAATCTGTAATATCCGTAAATTATTATATCATTTGCTGACTTCTACTCCTACTTACAGGGTGGGATAGCAGCTGTTGAAACTGATGCTTTTTCAGTAAAAGCTGACCCATAAATTATATAGAACACATGGCAGAACTGCTGTAGTTGAGCAGATAATCCATATGTGAGCATAACAAGACACAGAATAGTGGGACAGCACAGAAATTGAGTGATGTAAAAAAAAGTGCATAACTCTATTGAATAGCCAAGGTCACTTAGAAATACAGGCAAAAATACTTTTAACAGAAATGTCTTTTATCAAGCTGTGATGCAAAACACATGCTGCTGAAAGTCAAGAATACAAATTTTAAGTACAGTAAAAAAAGTATTGAGAACATAATGTAATCTTATACATCAGAAAAAGACATGTAGAAGATAAAAATAAAAAGAGCACTAGGTGTACAATATGATTAAAAATCATAAGGATTACAAAGAGCATGTAACAACCTCATAACCAAACGTAGTACACTGAAGAGGGGGTAGTGTACTGAATAGAAAGGTACATAATGTACACCATAGGTGAAAATAAGGGGAAGTGAATGGCATAAAGTATATTAATACCAAGTGCTGGCATATTGAGTCATAGAATCATAGAATGGTAGAGTTGGAAGGGACCTCCTGGGTCATCTGGTCCAACCTACCGAATACAGAATAATAGACCCTGTATATTTCTCCACAGTAAATAATAAATCCCATATATTGCTACATACAGAATAATAAGCCCCATAGTTTGCTTCATACAGTATAATGAGCCCCATATTTTGCTCCATACAGTATAATGGGCCCCATATAATGCTTCATAAAGTATAATGGGCCCTATATATTGCTCCATACAGTATAATGATCCCCATGTAAAGCTCAAAACAGTAAGAGCCACATAAAATGCTCCATACAGTATAATGAGCCCCATATATTTCTCCATACATAATGGACACCATATAATGCTCCATACAGTATATGATGGGCCCCATAAAATGCTCCATACAGAATGGGCCCAATATAATTCTCCAGTATATGATGGACCCTTTATTATGCTCCATATATAATGGGCCCCATGTAATGCTCAATACAGCATATGATGGGCCCCATAAAATATAATGAGCCCCATATATTGCTCCAATCAGTATGATCCCAATATAATGCTCCATACAGAATGGGCCCCATATACTGCTCTATAAGTATATGATGGGCCACATACAGTATAATGAGCCCAATATAATGCTCCAAACAGTATGAGTCACATATAATGCTCCATACAGAATAAGCCTTTTATAATGCTCCATACAGTATATGATGGGCTCCATATATTGCTCCAAATGGAATGGGTGTTAGGGTGGCAGAACGCACAGAATAGAATATTTAATAGAGAGCTTTAGCAACCCAGGGTCCACTATGCAGAGATGGGAAACTGCAGCTAATCTGCACCATAGTGAACTAATGTAGCAATCTCCTAGTACACATGGGGTTAAATGTCACCCTGTGAAGTAAGCACGGGTCACCCTGTTCTTGTTACTTCTCAAACAGGAGAGCACTGGCCAGGGGAATCAACTCGGCACACTGCTGAGTGGTGGCAAAAACCAAACTAACTAAAGTGCATCACGGGTTGGTGTAAAACATGAGCACAACATCAGCTGACTGTAGAGTGGTACCAAAAGCACAAATGGCCGAGACAGGCGCTAGGTCAACCCGAGTAAAAACCTGCCTCTCTAGGTAAAACTAGACGATCATACGCGCTGACAGTACGGTGCCAAACACACGACAGGCCCAAACACACGTGCACACAGAGTGATAGCGTATCCACTCGCACATACATAAACACAAATGATCTTAGCACACCGATGGGCGCGCCAAAGATCCTTTTATAGTTTCTGTCAATCAGACAGGACCTTGCTAACTGGCCATTCTGGAGCCAGACCAGGACCTGAGCATGTGACAGGCGACCACCAATGAGAAGTCGACCCATGAGCATGCTCAGTAGAGCGAGACCTGGACTTAGTCTCAGGAGTGACTGCACGCTGCTGAGAATAGCCAGTTACTAAAGTTAAACCTGGAGATGCAGCAGTAACCACGCGTACAGCCCAGCTCTGAGCAAGACGCTGAGACTGACGTCTTTTCTCAGCAGCATTCAGTGCGGTCAAGACTGAATGGGAGACCGCAGGAGAAGACAAGCTTGGGATCCCTCCTGTGCAGAGGGAGATTCCGCTCGCCTAATATTGGGCCCCATATATTGCTCCATATATTATGGGCCTCATAAAGATGTTCCATATATAATAGGCTCCATATATAATGGGCCCCATATAATGATCCAATATATGATGGGCCTCATATGATGCTTCAGTAAATGCTAGCCCCATATAAAGCTCCAGTATATAATGGACCCCATATATTGCACCAAACACACAAAAAAATGAAATACTCACCTCTCCTTTCTGGTCGCAGGTCCGGACATCTCAGTGTCGCTGTCTTCCAGCTCTCTGCACTGTGACTGTTCAGGGAGAGAGAGCACAGTAGTCACATCATTGCGCCCTCTGACTTGAAACGTTACAGCAAGGAGACTTGGAAGATTCTTCCGTGGAGGAACAGAGAGAGGTAAGTATCGCAAGTACCATGGCCCTGAGCAGGGGGTTGGAAGACATTCATGGGTGCCGGCATTGTCACAGGCACTGGGCCCCCATAGCACGCTGGTGTCCCCAATGGCGAGTGAGCCCCCATCTGCTCAGGGCTCCAGAACTTGCCTGTGTGTGCCGGGTGCCAACGCCAGCAATGGGCACATGCAAAAAAGAAACATTTTGGCTGTTAGTAATTTATTGTAATTAATCTCCTCCTGATGCATTGCTATTCCAGCCATGTAAAATAACCATACATTTAAAAGCAGTGCATGTGTTGTAGCAGGGACTATGATGATTTATTAAGTTCTTGAAACAAAATTATGGCTATTCTAACTTATCAGACTACACTAGGATCTATAACACCAAAAAGAGAAACAAAAAATGAGCAATTTGATCCAAAAAATACAAATTTATTAATATATAGTTAAAAAGAATATCATAACAATAGCACTTTACAATTTGAATACAGAGTACACTGAGGATGGTAAATACCTATCCCTAATTATTAAATCACAGCTGTGAATAACGGAAAAATTTTACAGGCAAAATCAACCAGGCTAAATGGCAACAGTATATCATTTCATTCTACCAAAATATCCATCTATATTTATACTACAGGAACGATATTACAAAGATAAATATCTCAAATATTCTGAATGGTGAGCCTCCAAATACAATAGTTACCAACTTTCCCCTTCAATCCATAACAGCCACCATAGAGATTAGCAATATAGGGCTATTTGATGTCACCAACTAATCATTATAGCTAAAGTAGATATACACCATGTCTCTCATTTGTATGATAGAGATATGTTATTAAAAGCACCCCAAATATAGTTCATGATTTACCTGCAGTCATGTTGCCGCCTGGATATGTGGACCTGTGATGCACCCCGACGCGCGTTTCACCGCCTCTGCAGTTTCATCAAGAGGTCACACTAGCGTCTATGCATGAGCCAGAAGTGGCATTTACTATGTAAATCCATGAAGTACGAGGCTGTATAACTTACATTGTAAAAGCCACTGCCAGCTCACAAAGCCTAATAGGATCCAGCAAGTTGGAATAATTGTCACATTACTCAGAAGAGGACCAGAGAGGCACTGGAAATCAGAGAAGATTGTGATCGATGAGTTCATTAACACATTTGCACAGGTATACCTAATAAAAATCTTGTTTGGAGTACTTGTCTTACAGCCGGTGAATTTAGTTTTGAACCCATCACCACATTTCTAAGTAAATATTTTTCTAAAGGTGCTATTGATATGAAATTATTACCGGATGTTGGCAATAACCCACACAATCCACCAGGCAAAGAAATCAAACCATAGGTGTCCATACTTTAAATTATGAGCAATATTGAAAAATGACAGGGAAAATGCATTGAACACATGAAGGAAGAAAGAGAAGTGCAAAAAGCTGTGAAAAGTCATGACACCAGATAAAATATATTTGTAATTAGAAAGCAATACTGCCACTTAGTGAAAAAAGTCAGCTGATTCAACTGAAGCATGAAATGCAAGTGACAGCGGCATCAACGGGCATCGAAGAGGGAGGGAGCACCCTATCTGCTCCCATCAGCGCAACGCAATTGCTATCGAGTTGTGTTGATGGTCTCCATGGTGCCTCCGGGCCAGAAAATGGCCATGGGGTCACCCAGGGACAGTGGCCTTTAAGCTACTGCTCAGAGCTGGAGCTAACACGCCTCCACCCTGCCTGTGATGCACAGATGTAATGCCCATTAGATAAGCGATCAGGACATGTTAAGTTGATGTCCAATGCTGGAACAATGTAAAAAAATAAAAAGAAAGTTATTAAAAAATGTAAAAATATCTAAAAAAGAATCATAAAATAAAGAACAAAAAAAGAAAAAATATTAATCAAATAAACACATTTATTTATGTAAAATAACAATAAACAAAAAAAGTACACATATTTGGTATCGGCGCATCCGGGACAACCCAACCTATAAAACTGTCCTACTAGTTAACTCATTCAATGAATACTGAATAGAAAAAACTATGCTTTATCATCATACCATCGAACAAAAAGTGGAATAAAACACAATAAAAAAACAAAAACAAAAGACAAATGTAAATAAAAATGGTATCTATGAAAACATCATCTTGTCCCACAAAAAACAAGCCACCATACAGCTCCATCAGCAGAAAAATAAAAAAAGTTATAGTTCTCAGAATAAAGTGATGCAAAAATAATTATTTATTCTATAAAATAGCTTTTATTGTGTAAAAGCGACAAAATAAGACATAAATGTGGCACTGCTGTAATCATACTGTCCCGAAGAATAGGGCTGCCTTATCAATTTTATCACACATGGAACACATACAAAAAGTTCCTGAATTGCTGGTTTTGTTCATTCAGCCTCCCAAAAATCAGAATAGAAAGTGATCAAAAAATGTCATGTGCCCAAAAATAGTACCAATAAAAATGTCAACTCGTCCTGCAAAAAACGGGCTCTCACATGACTCTTTCAGCCAAAATATGTAAAATTTACAGCAATCTAAACATGAGGATGCAAAAACTTTTTGCAATAGAAAGCGTCTTTCAGTGAATCAGAGAAGCCAAATGTAAAAAAGCGCTATACAGTGGGTACGGAAAGTATTCAGACCCCTTTAAATTTTCCACTCTTTGTTTCATTGCAGCCATTTGGTAAATTCAAAACGTTCATTTTTTTCTCATTCATGTACGCTCTGCATCTCATCGTGACTGGAAAAAAACAGAAATATAGAAATTTTTGTACATGAATTAAAAAAGATAAACTGAATTATCACATGGTCATAAGTATTCAGACCCTTTGCTCAGACACTCATATTTAAGTCACATACTGTCCATTTCCTTGTGATCCACCTTGTGATGGTTCTACTCCTTCATTGGAGTCCAGCTGTGTTTAATTAAACTGATAGGACTTGATTTGTAAAGGCACACACCTGTCTATATAAGACCTCACAGCTCACAGTGCATGTCAGGCCAAATGAGAATTATGAGGTCAAAGCAGCGTATACTTACCTGTGCACATTGTGGCCCTATATTCATAGCGCAGCAGCTGCCTGCCTAATACAGAATTTTCTTTTAGCTATGTGGACAGGATTGCACTCAGAGCCTGCCAAGGTGCCTTGCAGCTCCAGCAGCAGTTTTATTTGTAGCACAGGTGTGTATTGGTGTTTTATTAGACATGGTAAAAGTTTTTAAATTAACTATTTTGTGTGACATAACTCCCTGATTTAACTTCATAAAAATTAAAAGTTTGAAAATTGCTAAATTTATGCAAAATTTCTGTTTTTTTCACAAATATATGCAAGTCATATAGAAGAAATTTTATCCCTGGGATCCATTGATGCTTTCAAGAGTTATTACCACATAAAATGACAATGGTCAGAATTTTAAAATTTGGCCAGGTCATGAAGGTGAAAACAGGTTCGGGGGTTAAAGGGTTAATTAGGCTCACCTTGCAAACTAATTCAATCAAAGGAATTTGAGTTATAGTTTAGCAATTTAAAGAGCTCTGAGACACAATGCTATATATGAGTTTATTTGAAAAACAAAAAGTTAGATCTTTATGACCCTTAAATCAAATTTGCACAATAATTTGGAAAGAGGTGTGTTAGGGGTCAAGTTCTCGCTTCTGCACAAGGGGAATCTCGAGCCATCCCGGCTGTGGTCTCCCATCCGTCTCCGGCCGCAGTGGACTCTGCTCAGCTTAGACGTTGGTCCCAGCATCTCACCCAGTCTAACAGTGTGCAGAGGATTACTGCTGCCTCTCCAGACTCTGCTATTGTGGCCAGTACTGGTTAGCGGCGAGCAGACATCTTTAGGACAAAGTCCTTGTTTTCCCCTTCTGAGCATGCCCAGGGTGAGATCTCTCATTGGAGATCAGGGGTCACATGCTCAGGTACTGCAGCAGCTCCTATTGGTCCGCCAGGAAGGTTCTGTGACTACTGGTGTTCTGGAACAGTTTCATTGGTCCTTGTTTCTGGCAGGTCCTGTAGCTGTTACTATAAAAGGGTGGCATGGCTGGGCCGCCATGCGCTAGTATCAATTGCATTATGTGCTTTGCGCCAGTGTGATCATGCACGCATGTGGTTAGGGCTCGGCTGAAATAAGCCCCTAGAATACCGGCACCTCCGGTGAGGAGATTTGAGTGCAAGTGGTTAGGGCTTGGCTGAAATAAGCCCCTAGAATACCAGATTCTCCGGTGAGGAGATTGCTTGAATGCGTTGCTGTCTGCATGATCACGGACTGCTATCCGCACAGCAGTTATCTGTGTATCCCTGTGGTGTTAACAGGACACAGTCTTTTCCTCATCGGCTCTGTGATGCAACAGGGTTCGCTTTATAACGCTGGTTCAGCGCCCTAGAGTTTTACTTTGCGGCTCACTGAAGCTAAGTGAGTTCGCACTATCGCCATATAGCGCTGTGGCATTCCCGTTAGCGGCTCTGGGGATTAACAGAGTTTGCACTTACTGCCACAGCGCGCTACGGCGTTTATTTTAGCGACTCTGCGGGATAACAGAGTTCGCTACTTTAGCCATTTTACTAGGAGCGGGCTTCGCTTGCACGGTGGACCCCAGGCTGCGAACGCACCTCTCTACTATATCTATTAGGTGCCTTCCGCAGACCCTAACAAGGTGTAGTAAGCATCTTGGTACCATTTCAATCCATCAGTACCTGTTAAACACCTATATTGGGGTTAATTGTAGATAGACCTTTTAAAGATGTGATGATTTTTCTATAAAAATTGTTATAATTCTTTAAAAAATTGACATTTGTAATTTATTCATCATCATAGTAACTGGATTGTATGTAATAATCATTTGTTCTCTGATCACTTCATGCAGAATGGTGCTGTGCATTTTATGCAACTCTTTTCAGACCATGCCAAATGTCTCTTAAGATAGTAAAAATTCCTGTACTGCTGCTCAATTTGATTCATTGGGACCATGAACTGAAAATTTGATCTGACTGTAGGCGTAGGTAAAGCCTGTATCGATCTGTTAAATAGCCCTGAGTCTTCCTGTATTCTATCTGCACTGAAATCTGTGACTTCATTCATCACTGTAAAACATATTCCTCGATGAAGCCTTGACCTGATTTCTTAAACTCAAATCCTGATCAAATTTAATTTCCTGTCCAAATGTATGCAACAGTTTGCCCTCTTCAATCAAGCTCTCATTCTTGTCAGTTGTGCAGGAAAAATATTGCTAATTCATCAGAGACATAGATGATCTATCAGACATTAACAGACATGATCACATTGTGAAAATACATTTCCTAAAATTACAACACCAAGTTCATAACATGTACATTATCAACAGGTATAATGAAATTACCAATTTTTTTTAGACTAGATGTTTAATATTCCTGAGATGATTGTGTCAAATAAAAACTTGTTGGGAAGTAAACCTATATGTACTACTTTCTTCATGTGAAGAAAACTATCCCATAAATTTGCTCACCTACCACTATATTGCATAAGAGAGTAAAAAAAAGTTTTAGAAAATATATTGGTGATCATCATTAAAGCTAATAAGATGAAGATCAAACATATTAGTTGAGTCCAACCAGTTGCCTGAGTCAGATTAATTTAAAGGGAACCTGTCCTCAGATTTATGCTGCTAGAACCACACGCTGTATGAATAAGACACTGGTTGCATAATTACAGCCAGTAATATGATGGTTTCATACTTTGAAAAGACAAGCGTGAATTATGTCTTGGCTTACTAGTACAATCAAGTCCATATCTAGCTCTTCCTTGCCCTGTTCCCTATGACTGACAAATGTATCCCTATATACAAAAACAGAAAAGACCTTTTAGTCAACTTCAGAGGGCCAGGAAGAAGGGATTGGTGAGGTATTGAAGCAGTCAGCTGAGACACATAGTCACTTGTGTCTTTTCAAAATATGTTTGCTCTGAAACATAGCAGCATTTCAAAGTAGAACATACCTGGCTACAATCTTGCAACCAGTTTCTGATTCATTCTGCCAGATGCCAGAGGAAAATCCCATAAATTATGGGATAAATTATGTCACAAATAGATATGAGTGGACCGATCTGTGAAGGATCAATTTTGAGTTGAATTTCCAAATTAAAAAATTTTGAGATTCGAATTGCATTTTGCAAAAAAAACCAACTTGCAGAACACCATTTCCCTCAAGGTTGAAGGATCAGATGGTTGGGAAATGTAATTTTGCTTTGCGGTGTGGACTTGCCCATAGTGCCCTGAAGCTATAACATCTTACAGATACTCATACTATGTACAGTGGTGGTCAGTACCTGGGCAATTACAGATCAGTGTTTCCCAGTGGAGCATAGCTTTTAGAGCAGTCTTATCCATCTCCAGAGTCACTGAGTGAGTCTCTTCTGTTGTGTGTAAGCTCCTATGGTCAGTGGGGTCCTGTATCTCTCTCTCTTGCCTGTAAGTGTGAGCTCCTAAACACTTTATCTCTGTATTGCTCCTCTTCTCAAAGTGCATTTTATAAGCAATTATAAACTTTCCAGTGTTGAGATTTGCGTGTATTTACTGGTTGCAAATCAAGTTTACTAGGAAAATTTGTCGAAGTCTGCTAATTTGAATTTCAAAAGCTCCACTCATCTCTACTCATAAACTATCCTGAATATACTGGATATATGGGCACAATGCCCAACTATAGATTATAAAAAGATTAGGGCTGAATTTATGCTTATAGAGATTATAGAAATTTTTTTATTAAAAGTGAGTGGGTACAAAAGGATGAAAAAGTAATGCAAGGTTTCTTTTTTACTATCTTTTTCATACACTCATGGTTTTGTGCAAAAAAAAACATTATCACTAATTGAATTGGGCATCATTTTGACTACATACAAAAATTGTTACATAATCCCTAAGCTTAAAAAAATAAAAATATTAAAATAAAAAAAATCCCATAGTAGATATTTTTAACTAAAAAGTAGATTAACCTAGAAGTAAAAACAAGGAACAATGAAGTTTACAATTTTGATTCTTCACAAATGCCATAACTCTTGTCCATGGGCTTTCTCTGTTATAGTTGACCAGCCAAAATAACTAAAATCTGCATTACCAAACAGAGCACATGGACAAGTGTGAAGCTCTTAGGGCCCCGTCTCACATAGCGACACACCAGCGATCCCGACAACGATCAGGATCGCTGGTGTGTCGCTACATGATCGCTGCTGAGCTGCCAAACAGGCAGCTCAGGCAGTGATCAGGACAGCGACACTGCGGGTAACGTCGCCTAGTTACCCTCAGTGTACGTTGGATACCAGCGCACTGATGCAGGGAGCTGGTAACCAAGGTACACGTCGGGTTTCCAGGCGCTGCGCGGTGCCTGGAAACCCGACGTGTACCTTGGTTACCAGCTCCCCTGCAGCAGCACGCTGGTATCCAACGTACATGTCGGGTTTCCAGGCACAGCCCCGCGCCTGGAAACCCGATGTGTACCTTGGTTACCAGTAGATCGCTGGTCTCCTGCCTGTCACATGCAGAGATGCGTGCTGCCCAGCGGGAGACCAGTGATCAAAGAAAAGTCCTGGCATTTCTACACGACCAGAGATTCACAGCAGGGGCCTGATCACTGCTACGTGTCAGACATAGCGAGATCACTGCTGAGATCGCTGTTTAGCAGCGATCTCGCTAGCGATCTCGCTATGTGAGACCAGGCCCTTAGATGAGAAGAAATGTCAGACCAGAGTAAAGCACAATAGAGTCTTATCTGGTTAGACTGAGGCATAAAATAAAGATTATCCTAACCTGATGAGGTTGTGCTCACACAACGATATCAAACCATGGAATCCCAGCTGCTGCAGGTCCAGGGGCATTAAACCAGAGATTCTGCATACAGTAAGTAAGCACTGCTGTTAGGTATAGTTGCAGATCCAGGTACATATAAATTGATTTGCGATTTTGTATTTGTCTACACCGTTTCAAAATATATACACTTTTTCCTCAGGATAAAAACCATCAGTGCGGGATCTCCACAAAAGCTCTTTTACTTATGAGGAATCTCTTAGATGGTCTTTTAACCCCTTCCCGACCCATGACGCCACGTAGGGGTCATGAAAATCAGTGCCAATCCGACCCATGACGCCTATGTGGCGTCATGAAAGGATCGCGTCCCTGCGGGTCGGGTGACCGGGGTCACTGAAAGGTCACCCGACCCGCCGGCACAGGACCCTTTGTGCTTCACCACAGGGGGGTTGGCTTAACCCCCCCGTGGCCACGATCGCTCTGATTGGCTGTTAAAAGTGAAACAGCCAATCAGAGCAATCTGTAATATTTCACCAATATAATTGGTGAAATATGACAATCCAGCCATGGCCGATGCTGCAATAGCATCTGCCATGGCTGGACACCGAGCCCTGACCCCCCCACACGGATTCACGGCGGCGATCGGCCGCCGCCACCGAAAGATGGCAGCGGTCGGTCACTGCCGTCACTAAAAGCTCCCCTTGTCCTGGCCTCCGCTGCCCCCACCTTCCGATCCCCCCCCTCACTTCTGACCCCCATACTCACCTCTCCGGTCCACCGATGTCCCTGGATCCTTCCCGGCGGCTGCCCGGGATTCTTCATGGGCGCCGCCATCTTGGAAAATGGCGGGCGCATGCGCAGTGCTCCCGCCGGCCGGCGCATGCGCAGTGCGCCCTGCCTAGTCAAAAAATTTATTTTGATCACTGTGAAAAACTGTCACAGTGATCAAAATAAAAAAAGTAAGTGAACCCCCCTGTCATAGGTAGGGAAAAATAATAAAGAATTTTTTTTTTCCTATTAGGCCCTGTGCACACGTTGCGGATTTTGCTGCGGATCCGCAGCTGATTTCTCTGCTGATCCGCAGCTGATTTCTCTGCTGATCCGCAGCGGATTTCGCTGCTGATCCGCAGCTGATTTCGCTGCTGATCCGCAGCTGATTTCGCTGCTGATCCGCAGCTGATTTCTCTGCTGATCCGCAGCGGATTTCGCTGCTGATCCGCAGCTGATTTCTCTGCTGATCCGCAGCGGATTTCGCTGCTGATCAGCAGCTGATTTCGCTGCTGATCCGCAGCTGATTTCGCTGCTGATCCTCAGCTGATTTCGCTGCTGATCCGCTGCTGATTTCGCTGCGGATCAGCAGCGAAATCAGCAGCGAAATGAGCTGCGGATCAGCAGCGAAATCAGCTGCGGATCAGCAGCGGATTTCGCTGCTGATCCGCAGTGATTTCGCTGCTGATTTCGCTGCTGAATCGCAGCGGATTTCGCTGCTAATCCGCAGCTGATTTCGCTGCTGATCCGCATGCTGATTAACGCAGCAATCCGCGCTGAAACTCTGCAGCATGTCACAGGTTTTTTTTACATTTATTTGCATTGCACTGACATGTTTCGGATCTGCTGTGATCCGCAGCGCCAAATCCGCTGGGATCGCAGCAAAATCCGCTCTGATGCCGCAGCAAAATCCGCTGCGGATTAGCAGCGAAATCCGCTGCGGATTTAGCAGCGAATCATGCGGATCAGCAGCGAAATCAGCTGCGGATTAGCAGCGAAATTCCCCTGCGGATCGCAGCGAATCAGCAGCGAAATCAGCTGCGGATCAGCAGCGAATCCGCTGCTGATCCGCAGCTGATTTCGCTGCTGATCCTCAGCTGATTTCGCTGCTGATCCGCTGCTGATTTCTGCGGATCAGCTCGAATCAGCAGCGAAATGAGCTGCGGATCGCAGCGAAATCAGCTGCGGATCAGCAGCGGATTTCGCTGCTGATCCGCAGCTGATTTCGCTGCTGATTTCGCTGCTGATCCGCAGCGGATTTCGCTGCTAATCCGCAGCTGATTTCGCTGCTGATCCGCAGCTGATTTCGCTGCTGATCCGCAGCGGATTTCGCTGCTAATCCGCAGCGGATTTTGCTGCGGATCAGCAGCGGATTTTGCTGCGGATCCGCAGCGGATTTGGCGCTGCGGATCCACAGCAGATCCAGAAACCATGTACAGTGCAATGCAAATAAATGGTAAAAAAAAAACGCTGTGCACATGCTGCAGATTTTTCAGCCGCGATTTGCTGCGGTTTTAAATCCGCAGCATGTCAATTCTTTGTGCGGATTCCGCAGCGATTTTACACCTATTCCATTATAGGCGTAAAACCGCAGAGAAAAACCGCAGCAAATCTGCGCTAAATACGCAGGTAAAAGGCAGGTCGTTTTACCTGCGGATTTTAGAAAAATCCGCAAGTGAATCCGCAACGTGTGCACGGGGCCTTAGGGTCAGGCTGGGTTCATATTGCATTATGGCAGTCCGTTAGATGGACTGCGTTTCACCGCGGTATAACGCGGTGTAACGCAGTCCGTTAACGCTGCCATTCACCCCATTTGTGTGCGCATCGCAACGCATGCCATGAAGCGGCATGCGTTCGCGACGTGTCGTCATTCAGTGATGGAGCCTTGGACGCAGGCTGCAGCGTCTAGGCTCCATCACCGCTAGCACAGATGAATCATCGCTGATTCCTCTGCACTAGCGGGTATAGCATAACGCGATCGCGTTATGCTATACCGTTACCAGCCGGTCAACGCTACGTGTTGAACAGGCTGGTAAAACGCAATATGAACCCAGCCTTAGGGTTAGAACTAGGGTTAGGGTTAGAACTAGGGTAAGGGTTAGAACTAGGGTAAGGGTTAGAACTAGGGTTAGGGTTGGAATTAGGGTTAGGGTTGGAATTAGGGTTAAGGTTGGGATTAGGGTTAGGGTTGGGATAAGCGTTAGGGGTGTTTTGGGGTTAGGGTTGGGATTAGGGTTAGGCTTGTGGTTAGGTTTATGGTTAGAGTTGGGATTAGGGTTAGGGGTGTGTTGGGGTTAGGGTTATGGTTAGGGTTTGTATTAGGGTTAGGGGTGTGTAGGGGTTAGGGTTGGGGTTAGGGGTGTGTTGGGGTTAGGGTTGGAGTTAGAATTGAGGGGTTTCCACTATTTAGGTACATCAGGGGATCTCCATACGCGACATGGCGCCACCATTGATTCCTGCAAATTTTGCGTTCAAAAAGTCAAACAGTGCTCCCTTTATTCCAAGCCCCGACGTGTGCCCAAACAGTGGTTTACCCCCACATATGGGGTATCAGCGTACTCGGGAAAAATTGCACAACAACTTTGGGGGTCTAATTTCTCCTGTTACTGTTGGGAAAAAAAAATGGGGACTAAAAAATTATTTTTGTGGAAAAAAAATGATTTTTTATTTTCACGGCTCTGCGTTATAAACTTCTGTGTAGCCCTTGGGGGTTCAAAGTGCTCACTACACATCTAGATAAGCTCCTTGGAGGTCTAGTTTCCAAAATGGGGTCACTTGTGGGGGGTTTCTACTGTTTAGGCACATCAGGTGCTCTGCAAAGGCAACATGACACCCACAGAACATTCCATCAAGTCGGCAATTCAAAACGTCACTACTTCCCTTCCGAGCCCCGAAGTGTGCCCATACAGTAGTTTTCTCCCACATATGGGATATCAGCGTACTCAGGACAAATTGGACAACAACTTTTGAGGTCTAATTTCTCCTGATACCCTTGGAAAATAAAAAAATTGGGGACTAAAAGATCATGTTTGTGGAAAAAATATGATTTTTATTTTCATGGCCCGGCGTTATAAACTTCTGTGTAGCCCTTGGGGGTTCAAAGTGCTCACTACACATCTAGATAAGCTCCTTGGAGGTCTAGTTTCCAAAATGGGGTCACTTGTGGGGGGTTTCTACTGTTTAGGCACATCAGGTGCTCTGCAAAGGCAACATGACGCCCACAGAACATTCCATCAAGTCTGCATTCCAAAATGGCGCTCCTTCCCTTCTGTGCTCTCCCATGCGCCAAAACAGTGGTTCCCCCCCACATATGGGGTACCAGTGTACTCAGGACAAACTGTACAACAACTTTTGTGGTCCAATTTCTCCTGTTACCCTTGTGAAAATAAAAATTGCGGGTTAAAAAAATCAGTTTTTGAGGAAAAAAATGATTTTTTATTTTCACGGCTCTGCATTACAAACTTCTGTGAAGCACGTGGGGGTTCAAGGTGCTCACCACACATCTAGTTAAGTTCCTTGAGGGGTCTAGTTTACAAAATGTGGTCACTTGTGGGGGGTTTCTACTGTTTAGGCACATCAGGGGCTCTTCCCGCCCGCAGACCATTCCATCAAGTCGGCATTTCAAAGCGTCACTACATCCCTTCCAAGCCCTGACGTGTGCCCAAACAGTGGTTCTCCCCCACATGTGAGGTACTAGCATACTTAGGACAAATTAGACAACAACTTTTGGGGTCCAATTTCTCCTGTAACCATTGTGAAAATAAAAAATATGGGGCTAAATAATAATTTTTGAGAAAAAAAAATGATTTTTTATTTTCACGGCTCTGCGTTATAAAGTTTTGTGAAGCACCTGGGGGTTCAAAGTGCTCACTGTGCATCTGCATAAGTTTCTTAGGGGGTCTAGTTTCCAAAATGGGGTCATTTGTGGGGGAGCTCCAAAGTTTAGGCATACAGGGGCTCTCCAAAAATGACATGGTGTCCGCTAACGACTGGAGCTAATTTTCCATTCAAAAAGTCAAATGGCGCTCCTTCCCTTCTGAGCCCTGCCGTGCGCCCAAACAGTGGTTTATGACCACATATGAGGTATCTGTGTACTCAGGAGAAATTGCCCAACAAATTTTAGGATCCAATTTATACTGTTGCCCATGTGAAAATGAAAAAACTGAGGCTAAAATAAAATTTTTGTGAAAAAAAAAGTACTTTCTTTTTTTTACGGATCAATTTGTGAAGCACTTGGGGGTTCAAAGTGCTCACTCTGCATCTAGATAAGTTCCTTGGGGGTCTAGTTTCAAAAATGGGGTCACTTATGGGGGAGCTCCAATGTTTAGGCACACAGGGACTCTCCAAATGCGACATGGCATCCGCTAAATATTCCAGCATATTTTCCATTCAAAAAGTCAAATGGCGCTCCTTCCCTTCTGAGCCCTGCCGTGCGCCCAAACAGTGGTTTATGACCACATATGAGGTATCGGTGTACTCAGGAGAAATTGCCAAACAAATTTTAGGATCCATTTTATCCTGTTGCCCATGTGAAAATGAAAAAACTGAGGCTAAAAGAAAATTTTTGTGAAAAAAAAAGTACTTTCTTTTTTTTACGGATCAATTTGTGAAGCACCTGGGGGTTCAAAGTGCTCACTCTGCATCTAGATAGGTTCCTTACGGCGTCTAGTTTACAAAATGGGGTCACTTGTGGGGGAGCTCCAATGTTTAGGCACACAGGGACTCTCCAAATGCGACATGGCAACCGCTAAATATTCCAGCATATTTTCCATTCAAAAAGTCAAATGGCGCTCCTTCCCTTTTGAGCCCTGCCGTGCGCCAAAACAGTGGTTTATGACCACATATGAGGTATCTGTATACTCAGGAGAAATTGCCCAACAAATTTTAGGGTCCATTTTATCCTGATGCCCATGCAAAAATTAAAAAATTGATGCTAAAAGAAAAATTTTGTTGGAAAAATTAAAATGTCCATTTTTTCCTTCCACGTTGCTTTAGTTCCTGTGAAGCACCTGAAGGGTTAATAATCTTCTTGAATGTAGTTTTGAGTAGCTTGAGGTGTGCAGTTTTTATAATGGTGTCACTTTTGGGTATTTTCTGCCATATAGACCCCTCAAAGTGACTTCAAATGTGAGGTGGTCCCTAAAAAAAATGGTTTTGTAAATTTTGCTGTAAAAATGAGAAATCGCTGGTCAACTTTTAACCCTTATAACTTCCTAACAAAAAAAAATGTTGTTCCCAAAAGTGTGCTGATGTAAAGTAGACATGTGGGAAATGTTATTTATTAACTATTTTGTGTCACATAACTCTTGGTTTAACAGAATAAAAATTCAAAATTTGAAAATTGCGAAATTTTCAAAATTTTGGCCAAAGTTCCATTTTTTTCACAAATAAACGCAAAAATTATCGACCTAAATTTACCACTAACATAAAGCCCAATATGTCACGAAAAAACAATCTCAGAATCGCTAGGATCCGTTGAAGCGTTCCTGAGTTATTACCTCATAAAGGGACACTGGTCAGAATTGCAAAAAATGGCCAGGTCATTTAGGTCAAAATAGGCTGGGTCATGAAGGGGTTAAATAATGACATACAAATATAAACATTTTAAATATAACATTATATCACAAAATAAAGTGAATAATTTTATTCTAACATTCAGTGCAAAATATTTAGTTTGCAGCTGTTAGCCAATGCATCTCATGATTTAAGGTTAAAGTATGTCAAGTAAATGTTATAAGGTTACAGTCTCTGTTTTTACTGTTGCCATAATAATTGTTATGCTAACAGATTTTGAACACTTTTTCCATCACATCATTTATGCATATTCTGCTCTTGGTAATGTGGTTGATTGATTTTTTCTATTTGCTGGAATTTTATTCATTTGACACTATATTTCTTTTAAAAGGTTTGCTACATTGTATGAACTTTTAATTTAAAAACCAAATTAGCTTTATTGCTTTACTAAGAATCATTATATTAATACATCACAAATGGCATACATAAAAATGTTTCATTACTTCATCTTTCTTTTATGCATTCGAGCAGTGATGCAAAATCTCATGTCATGTTTTATATGATCAGTATAGTATGTTTCATTTTATTTATTTATGTAATTTTGGGGTTTTGGCATAGAACAAAAAAAAAGTCAAATATGGCTGCAGTTTCAATATGTTACATTTATTATCTTTAATTCCTGTGGCATTCTCTGTCATGCCAATAAAATGCCCCAATTTATTTCAATATAATTTCTCATGTAATTATATAAAAATGAAAAATGAACAAGTTTGGTAGCTGACAAAACATAAAGTACTCACTCCAGGCAATTGAACCTTTAATGTAATATACATTTAAATTCAAGCTATGACAAAAATATAGAACAAAGACATTTACTTACTGTATGTTAAAAATTATAACAATATTTGAAGATATGCATTTTGTTTTATGTCTATTTGCAGAAATTGGGTCAGGTGCATTGGGGATTTTCAGTACGGGATTCAGTAAGGGATAATTTACCTTTGAATATTTTCCATTATGTCAACAAGACATAGCGAAAGAGGTCATTGGTGCCCTTTGACTTCAACTGATTGCTTGAATGGAGGGTCAACAATAATTCTTAGTGGAGACATCCTTTGAATTTCGACTGATAAATCGCGTAGCTTTCAGACTAAAAGAAGCACCTTTTTCCCCCAAATTTTTTGGGAAAATGGGGGTGCATCTTACAGACCAAATGTAGCTTACTGGTGGGCGGTAGCAGGAGTCAGATAATACTGTGTGCCCTGGGCTGCGAGGTGGGGGTGATCAGTGGTGCAATGCTGCGGGGCAAAGCTCCAAGTCCCAACCTGGTGGGAGGGGGTATTTGGCAGTGCGGCTGCTCCACCTACATTTTTAGAAAGCCCAGAGCCCCCACACTTCCATTGATTTTAATGTGGTGGACTTTTGAAAATGGCTGTCAGAGGTGGCGCATGCACAGATTGAGATCTTGGCTTCCAAGATCGACAAATGGTCATGCGCCGCCTCTGCCGCCCATTTTCTCAGAGTCTGCCACATTGAAAGCATGGCATTCCAGGACTCTGGTCTTTCACAAAATGTACTGCCAAGCAACGTCAACACTCCCTTCTACCAGCCAAGGATGGGACTCATAGCATCACTCCCCAGCGTCACCCCTCTGAGCACCTCCTGTGACCCCGCTCCACAACTGTTGCTACCCCCTGCTGGTAACTTGAATTTGGATTGTAAGATGGAGCCCATTTGATGCATTTTTTCCCTATTTTTCTCCTGAAAATTTTGGCTGCATCTTATAGTCCAAAAAAATACTCTTCAAAAATAATCTTCAAAAGTATAGCTAGCATCCTTGATGAGATCCTTCAATGGGATTGTCATATGTATGGAGTCCTGAGGTAATGAATGGAAGATTTCTAGTTAGAGGATAAAATAATCACAGACAGCCTCATTGTCCAAAAAAATGAAAATGTTCAGGGTTTCAGAATATGGTTACAGAAGTGAATTTTGTTTTTGTTTTTTTTAAATTTCCACTTCTTTTCACCACTTAAATAAAAACAATATGCATATTTGGAATCTAACCTGGAGGATAATATTACTATTTCACTTTTCACTGTATAGTGAAAATGGTAAATATAAGTTCCAAAAAACAATTAGGTAATTGCATTAATTTTTTGCTATTTTGCTGCACTTGGAATCTTTTTTTCTGCTTTCCAGTACATTACATGGAAAAATAAATGATGTCATTCAAAAGTACAATTCATCTAGGGAAAAACAAGTCCTCATATGGCTATGTTTATGGAAAATAAAAAAATTATGGTTCTTAGAAGAAAAAGAGGAAAGAATGAAAAAACGGAAAATAGGGTTAAATCAGCCTAAAACTTAATCCTGTAACCTTATAAGAGATTTAAAAGGGTAATTTTATAATGAGATCATGTGTTTATATTTTTAATACACACTAAATAGAGAAGATTGAATTAATTTGATTCACGCTAAACAATTTATGATTCAATTTATTGTGAGCCCTCGCGGGCAGGGTCCTCTCTCCTCCTGTACCCGTCGTAACTTGAATTGTCTAAGACTACTGTACTTGTATTTATCATGTATACCCCACCTCACATGTAAAGTGTCATGGAATAAAAGGCGCTATAATAATAATAAATAATAATAATAATAATAATTCACTCTAATCACAAAAAAGCCCACTGTTAGGGTCTGCGGAACGCACCAAATATAAGATGTGAAGAGGTGCGTTCGCGCCCGGGGTCCACCGTGCAGGCGGAGCCTGCTGCTAGTAAAATGGCGCAAGAAGCAAACTCTGTTATCCCGCAGAGTCGCCAAAATAAACGCCGTAACGCGCTGTGGCAATATGTGCGAACTCTGTTATTCCACAGAGCCGCTAGAAGGAGTGCCGCAGCGCTATATGGCGATGTGTGCGAACTCACTTAACAACACTGAGTCGCCAATTAAACACGCTAGGGCGCTGTCTAGCGTTGAAAGCGAACTCTGTAACGTCACAGAGCCGCTGAGACAAACTTCTGTGTCCTGTCAGGCACCCAGGTACACAGTTGACTGCTAAGCGAACATAGAACGTGATCATGCGCTAATGTCCTCGCGGGAGTCACCCGCAATCTATGGCGTCTGAACACCAGGCCTTGAATACGGCAATCAAACTCCTCACCGGTTATGCCGGTAATCTAGGGCATCTAGGACACCGACCCTGACCAGCTAGCATACCAAACACCTCACCGATTAAGTCGGTATTCTAGGGGCTTATTTCAGCCGGCCCTAACCACACACACGCATACCACACTGGCGCAAAGCATATAACGAATGATATTAGCGCATGGCGGCCCAGCCATGCCACCCTTTTATAGCAACAGCTACAGGACCTGCCAGAAACAAGGACCAATGAGAAACTGTTCCAAACACATGTAGTTTCAGGACCTTCTTGGCAGACCAATAGGAACTGCTGCAGTACCTGAACATGTGACCCCTGATCTCCAATGAGAGCTCTTACCCTGGGCATGCTCAGAAGGGGAAATGCAGGACTTCGTCCCAAAGACGTCTGCTCCAGCACTGGCTATAATAGCAGATCCAGGACAGGCAGCAACAAGTCTCTGCACAGTACTGGAATGGGCAAGACGCTGGGACCGACGTCTCTGCTGAGCAGGCTCCACTGTGGCCGGAGATGAATGGTGGACTGCAGCGGGACTGGTTCGAGACTCCCCTTGTGCAGCAGCGGGAACTCAAACCCTAAAATTACCCCCCCTCCTAGGGCCCCCCCCTTCTTTGGGCCTCGCTGCAGAGCGTGAACATGCTTGGCATGCTCCCAGGACCTATCCTCAGGCCCATAACCCCTCCAATCCACCAAATAAAATTTTTTGCCTCGTACCACCTTGCACCCAACAATGGCGTTCACCTCATGATCGTCGGTAGATGAACCCGACGTCCCGGCAGATGACTCGGAAAACCGGGAAATGGCCACGGGTTTCAGGAGGCACACGTGAAAGGTGTCGGTGATACCAAGGCGAGGCGGAAGGGCTAGGCAGTAAAACCACCGGGTTCACCTGCTCAAGAATTTTAAAGGGGCCCAAAAAGCGAGGTGCCAACTTGGTAGACTCTACACGTAGCCTGATGTTTCAGGCAGAAAGCCACACTAGGTCACCCGGAGCATATGTAGGAGCGGGGCGCCGATGGGCAACGGCCGAAGACCTCATCCTCTCTTTGGAAGCCTGAATGGCATCCTGGGTGCAGTCCCAAATGTCCCGTGCCTCCACAGCCCAGTCTGCCACCCTGGAATCGGCGGAAGACACGGGCATGGGCACTGGTACCTGCGGATGCTGACCGTAGTTCAGGAGGAATGGGGTCTGTCTGGTGGAGTCAGCCACAGCATTATTTAGAGCGAACTCAGCCCACGGTAGCAAGGATGCCCAGTCATCCTGCCTGGCAGAGACAAAATGTCGCAAGTATGTGACCAAGGTCTGGTTGGCCCTCTCTACCAACCCATTCGTCTCGGGATGGTATGCAGAGGAGAGATTCAACTCAATGCTGAGTAAACGACACAGCTCTCTCCAGAACCGAGACGCAAACTGGGGACCTCGATCACTGACAATTTTGTCTGGCATACCGTGTAGGCGGAAAATATGCCTAATGAATAATGCTGCCAAGGCCCGTGTAGACGGTAACTGTGGTAACGGCACTAAGTGCACCATTTTGTAGATGTGGTCGGTTATCACCCAGATGATGGGGCAGCCCTGAGACTTGGGTAAGCCCACCACAAAATCCATCCCGACAAGCTCCCAAGGCCTGTCTGCCACCGGTAAAGGGAAAAGTAACCCAGCTGGCCGTTGTCTAGTGGACTTATTTTTGGCGCAGGAGACACACGCCTGAACTTATTCCCTGACGTCACGGGCCATCTGTGACCACCAGTATGTCCTCGCCAGCAACTCAGAAGTCCTTTTTGTCCCAAAATGTCCACCCACCCTGGACGAATGTGCCCAAGAGAGTACTTCCGGTCGCAAATTGGTGGGCACAAAAGTCTTGCCCAGAGGCACAGACTCAAGCGAAACCGGAGCCACCATTCTTAGGCTCTCTGTGGGGACAATAAGCCGAGGCTTCTCCTCCACCTCCTCAGAGGACACCACGGAGCGAGATAGAGCTTCTGCACAAATGTTCTTCTCACCGGAGAGGAAATGGAGGGTGAAATGGAACCGGGAGAAGAACAAGGACCATCTGGCCTGACGGGAATTTAGCCGCTGGGCTGTCTGCAAATACACCAAGTTCTTTTGGTCCGTGAATACTTGGAAGGGGAAGTGAGCCCCCTCCAGAAGATGTCTCCACTCGGAGAAGGCCAACTTCATAGCCAGTAACTCCCTGTCCCCGATGGAATAATTCCTCTCTGCCGGTGTAAAGGTCTTGGAAAAGAAGAAGCAGGGATGCTTCAACCCTGGGCATCCTTTTGAAAAAGGACTGCTCCAGCACCAACAGAAGAGGCATCCACCTCTAAGATAAACGGTTTATCGACATCGGGGCGATGTAAGATGGAGCACTGGCGAAATGCGACTTGATGGAGGAGAATGCCTTGGTGACCTCCTCTGACCACAACTTGGGATTAGCTCCCTTCTTGGTGAGGGCTATCAAGGGAGCTACCAAAGATGAGAAGTGGGGAATGAATTGGCGATAGTAGTTAATGAACCCCATAAAGCGCTGCACTGCCTTAAGGGAGTGGGGTTCTTGCCAATCCATCACAGCCAGTAGTTTGGTAGGATCCATAGCCAATCCCTGGGTGGAGATTATATAGCCCAGGAAAGGTAGAGACTCCTGCTCAAACATGCACTTCTCCAACTTCGCATATAGGGAATTTGCTCGCAAGAGGTCGAAGACCTTGCAGACATCTCTCCGGTGGGAGGCCATATCTGGAGAAAAGATGAGAATGTCATCCAGATAGACTACCACCGAGGTGGTCAAAATATCCCGGAAGATGTCATTCACAAAGTCTTACCAGATATTCATAATGCCCATCCCTGGTGTTAAATGCCGTCTTCCATTCGTCCCCCTCACGGATGCGAATCAGGTTATAAGCACCCCGCAGGTCTAGCTTAGTAAATACCCTTGCTCCCCGAAGCCTGTCAAAGAGCTCAGAGATTAGCGGCAAAGGATACTTATTTTTCACGGTGATAGCGTTGAGACCCCTATAATCAATGCACGGACGTAATTCTCCGTTCTTCTTCTGCACAAAGAAGAACCCCGCTCTCGCTGGTGACACCGACTTCCTAATGAATCCCCTTGCCAAGTTGTCCTGAATATATTGGGACATGGCCTCTGTCTCAGGAAGAGAGAGGGGATAAACCCTTCCTCTAGGAGGCTCAGCTCCAGGCAAGAGGTCGATAGGACAGTCATAGGGGCGATGAGGCGGAAGAGTCTCCGCAGCCTTCTTCGAGAAAACGTCGGCATAAGACTAATAGACCTTGGGAAGAGGAGAGAGGTCTATGGGTATCTCAGTGGTGTTGACCTGCACGCTGTCCCTAATGCATCTGCCTTTACATAAATTACCCCAACCCAGAATTCTCCCTGAAGACCACTCAATATGGGGAGAGTGGTGGCGGAGCCAGGGTAATCCCAACAAAACCTCATCTATACCCTCGGGAGGATAAAAAATGATATATTCTCCTGATGGGAATGTGACATAGACAAGGTGAGTGGGACAGACTAATGGGTGATTTGTGTGGGCAGAATTGCTCCGTTCAACACCCGTACCGATACTGGTTCAGCCAGCAACACCAAAGGCATGGTGTGGCGAGAAGCAAAGGAGGACGACATAAAATTCCCCTCTGCCATAGAATCCACACACAGCTTGACGGGTAGGGTGGTAGAACCGTGGGTAATTATCCCTTTGAGGAGCACTTTAGGGCAAAACACATGGCGTCCAGTGACCCTATTCCTATGGTTACTGGGCGCGACCGTTTATTCAGCCGCTGTGGACATCGGTTGGCAAAATGTCCCTGCTGCTGGCAAATATAACAAATCGGGGATGGACGAGTGACTCGAGATTTAGATCCTGCAGGAGCAACCTCCTGAAGGTTGGGCGCCTGAACAGGCGACTCCAGAGGGGTGGCGAAGGTAGGAGCCAACCGGACACTATGCCTACACTGGGCACGTTCCAGCCTCCGCTCGTGGAAATGGAGGTCGACGCAGGTGGAAATAGCGATAAGCTTCTCCAGTGTGGCAGGAATCTCCCTGGTAGCCAAGGCATGTTTCACATGACTCGCCAGTCCTCTCCAGAACACGGGAATGAGGACTTTATCTGGCCACTCTAATTCCGAGGCCAGAGTCCGAAATTGGACAGCAAAATGGCTGACCAAAGCCGAACCCTGGGTACTTGCCAGCAGTTGGAGCGCCATATCGTGGGTGACCTGAGGTCCTAGAAAAAACTTTTTCAGAGCCTCCAGATAACTAGAAGCGCTCTGCACCACACGGTCGTAACGCTCCCACAGCGGCGTTGCCAACTCCAACGCTCTGCCCGACAGAAGAGCTATCACAAAGCCCACTTGTGCCCGATCCGTGGGGAAACGTGCAGCCAGAAGCTCGAGGTGTATGGAGCACTGACTTACGAATCCCCGACATTGCTTGCTGTCACCAGCAAACTTGTCTGGAAGTGGGAGGTGGGACAATGTAGGGACAGAGGTGGCAGAGGACAAACTGGCTGCAGCTATGCTAGCAGCCTGAACAGCGACTGCGGTAACATCCACAGCTGAGGTTGTGCGCTCAAGAGCCGCCAACCTACCCTCCAGCTGCTGGATGTACAGCTGTAAACGCTGTTCATCCGCCATTTTACTAGCCAGACCCTGGCGCTAATATTATGTTAGGGTCTGCGGAACGCACCAAATATAAGATGTGGAGAGGTGCGTTTGCAGCCCAGGGTCCACCGTGCAGGCGGAGCCAGCTGCTAGTAAAATGGCGCAAGAAGCGAACTCTGTTATCCCGCAGAGTCGCCAAAATAAACGCCGTAACGCGCTTTGGCAATATGTGCGAACTCTGTTATTCCACAGAGCCGCTAGAAGGAGTGCCGCAGCGCTATATGGCGATGTGTGCGAACTCACTTAACACCACTGAGTCGCAAAATAAACACGCTAGGGCACTGTCTAGCATTGAAAGCGAACCCTGTTACGTCACAGAGCCGCTGAGACAAATTTCTGTGTCCTGTCAGGCACCAGGTACACAGTTGACTGCTAAGCGAACATAGAACGTGATCATGCGCTAATGTCCTCGCGGGAGTCACCCGCAATCCATGGCGTCTGAACGCCAGGCCCTGAATACGGCAATCAAACTCTTCACCGGTTATGCCGGTAATCTAGGGCATCTAGGACACCGACCCTGACCAGCTAGCATACCAAACTCCTCACCGATTAAGTTGGTATTCTAGGTGCTTATTTCAGCCGGGCCCTAACCACACACACGCATGACCACACTGGCGCAAAGCATATAACGATTGATATTAGCGCATGGCGGCCCAGCCATGCCACCCTTTTATAGCAACAGCTACAGGACCTGCCAGAAACAAGGACCAATGAGAAACTGTTCCAAACACATGTAGTTTCAGGACCTTCTTAGCAGACTAATAGGAGCTGCTGCAGTACCTGAACATGTGACCCCTGATCTCCAATGAGAGATCTTACCCTGGGCATGCTCAGAAGGGGAAATGCAGGACTTCGTCCCAAAGACGTCTGCTCCAGCACTGGCTATAATAGCAGATCCAGGAGAGGCAGCAGCATGTCTTTGCACAGTACTGGAATGGGCAAGACGCTGGGACCAACGTCTCTGCTGAGCAGGCTCCACTGCGGTTGGAGATGAATGGGGGACCGCAGCGGGACTGGTTTCGAGACTCCCCTTGTGCACAGCGGGAACTCTAACCCTAACACTCACCACCTTTAAAATATTGCAGAAGCTTAAATTAGTCACAGTTGACTGACATGACCTCAGTTGTGATCACGAAGTTTTGCCCTTAATGTCTTGCAACTATCACATCACATGGTATACTGCAGCCAATCAAGAGGGACTATCTTAGCTTGTAAGCATGCAATTTTAGGGTGAATTTAGTATAGTGAGAAAATGTTAGCGCTCCTAGCTCAGCAATAGAGAAAGGAAGAGAAAACCTTAAAACATTGGACAAATAAGCCAAATAACTGCTGAATAACTGCAGCAGTGAAGAAGATGAGAGTAGCAGTTTAAGAAAAATACTGATACAATTAATAGGGAGAGAGAATTAGAAGTGTTGCCGACAGCAGTGCCTGACCCTGCATAGTTGATCAGTGATATTGTGAAGTATTGAATTACAATTGCACACTTTATTTTACAGAAAAAAACCTCAAATCAATATTGTTGCTTGTCAAAAGAGACTGGATTATGTTTTTGCATTTTCATGCAATTTGTAACGGGTCTGGTAGGTGAAACCACTGAGTTTATTATACAAGACAGTATACTTGTAAGAGAGCAGGTGGCGCCCAGGGAATACGGACAGGAATTCACGGGAAGTGACCAGGGCAGTCTCTGGGTAGGCAGGTTGTCATGGCAAGTGACCAGGGCAGTCTCTGGGTAGGCAGGTTGTCACGGCAAGTGACCAGGGCAGTCTCTGGGTAGGCAGGTTGTCACAGCAAGTGACCAGGGCAGTCTCTGGGCAGGCAGGTTGTCACAGCAAGTGACCGGGGCAGTCTCTGGGCAGGCAGGTTGTCACAGCAAGTGACCAGGGCAGTCTCTGGACAGGCAGGTTGTCACAGCAAGTGACCAGGGCAGTCTCTGGACAGGCAGGTTGTCACAGTAAGTGACCAGGACAGTTTCTGAATAGACAGGCTTATACGACCTGAGATGTTGGAGCCTCCTGGTAGGCTGCAGTCTGATGGCAGATGATCGCTCCCAAGCGAGCAGGCAGGAATCTCTGGAGTAGCCGGTGATCACTGCTGGAGATGTCCGAACCTTCGGATAAAGCTGCAGTCGGATGGCAGATGATCGCTCCCAAGTGAGCAGGCAAGAGTCTCTGAAGTAGCCGGTGATCACTGCTGATGAAGTCCGAACCCTCGGATAGAGCTGCAGTCGGATGGCAGATGATCGCTCCCAAGTGAGCAGGCAAGAGTCTCTGTAATCGCCGGGGATCACTGCAGGTGATGTCCGAACCTCCGGGGAGGGCTGCAGTCAGATGGCAGACAGCAAACAGACGGGTAACAGGCAGGCAACTGGAAACAGGAGCTGAGGGCTGAAGCAGAGTTATACAGTGCAACAACAACATTGCTCGGGCACCTCCATTAAGGAGGAAGCCCTTAATATAGGGTGGAGTCCTCCGGCATTGGCCGGAGACTAATTTGGAAAATGCGCGCGGCTCCTTTAAGAGCGGGGGAGGGCGCGGGCGCGCGCCCTAAGTCCAGCAGCAGGGAAGGAGCGCGCGGGCCCAGCAGGGCGGAATTAGGACGCCGAGGATGCTGGGGGTGCTGAGGACGCTGGGGGCGCTGAGGACGCTGGGGGCGCTGAGGACGCAGAGCGCTGGTAAGGGGAACGGCGTCCCTGCCTGGCAGAGGGCCGGGACGCCGATGCTACACAATTGTTTTATTCAAGGGGCAATAATTATTTTTTAAAAATACATAACAAAATGTCAGAAAATCCAGACATTTCATTGAAAAATGTCTATCACAAAGTGTGTGTGTCACAACCAATTTTTTATTTTGCATATCTGTTTGATTAAAAAAATCATGACATCCATATTTACCACATTAACCCCTTAATGTCCACTGACGTGCAGAGTCTGTCATGGCAAGGTGCCAGTTCCGGCACCAGGACGGACTCTGCACGTCATGCCTTTGATCTACCACTGCGTGTAAACACGCAGTGGTAGATCAGTGCCGACAGCTGTCACAGACAGCTGACAGGCACGGCAAGCGGTGCGGGGACTTTGCCGTCGGTCCCCGCACTCACAGCGCTGTGATTGGTCAGTCAATCTGACTGACCAAACACAGCAGCGATCGAGCAGGAGAAGCTGAAATTTCAGCTTCCCCAGCACGATAAGTGCAGGAGCCGGCGCTGCAGTGGCCAGGCTTCCTGCACTGACAGCCAGGGGCGGAGCCCCACCGCCCCTGGCTGTTAACCCCCTGGCTGCTGCGATCCAGCGCGATCGCAGAGCTCAGGGGGGAGGCAGAGTGTCGGGAGCTCCCTCTGCCTCAGATCGGCACCCTGCACTGTATTTGCAGGGGCCGATGTCTGCCTTGATGACCCGGGGGTTGTCATGACAACCTCCGGGTCATTTAGCTACGGGAAGCTGCTGTGATCATGTCACAGCAGCTTCCACTATAGTTGCAATGCATTGCAATGGCAGAGCATTGCAATGCATTGTAACCGCAATCAAAAGTAAAAAAAGTGAAAGTCCCATAAAGGGACAAGTTAAAAAAAATCATTTTTTAAAAAAAATTGTAAAAAAAATATTAAAAAATAATTTAAAAAAAATCCCCTAAAAAATACACATTTTTATGTAATAAAAAAAATAAAAAACAAAAAAAATACACATGTTAGGTATCGCCATGTCCGTAAAAATCCCATCTATAAAAGCATAACCCTAGTTAACCCTTCAGTGAAAGGCGTAAAAAAAACACAAAAAAGTAGTAAATTATACTTTTTCCAAGCGGTATCATTATACGCTTGGAAAAAGTGCAATAACACGCGATCAAAAAGTCATATATAAATAATCATGGTACCGTTGAAAACGTCATCTTGTCCCGCAAAAAACAAGCCGCTATATAGCATCATCAGCGAAAAAATAAAAAAGTTATAGCTCGCGGAATAAACTGATGCAAAAATAATTATTTTTTCTATAAAATTCTTTATTGTGTAAAAAAACGCCAAAACATAAAAAAAATATATAAATGAGGTATCGCTGTAATCGTAGTGACCCGAAGAATAAAGCTGCTTTATCAATTTTACCACACGCGGAACGGGGAAAAAAAAATAAAAAAAAAACAATTCCTGAATTGCTGGTTTTTGTTCATTCTGCTTCCACAAAAATCGGAATAGGAAGCGATCAAAAAACGTTATGTGCCCGAATATGGTACCAATAAAT
>JARQOD010000005.1:241255951-241342101 GCA_033576555.1 Oophaga sylvatica
GCAAAGAAATATCATTGTGATGAAAAACTTTGTATATTAACATTGCTTGAACACATGAGATAAATAATATATTGGTTCACATTCTTCTCTAAGATGGGCTCTTCTAAAAGGTAATGGCTCTCTCAGAAAAAACATTATTGTTTTTATAGTGCCATTAATTCCAAAAAGTTTTACAGACATCATTATTATACATATCTCGATTAGAGGCTTACAATCCATCAGTGTTTCTTTGAAGTGGTGTCAGAGGAAACCCATAGAAACACAGGGAGAACATCCTTGAAGATGTTGTTCTTGATAGAATTTGAACCTAGTACTCCAGTGATGCAAGGCAACGGTGAGAACCACAGAGCCACCATTCTACAATAAGATTACAGTCATACAAAATTTGAGTTAAACAGAGACATTTTAAAACCTAAAGAATTTTCTGACCCATCTTATCTCATTTATATATATTTTTTATCTTTATTATATTTTGTGTGGAACTCTCTTAAAAAAAATGGAACATGTTTTCATATATATTATGGAGCTGCTAGTTTTGTAAACACAATATGTAGATGCATACTGTTACGCGCCGGGATTCTCCGCTGCACAGGGTAGATCACAAGCCTTGTCTGCCTCCCATCTTCATGGGATGCCTGACAAGATTGCCAATGACCGGGGTCCCCAGTTCGCATCTCGGTTCTGGAGAGAGCTATTTCGGCTGCTCATTATTGAGCTCAATCTCTCCTCTGTGTACCATCCCAAGACGAATGGGCTGGTGGAGAAGATGAACCAGACTCTGATCACATATTTACGACATTTTGTCTCTACCAGACATGACGACTGGGTGACTTTGCTGCCTTGGGCGGAGTTTGCTCAAAACAATGTAATCTCCGACTCTATGGGTCAGACTCTGTTTCTATTAAACTACGGTCAGCATCCGCATGTCCCCGTGCCCATGCCCATCTCATCTTCTGACCCTAGGGTGGTGGAATGTGCAGTGGAAGCTCGTGACATCTGGGATCTCATGCGGGATGCCATCAGGGCTTCCAAGGAGAGAATGAGAGTCTCGCCGACATGCTTCGTCATCCTGACCTGATCTCTCCTTAGCCTTCCACCACATCTGAACATCTCTGACACCTTCCAGGTGTTTTTGTTGAAGCCCGTATATATGACCCGGTGTTCTGGGACTCCTGTTGGGAGTTCGGACACATTCGCAGATGATTTTGAGGTTAATGCCATTGTCGAGTTCAAGGTGGTGCACAGGGTAGATCCCAAGCCTTGCCTTCTTTGTCGGTCTCCAATTCAGACTTGACTGCTGGGGTCCTGCTCAGCATAGAAGTCAGTCCCAGTGTTTATCTCAAGCTGGTGCTGTGCGCTTGGTTACTGATGGTTTTCCTGCCAAGTCTTTAGTAACCAATGATATTTGGGGACAGTCAAGCGCTCTGGAGTCCATAGATCACCAAACTAAGCATGTCTGTGAGGTGGCATCTTCTCATTGGTGATCGTCGCCAGCTGCTCTGGTGATGTGGTAGCTCCAGTTTGGTCCACAGGCAAGGTCGTGTCTGACTGGACATGAGCCTAGTGTACAAAAGGCTCTCAGAGGCTCACGCCGGAATGCTAGTGTAATTTGTGTTTGTATGTGTGAGTGGATATGCTACCACTCTGCACATGTGCCGCTCTTATAATGGCGACTGAGTGTCAAAGTAGGCAGTGTAGGATGGGAACTCCCGATTGGCTAACCATCTGTCTCCAGTCATGTGAGCAGTTAGCACAGCTGAGTGTCATGGTTTGGCTGGCTCGGTTACTATAGGGTTAATTCCTGTAGCCTCACTCTGATCCTGACTGGACTATTTATGACCTCCATTTGGAAATTTCCCTTGTCAGTCATACTTTCGCCCTTGGCAGAGTGTGTTGACCCCTGAGTGTGTTTGTGCTGTGTTCTTGTTTGCCTGATACTTTGGTTTTGACTCGGTCTGATCTCTGGATACTGCTTGTTGGATTCTGTTTCTGTACCTTCTCTGTCTGTTTGGTTTTGACCTCTGCCTGGCCCCAACAATCTGTTCTGTCTTATCCTATGGTACTGTCCTGCTATCTCATGCTTTGACCCTGGCCTGTTCTGATTTACGTCTCTATCTTTGCCCCTGGGTAACTTTGTCCCGTAGTTACCTTTCTAGGAGTTTTCCTTCAGCTTCTAGATCTCCAGAGCTTAAGCAACTCCCCCAACCATCAGGTGATTCAGGTCCTGAAGGAATCTCTTTCTCTGCCCTGCTCATCCCACGTTCCTTGGAGCCAGAAGCGTTCTTCTGTACCCGTCTTTCAGGAGATTGCACTGGTGAGTTCTCTAGCAAACCTTCCTGTGATATTGAATTACTGAGCAAGCTCAACCAACAGGATAGACTTCCCTGGGGGTAGCGAACAAGTGTCATATTTGCATTATCCCTGTGACATTTAGCAGGGTAGAGCACTCAGAGCTCTTTTGTTCAGTACCGCTCGGTGAAGTAAAAGAGCTGGGTACTCTGTGTATAGTTCATCTTACACCATGTGATCTAGCAATCTCTCGCCATTTTGGTTCCACCATTACTCTTTAGCAGCAGTTCTACATCTCTGCACGGCACAGTGGACCCCGGGTTGCGATTGCACTATATTATACATTCTTCATTTAGTGCAATCTGCCAACTCTAACACTTACATTGGCAGACAGAATGTCTAGGACTGCTTAGTGTAGATTTGCAAGGAGTTGTGCCTTTGAAATGAACAAAGTGGTTTTCTGTTCTTCACAAACTTTTATGTGTCCAGTCTCTTATGAATTGCAAACTGTGATCTTTGTTGTGACCCTTAAAGGTCTGGAATTCTTTTTTTTATGCTAACATGTCAGTCAACCATGAGAAGAATCTCTGATGTTCCACTGTTGTCCTCTCCTGTCCTAGGAGTTGCAGCAAAATATTGTGCCAACAGTTTATATTTTCCTATACATTTTCCTTTGATCTTATATTACAGCTTGTTTCTGGATATACCTTTAAATTTATAGATCATCACATTGTTTGTTCTATATTCTTTTCAATCTTTAATATTCTGGACTGTTAGAAGCAATGTTGATTGCATTTAATTCATCCTAAGGGAATTCAATATGCTATTTGCTTGCATTGTGTAGAATCAGATCTGAGATGATTAATTAATCAATGATTGAATGGTTGAAGTAAGATAATTAGCAAATTATATAAAATATGTATTGTAGAGTAGTTTTGATTGTAATTAGTTTTAAATTAAATACATTTACCACTTATAAAATGACAACTCATTATACCAATGTTTATAATATATTAGTCTTATATGAGTATTAGGCTGGAAATAAATCCATATAGACCCAATTCTGCTTGTACGTCGTAATATTCAGAAATTACTGTTGTCATGTCTACTGTAAGAAGTGAACCACTGTGAGTATTTTAAATCCTTTCAACCCTTGTAGTACAAGTTAATGGGATATGGTTAAGCCAGTGACAAACTGTTGGTCATTATGAATTCCATCACCAATGAATGCTTTGGAAGTGATGTGTGTGCTTATATAGAGCAAGCAGGGTCTGTTGTTAGGGCCATCCATACTTAATTATTAAGAACCTACTTAGAAACAGATCATTTGTCTCAACCTTAGTAAAAGATAAATTACTCAAGATTCAGTTTTACCCATTTCAAATCATTTAAATTCTTACAGAGTATAAGGTGCAAGTAATGATATTTTGAAATAATGACTTTAAGTCCATGCTTCTTAGTTTAATATCTAACAATAAGAATGATAAACTTTTCTAAAAATTGTGTAAATGCAATCTAAATTACACTTTAAAAAGACAGCTCCAGAGAAATATGAATATTTGTTGACCAGTTATTTCCAAACTTACAGTTCATAGAGTTTAGCATTTCTGAAAATATTATGAATATTCACCCTTATATAATTATATTTTAGGTCCAAATTATTTTTTACATGATTTGTATAAATCTCATGCAGTAGACACCCAAACACCCTATAACACCTATAAAAATGCAAGGGAGTTTAGGCTCTGTGTCAGAAAACTGATCACTTTGAAGCTGTTTTATATAATTATTCAGCAGAATGTTTTTACTCTATCTCCCCCTTCTTTTCCTCCTTCTCCGTAAAATTTTATGAGCAGCAACTGTCATCATCTCATCTCTCATTAATGTAAAAACTTAACTGAAGACAATTTTACCTTGAATTTTATAGTGAATGATCAGCTCAAGAGAAGAAAAAAACAAGATTTCTTTGTTAAGATGTTTTACAAAATTTCTTATCTTCACTTTCTTTCTTATCTTCACTTACATTAAAACAAATATTTAATTTTGATCCTCATTTTATTCGCTCTGTACATAGTATAGCACTTTGACAAAAATCATACAAAGGTTTTAGTCATCAGGCAGTTTGTAGTTGCCAGAACACTGCAATTAAACATATAGCAAAAATATGACAGTTGTGTTTAAATATTTTAGTTTCCAAACACATTTTTATGGAAGTGTGAATGGTTGGTCATCTTCTTCCAGAAATGAAAGGTAATAAGTTTATCTAGCTGAACACTGATCCAAACATAAAAGCATGAATATTTTGGAAAAGATAATTTTAAATTTAAATTTTGGAATATTCTTGTCAGAATCATGTATTTAACTGACTAGAAATGTCATGGCAATGGCTGAACTATTTAAGATACAGTGAATTCCTATTTATCACTTTTGGGGTCAATTTATTTATAGCATTGTCAGCAATGATGTCCTCCAATAGTAACTTTGAAATAGCATTGAATAGAGAGCTTGTGCTGTTATATGATGAAATGCAAATAAAATGTTCTTGCTCAATTAATAAAAGAGATGTTTTCATAAATAAAAAATGTCCAATTTAAACAAACTTCCTTGTATATCATAGAAATATAGAGATGATCAAATCTACAAATATTTGAATGAAGCAAGTTGTGCTGATTTTGCTGTGAAATTCGTTAGACAGTGTCCTTTATAATGGTACAAAACAGTGTCAAGCGTGCCGTAATATTGTGAAATTTGGTCAAAGTGAATTACAAAAATCTGTATTGAATATGGATTTTTGAAAAATTCAATTGCAATTCAATTCCACTCAAATAATTTCAAACATGTCTAGCTTAGACATATGTAGAAAAAAATAAGAACTAAGAAAGAATACACTTTTCTTTAGAAAACCATTTTTTACATCCTGTCATATGTATTTGGCTTTTCTTTAACCAGATAACGTTTTCTTTAGGCTAACACATTTGTGAAATTTATAAACAGAAAAGGGCGAATTTGGATTGTTCAATCAATAAAAGTATCCAAGCCTTTAGGCGAAAGCTTCTTCTTACTTAAATATAATAATTGCAGGCCTGGAAGTCTTGAACAAATTCTCTATGGTCTTGATTTATTCAAAACTATGTAAAACTTTGTTGCAATTTGTAACATTTTCATAAATGGCTTATATTCCTTCTTCATACCTTGTTGGCCTGCTAAGAACTTGTCTGTAGTTTTAGAATATGCAATTTTTACAATCTTAATGCCATTTTTGTTGTAGTTTAATCAAGAAACTTTGGATCACATTGGTGGGCAGCTATCAGTTGGTTTGTGCCTGCATTTGGCCTAAATTGTTAAATACAATTATTTAAAATGATTGTATGTGACAAAATGTGCAAAAATATCACAAAAAATAAAGGTCATTTTCGATGGGGCAGGTTTAGAAAGAGTAACTAAAAATGTCTGATATTATACTCAAATCCAGCCAGCATACAGCAAGTCTAAATTTCATTTTGTGTTGTAAGAATAGTCCAGAAGTGTGGAGGTGGCATGCTATTTTTAATAAATTTGTTGCATTGTACTCCAGCAAAGTATGGTTTCAAAGTGGTGTATGATATTTAGTATGCAAGATACATAACTAAGTTGCAAAAAATATAAAAATAAATGACGCGCTAACTAAGAACACCTGATAGAAACTAACAATATTGGACAAAGAGAATAAAAAGAGGAGAACTCACTGAGCGTTAGAAAATGATTGTATGTTCATACATAGGGATCATATGATAATGGCAAGTTAGCTCCTGTAATCTTATGCAATCTTATGTGCGCAAGACAAATTGGTGACGTCACCCCATTGTCCCGCCCCTTCTTGTCGCTACCTCGGCGCTGCTTCCGGCCGGGGCGCGCCGAGTGTTTTGCCGACCTCCACCGCACCAACGCTCTCTATGCAGAGGCTTTTTCTGCAGTCACACAGATCCAATCTTCACTCAGTGAGTACAATGGCACTTGCCATTATTATATGAACCCGCTGCATGAACATACAATCATTTTCTAACGCTCATTATAGCAAGCTCCCAGGATTAGCAGGATTAGCAATTACTTGGTACAGACACTCATCTTCTTAAAGTCCACGTCGGGATATATACTTCTCCCTCTGGCACCGCAGTGAGTATAACATCACTGTGACTAATCACTACTTCGAATAAGCAGTTAATTACTAGCAAAGTTCCATCTGTTATAGGCATTTATCCTATCTACGCAAGTATATACAACCTCCTACTGTGGCACCACTGAATTTGGTCACTCAGTGTGTTCTATCATCCATGTACACATCTAGCTTCATCTTGTGAGTATCCATTTCATAAGTACTAGTAAGTACAATATATGAGGTATAACTTAACATTTTGCTTTATTTAATAATTCACTGGTTATTTTATTATTATTTTAGCATTTACCCAAAGTCGATAATCTACAATTTTTGAGCAATCCTACTTTTGACAGTGAGTTCTCCTCTTTTTATTCTCTTTGTCCAATATTGTTAGTTTCTATCAGGTGTTCTTAGTTAGCGCGGCATTTATTTGTATATTTTTTGCTTATTAACCCTAGTAGGTTAGCACAGAGCCTACTTTTAATTGCCAGCAGCTTCTAAGCCACTAAGATTTTCATTTTTTTTTTTTTCCTTTTGTGTTCATAGTTTCTTACGCTCACCTTGAGATATACACATTTTTTAGGTTTAGCGCCAGTGTTTATTTTTCTTATACATAACTAAGTTATATACAGTATATTCTATTTTTACAAGCCATGTTCATGATGTAGTGCTTTGAAAAAGTATTCATACCCAATGAACTTTTCCACATTTTTTCATGTTACACCCAGAAACTTACATGTATTTTATTTGGAATATACATGATATACCAACACAAGAATTTGTGAAATTTAAAGGAAATAATAAATGGTTTTCTCAACCTTTTAAAAATATAAATCTTAAAATTGTGATGACAATTTGTATTCAGTACCCCTGAGTCAATAATTTCTAGGACCACAGTAACGGCTGCAAGTCTTTTGGGATATTTCTCTACCAGCTGTGTACATTTAAATGCTGAAATTTTGGACTATTCTTCTGTGCAAACTAGCTCTAGCTCAGTGAGTTTGAATGGAGAGGGTCTGTGAACAGCAGTTTTCAAGTATTAACACAGATTCTCAATGTGATTCAGCTCTAGACTTTGACTGGGCCATTCAAACACATGAAAATGCTTTGGTATAAAATATTCCATTGTAGCTCTAGGAGCATGCTTAATAATAATAATATAATAATAATAATAATAATAATAATGTTTAGGGTTGTTATTCTGCTGGAAGTTAAACCTATGCCCCAGTCTCAATTCTTTTGCTGTTTTAAACACTGGTTTTCCTTCTTGCATTGCTATGTATTTAGCTCCATTCATCACTCCATCTACTCTAAATACCTTCCCTGTCCGTGCTGAAGAAAAGCATCACCACAGCATTATGCTTCCACCACAGTGTTTTACTGTGTGAATGGTGTTTTCAGTGCTATGTGCACTGATAGTTTTCTGCTACACATAGCATTTTGTATTTAGCCCCAAAAGTTCTATGTTAGTTTCATCTTACCAGAGCACCTTCTTGAACCTACTAGCTATGTCCTCTACATGGCATTTTGAAAATTTCTTTCAAAAGTGTATTTCTACTTGCCAGTCTTCCATAAAGATTTGTGAAATATGTAGATAATAGTCCTGTGGACAGATTTTCCCAGAGCTGTGAACGTCTGCCGCTCCTCCAAAGTGACTATGTGCCTCTTGGCTGCTTCTCTAGTTAGTGTTCTCCTTGCTTGGGATATCATTTTATGTGAACGGCTATTTCTTGGCAGGTTTGCAATTATGTTCAGAGCAATGTTCAGAGCTTCAGCTATTTATTTTTAAAATTTACACTTCTCCAGAACATCATCCCTGACCTGTTTGGTGTGTTCCTTGTTATCCATGCTGCTATTTCATTCCTAATGTTCTCAAACAAACCTATGAGGCCTTCACAGAACAGTTACAGTTATACTGAGAATAAAAGACACACAAGTGTAATCAATTTACTAATTATGTGACTTCTGGAGGCAATTGGTCAATCAGTGTTTTATTTAGAGGTATTAAACTGCAGGGAATTAAATTGAAATGCATGTCACAATTTTCTAATTTATAAAATACTGTATATGCTCGTGTATAAGCCGACCCGTGTATAAGCCGACCCCCTAATTTTGCCACGAAAAACTGGGAAAAATTATTGACTCGTGTATAAGCCGGGTGTATAAACTGCCCTCTTGCTCTGTGCTGCCCCTGTCCTGCTCCTTGCTCCACCATCCAGCTCTGTGCTCCCCCATTCTCCTCTGTACTCCCCCCCTCCTGCTCCGTCCTCCGCTGTGCTCCCCCATTCCTTCTCCCGTCCTCCTGTGCCCCCCGTCCTGCTCCATGCTCCTCTGTGCCCTCCATCCTCCCCTGTCCTGCTCCATGCTTCCCCCGTCCTCCTCCACGCTTCCCCCGTCCACTGATCTCCCCCGTCCTGCTCCATACTTCCCCCGTCCTCCTCCATGCTTCCCCCGTCCTGCTCCAGCTTCCCCGTCCTCCTCTATGCTTCCCCCGTCCACCGTTCTCCCCCCTGTCCTGTTCCGTGCTCCTTGTCCTCTCCTCCATCATACTAACCCCTCCCCGTGCCATCGCTGAGCGTCCCTGCAATCCTGCATTCTCCCCGTCTTCCTGCAGCTCTTCAGCACTGAGCGGTGATGTAATACCGCTCATTAAGGCCATGAATATGGAGGCCACGCCTATGGGAGTGGCGTCACGTCCATATTACATGACCTTAATGAGCGGGTATTACGTCACCGCTCAGTGGTGAAGAGCTGCAGGAAGACGGGGAGAATGCAGGATTGCAGGGATGCTCAGCGATGGCACGGGGAGGGGTGAGTATGATCCCAGCCACTGGCTCCTGCCGCGGAATCCCCTCCCCCGCTGGTTTCTGCCCTATGACTCGTGTATAAGCCGAGGGGGCATTTTCAGCACGAAAAAAGGTGCTGAAAATCTCGGCTTATACACGAGTATATACGGTACTACATATCAGTTCCTTTTCACTTCTCATGTAATTGCTAGTCTGTTTTGGCTTATCACCTTAAATCCTCCCAAAATTTAAGTTTGTGGTTGTAATGTTTAAAATTATGGAAAAGTTCACACAGTATGAAAAATTTTCAAGATATTTTATGTTGACATATTTAAGAATTACCCCAATACATTACAAAGAACTCTAGAAAAGCAGACTACATGTAACTAACACCAATTGTTGTTAGTCTGGACATTTTTACTTAAAACTACCATTTATTACAAATATTATAAGAAGCTGTATACCAATAACTAACCCTTTAGTGATGATCAATGAAGTCTAACTTAAATGTAATATTGTTTTTTTTAAACTATTCTCTGACCTATAACTACTCGCTCAAAAATAATATGAGATCTAAACGTAGTTATGCCTTGCAAATGAGTATCTAGGAAATAACAAATTCATTGAATACTTACCTTGCTACTTATATCAGCTGTACTTTAGTTTGATGGTAATATTCATTCTCTATTCATTATGTGTTCTTTAATTTACTGCTCTGCATCTCTACGATTCTACTCTTGTTTTCTGCTTTGTTTTTATATTATAGCCATAGTTACTAAATTGTATTGCAATTCAAAGCCCAAAAAAGATCAAGAAATCTAATTCACATAGTAAATCTAGCATTAAAGCAACAAAAAGTGCTTTCAATATTTCATTTTTGGACTAATTTTTAAATATTATATTATGTCCAGTTGCAGTAACCCCACTGAAAGTACAGTATGGAATGTATCTGATAATTATAATCTTATTGGTTCAGCTTATTGATTGCATCTAGTGGTTTGTAATGGTCACCATCTAAGTTTACTGTAGATTTATACAGTTTACGAGTGATTTATTTTGCAGAAAATAATTAAATGCCATAATGTAGATACTTGAAATAAAAAATACTTTAGTATATTTTAATTTATTTTTTTACCATCTATATATTGTAAGTTACATAAATATCAAAGCAAATAACAGAATAATGAGCTACTTTAGAGCTAAGTAATTAAGTACATTTCTCGCCATGTATGTCTGTAAAAATAATTATGGCTTTCCATATTCATCATGCTCTATATGTGAAGAAAAGGCTTTTCATTCAACTTATGTGTTCCTTCTCTAATAAAGCATGCATTATGTTGAGGCTTGATAATACATTCGACCCCTAAGTTATCATTAAAATATATTTTGTGCAAGGTCCTAAGAGCAGAGATGCTCTTTTGCCTTGAGCAAAGAAGTAAACAATAATTGCGTCCAGTCTTTTCCAAAGATGGTGAAATCGTTCTCTTGGGTATTTTCTGTAAGTCGTATAATCCTACTTGGCAGCTCAATAGAAGTTAAAAGGTTTTTAGCTCAGTACAAGTTAAAAGGTTCAATAGAATAATTCATGTTATGAATGTAAGATACCTGCTATTTTTAATATGCACTACTGATGGCATGAGTGTGATGAAAAGTGTAATAACCGTGTTCCCAAAAAGGAAATTAGGTGTATTCACAAAGAAGTTTGATTTGCATTTTTGTGATCAAAATGCGCCGAACTTTATTTAACTGTAATATTTTGAAATTTTGTGATATGTATTTCACAACTAATACTACTAATAATAATCTACCTTAGTTATGCAAAGAGTGACAAACTAACATTTAAAACTGAAGTACAAGGATCTGGTTTGTAAGAATTTACAGTATTTGTAAGCCAAAATCAGGAATGGAACAATCACAAGGAAAGTATATTAGAAACACGTCACCCCTTCTGTATTTTTCACCCCCTCCTAGTTTTAGCTTACAAATAATGAAATAAAACTCTGACCAAATACTGAATCTGCGAACGTAGCCTTAAGGTAGTGCTACACATTTAAATTGACTAATCTAGGCTTATAAATTGGTGCAACACAAGAAATGAAGTTTTTTTTTTTCGATATTTAGTATCATATTTAAAAAGGACAGTTTTTAAAAAAAAGCAGAATATCAATCCCTGTTGTTTTATAGCAGTGTAGGGTTAATTAAATTGAGTGTATCCCTTTATAGTAATGTTTCTGCTGACTCCCTGAGCAAGTTACTTCAGATTGAGACAATGCATATGATAGGGTTGTGTTGCAGTTTTCTACAAATCAGATGGATGGGAATTATACAGAGATAGTCAACATCTGTATGGTTAATATTTGCATTTACTAGAGATGAGCCAATTCACTTTGAATTTCACAAAAATTCCCAATCACCAGAAACCAAATTTTGGTGAATTTATTGTAAGAATCAAACAACATGACATTATGATGTTGCTTGAGTTGTAGTCAGCACTGGCAGCAATGAAAAGTGAAGAAGATAGAAAAAAGTAATGTTAGAGAGATGTGAGATGCACATCATGATGTTGCGTGAGATCTAGGCCTCACGTGACATCATGAAGTCAATCTCGTAGATTAAAGGGGTATTTCCATCTCCAAGATCCTATCCCAATATGTAGTAGGTGTAATAATATTAGCATATATTGGCATATATCTTCAATTTGAAATGTAGTATAGTTTATCTAATTCACTATGTCGCTTACATCATGTGCACAGCATTGCAGTAGCTTAGGTATCCATGGATATGACCACTAACAGCTAACTAACTGTCACTATATGTGTGGTCAGAAACATGGATACCCAAGCTACTGCAATACCCTGCACATGGGGTGAGTGACTTAGTGAATCAGAACTAGCCTTAGTTTGTAGTTGGAGGTATTTGCTGCTACTATTATTGTTATTACGCATGCCATATATTGTGATAGGATCTTGGAGATGGGAATACCCCTTTAAGGTCTAGTTAGAGCCAGTAGCCCAAAAGAGTGAAGATAAAAATAGAAAAGAAAACCTGAGCCAGATAGAGGGAGCAAGCAAACCAGTGGAGGACTAGGGAGCTGTGGTCCTCATTTTATTATGCATTGGAGTGTGAAGAGAAATCAGAGCCTAATAAACATCTAATTTGTTTTGGATTGGAAAAAAATGATGCAAATCAAATTTTTTAAATTGATGTTAGTCTGCTCAATTTGAACGTAACCATATTTGCCTCATCCTTGGCATTTACTACACTGTGGGGTCAATAATACCATTCAATGTGTTTCTATGCTAAAACCGGGTTCTTGAACTATGAAACAGCAGGAATGTTGGGACATACTGTAGTACTTTCTGCTTTATTCAGAGGTCATTGCATCTCATCTTTAGTGCAGTCAAGAAATGTTTTATGTTAATAATAACAGCAGATGTTCCTATGAGGTTTAGAAATATTAATGAGCCTTATTATAAGTAAAAAAAGTCTTAATTTCCTTGTGATTGTCTTTGTGTGCATCAAAACCTTGAACAGCAGGTAAGCATAAATCAGTTTTGTGCAATATGTAATTTGTGCACAGCAGGTTGAAATTTAAAACATGATCTTTTTCCAGAATAAATGGAGTACATCATTTTATGTTTACACATATGACACCTATTGCATGATATAGCAATGTGATGATTTAATAAAAACTACATTACAGAAAAAACAATATTTTCTAAAGGCATAAAAGTTTATTGTATACTTACCAGCTGTGCTGTAATTAAATGATGCTTCTGTATGAATCAGATTTCCAAAGAAAGATACCCAGTTTCTTTTAAAATGTTAACTGTATAAGTCTAAGGTAAGGTCAGAAACTATTGTCATTCTTCCATGGGGCAGCATAGTTTACAATTTCCCAGAGAGTCTTAACTTCCTTCAAATCAAACTGCTAGGTCAATGAAGGGTTGATCTCCATGAACATGTGTCTCCTACTTTAATAAACCTATGTAAGCAAACAAGGTAGAAAATCTTGTCAAGGAAAAAGAATTGAGGCAATTGCATGTCCTGTCACAAATTATTATATTAGTGGTGGTGTCAATCAGCACCAGAAAATAACTAATTTTTGTCTATGCTTAGTCTATGCTAAAAGGCTCCTCATCTGCTACTGTATGTGTGCTAATGCAGGAAATTCTAAGATACTAAAATTTTACACGCAAAACTTCATCAATGCTAGGCACTAATTCAGGGGTGGGGAACCTCAGGCCCCCGGGCCATTTGCGGCCCTCGATGACCTTTTATCTGGACCCCGAGCAGATTTTTCTGGGACCGCATTCTTGGGCAGGGAGCTGTATTTTGCTTGCCACCAGCTCATTAATTTCTTCTTGCTCTATTAGCACACACACGCAGAGTTCACTACTGAACACTGAAGGGCATGCAATGAAAGATTACGTCCTGACACCAGTGCCAGCGTCGGGATGTACTTTGTGGGCAGAGTTTGTATGGCCCCTGAAGGATATTATAAATATCCAAATGGCCTTGGGTAGAAAAAAGATTCCCCACCCCGGCACTAATTAATTAATGCCAAAAAAAGAGTAAGATTTGCCCAGATAGGTTTATTGTTTTAAAAAACACTTTTTTCTACGTATGATTAATATCTCTCTTTATGCGATGCAGTTATTACCAATGCGTTTTGAATTGTTGCATGTACTGGTAGTATTTCTCAGGCATGTATCCTTCTGTTTTTAAGGAAATTACTGTATATACCCATGTATAAGCTGAGATTTTCAGCCCATTTTTTAGGGCTGAAAGTCCCCCTCGGCTTATATGTGGGTCATATATGGGGTCGGCGGGGGAGGGGGTGCGGGGGTGTCGGATCATACTCACCCTCCGCCGGCGCGGTCTCTGCAGCCCCCCTGCTTCTCCCACAATCTCCGGCTCCTTCCTGCAGCAGTCACATGGCACTGCTCATTAAAGTCATGAATATGCACATATTCATGACTTTAATGAGCGGTACCACGTGACCGCTGCAGGACTGAAGCGTTGCGTAGAGCGCCGGGAGAAAAGGAGAGGCTGCAGGGACGCACGGCGGAGGGGTAAGTATAGCAATATTTACCTGTCCCGTTCCACCGTTGTACGCTGCATCCTCGTCTGACTCCTCTGGCTGTGAATGATCAGGCAGAGGGCACGATGACGTCGTTAGTGCGCACCCCGCCCCCTGCCAGATCATTCACAGCCAGAGGAGTCAGACGAGGATGCAGCGCAGCGGTGCAGAGAGGACAGGTAAATATCTCAGGTGCCGGGGTCCTGAGCGAGCAGTGACACCGGCACCTGTCCCCCATAGCGCGCCGGTGTCACCGCCTGCTCAGGACACCAGCACCTAGCCCCAAGCGACAAGAGGTGAGTATGTCAATTTTTTTTTTGCAGCAGCAGCATATGAGGCCTATACTACGGGGCATAATTGTGCAGCATATGGGGGCATAATCTGGAGCATATGGGGGCATAATATGGAGCATATGTGGGCATAAGCTGTGGAACATATGGGGCATAATCTGGAGCATATGGGGGCATAATCTGAGCATATGGGGGCATAAGCTGTGGAACATATGGGGGCATAATCTGGAGCATATGGGGGCATAAGCTGTGGAACATATGGGGGCATAATCTGGAGCATATGAGGACATAAGCTGTAGAAATATGGGGGCATAATATGGAGCATATGGGGGCATAAGCTGTGAAACATAAGGGGGCATAATATGGAGCATATGGGGCATAAGCTGTGGAACATATGGGGGCATAATAGGGAGCATGTGGGGGCATAAGCTGTGGAACATATGGGGTCATAATCTGATGCATATGGGGGCATAAGCTGTGGAACATATGGGGGCATAATCTGGAGCATATGGGGGCATAATCTGTGGATCATACGGGGGCATAATCTGTGGACTATATGGGGGCATAATCTGCAGCATATGGGGGCATAATCTCTGAAGCATATTGGGCATAATCTGGAGCATATGGGAGCATAATCTGTGGAGCATATTGGGCATAATCTGTGCAGCATATGGGCGCATAATCTGTGGAGCATCATATGGGGGCATAAACTGTGGAGCATCATATGGGGCATAATCATTTTTCACCCTAGGCTTATACGCGAGTCAATAAGTTTTCCCTGTTTTTTGTGGCAAAATTAGGGGGGTCGGCTTATAAACGGGTCGGCTTATACATGAGTATATACGGTACTGAGAAAATTAATGAACATGATTTGACAATAGTGACTAATACCTGTTTATAAAATAGAATTCAGTAGATAAGACAAGTTTGACTAGGATATTTGCATCACACGCCTTCAATGTGAATCGAATGTTCCTTATTATGCTTTATGGGGTTTTGACCCCAGACCATAATAAATATTACAATAAATAAATAATCTGGAGCTTGAGGTAAGAGGGCTACTTATTTCTGACAAAAGGGAAAGATGCCGAATGTTGTGTTCTGAAGGAAAGAAGAGGTGTGACAGGCTTTGCAGAAGACAGGATGGAGTGTGGTGGTGGAGACACAGGAAGAGACAGGAAGATGTGAGTATAAGCGCTTATTGTTCTTTAACCCCTTGACAACCCTTGGATTTCAGCTGCCTTTTTAATGGATTTGTGTAAAGGGAATCACCGAAAATTCGGGTTCATCTGATTTCACGAATTTTGGAAAATTCTAACAGGTTTTAAAAATTATTTTAAACTTTTCCTAGAGTCAGTTCACCACTAGTAAAATTCTTTAAACTTGCACGATCTATTTTTGAGTTGCAATACAAAATAATATTGCAAACCTCATCTGCTACATTTAGTGCATGTGATATGCTGCTTTTTGTGATAGTATATAATACCTAAATGTTCACAATGATGGCACTGCTATAATTGCTGCTGATTGGAATAAAGGTTGAATATAAGCTGATGTCTTTGAAGAAGCAGATGGTCCAGTGCTAAAGCTTTTTAGATTACGTTCTTTGCCATGTCATAGAGCAGCTGTGAGATGATATGCAGATTTAGATGCTGTTATGTTTGAACTTTTAGTTTGCAAAGCAAATCTTTGATGGAAATGTATGCAGGTGAATGACAAACTGTTCCCAAGTTGCTATATTGCCTCTCCATCTCCATTTGTATGCTTTTCCAGTCTGTGATATTTTCTTTAGGAAATGCGAATTGTCGCGTACATGAAATGAATAATTAAAAAAGGTAACATATATATGTACCGTAAGTAAAATGAAAAAAGTCACTGTCCTATATATATATATATATATATATATATATATATATATAGTTATGAATATATATAGTTATACACATATACTGTGTATATGTTGGATAATGAACTTTTTTCCTTTTACTTATTAAATATAATCTTTTCATTTTACGTGCATATCAATTTCCCCTACATGAGCTGATATGCAGATTAACATAAAGTATATGAACTGACAAAATGCAAAGCAAATTGATTTATTGTTCATATGTTTCATGTTAAAAACTATTAAATAAATGCCGCCTTTAATATATTTGAACGATAAAAGTGAACGGTCAACGGAGAGCTAGGAACAAAAGTACAAAACAATTGTATCTTTAGCCCGAAACGCATTTCGACGGTAGCCCCGTCTTCATCAGGTTGCAGTTTTGCCTTTAATTTATTGATACTAAACTGCAATTTACTTTTTTCAGCTTCATAGTAATTAACTTGCTTTATTATATTAGCCTCAAGTGCAAAATTTGTCAGAATATCACACATTTAGTTGCTTTCTATTCGTTCAATTTAATTTGATCCCTCAGAGGAGACAGAAAACTTTTCTAACTTCTTTTGATATAATTTTATTTATTTATACTGACATCTGCTTTTTCTGAGCAACAAAATGGAAAGAAACTACAGAACACAAAAATATGTTCAGGGCCACTATATGTATGTATAATGTCTTTATACTGGTTAATATGAGCAGTGTTTTGCAACTACCTCATGACCACAGAAAGCCAAAGCGCTCTATAACAGTGACAACTTGAGAGCATTCATTAGAAAAAAATAACCTTTAAGGTAAACATAGTACCATCAAAAGTGATTTTCACAGTAAAACTTGAACTTATAACAAGTGAAAGTATCCTTAAAATAGAAGCTGTAATATTCCTTCAAGAAACTGTCAGGATGGCCACAGACATTTTCAGAAATGACAGTCACAGTGCTGCCTAAATTGACAGACCTATTGCTCAAGGCTGTGGAGACAATGACTGAACAGTTGAACCAACCATCTTCCTTAAGACACTAAGCAACCCTTCATTGGTTGTATATCACTACTGTTTATGCATAACTCCCAAGTGTATTTTTTGGCTTTAAATTAGTTAAGTATAATATTTTTTATGCTTACATTTCTTTCAAGCTATGATTTTAACCCCTTACCCCGGAGGTATTTTGTGTTTTCGTTTTTCGCTCCCCTTCTTCCCAGAGCCATAACTTTTTTATTTTTCTATCAATATGGTCCTGTGAGGGTTTAACCATGTCGTGTACTAGGAAAAAGGGAAAAAAATCCAAGTGCCGTGAAATTTCAAAAAAAGTGCAATCCCACACTGGTTTTTTGTTTGGCTTTTCAACTAGGTTCACTAAAGGCTAAAACTGACCTGTCATTATTATTCTCCAGGTCATTACGAGTTCATAGACGCAAAATATATCTAGGTACTTTTATCTAATTGGTGAAAAAAATTCCAAACTTTGTTAAAAAAAATAATTGCGCCATTTTCTGATACCCATAGCGTCTTCATTTTTTGTGTTCTCAGGTAAGGTGAGGGCTTATTTTTTGCGTGCCGAGATGACGTTTTCAATTATGCCATTTTGGTGCAGATACGATCTTTAATCGTTATTTCACTTAAATGCAATTTTGCGGCGACCAAAAAAACGTAATTCTGACATTTTGACTTTTTTCTCACTACGCCGTTTAGCGATCAGGTTAATTCTTTTTTTTTATTGATTGGACGATTCTGATTGCGGCTATACCAAATATGTGCATATTTGATTTTTTTGTTTTATTTTGAATGGGGCGAAAGTAGGGTGATTTGAACTTTTACATTTTTTTTTATTATTTTAATATTTTTAACACCTTACCCCCAAGGGTGGTATTCATGTTAATGACCAGGCCAAATTTTACAATTCTGACCACTGTCCCTTTATGAGATAATAACTCTGGAACGCTTCCATGGATCCCGGTGATTCTGACCTTGTTTTCTCGTGATATATTGTACTTCATGATAGTGGTAAAATTTCTTTGATATGACTTGCATTTATTTGTGAAAAAAATTAAAATTCCCCAAAAATTTTGAAAATTTTGCAATTTTCCAACTTTGAATTTTCATGCCCTTAAATCACACAGATATGTCACAAAAAATACTTAAGTAACATTTCACACGTTTACTTTACATCAGCACAATTTTGGAAACAAATTTTTTTTTGTTAGGAAGTTATAAGGGTTAAAAGTTAAACAGAGATTTCTCACTTATTAGAACACCATTTTTTTTAGGGACACATCACATTTGAAGTCACTTTGAGGGGTCTATATGATAAAAAGCCAAAAGTGACACCATTCTAAAAACTGCACCCCTGAAGGTGCTCAAAACCACATTCAAGAAGTTTGTTAACCCTTCAGGTGCTTCACATGAATTTTTGGAATGTTTAAAAAAATGAACATTTACCGTATATACTCGTGTATAAGCCGAGATTTTCAGCACCTTTTTTCGTGCTGAAAATGCCCCCTCGGCTTATACACGAGTCATAGGGCAGAAACCAGCGGGGGAGGGGATGCCGCGGCAGGAGCCGGTGGCTGGGATCATACTCACCCTCCCCGTGCCATCGCTGAGCGTCCCTGCAATCCTGCAGCTCTCCCCGTCTTCCTGCAGCTCTCTTCAGCACTGAGCGGTGACGTAATACCCACTCATTAAGGTCATGTAATATGGACGCGATGCCACTCCCATGGGCGTCGCCTCCATATTCATGCCCTTAATGAGCGGTATTACATCACCGCTCAGTGCTGAAGAGAGCTGCAGGAAGACGGGGAGAGCTGCAGGATTGCAGGGACGCTCAGCGATGGCACGGGGAGGGTGAGTATGATGGAGGAGAGGACAAGGAGCACGAGCAGGACGGGAGGGGGAGAACGGTGACGGGGAAGCATAGAGGAGGAGGGGGAAGCTGGAGGAGGACAGGGAGAAACGGAGGACGGGAAGCATGGAACAGGACGTGGGGGAGATCGGTGGACGGGGAAGCATAGAGGAGGACGGGGAAGCATAGAGGAGGACGGGGAAGCATGGAGCAGGACTGGGGGGAGATCGGTGGACGGGGGAAGCGTGGAGAAGGACGGGGAAGCATGGAGCAGGTCAGGGAGGATGGAGGGCACAGCAGAGGACGGAGCAGGAGGGGGGAGTACAGAGCTGGATGGGGAGCAAGGAGCAGGACGGGGCAGCACAGAGCAGGAGGGCAGTTTATACACCCGGCTTATACATGAGTCAATAATTTTTCCCAGTTTTTTGTGGCAAAATTAGGGGGTCGCTTATCACGGTCGGCTTATACACGAGTATATACGGTAACTTTTTTAACAAAAAAATTTACTTCAGATCCAGTTTTTATATTTTACCAAGGGTAACAGAAGAAATTGGACCCCAAAAGTTGTTGTGCAATTTGTCCTGAGTACTTTGATACCACATATTTGCAGGTAAACCACTGGGTACATGGAAGAGCTCGGAAGAGAAGGAGCGCTGTTTAACTTTTCAATGCAAAATTGGCTGGAATTGAGATCTGACGTCATGTTGCATTTGTAGAGCCCCTTATGACACCATTTTGGAAAAAGACCCCCTAAGAAACTTATCTAGATGTGTGGAGGGCAGTATGAACCCCCAAGTGCTTCACAGAAGTTTATAACGTAGAGCCGTAAAAATAAACAATCATTTTTTTCACAAAAATTATTTTTTTCGCTCCCAATTTTTTTATTTTCCCAATTGTAACAGCAGAAATTGGACTCCAAAAGTTGTTGTGAAATTTTTCATGAGTATGCAGATACTCCATATGTAAGGGTAAACCGCTGTTTGAGGGCAAGGCAGAGATCGGAAGGGAAGGAGCACCGTTAGACTTTTTTCAAAATTGGCTAGAATTGAGATCCGATGCCATGTCGCATTTGGATAGCCCCTGATGTGCCTAAACAGTGGAAACCCCCCAATTCTAACTCCAACCCTAACCCCACCACACCCCTAACCCTAATCCCAAGCCTAGCCTTGACCCTAACCACAAATCTAACCCTAACACACCCCTAACTCTAAACCCAACCCTAACCCTAATCCCATCCCTAACCCTAATTCCAAACCTAACTCTAACCCCAACCCTAACCCTAGCCCTAACTTTAGCCAAACTCGCTTTAGCCCATCTCTAACCCTAGTGGGAAAATGGAAATAAATACTTTTTTAGTTTTATTATTTTTCCCTAACTAAGGGGGTGATAAAGGGGGTTTGATTTAATATTTTTTTTTATTTTGATCACTGTTATAGGGGAATTTTATATTTGGCAGCTTTCACACACTAAAAGACGCTTTTTATTGCAAAATATAGTTTGTGCATCACCACATTTTGAGAGCTATAATCTTTCCATATTTGGGTCCACAGAGTCATGTGAGGTCTTGTTTTTTGTGTGACAAGTTGACGGTATTATTGGTACCATTTTCGGGCAAATGACATTTTTGATCACTTTCTATTCCGATTTTTGAGAGACAGAATAAGCAAAAACCAGCAATTCATGAATTTCTTTTGGGAGGGTGTTCATACCATTCCACGTGTGGTAAAATTGGGAAGGCAGCTTTATTCTTCTGGTCAGTACGATTACAGCGATACCTCATTTATTTTTTTATGTTTTGACGCTTTTGTAGAATAAAAATTATTTTATAGAAAAAATAATTGTTTTTGCATCACTTTATTCTGACAGCTATAACTTTTTAGTTTTTTGCTGATCATGCTGTATTATGGCTCATTTTTTGCAGGACAAGATGACGTTTTCAGCGGTAGTATGTTTATTTATAACCGTCTTTTTGATAGCGTGTTATTCCACTTTTTGTTCGGAGGTATGATGATAAAGCATGGTTTTTTATGGTGTTCACTAAAAGGGTTAACTAGTGTTACAGTTTTATTGGTCGGGTCGTTACGGACACAGCTATATCAAATATGTGTACTTTTACTGTTTAGATTTTTTTATTCAAATATTTATTTAGTTATAGACTAAATATTGATTTTTTATAATTTTTAATTTTTTAAAAAATATAATTTTACAATTATTTAAAAACATTTTTTATTTCATTCTAACTTTTACACTTTGCCCCACTATGGAACCATTATTTTTTGCAGCCTGATCACTTCTATAGCATGCAGATGAAGCAGCATCTGAATGCTACAGAACCTGTCAGCGCTGTACTCAGTGCACACTGACCTGAGAGACTTCCTGACATGCACTAGCATGACAGGAAGTTTCTCAGCTCTGTAGACCCAGATGTCGTCATGACGACATCGGGTCTCCATTGCAGCGATTGGTACCCTGCTTCATGCCGCAAGGTCTCCGATCCAAAGGCAGAGTGGCTGTCAGCCCTCTGCCTGCTTCCGGAATGCTGCGATCTTGTTTGATCGCAGTGTACCGGGGTTACAGTGTCGGGAGCGGTCTGTGACTGCTCCTGGGACTTAGAGCCGGGTGTCAGCTGTGAGAATTAGCTGACACCCATCCGCGATCGGCCACACTCCCCCGTGAGCGTGGCCGATCGCTATGACATACTATCCCGTCCATGGGAAGTAAAGCCCAGGTCACATGGACGGGATTGCACGTCAGATGGCATAAAGTGGTTAAAAACATTTTTTTCACTTTTGGCATGCTTCAATAGTCTCCATGGGAGGCTAGAAGCTGCCATAATCCGATCGGCTCTGCTATATACAGGCGATGATCAGTTCGCCTGTTAGTAGTAGAATTACTCAGACAATCGTAAGTTTAAGTTGCCTAAGAGGATTAAACAGTAAAGTAAAAAATAAAATATGTTTTTAAAACTATAAAGAAATTTTAAATTATATTATAATTCTAATCCCCTGCCTTTCATCCATTAAAAATAAAGAAATTGAAAAAATATATAAACAAAATTATTTGATATCACCACATTCACAAAAGTCCGCTCTATAAAAACATAAAATTAATTAACCTGAATGCTAAAACTGTAACATGGAAAATTTTAAATAACAACATCAAATATCATGTTTTGGTCACGACTCCTTCCTAAAAAATATGTAATAAAAATCAATAGAAATGTCATATGTACCCCAAATTAGCATCAATGAAACTATCAGCTTGTCGATATATATATATAAAAAACCTTAAAAAGCTCAATCACAGGAAAATCAAAATCGTTACGAATCTTGAAATGGCATCACAAAGCCAATATTTTTTTTTCTTTAACAAACATCTAAATGTTTTTTTTAACTCTATGAAAGTTCAGTATCACCATAATCTTAATAGACGTGGAACAGCATAATTCAGAGATATTTTTCACAGAGACTGCATTTTTTTCACCATTTATACACACTTGGATTTTTTACTTCATTTTCAGTGCATTGTGTGGTAAAAAAAATAATGTCAATCAAAATTTAAATCCTTCCCACAAAAAAACATGCTCTTATAAGGCTATATTGACGAGAAAATAAAGCTGTCTCTAGCAAGTAGGTGAGGATAAAACAAAAACACAAAATATAAAATTGCTTAAGTCCCTAGTGTAAAAGACAAAAGCCTAATGCCTAATACTTCCTGCATTGGCACCATTCCAACAATGTTGATGCTGTGTCTTCCGGCACCTGCATGACATCACTATACTATGTGAACTGCAGTTAATCGCATCTGTTGACATGCAGCTTCTCTCACATTTCCATCAAATATCCAAAATTTTTTGAAGGGAAGAGTGAGTGATGCAGTCTATCAGCGATCACTGTTTGGTTGCAGCGCTTTTGTTGCATAATGTTATGCAAGCACCCGGTCATCAAAATGCAGGCATCAGAAATTAGAATAAAACTAGGAAGAAAAAGTGCAATAGGGTTTTATGTAAAGGAGATAAAGGTGTTTAAAGGGAACCTGTCAGCTAGTTTTTCCGCAATAAGCTGCGGCCACTGCCTTACGGGACTTATCTACAGCATTCTATAATGCTGTAGATAAGCCCCCGACCTAACCTGAATGAGAAGAAAAGCAAGTTATGTTATACTCATCCGGGTGGGTCCGGTTCGATGGGCATCGAAGGTCCGGGTCCGGCGCCTCCCATTTTCATGTGATGACGTCCTCCTCCTTGCTTCATGTCACGGCTCCTGCGCAGGCATACTGATCTGCCCAGTTGAGGGCAGAACAAAGTACTGCAGTGTGCAGGCACTGGACCTCTCTGACCTTTCCTGGCACCTGCACACTGCAGTACTTTGTTCTGCCCTCAAAAGGGCAGAGCAGTACGCCTGTGCAGGAGCTGCGATATGAAGCAAGGAGGAGGACGTCATCACATGAAGATGGGAGGCATCGGACCCGGACCTTGGACGCCCATCTGACCGATCAACCCCCGGGTGAGTATAATATAACTTGTTTTTCTTCTCTTTCAGGTAAGATCGGGGATTATCTACAGCATTACATAATGCTGTAGATAATCCCCGAAAGGATTTAGTTGTGTATACACAACATTTAAATCACTTATACAATCATCTGCTACAGGTCCACACTCATAAGGAGGATTTGTGGATAATCTACGCTGTTATCCCATGTAATAAATCCAAATCCAGACCAAAATTACATGCGGTTTCTCTTTATTAAGTCAATGCGTTTCGAAGTACTACAGACTTCTTCATCAGGACAAGAAAAGCATAGCTCACACCACAATGCAGTTCTTTGATGTGTCAAAGTTCATTTAAGTTCATCAGGGAAAAGAAAGAAAGAAAAAGGACTTTTTTCAGATTGGTAGTATAGACTTGATAATATACAAACTATTGATGCATTTTTTTTATTTATTTCTAGCTGAAGAAGATAAAAAGAAAAAAAATGCACTTAAATAGCATGTGTTATATATATATATATATATATATATATATATTAAATAGATTTGAACTTAATATGTCAATATGTTCTGATCTTATGTTGCACTGAACTTAGAGCGCCACGTTAGATGAAATTAGCAAGAAGAATTGATAGCCTCATGAACTTTTACAACTATGAATGTAACTGAACTATGGTGTGAGCTATGCTTTTATTGTCCTGTGAAGAAGTCTGTAGTACTTCGAAACACAATGAATAAAGAAAGGAAAACCGCATGTGCTTTCAGTATGGATTTGGATTTATTACATGGGATACCAGCAGCACAAATTATCTGCAAATCCTCCTTATCTGTGAGATCGCTAGAATGAAGCCAGTGTGCAGGGTGAGAAAAATGTTGTTTTTTTTGTATTTTACATGGGGGACTACAACATTAATGATTTGTTAAGTGTTTATAATAAGGTAACTTTTTTGTAATATTATACCTGAAATTTCTTGTAAAATAGTTTATTTATTAAACTACATTTATATTATATCTAGTAATATTCAGATTATTGCATTACATTAGCCTATATTATAAGGCCACAATCTAACTATACAAAGTTAATGGGGTTTTCCAGTAAAAACAAGATATCACCCATCTTTAGAAAGGTTGATAACTTGTTGATTGGTGGCGGGTCCAACTGCAGGGATTGGCATCAATTGCTGTAACTGGAAGCTTGTAAACCTGTTAGACTAGAGCAGCAGTGCACATAATCTGTCTGGGATGATTTAGTGAATCCTGCTTTGAGCAGGGGGTTGGAACTGATGGCCCAGGAGGTCCCTTCCAACTCTACCATTCTATGATTCTATGATTCTATGATTCTAATCAACTGCTGATTCATTCAGTCCCTGGGAGGTTCCCAAGTGCTGTACTCAGACCTTTCCATCAGCTCCAAAGAGAATGAATAGAGTGGTGGTCAGACATAAAACCTGCCACCCCAGTTTGCAATGGATATAAAAGTTCCCCATAAGGGATATAAATTCCCCATTCTGTTGGTTGGTGTGGGGCCCACTGATGAGACACCCACTGATGAGTAACTTATCGTCTATTGAGCAGTTAGATGGTAACTCGTTTTCTGTGGACAATCCCTTTAATATTCATTACATTCTTCAGTCAACAGACATTTTAAAATCTCAATAAAGATCATTGCATGTCTTTGCTTTGACATGCAGCAGATGTAATAATGCTTGTAATTAGCTGCTGCATAATGTTCATTATTCCCCAGGTTGTGAAAAAACTGCATAGGGATTATTTACACCATTGTTATGCAGCTTGAATGAAAAATGGTAAAGACTTGCACATTATTTATCAACTATTCAGGATCCCTTCCCTGGTCGGGATAAATACGTTGATACATTTGCTTTCTTTTTCCCTGATGTAAGACATAGTAATTAGACTTCAGTTTTAATACAACAAGAGCGGGACTTGGGAACCTTGATTTTTATCTTAGTATTGATCCAAGCAGTCTCGTTTTTATAACCCACATATCTCATTAAAATTGTGAGTATAACATTCTGCAAGGTTCATATGACTAAATAGTAATACAATAGAGAAATGGCAATATATATTCACATAATTCACAAAAAGAAACTATGATGTACAATCAATAAACTGTAGAGCTTGAGAACACAAATAGTTTCTAAGAACAAAATATTACTGACAAATTTTGAAGTTTACCTAAAGAGCAGACTAGACATTGTTTGCACATTGGGAACATTAACTAATAAATAAAAAAAGTATATAGTAACTGCACATAATAATAATAAAATAAATAAATATTAAGAAGAAGAAAAGTTAATTATTTTAAGGCACAACCCACATATTCTAATATGGCAATTAAGTTTCAAGCTGACATATAGTTGCATTTCTAATGAAAGTCCAGGCTGCACTATTGATTCAGATGGCATGCCCTGTTGTCATAGATGCTCTGTTTTTTTCTGCATCAAGATCTGCATGTACGCACACATAATTGTCCCTCATTTTAAATACTATAATGTCCAAATAGTCATTAATAAAAGAATTAAAGGGCTTATCTAAGACTGCACCATTGATGACAAGTAAATGAATGATAAACTGCAGTATTTGGCAGCAACCTTTAAACAATATACGGAGCCGTGGTGTTCCACATTGGTTACATCCAGCTGCTGCCAAAGCAGATAACTAATTGGTAGGAGTGCTGGGTGGCAAGCCATCACTGATATGAAATAATGACCTATCCCTAGATAGGTCATCAATTACTCAGTCCTGGACAACCTCCTTAACCAATAAAGGACCTAATACAGACCACCAGGGTCAACTTATAACAGTTCAGTTTGAATAATACCCACTTATGAGAATAATTTTTTTGGTTTGCTTCCATCCCCTATTGTGCGAAACATTTGGACATAAAGGTTTTTTCTGGGCTTTAAAAAAAATTCTTCTGTCACTCTGTTATGAGCTCTGTTGCAACAGCTTTATTATATAATGGATTGCAACCGAACCAGGGATCCGCGATGCAGTTTATGTTCACTGCTGCTGAACACCCCTAGAGTATGAGGGTCAAACTGATGACAGCACTTTAACATTAGATCTCACCTGTGTTAATTCAAACTAGGGGAGATGTAAAATTGGCACTCTCTCCGTTAACGTCACGGGAGATGTGCCATCAACTGGCGTAGATGTAGCCCTGTTAATGGCACAGAAGCCACTTGCCAGATATAGGTTTGCACTATGTGCTGCAAGCTGGTATAGACGTAGCCCTGTTGACTGCACAAAAGCTACGTGCCAGCAGCTAGGAAGCGCATGCGACTGATGCCAGGCTACGTGCTACCAGCCGGTGTGAGACTGGGCTGAGCAACTCTCTATTCAGCTTGGCAGGCGATGCCCAGGTTACGCGAGACGCAGTCTGCTCAGGGTGTATAGCTACCCTATATTCGTAGCAGGAGTGCACCATGTTAGCTACAGCTTACACGCCCCGCAGTCTTCTCAGGGTGTATGGCTACCCTATATCCGTAGCAGGACTGCATCACGTTAACTACAGGTTACACGCCCCGCAGTCTGCTCAGGGTGTATAGCTACCAAATATTCGTAGCAAGACTGCGCCACATTGGCTACCTGCCTGGCATAAGCTGAACCTGCCTAAAGGACCTGTGATAATTAGCAGAGCATACTCTGGCATCGGCAGGTCCCAGAGAGCAAAGCTAGAGAGCACGTGGAGCCCAGATTCTGGTACGTCCACACATGAGCACAGCCTATTTTAGTATGATCTGACCGCGCCACGCCGTGGACAGACAAGCTATTTAAGGGCTAAGCTCCGCCCAAGCCATCTCTTCAATCGCATCACCGATGATGTCATCCGCGACCAATCAGGCGATGCCAGGTCAGAGATCAGCTGACATTAAGCACCAATCATTGCTCGCCATGTCATGGACATGCTCAGTGCAGGCATTTCTGGACTTAGGCTTACGACAGCTTTTTCTTGTTCCGTAACCTAGGTTTAAGGCTACTATGACCAAAGACCTGAGTAACTATTTGTGCCTCTAGGGTATTGGCTGAGCAGCATCTGCCTTGGCTGGGTCTGGATGGGAGACCACAGACTCCTCAGATCCAGGTTCAGATCCTGCCGATGCCTAACACACTCTATATGCCTGAAGATTAATTGTGACAGGGTGCATTGTGTTCACTGTCACAATGCTTCTGTATTCCTAGTGTAAGCATGCAATTTGCGTAAAGTAGAAAAGATTGGACACACCTTCTCATTCAAAGATTTTTCTGTATTTTCATGACTATGTAAGTTGTACAATCACACTGAAGGCATCAAAACTATGAATTAACACATGTGGAATTATATACTTAACAAAAATGTTGAAATAACTGAAAATATGTCTTATATTCTAGATTCTAGCCACCTTTTGCTTTGATTACTGCTTTGCACACTCCTGGCATTCTCTTGATGAGCTTCAAGAGGTAGTCTCCAGAAATGGTCTTCCAACAGTCTTGAAGGAGTTCCCAGAGATGCTTAGCACTAGTTGGCCCGTTTGCCTTCACTCTGCGGTCCAGCTCATCCCAAACTATTTCGATTGAGTTCAGGTCTGGTGACTGTGGAGGCCAGGTCATCTGGAATAGCACCCCATCACTCTCCTTCTTGCTCAAATAGCCCTTTACACAGCCTGGAGGTGTGCTTGGGGTCATTGTCCTGTTGAAAAAAGAGCACAGATTTCCACTGGTCTAATGTCCATTCCTTGTGTTCTTTAGCCCAAACAAGTCTCTTCTGCTTGTTGCCTGTCCTTAGCAGTGATTTCCTAGCAGCTATTTTACCATGAAGGCCTGCTGCACAAAGTCTGATCTTAACGGTTGTTGAAGAGATGTGTCTGCTGCTAGAAGTCTGTGTGACATTGACCTGGTCTCTAATCTGAGCTGCTATAAACCTGCGATTTCTGAGGCTGGTGACTCGGATAAACTTATCCTCAGAAGCAGAGGTGACTCTTGGTCTTCCTTTCCTGGGGCGGTCCTCATGTGAGTCAGTTTCTTTGTAGCGCTTGATGATTTTTGCAACTGCACTTCAAAGTTTTCCCAATTTTTAGGACTGACTGACCTTCATTTCTTAAAGTAATAATGGCCACTCGTGTTTCTTTACTTAGCTGCTTTTTTCTTGCTATAATACACATTCTAACAGTCTATTCAGTAGGACTATCAGCTGTGTATCCACCAGACTTCTGCACAACACAACTGATGGTCCCAACCCCATTTATAAGGCCAGAAATCCCACTTATTAAACCTGACAGGGCACACCTGTGAAGTGAAAACCATTTCCAGTGACTACCTCTTGAAGCTCATCAAGAGAATGCCAAGAGTGTGCAAAGCAGTATTCAAAGCAAAAGGTGGCTACTTTGAAGACCCTAGAATATAAGACATATTTTCAGTTGTTTCACACTTTTTTATTAAGTATATAATTCCACATGTGTTCCTTCATAGTTTTGATGCCTTCATTTTAACTTTTTTAATTTTCAGTCATGAAAATACAGAAAAATCTTTGAATAAGAAGGTGTTGTCCAAACTTTTGGTCTGTACTGTAGTTTTTGACATTGTATGACTAGCTTCTCATCTACTCTCAGCTGAGAAATTGAGACAAAAGGATATAAAACTAGTTTGCACACGACTGCAACTATGCAAATTGCTTACTTGTAGTCACTTGACTGCCTTCTCATGCTGGGAATGCAAAGGAATCATGAAGATATAAGCATTGCACACTGTTGTGATTTGGCAATTTGTCTATAGCCCACAACACCCCTTTACCATGAGCAATAACTGCATATAAAATGCTATCAAATGCCATAGAAAATGCATATATATTACCTCTACCTTGAGTCCCATGCCCAAGTTTCTGCTTAATATTTTCTAAAAAGCAATCAAATAGGCTGACAAGATCTCTTTTGAATAAAGACATGCATTCTGTAACTATATCATTATCAAGTTATACATTTTATATCTCTAGACATTATATTCTGAATTCTACATACTGTAGGTTTTGGGATTTGTGCATGAACTATTTTATTTATAGACATAACATTATTTTTTGGCACACTATTGGTAACCAACATGCAAGTAAGAAATTATTAAATATCAATAATAATAATTTTACAACTGGAGATGAGTGAATTTGTTTGAGGCAAATTAAATTGATGTCAAATTTAAAAAAAAATGGATTCTCTTGAATTATAATTTTTTGGAATTTATTTCTTGCAAATACAGCAAAATGGCAACAGGCTGCCATTTTTCAGAATCATATCGTTCAGAAAAAGAGTTAAAAAAAACCTTGATATTTACCTCTTGGCTCACCTGTAATCTCAGCCAAACATACAGTCCTAGGCTCTATCTGATCTTTTTGTCACTCAATGGTGAAAAGTAACCAAATGGAGCAAAGGAGCACACAGTTAGTTGTGGTGGTGACTGGACAAGTGAGCAATGAGGTATTATTTTTATAACTATTATCTTCTGAAGTCAAATAACTTCAATGCAAATCAAATCTTCTTGCTAAATTCACATTTAGGCAGAGTTGCTCATAATTATTTGAAATCATCAAGCTAACTTCTTTATAAACAGATGAATGGAAACAATTTGGCCAAGGGACTTTTTCACATTGCCTGACCTTATTTGGACGATTCTGTCAGTCAGCTCTAGCATTATCAGATGCAATGTCAGTGAACATGTCCCCAGCAATTTGCTCCTGTGTAAAAATAGCTGAGAAAGAATGTATTTACACGCTCTGCTTGTCAATGTTACCTGTTATCAAATTATCCCCTGTGTCAGTCATTGTACCAATATTTCCAGTAAAAGATTTTTGATTGTAAACATATGATATGAACTTTTTTAAATTGTCATCTCTCCTTTACAAAATTATTCTCATTTACTTTTCCTAGTCTGATTAAGTTCTTGCAGCTTAAATTGGAAACCATACAGCGCATAAATGCAGAATTAGAATTAAAGGCCCAGATTTATCAGAGTCTTTGCGAGATTATTCAAAGTTGTATGAAAAATGTGATGCTTTTGGTGTTTATTAATCAATTCCAGCCATCACTTGCAAAGTGGATGGAGCAGGGTCAAACTCATCATAATTTGTGCTAACGTTCTTCAAATATACTTTAATTAAAAATCAATCCCTAACTACACTACCGAACTGCGTTATTTCTTTTTTGTACCTACTTTTGTTTGGGAACCCCCAGCTCTTGCTGAAATACACAAATGGGACCCTCCACTACAAAATAGAGCATTACAGTGACATCTGTTTCAGGTGCTGGGCTAGCCCCTGCTCTTCTGGGCATGCTTCAGTTGTCAATTCCGGCGTATGATCAGTAGGGTCTTTTCATTGTGCAATTTTTTTAATGCACATTGACAGGACACTCCCTGGCTATCTCTGATGAGAAGTGATGAGCAGATAAGAGAGCGATCTGTCAGTGCATGTAGTAAGGAGATAACCCAGCGATAAGAGACCAGCACTGCACTCCACAAGGGACATCAATAACAAAATCCCTAATTTGATTTCTTAGGCTTATCTTAAGGAGGCATCACCTCTCCCACCTCATGAACAAATGTCCTGCTGTAATATCTCTTAAGTACTGTGCATTTTTCTTAATTAATTTGTAATTATGCCTGAAGAAGGAGCCTCTGTGCTCTGAAAGCTTACAAACACTTATTATTTTCTGGTTAGCCAATAAAGGTATCACTCCGAGAATACTTTTGTCATCATAGGGCAGAAAAGTATTCACATTAATTTTTCTGGATAACACGGTACCACAATTAGTGTTGAGCATTCCGATACCCCAAGTATCGGGTATCGGCCGATATTCGCTGTATCGGAATTCCGATACTTAGTTCCGATATTTTTCCTATATCGTATACCGGAATCGGAAGTTCCCATAATTCTTTGAGAGGCACTGTGATTTTAGTCAGCCAATGAGGAATCCTACGAAGTGTGGGCACATCCTGTACTGCTGCGGTCATCTTAACTAATGGCATGGCTGTGATTGGCTGCTGAAATGATGTCAGAATGCACTATAAAAGGCGCCGCCGCCATTTTAGCGTCACTGTGCTGTGAACTCAGTTAGGGACAGAACGCTGCTCTGCTGACTCAGAGGGATAGTTAGAGATTGCGATTTTGTGTACTTTGCTTTAGGCAGGCTAGTTTACCAACCGCTGTGTAAAGCTTCCTTTTGCCTTGCAGTGTTGTTTTAACAGCTCTGTGCAAGGTGTGTGTGTGAGAGTGCAGGTGACGCTGCAGTTTGCTCTGCATCCAATGCTGTCTGTAGGCATCTGCACGTGTCACTCACAGACTCTTTTTTTTTTCTTTAGTGTAATTCTAGCTGCTCCATTCAATAGAAATTATAGTGTGATGCGCTTCCATCCGTAAACAATACATTGGTTGCAAACACTATAGAAGTACAGAAAGGAGCCTTTCACAGATAGTGAACAGTTGTGTTTCAGTGTTCACTGCAGTCTGTGAGGTATTTTTTTTTTTTTTAAATGCAGATCACGCTCCAGTTACTTCTTCAACTAATGCTGCGTGTACTCTGCTGAGTGTCTGTCACTGGCTCATCCTTGTCATTTTTCTAAAATTGGTGCTGCTTTATTCTATTTTCAATTTACTAAAATCTATTAGTGTGACGCTCTTCCATCAAAATACAATACATTGCTTGCAAACATAATAGAAGTCCACAAAAAGGCCTTTCACAGCAAGTGAACAGTTGTGTTCAGTGTTCACTCTAGTCTGAGGTTTAAATTTTTGGTAGGAGTGTAGATCCCGCTCCACTTACTTCAACCACCGCTGCATGTACTCTGCTGAGTGTCTGTCACTGGCTCATCCTTGTCTTTTTTCTAAAATTGGTGCTGCTTTATTCTATTTTCAATTTACTAAAATCTATTAGTGTGACGCTCTTCCATCAAAATACAATACATTGCTTGCAAACATAATAGAAGTCCACAAAAAGGCCTTTCACAGCAAGTGAACAGTTGTGTTCAGTGTTCACTCTAGTCTGAGGTTTAAATTTTTGGTAGGAGTGTAGATCCCGCTCCACTTACTTCAACCACCGCTGCGTGTACTCTGCTGAGTGTCTGTCACTGGCTCATCCTTGTCATTTTTCTAAAATTGGTGCTGCTTTATTCTATTTTCAATTTACTAAAATCTATTAGTGTGACGCTCTTCCATCAAAATACAATACAATGCTTGCAAACATAATGAAGTCCACAAAAGGCCTTTCACAGCAAGTGAACAGTTGTGTTCAGTGTTCACTCTAGTCTGAGGTTTAATTTTGGTAGGAGTGTAGATCCCGCTCCAATTACTTCAACCACCGCTGCGTGTACTCTGCTGAGTGTCTGTCACTGGCTCATCCTTGTCATTTTTCTAAAATTGGTGCTGCTTTATTCTATTTTCAATTTACTAAAATCTATTAGTGTGACGCTCTTCCATCAAAATACAATACATTGCTTGCAACATAATAGAAGTCCACAAAAGGCCTTTCACAGCAAGTGAACAGTTGTGTTCAGTGTTCACTCTAGTCTGAGGTTTAAATTTTTGGTAGGAGTGTAGATCCCGCTCCACTTACTTCAACCACCGCTGCGTGTACTCTGCTGAGTGTCTGTCACTGGCTCATCCTTGTCATTTTTCTAAAATTGGTGCTGCTTTATTCTATTTTCAATTTACTAAAATCTATTAGTGTGACGCTCTTCCATCAAAATACAATACATTGCTTGCAAACATAATAGAAGTCCACAAAAAGGCCTTTCACAGCAAGTGAACAGTTGTGTTCAGTGTTCACTCTAGTCTGAGGTTTAAATTTTTGGTAGGAGTGTAGATCCCGCTCCAATTACTTCAACCACCGCTGCGTGTACTCTGCTGAGTGTCTGTCACTGGCTCATCCTTGTCATTTTTCTAAAATTGGTGCTGCTTTATTCTATTTTCAATTTACTAAAATCTATTAGTGTGACGCTCTTCCATCAAAATACAATACATTGCTTGCAAACATAATAGAAGTCCACAAAAAGGCCTTTCACAGCAAGTGAACAGTTGTGTTCAGTGTTCACTCTAGTCTGAGGTTTAAATTTTTGGTAGGAGTGTAGATCCCGCTCCACTTACTTCAACCACGCTGCGTGTACTCTGCTGAGTGTCTGTCACTGGCTCATCCTTGTCATTTTTCTAAAATTGGTGCTGCTTTATTCTATTTTCAATTTACTAAAATCTATTAGTGTGACGCTCTTCCATCAAAATCAATACATTGCTTGCAAACATAATAGAAGTCCACAAAAAGGCCTTTCACAGCAAGTGAACAGTTGTGTTCAGTGTTCACTCTAGTCTGAGGTTTAAATTTTTGGTAGGAGTGTAGATCCCGCTCCACTTACTTCAACCACCGCTGCGTGTACTCTGCTGAGTGTCTGTCACTGGCTCATCCTTGTCATTTTTCTAAAATTGGTGCTGCTTTATTCTATTTTCAATTTACTAAAATCTATTAGTGGACGCTCTTCCATCAAAATACAATACATTGCTTGCAAACATAATAGAAGTCCACAAAAAGGCCTTTCACAGCAAGTGAACAGTTGTGTTCAGTGTTCACTCTAGTCTGAGGTTTAAATTTTTGGTAGGAGTGTAGATCCCGCTCCACTTACTTCAACCACTGCTGCGTGTACTCTGCTGATGTCTGTCACTGGCTCATTCTTGTCATTTTTCTAAAAATTGGTGCTGCTTTATTCTATTTTCAATTTACTAAAATCTATTAGTGTGACGCTCTTCCATCAAAATGCAATACATTGCTTACAAACATAATAGAAGTCCACAAAAAGGCCTTTCACAGCAAGTGAACAGTTGTGTTCAGTGTTCACTCTAGTCTGAGGTTTAAATTTTTGGTAGGAGTGTAGATCCCGCTCCACTTACTTCAACCACCGCTGCGTGTACTCTGCTGAGTGTCTGTCACTGGCTCATCCTTGTCATTTTTCTAAAATTGGTGCTGCTTTATTCTATTTTCAATTTACTAAAATCTATTAGTGTGACGCTCTTCCATCAAAATACAATACATTGCTTGCAAACATAATAGAAGTCCACAAAAAGGCCTTTCCACGCAAGTGAACAGTTGTGTTCAGTGTTCACTCTTATCTGAGGTTTAAATTTTTGGTAGGAGTGTAGATCCCGCCCCCACTTACTTCAACCACCGCTGCGTGTACTCTGCTGAGTGTCTGTCACTGGGCTCATTCTTGTCATTTTTCTAAAATTGGTGCTGCTTTATTCTATTTTCAATTTACTAAAATCTATTAGTGTGACGCTCTTCCATCAAAATACAATACATGCTTGCAAACATAATAGAAGTCCACAAAAAGGCCTTTCACAGCAATTGAACAGTTGTGTTTCAGTGTTCACTCTAGTCTGAGGTTTAATTTTTTGGTAGGAGTGTAGATCCCGCTCCACTTACTTCAACCACCGCTGCGTGTACTCTGCTGAGCGTGTCTCACTGCCTCATCCTTCACATTTTCTCGAATTGGTGCTGCTACATTCTATTTCAAATAATTCAAATCTATTACTGTGACGTGCTTCCATCCGTATACAATACATTGGTTTCAAACACTATAGAAGTACACAAAGGTGCCATCACAGCTAGTGAACATGGGTTTTTAATTTTGAACTAAAATATGTATTTTTTCAAATGACACAAATATAAGTAATGTTGAAGAGGAATAGTCCTACATCCATTGTTTGCACAATATTACAGGTGTACATCACGTCCCTTAATCAACAATATATTATTATATTTACTTGTATGCTTTTATTTAAAAGCCAAGAACACAGAAGGATAACCTTCGCACTGCAGCTGTTGTCAAAGTTCAACCCACATTATGCACTTCCAACATTGCAGCATTTGAGGCATGATGTGAGTTGGATTTGTCAAAAGTTATGGAGTGAGAAGGTTCACCACATACCCTATAGCATAAGTATGCTTTTGTGTTAGCATTTGTGTTAGACATGTGGATATCTGCCATAATATGTCACAATTATTTAGTTACAGATTTGTTACCAACACTAATCATTGAATGGTTTTAAATGTGACGTTTGACTTGTTTACGCTTAGAAATAAGGGGTGTAGCCTGATATCTATGTGTAGCACTAGCCACTTTAACATGTCATGTTTTTTTCAACATGTGTAGCTAGGTGCAGTAATTTTTGCCGGGACACACAGCAGGGGAACAGCAGGCGTTACTGAACCCCACAAACACATCATCGATTGTTTTGATCTGGCATCCAACACTTCTGAGCCCAGGGTCAAGGAGGGTGTAGGCTGAGGCCTAGTATGAGATGTTTTGAACTTTAATTTTAACTTTAATTTGGAGTTAGCAGCATTAATTTTTGTCAGACACACAGCAGGGGAACAGCAGGCGTTACTGAACCCCCACTATCACTATAGCTTGTGTATTGGTCTGTGGACACGACACTTCTGAGCAGCAACTGGCAGTGTTGTAGCCCAGGGAGTATAGTTCAGGTGGTAGAAAGATGAACATAACAGGAGACATGGAAAACGTTGCCAACCAGTTAGTTAATCTGAAACCGGACAGGCAAATTCAGGCGAGATTCATGCCTAGTTCATTTTCAGAAAAGTAAGCAGTTCTACATTATCGGAGGAGAGTCGCATGCAACGGTCTGTAGTACACCACCTGCAGCAGTAAAGACCGCTCCGATAATACACTGGCAGCAGGGCAAGCCAGCACCTCCAATGCATACTGGCTAAGCTCTGGCCATGTATCCAGCTTAGAGACAACAAACTTGAATGGGGAAGAGCCATCTGGGAGTACACTGAGAGGGCAAGACATGTAGTCTGTCACCATCTTACAGAAATGTTGCCTCCTGCTGACTGGGCCGTCTCGGATGGTGTAGACATTGGTGGCGCTGCCACAAAACTTCGCCACATTTGGAACATACCGTTCTTGCCCTGTGCAGAGGCGCTGCTTGTGCTCCCTCTTGTTGCAGAGCTGTGCTCCACTGCCTCGACGCACAGAGCTGCTTTGTAAAGCAGTAGCAGCAGCAGTGCTCTCGGCTGGAATGGAGAACATTATGGATTGCACCAGGTGTCTTGGTACTTCCGCATTTTACGCTCCCGGTTTCAACGGTGTGATAGGCTTTTGTAAGTTGTCCCGTAGCGAGGGTCTAGGAGGGTGTACAGCTAATAATCAGACGTGGTGTGAATGTTTTTTCGCAGCGGCGGTCGTTTCTCAGGCACTGCAGCATGAAATCAACCATGTGCTGCAGACTCCCAACTGGCCAAGGAAACGTTGTCCCCTACAAGAGGCGTCATTTCTGCCTGCTGTGCATCACCCCACCCTTGTCTACATACTGACAGAGCATTGTCTACCTCCCTCTGGAGCGATGTCTTCCCCTCCATTGACTCCTCCTCATCCTCCTCACAAAGTCCTTCAAATACAAAAAATTTACAAAATTTAAAACTCAAAATTAAAAACATTGTATCATAATCCTGTAACATCACTTTTTTGGAAACACAATAGCATTCAAAAGGATAGACAAAAACTGTACATTAGTGCTTTGTAAATACATTAAATGTTTGGAATGGTTATAAAAATATAGACAGCGACTCTGGAGGTCAATTGTTGATACAGCATGGTATTTTTGAAAGTCCTCCAGCCCTTTGTGAGGAACCACGTTGCGCTGACTGTCCAGAAGGTGATGGAATTTGTGACTCCTCATCCTCCACCTCTTCCAAAACCTCATGCCTTAGTGCTTGCAGTGTTTTTTGAAGCAGGCAGATAAGGGGGACAGTCAGACTGACTAGTGCATCATCTGCACTCGCCATCCGCGTTGACTCATCAAACGCACGCAAAACGTGGCAGATGTCCTTCATAGAGTCCTTCCCACTCATTACACTGCTGCCCATTCATTATAGGATCCAATTCTAATTACTGTTCTCACCAACAAAGCTCTCCACAGTGCAGAAACCCCCCTACATCTCCTCCCTCATTTATATTTATCGGCCTAACCGACTGCTGCACTCTGCAAACGACCTTCGACTAACCTCTGCACTAATCCGTACCTCCCACTCCCAACTCCAAGACTTCTCCGCGCTGCGCCAATCCTCTGGAATGCTGTACCCCAAGAAATTAGGACTATCCGCAATTTGGATGGTTTCAGGCGCTCCCTCAAAACACATTTGTTCACAGTGGCCTATCACATTCACTAATCAAAGTCATTCTATGTGTAAGTCTGTGTGTGTAGCCCATTCACTATCTCCATGCATCCCTCACTCCCTTAAAATGGCTGGACCATCATTGTAAAAAAACACCATTGTATATAAACACCTGTACTTTGTATCTCCCCCACCTCATTGTAGATTGTAAGCTTTCACCAGCAGGGGCGGCTGATTTTTGCTTTAATTATTGTATTGTTAACGTTGTTACTTATGACTTTTGTTTTGAAACTGTTAAACTGTAAAGCACTGCGGAATATTAGGCGCTATATAAATAAAGAATATTATTATATTATTATTATAGAGGCCCACTCAGTAGTGGTGAAGTGTGAACGGCGCTAATTGCGAGTTGATTGCGCCGAATGCAGCTGATACTCCATTACTGTTGGCTGCTGCTCACACAACCGCTCCAACATATGTAACGAGGAATTCCACCTGGTGGGTATGTCACATATGATGCGATGTTCATGAAGGCGAAATCTGCGTTGCAGAGCTGCAATCAGCGATCTGGCCATGCTGGAACGTCGCAAGTGAGCGCACTCTAGGCGGACCTTGTGCAGCAGTGCATCAAGATCCGGATAGTCCCTCAAAAAACTCTGCACGACCAAGTTGAGCACATATGACAGACATGCTATGTGAGTGAGGTTGCCAAGGCCCAGAGCTGCCACCAGATTTCGGCCATTGTCACACACTACCAAGCCTGCCTGTAGATTCGCTTCCAAAAACCACACGTCGCTCTCCTGCTTTATGGCATTACAGAGCTCCTGCACTGTGTGGCTAAGATTCCCCATGGAAATTAATTTCAGGACGGCCTGTTGACATTTGGACACGGCTGTGCTCATATCGGTCGCAACAGGTAAGTGTTCACGGGTCCATGTGGAGTAGACCGTGACGGCTCCTGCAGCGATGATTCTGAGGAACTGGAATAGGAGGAGAATCAATGTGTACAGACTTGATTACTGCAATCCTTGGAGTTGGCAGAACACGTACAGCGCCACTCGCAAGATCAGTACCCGGTTACACAACATTGACCCAATGGGCAGTGAGGTAAAGGTATTGTCCCTGGCCATGGGTGTTAGAAGCCTCTTGTTAGGTTTTGTTTCAGTTTGCTGGTCACATGACCTTTTTTTCCCTATTTAGTCTGGCTCCGCCCTTCTGGCTTTGCTTGACTTCATTGTATTATCTACTGTTAAGCTACCGGGTGCTTAGGTGCCTTAATCAGTCCAGTTTTGCTTGATGTTAGGATCGCAAAGTATTTTTTTTTTCTGTTTAATTATCCATGCTACAATTTATGTTAGGAGGTGTCCACCTTTTCCCAGTCCCTAGATCTTGTAGGGATTCCTCCCTCGCAACTATAGGTCTTCGTTCACACTAGATGAGGACTTTAGCGGGTCTGGTCGCAGGATCAGGTTCCCCATTACATCGTAGGGATTCAGCTTAGTTGTATTGTAGGGACAGAATTCCCTTCTTTCCTTACTGGTTGTAGCAGATCATAACAATGGATACTGGTCCACGCATCGGTGGTCAGGTGGACCTTGCTACTGAGGGCGTTTAGTAGCGCATGTTTAATTTTTCCCTCAACATGCTTTTGCAGACCAGGGACGGCTTGCCTGCTGAAATGAAATCGGCTTGGCACATTGTATTGTGGGACTGACAATGATATTCAGTTACGGAAACTGTCTGTCTCCACCAGCCTGGTCCTCGGTTGTGCCATTGGCTCTTTTCCTTCTGCTGCCCCTCCGGGTTCCAGTAACGTCAGCTGGTTCTCCGCAGTGCCTTTGGCCTAGGTCCCTCCATCTCGGTATCCGAGTTCCAGCAACGTCTGCTGGTCCTTGGTAGTGCTTTGGAGCACAGGTACCTCCTGCTTAGTAACCGTGTCCCAGTAACGTCAGCTGGTCCTCGGTTGTGCCATTGGCTCTTTTCCTTCTGCTGCCCCTCCGGGTTCCAGCACAGTCAGCTGGTCCTCATTACTTGCATTGGCTCTTGTACCTTCTGCTACATTTACAAATTGAAGATTTTTTAAATGTTTATTTGGGTAATCACTCTGGATCTCCAACAATGAAGACGACGACCCTGATGACCACCCCGAAGAAGATGACGACCACAAGGACGACGAGCATCAAGCCAACCAGCCTAAACACCATCACAAAGAAGAAATAAAAGATTACCCAACAGGACTAAGAAGATTAAGACAAACTACAAGATACAGAACAAGAGACTTAAGAACAATAAGCAGAAGATCAAAAAGCAGAATAACATGAAGTATAAGACCAAAATGAAGAGCAAAATATATGCTCTAAATTATAAGCAGAAGAAGACTAAGCAGTGTATGGGGGTGAGTCCGTTCCTCCTCGTGGTGCCCCTGGAAAATGCCTACTGCTGCAGGCTAAACTGAACACGGACAAATACTGTTGTAATTTAAATCTTTTGTGACAGCAAGAACGGAAGGATGAAAAATTCATACTTTGACAGATTACAAGTACAGGAATCTCTGTCACAAATAAGAATATGATGAAGAAGATGAAGAAGTAGAATATGAAGAAGAATAATAGTTTAATAAGAAGAATATGAGTAATGTTAATAAAAAGATGAATAGCAAGAAGTTTAAGAAGAAGATAAAGAAGGTGAAGATGAAGAATAATTTGATGAAAAAGATGATGCTGCTGAAGATTATGAAGGAGAAAGTGTGTCAAAAGTTAAAAAGGTGAAGAGCATGGAAGTTGTGAAATATACATATTTGCCAAAATAGAAAAAATGTTAACAACATTGTCAATTTCTTCGTCAATCCGAACATCTTTAAAAAAAAAAATATTTATGCTATTCCATTTGATTAGGTTAAACATCTATGCCTTTAATGTCTCCTCAACCTTCCCCAATACATTCTACATTACTCTTTGTTGTTTTCCTTCATGTACAATTAACCAACAAGGCAAGAATGGGGTTTTTTTAATTCCGATATTTTGTTCCCATAGACTTACATTGGATTTCCGGGATCGGTATCTGGTATCGCCGATATTTTTGGGTATCGGCGATACCATTCCGATTCCGATACATTTGGATATCGGAAAGTATCACTCAACTCTAACCACAATATAATTTGTTATTGTACATCACGCAAATAGCTTGAAACATATATTTCCAGATGCGTTCATAGTTTGGCTTATATGCTTATTTTACAAGGCTTATTACAGATCAGACACTGGTAACTATCTCCTGTAAGGTAAACTGAAGATAAAATTTTCTCCTTTTGGAGGAGAGCTAATTTGCATATATCACTGTAACTATTTCATAAGTTTTGTTTCATAGGCACATTATGGTTTACAATTTTATTGTCAAACACGCATTTATTTTTAAAAAGATTCAAGAGTCTGAAAAATGTAAAGCCTTCTTTAGAATTTCCTTTTTTTCTGTAATACTTTTAAGCAGGGATTAAGAGGATTTATTTGCAGCTCAAAAAATGAGTACTTGTACAAGAACGCTTTGCACCATTAAAGAGCTTTCTTGATATTCACAGATGTTTATGATTTTAAGATGACACTGCAAAGTTATTTCATTCATTATCATTTAACTTAGACAATGCTGCAAACAGCAACTAGTAAATTTACAATCAGGGCCGGCTCCAGGTTTTTAAGGCCCCGGGCGAAAGAGCCTCAGTGGACCCTTTAACACAGACCACGATTCATGATGCACAGATACGGCAGAGAATATAGGTAAAGTACAATGCCAAATACTTCACTTCTTCGATTACATGAGTGATATATATTGTAAATTATTCAAGAGCTCAAAAACCGCCAAATCCTCGCAGCGCACAGTACAGACTGGACAGTACAGTCCTCCATACAGTATTATGGGCACCACATAGTCTCCCCCTCATCACTCATATAATACCCCATGCAGGATGTCACCCCCCATCCCCCATATAATGCTCCATATAGAATACTGGACCCAAAATAATGCTCCATACAGAATACTGGACCCAATATAATGCTCCATACAGGATACTGGTCCCCATATAATGCTCCATACAGGATACTGGTCCCCATAAAATGCTCCATACAAAATATGGAGATCTCCTCAGCGCTGTGCTGTATTCTGCACTGTTATGGCTCAGGAAAGGGTGCTGTGGAAAGACTCCCCATTATTATCATCATTGCCTCACAATCAATATCATTGCCTCCCCATAATCATCATCGCCTCCCCATCATCATCATTGCCCCATCATCATCATTGCCTCCCTATTATCATCATTGCCTCCCTATTATCATCAATGCCTGCCCATCATCATCATCGCCTCCCCATTATCATCAATGCCTGCCCATCATCATCATCACCTCCCCAACATCATCATTGCCTCCCCATCATCATCATTGCCTCCCCATTATCATCAATGCCTCCCCATCATCATCATCACTGCCCTCCCCACCACCATCACACATACAGCACCGCAGCACACAAGCACTCTCTCACATACACACACAAAGCACCACACTACATACACACACACTGATACACACAGACAGACACACACACACATAGACACATACACATCACATCTCACCTGTCCAGCGTCCGTGCGCTCTCTGCCCCAGCCGGCCGCTGAATGATGACATCATTCAATGGCACTGCTGTGAGAGGAAGCGCAGGCGACCCTGGAGCCCGGAGCTGTGGGGGCACGGGCAGAGGTATGTGTTGTGCCAGCTGCTACCGGGGCCCTGAGCAAGCAGGGGAGGAAACAGTGGCGGCGCTGACACCGCTCTCCTCCTCTAACGGGCGCCGGGGTGCCCGACGGCGAGTGGGCCCCACGCCTGCTCAGGGCCCCGGCACTTGCCTTGGTATGCCGGGTGCTGACGCCGGCCCTGTTTACAATCATTTGTATTTTTTTTAAATCTCTTTTCTTTCTTGTCTTGTTGTACTAATTGCTCTTTCTGGCACCAACTTCTTCAAAATGGTGCCCGTGAATTTGGAGCAAATGTGGTATGTATGCAATTTTATTTTTCAGCGCTTTTCAAGGTTATCATACCTCTTCATCAGGATGAAGACATATGGCAACCTCAAAACGCTTTGACAAATAAAACTGAATCCACACTGCATCTGGGCTCTTATAGTATATTGGATCCTCGGCAGTGCTGGTTTACATCGACTTCACCTCCAAGTTTGTACCATAATAGTTTATCTTAGTGACATTTCTTCCCCGTATAATAGACATTTATGCAACCAGCCATCCACATTTTGAAACTGAAAATGTGATTAATTAGAGTAGACCAACATTTTTCACTTGTAAGAAAGTTTTAGCGTGCACTCTCTCAGGATACAAGGTGATGGTGTAATGGGGCAAATAACCCCTAACCAAGATAGTCAAATTCACTGCACACTCTCAGGTTTGGGTGATGCAGAATAATTTTATTATAGTCTTTGAATATGGGGGATATAACAATACAAGGCGATTATATAACATTACAGACATTTTGACTGCTGGCAACAAGGCATGGGAGTGCCTGCCGAAACCGTGATACACAAGCACCCTCTACCTAATACCCTGCACTGACAACTATGCAGTATTTTTTATGTTACTCTGATGTGGAGATTTTTTTCCTCCTCTATTAACACTATTTGAACAAATCCTATCGTGCAACAATCAACGACATAATTTTTGGCTTTCAACATATTAGCTTTAATTACTGGCTGCTCGTTTACTGCTCTTATATATCCATACATCCCATCCCTTGAAAAGTACTATTGAAACAAGATAATCAATATTATTCTATTCACATGGTTCACTTGGTATCCTAGCAGCTATGCAAACACAAAATATACAGTACAGTAACTGAGCATATCTGTATGTGGTAATTAAATCTGTGAAGGCAGTGCAGGCTTTCTAAAAGCTGTGTTAAAAATTGTCTAGATAATTAATTTTCACATATTGAGGTTTTCTTTTATCAGTCGTTTTTATCTAATGTTCTTCTTTATAAAGAATACATTTGTATGTTTTTAAAGAATAAGATGACAGAATTGTAAATATACACACATGAAATGCGCCTCTTTAATCTTCATAAATAATTTGCTTTTATGGCCTTTACATTAGTAGAAATGAATAGGTTTTTGTGACAAAAGGGCAGAAAGCCAAGATGAGAACAGAATATCAAAGTTTTAGAAACCGCTGCTGCAAATCATCAGGCAAGACAAAGGGACAAAGAAAAGGAAAGCGAAATGAATACAACACAACAAATCATTCAAAGTGTAGTCTAGAGTATGCATGTGAATTTGAGAAATCCAAGAATTCTCTGTTGAATGGGGAAAGCTTTTGCCGGTTTAATACCCTGCCTGAATTCAATAGCAGCCTTCAAGTGACATGTTGCATTTTAATGAGAATGTCACTTTGAAAAAAAAATAAAAAGCAAACTTATTTTCATTTAGGAGGAGAAAAAAATATATAACAGAAATTGAAAATTTATAAACTAGTACATCAAATATCTGAAATATCTGTCATCCGACTATTACCATCTGAAAAATGAAATTTAATTTTTTTTTGCAATGATAGTGAAAACTATGCACAAAAATCAAGCATATATTAAAATAAATAAAAGTATGCAATACATTAATCTTTACATTATTTTTAAACATAATACAATTTTAAAATATTTCATTACATGTTTAAGATACATTTTTTACGATTTAAAATCACCACATTAATTGCACGATTAAGAAACAACCATGAAAAATGTGTAATTTAGGGTTAAATTTCATTTATGCATGAGAAACTTAACACCAGTTATAAACCTTAAATCTAACCCATTGTTCACATGAATTGCACAGTATAGCATGGGAATAAATCAAAAATTTAGTATAGGAGCACAGCATAAGTGCTGGAACGCAGTGCATCACATTTGCGAATACTAATATTATGTGTATTTTTTTCTGATGATGTACTGTAGTATATTAATTAAGATATGTAGCACATACATGGAATAAATATATGCCTAGTTATTTCTGAAGATTTACAATTTTTCTTCATATAGAATTTGTCAACACTTTTAAAAATGAGTCCAGTGCAACGCATATTTTTCTTATAGCGCCGACCATTAATCTGATAATGAACAAGTGCAAGTTTGTCTTGGGATTTAATTCCTTTCTATTGTCAATATACAGCATATAATTTAAACATCTTGAAAACCTAGAATGATCAGGTAAGGTAAAAGGGTTTTGGACACAGTTGAGGACTGTAGGGAGAAGCCAGAAGAGGTTTATTAACACTTCTGTCTTATCCTTTGTCAGCTATATAGTGCTCAATGAGCACTATAGAGTGTATAGAGGCAACCACTGACATATTTTTTTAAAAAAAGTAATGAAAAAATTAAAAAAAGTCTCCAATACAAAAAATATCTGAATTTTTTCATATAAAATAAATTTCAATGTGTACATAAAAAAACCCTACTGTTAGGGATCAAGTTACCGCTGCTGCACAAGGGGAATCTCGAACCAGTCCCGCTGCGGTCACCCATCCATCTCTGGCTGCAGTGGAGCCTGCTCAGCAGAGATGTCGGTCCCAGAGTTTAGCTCGGTATAATGCTGTGCAGAGGCTTGTTGCTGCCTCTCCTGGTTCCTCTATTAAAACCAGTGCTGGAGCAGGCAGTCCTGGGACAAAGTCCTCGCTTTCTCCATCTGAGCATACCAAGGGCAAGATCTCCCATTGGAGATCAGGGTTCACATGCTCGGTTACAGCAGCGACTCCCATTGGTCCGCCAGGAAGGTCCTGAAAGTGCTTGTGTTCTGGAGCAGCGTCTCATTGGTCCTTTTCTGGAAGGTCCTGTAGCTGCTGCTATAAAAAGGTGGCATAACCGCACGGCCTTGCGCTAGTATCAAATCTGTTACGTGCTTGCGCCAGTGTGGTCATGTATGCATGTGGTTAGGTCTGGCTGAAATAAGCCCCTAGAATACCGGCACCTCCGGTGAGGAGTTTTGTATGCACGTGTTCAGGGCTCGGCTGAAAACGCCATTAGAATACTGGCTACTCCGGTGAGGAGATTATTGCTTGTTTTTCTGATTGCATGACCACAGACTGCAATCCGCTTAGCAGTCTTCTGTGTCCCCTGTGAGTCTAACAGGACACAGTCTTTGTCACAGTGGCTCTGTGAATTAACAGAGTCCGCTTATATCATCATAAAGCTCTACAGCATTTTAGTTAGCGACTCTGTGGAATAACAGAGTTTCGCCCATACCGCCATATAGTGCTACGGCGTTTACATATGCGACTCTGCGGGATAACAGAGTTCAGCTCATACTGCCTATTTGCGCCATCTTACTAGCAGCAGGCTCTGCCTGCACGGTGGACCCCGGGCTGTGAACGCACCCCTCCTTAATATCTATTAGGTGCGTTCCGCAGGCCCTTAACACCTACACATATTATGCATATACAAAAGCATAACAACTTAGATAATTCACTCAATCAATTATTTGGTGCGAAACATGAACAGTAAAAAATATGAACAAAAATTTACATTTTTTCTGTACTTAGTAGCTAATATGGCCAGTATTAAAAATAATTACATTTGCCCCACATAAAACAAAACCACATGCAGACTTAAAAAAGTTTACACTATACCTTCTTATCTGTTGAATACTAACAGCTCAAAAGAAAAAAAGGAAAAATGATAGTTTTGATTTCAAAAAAATTAATCTTTTTATTTTCAAAATTAATTGTACAATGTTGACAATGAGAGCTGTTATCTGCTGTCACTTAATTAAAAATGATAAGAAATTATATTTAGCAAGTATGCAATGCCAATCCCTCAAATAGAAATGCAAATATGCGTATACACTTCTAATCATATATTTATAGCCTGAAAGAAAGGCAATGAAGGTGTCACAAGGTATAATCTAGAGATAAAATGTCTCATCCAATTTGTATGACCCTTCTCCCTCATTAGATCATTTAGAATACAAAATAACAAATATCTGCATTCCCTTTGGCATTGCTTACTCAACACCTGACAACCCTGAACATATTAATTTTTAGATACAGTATAACATACATGCATGGACACTCATGTTTCTCCAATAACGTTGATATAAATGTCCTAATTAGCTTACTGTAGATAAAAGGGTCCGGGTTAACTCTGTCATATCCAGGACATGTAAATAAATAGACTAATAAACTAACAGTCTGCTGCCACTGTTAGGGTTCGAGTTCCCGCTGCTGCACAGGGGGAGTCTCGAACCGGTCCCGCTGCGGTCTCCCGTTCATCTCCGGCCGCAGTGGAGCCTGCTCTGCAGAGACGTCGGTCCAAGCGTCTTGCCCACTCCAGTACTGTGCAGTGACTTGCTGCTGCCTTTCCTGGATCTGCTATTGTAGCCAGTGCTGGAGCGGACGTCTTTGGGACAAAGTCCTGCGTTTTCCCTTCTGAGCATGCCCAGGGTGAGATCTCTCATTGGATTTAGGGGTCACATGCTCAGGTGCTACGGCAGCTCCTATTGGTCCGCCAGGAAGGCCCTGTTACTACTGATGTTCTGGAGCAAGTTTCATTGGTCCTTGTTTCTGGCAGGTCCTGTAGCTGTTGCTATAAAAGGGGGCATGGCTGGGCCGCCATGCGCTAATATCAACCATTGTATGCTATGCGCCAGTGTGGTCATGCGTGTGTGTGGTTAGGGACCCGGCTGAAATAAGCCACTAGAATACCGACTTAATCGGTGAGGAGTTTGGTGTGCTAGCTGGTCAGAGTCGGCGTCCTAGATGCCCTAGATTACCGGCATAACCGGTGAGGAGTTTTGATTGCCGTATTCAGGGTCTGGCGTTCAGACGCCATAGATTGCGGGTGACTCCCGCGAGGACATTAGCACATGACCACGCTTTATGTATGCTTAGCACTTAACTGTGTACCTGAGAGCCTGACAGGACACAGCACTTTTCCTCAGCGGCCCTGTGACGTAACAGGGTTCGCTTTCAACGCTAGACAGCGCCCTAGCGTGTTTTCTTTGCGACTCAGTTGTGTTTAGTGAGTTCGCACACATCGCCATATAGCGCTGCGGCTCTCCTTCTAGCAGCTCTGTGGAGTAACAGAGTTCGCACTTATTGCCACAGCGCATTACGGCGTTTATCTTGGCAACTCTGCAGGATAACAGAGTTTGCTTCTTACGCCATTTTTACTAGCAGCAGGCATCGCTTGCACGGTGGACCCCGGGATGCGAACGCACCTCTCTACATCATATATTTGGTGCGTTCCGCAGACCCTTAACAGCCACTAGATCACTTTTTTCAGTGGAATCAATAGGGGACACATTAAAAATGTACCACTAGATCACTTTTTTCAGTGGAATCAACAGGGGACACAATAAAAATTTATTCTTTGCTAATCTATTTTCTAATTATAAGCATCTTCTATGTGGCGTCGGATCAAGTAACACACCAGTGAATCAAATGCCTTCCTCATGTTCAGTCAAGTGTTGTAAATAGTAGACATCGTCTCTGTTTTTTTTTTACTGAACCAAAGCGAGAGAATAGTGTCACTTTTCTCAGAAACATTGTAAAGAGGGAATTGCTAAGAGTAATCATTTGCAGCTAACAATTGTCAACTTGACGGTGACACACCTTGTGGAACTTTCACTATTTCTATATGAATGATATTTATGGCACAATGCCCTGAATCATTAAGACCAGCAATTTTCATGGTATTGGTATCAACTCGAGTTAAAGGCTCTAAACAAATAAAGCACAAAAAGAGGATTTAGAGATCCTCCAAAAATTCAAAAACTACTAGCAAAAGGCAGAGATGCTTACCTGCCAAGGCCTCCAAACAAATGCACTATCAGGATGCAGTGGACCCATGTAGTTAAGATGGCGGCAACACAGATGCAGAAATACAGATGAGGCAACCACTCACAACCTACCAATACCAATGAGGGGGTGACTGTTTGGTATATTACTGCACAAAAAGACTTGTACTTGGCGCTGTTCACACAATGGAAATGCAGAGCATCCAGATTAACAGCCTATTAGTGGCGCCCTTCTTTTTGATCAGGCGGGCTGCCCAGCCCTATTCAAATGCATCCCATGTGAACAGACGCTACAGTTTACAAGACCAAATGGGCCCAACTGCAGCCTGAAAAATAAAGTGCAAAAAACACATATAAAAATATATGAGGTATTAGTTCATATTTTTGCCAAAATACGCAAGCTCGTAACCCACATCAAGGGTCCTTATGCTTACGAGTTCTAACACTAAATAAATATAGCACAAAAAGAGGATTTAGAGATCCTCCAAAAATTCAAAAAATACTAGCAAAAGGCAGAGATGCTTACCTGCCAAGGCCTCCAAACAAATTAACTATCAGGATGCAGTGGACCCATGTAGTTAAGATTGCGGCAATACAGGTGCAGAAACACTGATGAGGCAACCACTCACAACCTACCAATACCAATGGAGGGGGTGGCTGCTTGGTATGTTACTGCACAAAAAAACTTGTACGTGGCTTTGTTCACACAATGGAAATGCAAAGCATCCAGGTTAACAGCTTATTAGTGACGCCCTTCTTTTCGATCAGGCGGTTGCCCAGCACTATTTAAATGCATCTCATGTGAATAGACACCACAGTTTACCAGACCAAAAAAAGGCTCTAGATTCATTAAGAGACACAAACCTCTTAATGAATCAAGTGGAGTGCACGTTGCCATGACTTTCTGCTAATTTGAGGAGTGGCAAATGCCACCGTTCTTTATAAATTTAATGAGCATAGATTGCCATGTCCCATCTTGCTTCTGTCCTGCTCTAGATCCAACTATTATATCAGAGCTGGGCAAAAACGACTCGTAAACAGCTGAAAGTCACTACATTTTTGTGTAATCTCATGTTGAACAAAAAATTTGCAACTTTTCAAGGCTTTTTACTCCATAATTCTGGTGGTAACACTTTGATTATTCAGGGCCTATGTGTATATTCCGAATTCACTGGATTGCGTGTTTTCTTACATTATTATTTTTTACATTATTGCACATTTATATATATATATATAATATATATATATATATATATATATAGCATATTATATAAGGCATATTATAGTGCTGAAACACTGTCATGTATAGCACAGGCAATCAGACAATTGCAGCTTCAAGTCTCCAAAGGGAATACTATTGAAGACAGTAAAAAGTGAAAAAACACTTTTCAAAATTTGAAAAAATAATTAAAAAACAAGCTTTCAAATCACCGCCCTTTTTCCCTACTGAAAATAAAGCAATTAAAATAATCACACACATATTTGGTATCACTGCTTTCGTGAATGTCCAATCTATCAAAATATAAAAACAATTAATCCGAACGATAAACGGCTTAATGAGACAAAAAGGCAAAACGCCTATATTACGGTTATTTGGCCAGAGCAACATTGCAATAAAATGTAATAAGAGGTAATTAAAACACCATATCTACCCCAAAATGATATAAATAAAAACATCAGCTCAAGGTGCAAAAACTAAGCCATCACCCAGCCCTAGATCATTAAAAATTAAAATGCTACAATGCATTGTAGATAATGCTAAAATACGACAATGAAGACAAACTCAAAACCTTTTTTTCCTATAAATTTCAGAATTTTTTTCCCAACTTACATAAAAAATTAATTGTACATGTTTGGTATCTAAGTATTCATAATGACCTGGGAAATCATATTTCCAGGTCAGTTTACCATATAGGGAACATGGTAAATAAAATTCCCAAAGAAACAATTATGGAATTGCGTTTCTTTTTGCAACTTCATTGCATTTGGAATTTTTTTCCTGCTTATCAGTACACTATATAGTTAAATCAATAGTGCCATTCAAAAGTATAATTCATCCCTCAATAAAGAAGATCCCATATGGCTATATTGATGGAAATATAAAAAAAGTTATGGCTCTTGGTAGAAGAGGGGGAAAAAACAAAGATTAAAAAATGGAAAATGGCCATGGCACAAAGGGGTTAAGGATTAAATAAAAAAAAATCATATTAGTTTACAGTTAAGTATTGGCGATCTCTGCAAAAGAAAAATGTAAACATTTTGGGAATTCTGGGACAGGTATCCCACCTATCTTGTGAAGCAAATGTTTGTCATATAGCAAGTGTGTTTTCCAAAGTGACTGAATTTGACATATTGTATTTATTGAGCATTTATATATGTGAATACACAGATGTAATAGTCCAGTATTATTTTTCTCAGACCACTGAATATGTATTATGGATTCATTTTAATAAGCATAAAATGTCCATTTAAATCTTTGTCACCACCAAGATTTTACTCATATGCATGATCTAGTTATGGCTGCAGTTTTCTTGTTTGACTCTTACATCATTCTGAGTGCATAAAAAATTAATTATCTGGATCTTAGGTTTCATACACTTCAGTTAAGCAGTGAAAATGTTGTAGTGAAAAACATTGGAAAAGTAAGAAGAGATGTTTTATGATAGACTGTAAAATTAGAGATGTTCACCACTAGCTTATGAAATTCTGCATTAGCAGCATTAGGCTTCTGTACTTCTCTTGCCCCTTGGCACAAAGAAACAGTTTGAAATATTTTAATATCACTGGCAATAGTACCCCGATTTAATGAATTACTGCAGAGCTGGATAAAAGGAATTTTAGCAGGCTGTATGTAAGGTTAAACAATTATACTTCATGGCACTTCTAAAATTAATGGCTAAGGTTGAATAACTTTTGCATCAATGTCGTTTTCTCGTTATTTGTATTTTTTCCAATTACTGTAACCATAAGCAATATGTTCATGCATTGTTAGACAAAAACATTACACACATTACTTAACACAATATTTTCAATTTCAATATTTCATGTCAATTTTATGCAGAGTAGCAAGAGCCATACAATTGAGCCGAACAAATAAAAGAGGTGTAACGGCTGTAGTACGACAGCAGCAACACAGAGGAGTTATATTAATCCTATTTACTGCACACGAATAAAAATTACGCTGCTCAATACAGTCAAATTGAAATCTGACATACTTAAGCACACACTATAAGTAGACTCAATAAGCATATTTTGTACTGTGAAAGGTGTCCATGTGAAGTCATTTCAATTTAAGGTGAACAGTATTCGATTCCTCTCCTGAATCACTCCTATTTAAATGTGAAAAGATTGAGTGAACAACATCACGCACCTTTGTCAGCTATTTGCTGTTCAGTTCAAAAATCCTTAATCCTTAAAAAACCTAATATTTTCTTATGGTTGCTACCTTTTCACCCCAAAATACTGTCAGAGAATAAAACTGGGTGTGATTTAGGGGCACGGTTTATCACAGAGCATGGGAATTATTTATCGTCATGACAATTCAATTACTCTAAATATTAGGTTGCCACTAACTGCATGCAAAAATTGTGGCCAAGTTCAGGATCATTTACACATGCTTGATTTTTAGATATTTTTTCTGGGTTTTTTTTTTTACAAATTTTGCAAAAAAAAACACAACATCACACAAAGCCGTACACCATAAGGGTTACAGGATTTTTTTGGGGGAGGTACCTTAATATTGTAGAGCAGTCTGTGCTATTCTATACAGAAGTAAAAAGATATAGTGATATAAATTTCAGTTATAGAGAACAAAAGAATGCATACACCAGCTATATAGCACAGTGTGAAATCACCAATAGTGAGCAAACTCATCTGTTTTCTATTAATGGCGATACACAGGCACTCAGAGTGTCGCTTCTGGCTCTCTAATGACTTGCCTGTTACAATCCTTGGTCACAATCCCAAACTACTGCCATTCATAGAACTAGATGACCTGAGAAAGAAATAGTATTCAAGTCAAATTGAAAGTAATTTGACTGTGCATACAGCATTTTGTAATGCAAAAATATAATTTTTTTCTATTGCTGGTGAGAATATTTTAATTTTACTGGCCTCCAAGTAGAATTACCAGCTGTGCTTTGCCTGATGAAGAGACCTGAGTAGTCACGAAAGCTTGCAATTTGTTACCATCTTTTCAGTAAGCCATTAAAAGGTATCAACCACTGAGGACTCTCAATTCTAAATAGTTTACTATCTACTGGCTAACACGGTACAAAGATATACATCTTTCCTGTATCAGCTATGCCAGGAATTTATCGGCAACATGGCAAGTCTATGCACTCGATAGATGTATTGACTACTAAATTTCCTTATTGAATTTCTCATTAGAAATGTAATTCTCAGCCAGATGTAATCTTAATACCTGTGTCTACTGTATTATGTTACTGCATGTGTTTTCAAATAGAAGAGGGGTCCTCCAAGTAGTCTAAACATCACGCTTCCCAGCCTAGACTAATGAATTGAAGAATGTTATCAGATCTCATAAGGCTAGCTGAGGATGACAGGATTTTCTCTCATCCGAGAATATCAGGTCGATTAGGCAAATCACATTCTGATCAGAGTGTGATCATAGTATGGTTCAATTCTCTCAGATGGTGAGAATACGTAGAAATAAAATTCTCCATCTTCTCCATTCTGTCAGTCTGTGGTAATCGATATGCACTCAGATGTCATTAGAATACTGTCCTATATTTTCCATGGACTTGCATGGCTGTGTGCGATCTGAACATTGGGGTGAACTCGGTCATGCAGCAATTTTTTCCTTGGATAGGAGAAGTCTGAGGAAAAAATCTGACATGTGAGCAGCCCCATAGCATAACATTGGTCCAAGTGAGATCCAATATTTTGTCAGATCACACTCTGACCAAAAATACAGCCATCTGCTCAAGCCCAAACAATCATACCAATGCTCATAGACAGTTCTCTGTACTTTTTTTTAAAACTTCAGACAGTTTACTATGCTGTTGCTAAGTTACTGATGGGATTTTATTAGACAGCATGTTAGGGTTGCGGAATGCACTGAATCAAATATTTAGTAAAGAGCGTTTGCAACCCGGGGTCCACCATGCAGAGATGGGAAACTGCAGCTAACCTGCTTAATGGCGAGCTAAGGTAGTGATCCCCTAGTACACATGGGGTTAAATGTCACCCTGTGGAGTAAGCATGAGTTACCCTGTTCTGATATCTCCTGGGACAGGGCACCCAACTCGGCACACTGCTAAGTGGTAGAAAAAACAAAACTAAAGCGCACCACGGGGTGGCACAAAACAAGAACACAAGCTCAACTGACCAGAGAGCGGTACAAAAGGTGTGTGCCAGAGCACGTGGGTTGACTATGCCCTGTAAACAGCCCATGCAAAGCAGCACATGTGGCCGAGGCAGGCACTAGGTCAAGCCGAGTAAAAACCTGTCTCTCTAGGTAAAACTAGATGAACAAACACGCCGACAGTGCGGCAGGTTCTTTGCCCAAACACACGTGCATGCAGAGCGGTAGCGTATCCATTTGCACATACATAAACACAAATGATCTTAGTGCACCGACGTGCATGCCAAAGATCCTTTAATAGACTGCGTCTAAGTCCAGTCAGACAGGACCTTGCTTGCTGGCCAATCCGGAGTCGACACAGGGCCTGAACAGCTGACGGCCGACCACCAATGAGAGGTCACCTCACGAGCATGCTCAGTAGATCGACTCCTGGACTTAGTCTCAGAAAGAGCCGCTCGCCGCTGTCTATCACTAGTTACCATAGCTGAACCTGGAGAGGCAGTGGTAACAATATGCACAGCCCGAGTCTGAGCAAGACACCGAGACTGTCGTGTCTGCTGAGCAGCATTTGCTGCAGTCAGAACCGAATGGGGGACTGCAGAAGAAGACAAGGCTTGGGATCTACCCTGTGCAGGGGAAGAATCCCGACGCCTAGCACAGTACAACAGAAAAACATTATGACTCGCTGCAGTTTATATTACTCTTTTGGCTTTGTTAATAGTATTTCCCGTTGTGGTTAATAGAGGAAACAAACAAATAATGAAAACTGCCATGTTTTCCAAAAGAAGCATTTCTTAAAAGTTTAGAACTGTTTTTCTTAACCAAATCTCAAATCTCTAAAATTGTCACAAGACAAGGCAACGGGTAAATGTAACTTATGATTGATGTGTGAATAAGACAAGAGATGCCTAATATCTACTTTTATCTTAGGTTTATTTTTATTTGGCTGTTTCACAGTAAAATGTTATTTCCCACAAATATATTTAAACATTGTTTCTTTCACACTGTTCATAAATTGTGAAAGTTGCTTTACTGGTAGTGTTGAGCGATACTGCTCGATATCTAAAAATATCGGATCGGAATGGTATCACCGATATCACTAAATATCGGCGATATCCGATTCCGATACCGGAAGTCCCATGTAAGTCTATGGGAACAAAATATCGCAACTAAAAAAAAACCTTTATTTCCTTGTAAACACTAAATATACACGCATAGAATACATATATATATATATATATATACATGTCATTGTGACATACATATATACATATATGTATAGTTTATACACTTCTACATAGTAAAATATCCTCTGATTCAATTGCCGGGTAAAGCCGGCTTCTGTGAAAAGACAGAAGCACCCGACATGAAATGACACTTGGTGTACATAGGGTTAACCATGTCTTTTCATGTCGTTTGCAATCTGATTTGCACAAACAATTACATCAGTCTATGTGTGCAAAATTTCACACCTGTAGGGGTTAATTAAAGGTGTAAATTCGTTGTAAAAAAACGGACTTTTTTGCTACGAATTTACACCTTTAATTAACTCCTACAGGTGTGAAATTTTGCACACATAGACTGATGTAATTGTTTGTGCAAATCAGATAGCAAAGGACATGAAAAGACATGGTTAACCCTATGTACACCAAGTGTCATTTCATGTCGGGTTCTGCATTTTCACAAAAGCCGTCAATTGAATTAGCGGCTATTATACTATGTAGAAGTGTATGAACTATAAATATAAATATATATATATATATGTGTCACAAATTCAATGACATGTATATATATACATATAATATATGAGGTGTAAAATTGTTTAAAAAAAATGCGTGGGCTCCTGCCCTATTTTCGCAACCAGACAGACAAAGCCAGCGAATGGGGGCAGATAATAATAGCCCAGAGAGGGACCATTATTTTTGGCCCCCCCTGGCTACTAACATCTGCCCCCAGACACCCCAGAAAAGACAAATCTATAATTAGATTCGCTCTTTCTGGCACTTTGCCCGTCTATTCCCATTGCCCTGTAGCGGTGGCGAATGGGTTAATAAGGGGTTAAAGCCACATTGCAATTGAAAGGTGACCTTAAGCCAGGTTAATAATTGAGAGCTGTCAATTAGACAACTATCAATTATTAATCCTATTGCATGAAATAAAAATAAAACACACACACTTTAATTAAAAATCATTTTAATGAAATAAAGACACATGTTTTTGACCATCTTTTATTTGACTGCAAAAACCATTTCCTGTAATAAAAATAAAATAAAAAAGCAAAATTATTCTTACCTATCCCATGCACAGTCAGGTCCCACGGTGTAATCCTTCAGAAAGGGTTAATGTTTACTGCAGGGACCGCAGCTAATGCTGCAGCCTCACAGTAAACCCCCAAATGAATGAGTTCCTCTCCTGGCTGACAGGAGAGGAAGTGGAAAGCTTAATTGATTGCTTTCCACTTTCACTTCAGGTCAGCCAGGGACACAATCAGTGACGTCAGAGGGAACTGATTAACAAAAATAGGGGTTCCCTTCGAATAAAAAATGGCGTCGGGTCCCCCCTATTTTTGTTAACCAGCCTTATGAAGCAGACCGCTGAGGCCTGGATTTTCAGGCTGTTAAGGAGCCAAGATCCATGGACCTTGCCAGCCTGATAATACCAGGCCACAGCAGTCTGCATATCTTGGCTAATTAACAAAAATAGGGGATCCCCTTGAAAAAAATTGGCGTGGGGTCCCCCCTATTTTTGTTAACCAGCCAGATGAAGCAGACCGCTGAGGCCTGGATTTTCAGGCTGTAAGGATCCAATATCCATGGACCTTGCCAGCCTGATAATACCAGGCCACAGCAGTCTGCATATCTTGGCTGATTAACAAAAATAGGGGATCCCCTCGAAAAAAATTTGGCGTGGGGTCCCCCCTATTTTTGTTAACCAGCCAGATGAAGCAGACCGCTGAGGCCTGGTTTTTCAGGCTGGTTAAGGATCCAATATCCATGGACCTTGCAAGCCTGATAATACCAGGCCACAGCAGTCTTCTTATCTTGGCTGGTTAACAAAAATAGGGGATCCCCTATTTTTGTTAACCAGCCAAGTAAAATGCAGACTGCTGCGGCCTGGTATTAAAAGACTGTCAAGGCCCATGATTTGGCCCTCAAGCCTGATAATACCAGGCTACAGCAGCCCACATTGGCGCATCAAAAAGATGCCAATTGTGCACTTTACCCGACCTTCCCACTGCCCTGTAGCGTGGCAAGGGTAATAATGGGGTTAATGTCACCGTTGATTGCACGGTAACAATAAGCCCAGTCAATAATGGAGAGGTGTCAATAAGACACCGATCCATTATTAATCCCAAAGTTATTAAATGTATAAAAAAAAGACAAAGCAAGAAAAAAGTCTTTTAATGAAATAAAAGAGACAACACAGTTTTCATTAATTTTATTATACACTCATTCCTGCGACGCCATCGATCTCCTGTAAAAAAAGAAAAAAAACAAACCAACAGTATACCACCTGTCCGACGCAGTCCATAGTAACGACAGTCCCACGACGATCCAGCTCTGCTACATCGCAATGACAGGCAGAGCCTGTCATCGCAACGCAGCACAGCTGATTACCTGCTTCCCCGGCGGTGACGTCATCGGACTGACTGCTTTACGGCCGGGATTACCCAGCAGTCACTGCAGTTATCGCGAGAAACTGCATGTGACCGCCGGGGAAAGATGATGGCGGCCATGAAGCAGTCCAGCCCGTGACCGCCGGAGATCTTCTGCCAGGTAAGTGCCGCTGACTCCAGACAGACCCGACCGACGGACACTCACAGTGACAGTGACAAATCCGATTCCGGTATCCGATATGACGTAAATATCGGTACTCGGAATCGAAAGCCCGATACAGCTAATATCGGCCGATACCCGATATTTGCAGTATCGTATCGCTCAACACTATTTACTGGTAAAAAAAGAAAATAAAAACCTTAATAATTTCATAATTTTCTTTACTTGCACTTGTAGCTCATCATGCCTATTATTTATTTATTAGTCAACATCCTAAACACCCTCTTTATCCTCCTTATCATGAATCAATGTCTGTTTGCTTTGTATAATTATGTTGTATAACTAATTTCTTGTATTAGTTAAGCATCCTTAATTCCTTACAAGTATGAAATTCAAATGTTCATGTAAATAAGATGTAATCTAAATTTTTGTTTATTTGGTGCATTACACATACAGAACAAGCAGACAGAATTTGATGACTTATCTATGAACATAATATTGCTTGTGACACATGGCTTTGGATTCATTTTGCTTATACTTGGTTTAATAAAAATATGTTTTGACTTCCAATAGCTTTCATATAACTAAATATTTTAATTAAATAGCAAATATGAGATGCTTTGCTTACTCCTGTGGTATAATTTATTAATATATTGGATTTATTTTTCTTTATACATGATATAAACTTTGAAAAAAAGTGTATTATTAACGTAGGTACAACAACTGGGGACCACACTGATTATACAATGGGATGCTATGTACCCTTTTTCTATTGAAAATTGAAAAAGAGGTTAGTGTCACGCAATATTGAAGCCAATGAGAAATGCAGAAACAATTTGATCATCAATTTCATAACCTGTAATTAAGCGTAGTTGGACATAGCCTTCAGAAATGAGGACAATATCAGTGATATTTAAACTTGTCAAGTAAAATAATGCTAATAACCTGCTGATATGGGGTTAATCTGCAAGTTAACAGCATTCTGACAATGTGTGGCCGCCACTGTGAGTCCTGTTGCCCCATGTTTTCATTAGGGTCTGCTGTCAGTCAGTGCCAGGTGAGCAGTTAGAGTAGCCCCTCTCTATGCACAGAGCATTGACTGAATCCATGAAGGCACCACCCCTATGACTGAACTACGAACAATACCGGGAAGAATAAAGGTCATTTTTTCTGAGCAGAGAGGCTATTAGTGCTGTCAGAACACCATTAACCTGCAGATTAACCCCATATCTGCAGATAATATTTTACATGACAGATTCCATTTTAAAAAGAAAAGCTTTAGTTATGAATTGGCAGTATATTACAAGTATATATTATTTGCCTTGACAATTGGTTTAGATTTATTTATCAATCCCTTTATGGCCATAAAGTACATTATGTGTCTTTCCATAGACATATTTTTCATGTTTTTTGAGTTGTTTTTCCAATTCAGCATTGGATATGTTTGATGTTTTTAGCTATTTTCTCAATTTTTCGTATGTATTTGAATTTTGTGCAAATTATATGTGTCATGTATACATTGTAACACCAAAATTCCCACTCAGCATAATTAAATAGTAAGAATGTCAAAGAGTATATTTACCATAACATCAATTTATTGAATAATTAAACATTAAAAGAGTGCTAAACCAGTGTATCACTAACCAAGCAGGAAAGTGTATGGGGATAACAATAGTAATATAAGGAAAAAACACACACGTAAAATTGATGCATGTCAGAACACTGTTAAAATGTGCAAAAGCAAAGCAGCAATAGATGGGTGTGAGATTGGCACCCAAAGAGGAATCCTAACACAGTCCAGTATTTACTCCAAGTGTTTTATTAAAGAGTACTTTACTCATGTGAGATGGAGATTTAAGTTGGATGCATTTGAGGCAGTGCTGCTAGAAGTGCTAAAGTGCTTGCTGTGCAAATAGGCAAAATGAAAAAGTGTATGTGCTTGGCTAATACTTACATTGTTATATGATAAGTAAACCCTGACCTGCCACCCCTACGCACATTTTGCTGTATCTTGCCAGGAGGTGTGGTCTGAAGTCGTGGGGAAGCTCGTATATGAAGTAGGAATGAACCAAGTGGTCCTGATTGTTCCATTGCCATTTCATATACTGGCTGCCGCATAACTTCATACCATGCCTTCATGACTTCTTGGCTTTGACCCTGCTCGGCAACCCTTCCTTTCATAATCCACTGGAACCAATTGTAAGACTAGACCCCTGTACAGGGTTAAAGGGTGAAGGTCGAGATACCTCTATAATTTTCCAGGCAAAGTGGCTCTTACAGTCTTGACACTATAAACAAACATATCAGATAGTTGGCTTCTATGAAAAAATTATCACATACTTGTTATGTATCTGAGACGTAGAAATTAGACATATACTATTACAAGAGAAACTGCAACAATTATGCTTGTAGAAAACAATCTCTGACCGCAGACTCAAATATACATGGCAAAAAATGTAGTCTAAAAAAGCACTACAAAATAGGGGCAAATGCCCTATGGCACTCCACTGAATACATATAGATACACAAGAAAATTGGAGAAAAACGCCATAAACTAGTATATAAATATTTATTAATAACAATAGTCATAAATTTAAATGATCATAAGGAATAACAAGTAACATACATGAATACATAGCTAAACGAATGGTTTGAAATGGTATGCGTGTTGTTACTAGATGTAAAATACATCTGTGGTACATATGACAGAGGGGTGAGAGAGGTACATAATCAAAAGTATATAGTCCAAATACTCAGTAAAGAGATGTGCCTCAATAAGATCAAACTATCAAAACGCAGCAAAGAAAACATCCCAAGCACATATTATAATAATCGCAAGTGTGCATATAGAGCTTGTAACAAGCCCCCCGAAGAAGCCAGTGCGAAACGCGCGTGGGGCGCGTCTCTGGGTCACATTGCCAGTATGGGTGATTTAATCACTGATTCACGCAGCAGTATGTATTTGTATTTATTGTCCTGAGTGTGGGATTCCGGACCCCGCTCTATATGCGCACTTGCGATTATTATAATATGTGCTTAGGATATTTTCTTTGCTGCGTTTTGATAGTTTGATCTTATTGAGGCACATCTCTTTACTGAGTATTTGGACTATATACTTTTGATTATGTGCCTCTCTCACCCCTCTGTCATATGTACCACAGATGTATTTTACATCTAGTAACAACACGCATACCATTTCAAACCATTCGTTTAGCTATGTATTCATGTATGTTACTTGTTATTCCTTATGATCATTTGAATTTATGACTATTGTTATTAATAAATATTTATATACTAGTTTATGGCGTTTTTCTCCAATTTTCTTGTGTATCTATAACAATTATGCTTGTGCTGCAAAAATAAGAAACTTGACATATCATGATGCTAATTAATTTATACTTTATGGTACAATTGAAAAAGTCTAATTAATAATTCAGTGAACTACAGCAATAGCAGTTTAAAATAATATGCTAACTGTTCTTTCAATTCAACTCAGTATGAGTGACATGGAGCTTAAATAAAACTCATCCAAAGGTTCAATATTTCTGCTACTAACTATGATAATTAGTATTTTATCTGCAAAGCAGTATCGGTATCAGGATAACCACTGTGTATAGAATAATTATCAGAATAGAAATGATCAAAATAACAAAACTTCCAAGAAAATTTCAAAATGTTAAATATTGAATGCATACACATACGAGTTATATTCATAGATTTTGCACTTTTTTTCTAAAAAATAACCCACAGTAGTGGTGCCTTACCTTTGTTTTGTAATCAAAGTTAAAAATGATGTTTTGTGTGGGTGGATATGCTATAATCTTATCCCAATTGAATATTCATGCACTTTATCCGGATAAAGGAGGAAATGTTTCCGTTTTTTTGGCAGTTTATTCTTATTTCTATAGCTTTATTTTGGTTTTCTGCAAGAAAAGATTCTTACAGATTAGTTTCCTTGGCTAGAAGTCGAGTTCAAATACAGGACAGGCCATTACAAAGTTTTTCCCTGTGTTAGATAACTGTCCTATGTAACAAAGTCAGGTTTCAATACATTTTGTTTGTTTGCTATGTATATAATACATGCATCCTACAATGATCTGCTTGATGGATTTTTTATCTCTTTTTCCCAAATAAATGTAAGTGATAGTTATTAATTTGAAAAGTTAGATTTGTAAGGAGCTGTCTTGCTCCTTATTTAAGCTGTAATTCATTTTCCTATTTCGATATCAGCCTTCACATTTCAGTTTTGGAGAAGAATATGATTTTGTTAATAACATTTTGGCCAATATTTATTCAGCAAAATGAGCTTTTGTTTGAGGACAAGATATGAGATAAAGTCTGCTTTAATCTAAAATAAACAATAATGAATAATGCAACTCAAATTTTTCTTTCATATGCCAAAATAGCAGCAGGTCTTGCTGAATAGAACATGCCATCTCATAGGGAGAACAGATGGCTTTAAGCAGCAATCCACACCGCTCATTTTTGTTTTTGGAGGGCATGGTTATGTTTTTAACTTAGGGCAAAATTTATTTTGCAGAGTGTAAGCAAGCAAAAATGTAGACTTCTGAACACTTGATTATGATCTTGCCCTCTCCCCATCCCTATTAAACTGTAACAATTGAAATTTTGTTACTAAAAGGCTCAATATTTGATTTTATTTATTTACGTAATTATTTGTTTTTTTTATTTGCAGTTAGAAAAATGTTTTAACAGGACTTTGAATATAATGTGTTCAATTGGCACAAGAGATATTGTATAATGTAAGGGATGCTTGTCTACTTTTTTCTGCAGTCCATAGTCCTTGACTGCTTTTTAGATAAGATCTGTAAGGGAAAAATGTAATCTTGTACAAAAGGTTAGCTACAGTGCCTACAGGGAGTCGCAGGTCTGATTCATTAAAACTGGCATTGTGAATGCCAGTTTTAATGAATGGACTCTTTGGAATTCGATGCACCTATTTTATTAATGTCACTTAATGACTTAGGTACATCAATTAACTAAAATGTGCTACATCAATAAAGATCATTAATTTTTATAAGTTTGATGGTAAAATGCTGGAATATATTGTTTAGAAGTTTTGGATACTGTGAGAAGCTGGTGGATGCTAAAAAATACTTTACAGCATTTTATTTGTCACTCATTATTGCCCTCTACTCCTCTTTGGTCAGACTCATCTGGAATACTGTGTCCAGTTTTGGGCACCACATTTTAAAAAAGACATCAACAAACTGGAGCAAGTTCAGAGAAGAGCCACCAGAATGGTGACCGGTCTGCAAACCATGTCCTATGAGGAACGGTTGCAGGATTGGGAATGTTTAGCTTGCAAAAAAGAAGACTGAGAGGAGACTTAATAGCTGTCTACAAATATCTCAAGGGCTGTCACATTGTAGAAGGATCATCTTTATTCTCATTTGCGCAAGGAAAGACTAGAAGCAATGGGATGAAACTGAATGGGAGGAGACACAGATTAGATATTAGAAAAAACTTTTTGACAGTTAGGGTGATCAATGAGTGGAACAGGCTGCCACAAGAGGTGGTGAGTTCTCCTTCAATGGAAGTCTTCAAACAGAGGCTGGATAGACATCTGTCTGGGATGATTTAGAGAATCCTGCTTTGAGCAGGGGGTTGGACCAGATGACCCAGGAGGTCCCTTCCAACTCTACCATTCTATGATTCTATGATTCTGTGTTAATTGGTTTGATTACCATTACTGCTATGTTATTTGTATTATACATAAGCCTAGTTATGCATCTTGCTTACACTTCTAAATATTTTACCCATGCAGCTTATATTACCTCTTTTTTCTTCTGGGCTATTTTTCTGGTATGATCTTTTGTATTGTTATCACTTTACTATCATGGCAAGGGGCATATATAAAAATTATGGGATCTATAGAAAAGGTTCAAATTGCCAGAAATAAAATCTATTTAGTGGAAAAGTTGGGGTCATGGTATATAGGTACAGTCACAGAAAGGCATACCTCCCAACTTTTAAAAACAGGAAAAGGGACATGTAAACAGTAATGATGCCCCTTCTGAAGTCCCTTAGTAATCCTACTGGCTGTGATACCATTTTCATAGCCCTATAGCATATGATACCAATAAATATGTCCCACCACACACATTATGATACACCACAAAATGTTTCACCATATACACTTTGTGATGACACAGCATTCTTAATTATCCACACATATTATATCAGTAGGCCAAGGGACATGAGCTATTGTTCATGTGAGAATGAATGTTGACTCTTATTGTCAAATGAATTAATGTTCAATGGCTGCCATTTGTTGAATGACTGCTGATTAGCAATTGTATCTGTACTAGTATTGCAGTCCTAGTATTGTTCTACTATCCCTGCTAAGCAAAGGAACAGGATAATTTAACACTGTTTTTTAATATGTTGATGATCCATTGGTGCTCTGCAAATATGATGGACCATCTATGCATGTAGTTTGAACACTCGAGCATTGAGGGATGGCCTCCCTTCAAATTCCCCCAAGCCTGCGGAGGAATGCCTGAATGAGAGTTGTGAATTATAATAAGGAGGATCTGACTGTGTTTAGAGAGACTCTACATTACAGTAGCCATGGCATCATGACTCCAGCTGAAATAATACAGATTTGCTCCATTGACCATCAGTGAACCATAGATATGTTTGGGGGAGTCTAAATTTGGACCCTCCAGTTACCTGAGCCCCATGGATACGTTTGTTAAAGTCAGGTTGGGACCCACCAGTGACGTGGCTCCATGGAGATGTTCAGAGAAGCAAAGATGTGACCATCTGGTCACTTGGCCTTGTATCTCAATGGACTGTCAGCTTCCTAAACTGGTCATTATCTCTTCTATGTGCGTGATACAGGTGGGGGTAGTCAGCCCTGAAAGCTCTGAAGTCACAGCTGCTCTAATCCCATTGAGTCAGCAGAAGGGTAACACTGTAATTTTGCACCAACTTAGGTATTTTGCTTGGACTGACCTATGTGTTATTTGCCTGTTCTGTGCTTCAATAAAGTATAGCCACACTGTTTAACCCTCACTCTGTGCTGTCTGAGTAGTATTATTCACATGGTAAAAGGAGAGCGGGAATTCGGTGGGATGATGCAGTTTAGGCTAGTGGACCAGGGTACTCGCTGCCCCCCCGTGCCTCTGCACACAGTTTCATTAAATCATAGTGCAAAGCAAACAGTAAAGTATGATATATCCACACTGTTCCAAACATAGTATGATGCTGCCACAGTGTCCCCATAAAGTATAATGACCCCAGAGTACCTTCCACAAATGGATGCCCTCACAACACCTCTTACAAAGTATAATGTCTCCACAGAGACTCCTAACACGCTATAATGCCCTTTACTACCCTTTAACAGTGTAATATACCCTAACAGAATAATACTTCTAAAGTACCTCCATCATATTATTTTGCCCCCAGAGGTTCACACAGTATGATGATCACCACAGCTCCTCTGCATAGTATGATGGCCCCATAGTTCCCACACATTATGATGCCCTTACATACTATAATGCTTCCACTGCGATCCCACCTAGAGTATGAGCCCTCAACTGCTCCCCTTCCAACTACAGTATAATGGCCCCCACAGCAACTTACACAGTATGATGACCCTACAGCCACATCCAGAGTATAATATCCTCACATCCACCCACCATAATATGAAAGCCCATAACACAGTATGATGCCTTCCATAATCCATGATATATTATATTGCCCCCTAGCCACTCATTTACAATTTTACAGCTCCTCACAGTACCCAACACAAAATATCATGGCCCCTCACAGCCCAAAACACACAGTATCATGGTCCACATTGTCTCCACACATACAGTGGCATGTAAAAGTTTGGAACCCAAAATTACAAAATTACTGTTATTGTGAACAATTAAGCAGGTTGAAGATGAAATTATCTGTAAATGGCACATAGTTAAAGATAACACATCTCATTTGTATTTTAGGCAAATAATTTATATTGTCTTTTTTCATTTTAAAAATTACAAAAAGGAAAATGGGCCAATGCAAAAGTTTGGACACTATTAGAGATTTGAGTGCTCAACTAACTTTGACCAAGGTTTCAGACCTTAATTATCTTGTTAGAGTTATGGCTTGTTCACTATCATCGTTAGGAAAGACCAGTGATGCAAATTTCCCAGTTTTACAAAAAACCTAGCCCTCTTTAAGTTTATGCCAAAAAACAGCAGCCATGGGTTCTTGTAAGCAGCTGCCTAGCATGCTGTAAATGAAAATGGTGAGGCCCACAAAGCAGTAAAAAGATATAAGAAGATAGCACAGAGGTATCAAGTTACCCTTTCCTCAGTTTGAAATGTAATTAAGAAATGGCAACTAACAGGAACAGTGGCAGTCCTGATAAGGTTTGGAAGATGAAGCAACATTTTAGTGAGAGCTGTTGATAGAATTGCTAGAGAGGCAAATCAGAACCCCCGCTTGACTGCAAAAGCCCTTCAGAAAGATTTAGCAGACTCTGGAGTTGTGTTACATTGCTTTACTGCTCAAAAAAACCTGCACAAATATGGCCTTCCTGGAACAGTCATCAGAAGAAAACCTCTCCTGTGTCCTCACCAAAAAAATCAGCATCAGAATTATAAAAAGGAACATCTAAGCCTGATGCATTTTGTAAACAAGTCCTGTGGACCAGTGAAATTAAAACAGAACTCTTTGGCATAATGTTCAAAGGTATGTGTGGAGAAAAAAGGGCACAGAATTCCTGGAAAAGAACATTTCACGACCTTTTAGCATGGCGATGGATCAATCATGCCTTGGAGTAGTGTTGCAGCCAATGACGCAGGGAACATTTTAAGGGAGAGGGAAAAATGGACTCAATTAAATTTCCACAAATTCTTGATGCAAACATAACACCATCTGTAAAAAAAGCTGACATTGAAAAGACAATGGCTTCTACAAATGGATATGATTAAACACACATCAGAATGCACAATAGACTACCTCAAAGGAGCAAATTGAAGCTTTTACAATCGCCCTCACATTTTCTGAATCTGAACATCATTGAAAATCTGTGGCCAGTAGTGATGAGCTAGTATACTCGTTGCTCGGGTTCCCCCAGCATGCTCGGGTAATCTCCAAGTATTTTAGCGTGCTCTGAGATTTTGTTTTTGTCTTTTCAGTTGCATGATTTACGACTGCTAGACAGCTTGAATACATGTGTGTAATGCCTGTTTGCTAGGAAATTCCCACATGTATTAAGCCTATCTACAAGTCTCAAATCATGCAGCTGAGACGATGAAAACGTAATCTCCGAGCACACAAAAATACTCGATCACCCGAGCAACAATGCTTCTCGCTCATCACTAGTGGCTAGACCTCAAAATAGCAGTGCATGCAAGACGACCCAGGAATCTCACAAAACTGGTAGAATTTTCCAAGGAAGAATGGATGAAAACCCCTCAAGCAAAAATGTAAATACTCTCGGCTGGTTGAAAAAAGTCTTTACAAGCTGTGATACCTTCAAAAGGGGGTACTACTTGGTAACAGACATGCAGGGTGACCAAACTTTTGCATTGGCCCATTTTCCTTTTTGTAATTTTTAAAATGTAAAAAATGAAAATATATATTTTTTTTTGCCTAAAATACAAAAAAAATGTGTCATCTTTTACCAGGGGTGTCCATAATTACGGTTCTGATAGCAGAACGTTACCAGAACTTGAACAAGATCCTGAAGTCCTTTGAAAACAATGGGAACCTGAATTTTTGAGCTGGAAAATTATCTCTCTCTCTTCCTCTTTTTCTCTCGTATCTCCTCCCCATTGTCCGAACTTTGCAATGAACTTCTGAGAGAAGTCCATGTTTGGCATTTAGCACTGGACACTAACTGTCAGGTACAAACCCCAAACTTTAAAGTTCAGATACACTCATCTCTATATAGAATCTATTTAATGTATTTTGTGAAAATGATAAAAGCATTTCTTTAGCATTTTAGATTGATTTGAATTCATATTTCTTGCACAGTTTTTCTTATTCCTTAAGGCTATTACAAAGTTTTGAAATGTGCACAGGGAGTTGGTTTGACCTCAGGTAAAATAACATTGTGAGTATAAAATAATGATATTACTTTATAGAAGATAAAAATAAGCTAGACAGAGGAGAACCTCTGCTAATAATGATGTAGCGTAATTCCCAGACATTGAATTGCTTTTAGGTAATGACAACACTATTACATTTAGCCATGTCTTTCTAATCCAAGTATTAATTGTATTGTGCTGAAACAATACTGTGTGGAACAATTATTAGCAACAATTCCTAGCATTTCTTGCTGAATAAAAAATGGCAAAAAATGAAAATGCAGGTATATTACAACTGGTTTACCTTTGATTCTCTTTTGCCAAGCTGAAATTTCTGCTTGAGTAAATCTAAGAACGAGTTAAGTTTGCAAGACAAAAGAATATAAGGTTCCTGGCCCAAAATACCAAATCTATAACCACTTCATTTATAATACTGGTGTCTTCTTATGTGTTTTGTGCTTTTGCGGCACAAGGACAGTTTTCCACTTTAGAATGAAGATTAGAATAGTGATTATTGACACAACAAAACAGATAAACAAAGCAAAATCCCACAATTAATGTATTTTGTTCCTTGCTATATTTTTCACTTATACGATATATATGGACAATTGGCCATATTTAATGTAATTATTGAGATTAGCCATATTCAGTCTTTGTATCTTCTTTCCCTCTAGGACTACTTTGTGATGGCCATCGCAATATATATGTTTTTGGATCTAAATTTAGGAAGAAGTGGTAGTCAAAGGGTTCGTTCACACTGGCATATAACACGGCTGAGTGCTATTCAATGGAGAAGATGGAAAAATTATATTCTCCATCTTCTCCGCACCTCTCATGCACTCAGATGACACTCAGCTCAAGCTCTGACTGAGTTTAAGCCAAATGTCTTTAGTATATTGGGCTCGATTCTCTCACATGAGATAATATACAGCAGTGTGAGTGTGCCCTAAGACTGTTATAACAATAGCCACAGTCTATGTAATCGTAGAAAGCATAGAGCAGGGAATATCCCCCACCAGAGCATGTCCACCCCCTTTATTCCAAAGCTAGGAACTAGCTGAAGTGTCCTGGTAGAACAAATTTTAAAATGGACTTTTTTTATTCCCCACCAGTAATTAGAATATGCTTCTAAGGGTTACTAATTTCTATATTTTTGCCAAAAGATTAAGAGAACACTGCATCTCAGTACAAAAGGAAAAATGTAGGTCCAAGTGGGGAGTATCATTTTTTTTACCTTTTTTAATCTCCATGTGCCTCAATCTCAATAAAAGGTTGTCCAGTAGTGGACAACCACTTTAATCTCCTCATCTCAAGATTTTTCTTGCATTATATTCAATGTAGCCTGTGAGAAACATTAAATATGTACTAAAACCTGACTGACTGCATATTATCTTACAACAAAATCTAGGCTCGTAAGTTTAATAATACATATGTCACTGTATTCATTTGGCTCTGAATGGCATTAATTTACAATAAACAGAATGGTTGGCTAGCAATTTCATTTTATAGTTCCTTGGGCAATTGAAATAGTTTTAGGCAATTGCGCTGAGAAGTTGTTGAATTATATAAAATAGGAATACTAAGGCAATTCATTTTTTAGCCTTGGTTGTTCAAAGACATAAAATAAAGAATAAAAAATTGGCGGCTGAAGAATTTTATTAGTGGATGAAAAATTCCCCAGTTAAATATTCAGTTCTGCATAACACTAACCTGTCAACATAGCAGATAATATCTGTTTATAAACAAGGTATAAATCTGTAAAAATAGTGAAATTATACCATTATTAGAATATATAAACTAGTGTTAGATCCAAAGCTTTTCATGACCTTACAGAATGCCCAATACAACTGTAACTCAAGATTCCTGACATGTCAGGTTTTACCCTTGGACAACATTATAGATCATGAAATTACTATATATTTCAGACGATTAATTTACCATTTAAATTATTTACATGTCTGCAATAGTATTATACCAGCAAGGGCATACAAAGTTATTACTTTACCCCAAATTCTCTTGGTAATTAATGTGTCTACAGCAAAGACTACCTTAAGACAAACCTTTGATCAAACCAAACGTTGATATTGGTGTGCTATTGTTTTCAAACTAAAATTACATTATTGCCTTCCCCTTTAGATGCCAAGATATATTCCAGACAGCATATGTAGGCCCTTTTATTGTGGTATACACAAAGGAGTTGTAAAATTTGCACGCACAAACCATTGCAATTTTGACATACAGTACATCATTTCCGTAAATTCCCCCGAACAGTTGATTGTTTTTTCTTCAGGGTTACATGCCTCTCTGAGAATTCAATGCACAGATTAATAAACTGCTACCTTTTGTTATTTTTTAGCTACTACTAATACTGTGTTAAAAGACAAAATGTTCAATGGATTGCTAGCTTAACACTGTGTAGCTTAGTTGAAAGCCATCAGGATGAAGAACATCATATTCACAATAGCAAAGTATCACTTCACCCATCAGAATTATTCATTCTCTACACTAAACCTCCGGAAGGGCTATTTCTACCTAAAAGTCTTTTGGTCAGAAAGGCGTAAAATTAATTTGTGTTCCCATAAAAGAAAGCTTTCTTCTGTGTTGATGCAATGTATTATTGTTGGTATTGCTAAATAAATTGATCTTTTTATACTCCAGTCTTGTTTTCTTTATTGCGAATCAATGCCTAAGCTCCAGGGAGAAGGAATGTGTTCTGAGTTCAGAGCATCTGAGGTTAAGTTGCATGATAATATTATTGATGCTGGTTTGGTAGCAAGCTCAGATTATTAACAATGGTAAATTAAACTTCTAATGTTGTTTAGACATCCCCTATTCTCCCAATACACAGAACGCAGAACAATGAAATCGCTGCAACTTCAAGGGTTTGGTGGAATTTTAATTACTTTTGCAAGAAGCCTTTTAGATGCCAATACTTTGTGTGAGCTAGAACATGGCTCATATTGATTGTTTTTTCAGACTGTGTTGAAATGAAATGCGCTTAATAAAATCTTTTAGCACATTTCTGCTACATTTCTATGATCTATTGACAGTTTCCACAGGAAATGCTGCAGGTGAGCAGTAACCATAAGGCATCTGGAAGAAAAAATTAACACAGAAGTATGATGTATAAATAGTCTGCCTTAAAATATTAATGTTTTCAAAACTAAATTTGCCATGCAAGGTTAATCAGATACGACTGCTTAAAATGTATGTAAGTAATGTTTTATTTGTTGTTTCTTGTGGAAAATATATTAAGGACTTCAGATTGATCATTAATCAAGCATAGCATTTTAATGGCACCCTCTGTTCATTATTTTTTGTCTTTCCTTAATGTGACCTTCATTTCTTTCTCATATCTAAGAAACAGAGTACAATTTAAATATTTCCATTCTAATCCATGGGACTTGCCAATACTCAGATTACTCCTGCTATACAAAGCAGCAAATTTCATGCAAGATGTAGATCATTTTAGTTATCATAAACTATCATAATATGGTGTCCCCTTCAATGATTATATATTCTAAATTTCTTTTTTACTCTATTGGATTTTATTCATTTACTGGGGTTTAGCGGACCTGTGGAAGATCGGGTTCTGGTACCTGACCCAAACTTTATTCCAAAGTTCCATTTAGGTACCCGAACTTCAACCAGAGCCCAAACCCCATTGAAAACAATGGAGACCATGACTTTTGAATGTCAAAATTATCTCTCACCGACTTTTCACCTACTCTGAGCATTACAACGGACTTCAAGGGACACTAAATGTTTGACATTTAGCACCAGACAGTAACTGTCCGATACAAACGCCAAATGTTTAAGTTTGGGTCCGCTCATCCCTATTTGTGATACTTATAAAATTCTAATACATAGAAATAGTATAGTGCTGTTTCTGCAATTGACTCAGCTTCATCACCATAGTCTATGTAGAAAGCCCACTGTTTAAATCTATCTTTTTATATACTTAAAATGACATATTCTGAATTTTTATTTTTAATATATGCTATTTTGTTAGGATATACTGCTGTCATTGTAAGCAAATTGGATGGTAATATAGAGGTAAAGTCTATACAAACCAATGTAGCCAATATTCTATTGTTCCTATTCATATAAAATAAGGAAGAAATAGTCTAGAAAACTACAGTACATTTTGTGTGCCTGTACATTATCATAGAATGGTAGAGTTGAAAGGGACCTCCTGGGTCATCTGGTCCAACCCCCTGCTCAAAGCAGGATTCACTAAATCATCCCAGAGAGATGTCTGTCCAGCCTCTGTTTGAAGACTTCCATTGAAGGAGAACTCACCACCTCTCGTGGCAGCCTGTTCCACTCATTGATCACTCTAACTGTCAAAAAGTCTCTTCTAATATCTAATCTGTGTCTCCTCCCCTTCAGTTTCATCCCATTGCTTCTAGTCTTTCCTTGTGCAAATGAGAATAAAGATGATCCTTCTACAATGTGACATACCTTGAGATATTTGTAGACAGCTATTAAGTCTCCTCTCAGTCTTCTTTTTTGCAAGCTGAACATTCCCAAATCCTGTAACCGTTCCTCATAGGACATGGTTTGCAGACAGGACACCATTCTGGTTGCTCTTCTCTGAACTTGCTCCAGTTTGTTGATATCTTTTTAAAATGTGGTGCCCAAAACTGGACACAGTATTCCAGATGAGGTCTGACCAAAGAGGAGTAGAGGGCAATAATGACTTCACATGATTTACTGTCATGGTCAAAAGTTTTGAGAATGACACAAATATTATTTTTTACAAAGTCTACTGCTTCACTTTTTCTAATGGCAATTTGCATACACTCCAGAATGTTATAAAGAGTGATCAGCTTAACAGCAATTACTTGCAAAGTCAATATTTAGCTAGAAAATGAACTTTATCCTCCAAAACACATTTCAACATCATTGCAGCACTGCCTTAAAAGGTCCAGCTAACCTCTTTTCAGTGATTGCTCCATTAACACAGGTGTGGGTGTTGAAGAGGACATGGCTGGAGATCAATCTGTCATGATTAAGTAAGAATGACACCACTGGACACTTTAAAAGGAGGCTGGTGCTTGGCATCATTGTTTCTCTTCTGTTAACCATGGTTATCTCTAAAGAAAAACATGCAGTCATCATTGCAATGCACAAAAATGGCCTAACAGGGAAGAGTATCACAGCTAGAAAGATTGCACCTTAGTCAACAATCTATCGCATCATCAAGAACTTCAAGGAGAGAGGTTCCATTGTTGCCAAAAAGGCTTCAGGACGCCCAAGAAAGACCAGCAAGCACCAGGACTGTCTCTTAAAAGTGTTTCAGCTGCGAGATCGGGCTACCAGCAGTGCAGAGCTTGCTCAGGAATGGCAGCAGGCAGGTGTCAGTGCATCTGCACGCACTGTGAGGCGGAGACTCTTGGAGCAAGGCCTGGTCTCAAGGAGGGCAGCAAAGAAGCCACTTCTCTCCAGAAAAAACATCATGGACAGACTGATATTCTTCAAAAAGTACAGGCAGTGGACTGCTGAGGACTGGGGTAAAGTTATTTTCTCTGATGAATCCCCTTTTCGATTGTTTGGGACATCAGGAAAACGCCTCATTCGGAGAAGAAAAGGTGAGCGCTACCACCAGTCTTGTCTCATGCCAACTGTTAAGCATCCTGAAACCATTCATGTGTGGGGTTGCTTCTCAGCCAAGGGAATCGGCTCTCTCACAGTCTTGCCTAAAAACACAGCCATGAAGAAAGAATGGTACCAGAATGTCCTCCAAGAGCAACTTCTCCCAACCCTCCAAGAGCAGTTTGGCGATCTACAATGCCTTTTCCAGCATGATGCCATAAAGCAAAGGTGATAACTAAATGGCTCAGGGAACAAAACATAGAGATTTTGGGTCCATGGCCTGGAAACTCCCCAGATCTTAATCCCATTGAGAACTTGTGGTCAATCATCAAGAGACGGGTGGACAAACAAAAACCTAAAAATTCTGACAAAATGAAAGCATTGATTGTGCAAGAATGAACTGCTATCAGTCAGGATTTGGTCCAGAAGTTGATTGAGAGCATGCCAGGGAGAATTGCAGAGGTCCTGAAGAAGAAGGGTCAACACTGCAAATATTGATTTGCTGCATTAACTCATTCTAACTGTCAATATAAGCTTTTGTTACTCATATGTTTGCAATTATTATATTTCTGTCTGTGATAAAAACATCTGTCAAACACACATAAAAACCAGAGGGCAGCAGATCATGTGAAAATATAATATTTGTGTCATTCTCAAAACTTTTGGCCATGACTTTTTTTTTTTTTTGTGTATTGTCTATGGAGGTAGCTGCTCCTGGTTTGCACCTAATTCACACTAGTCTGGATGTGCCAGTCAGTTTTCTTTTACTACTGTAGACAGTATGCTTCTGTTAATACATCCCAGAAATGTGTTTGCCTTTTTTGCTGCTGCATCACACTGTTGACTCATGTTTAGTCTGTGATCTATTAATATACCCAAGTCTTTTTCACATGTGCTGTTGCTTAGCCCTATTCCTCCCATTCTGTATATGCTTTTATCATTTTTATTTCCCAGATGTAGTACTTTGCATTTTTCCCTGTTAAAAACCATTCTATTAGTTGCTGCCCACTTCTCCAGTTTATTTATATCTTTTTGAATTCTCTCTCTCTTTTCTCTAGTATTATCTATCCCTCCTAGCTTTTTGTCATCAGCAAATTTAATCAGTTTACCCTCAATTCCTTCATCTAAATCACTGATAAAGATGTTGAACAATACAGGGCCCAAGACAGAGCCCTGTGGTACCCCACTTGATACATTCTTCCAACTGGATGTGCAGCCTTTTACTACCACTCTTTGGGTCCTATCTTTAAGCCAGTTATGAATCCACCTAACAGTTGCCTTGTCCATTCCATACTTAGTCATTTTTTCATTAAGTATTGTGTGAGATACTTTGTCAAATGCTTTGCTGAAGTCAAGATATAATATATCTACAGCATTTCCCTGATCCATCCAGTCAGTGATTCTGTCATAGATGGAAATTAAATTAGTCTGACATGACTTATTAGTTACAAACCCATGCTGACTCTGGTTAAGCATTATCTCCTTACCAATCTATGTCTTTTTTATGGTGTCAGAGTACAAACAAGCCCTGTGCATAGTCCAACAGGCCCATCTGCCTGCTTTCATTGCTATAGACAGTGTAAGACAGTATAACACATAACTTCATGGAATGACTACACATATAGTTTCTATTTTTAATTATAGATACACATAGCTTGGCATTGAAGTTGTATGCACAAAAGTAGAAGCTATCTCTTAAATAAGAAAACATTAAATATTGCTGTTTGCAATTTTTAGGAAAATACACGTCAACGGATCTGAAAGTAGCAAAAAGACAAATACAGATAGTACAGACCTCTCTCAGTCAATCGATAGCTTCTCGATACTGCACCATTTTTTATGGTATAGCTGTAGCAGTGATGTCACAAAGACAGCACGGATTACAAATGCAGCCGGTCAAAATCAACAGCAGCTTGCTCCATCAATAACAGCAGAGCCTCTGAGCTCAGTGATTAGCTGCAGTGGTGATGCATGCTATAGTTGTGACATCATCATTGCAATCAAAACACAAACACCAAAGGAGCAGTCAGAAGCTAGAGTTGGATGGATAGATGGGAGGTGAGTACTATATTTATTTGATTTATGTATTACTATCTGATCAGTTGATGTCTACTTTTGTTAAAGTGGAAAATGCCTTTTAACCCTTTAGCGACCCGAGGTATTTTTGTTTTTTTCTTTTTCATTTCTTGCTCCCCTTCTTCCCAGAGCCATAATTTTTTATTTTTTGGTAAAAATGGCCATGTGAGGGCTTGTTTTTTGCGAGATGAGTTGTACTTTTGTACGACATCATTGGTTTTACCATGTCATGTACTTGAAAATAGGAAACAAATTACAAGTGTAGTGAAATTGCAGAAAAGTACAATCCCACACTTGCTTTTTGTTTTGTTTTTTGCTAAGTTCACTAAATGCTAAAGCTGACCTGTCATTATAATTCTACAGGTCGTTATGAGTTCATAGACACCAAACATGACTAGGTTATTTTTCATCTAAGTGGTGAAAAAAGAACCAAACTTTTAAAAAAAAAAAATTGCGCCATTTTCTGATACCCTTAGCGTCTCCATTTTTTTATCTTGGGTTGAGTGAGGGCTAATTTTTTGCATGCTAATCTGAAGTTTTTATTGATTCCATTTTGGTGCAGATAGGATCTTTTGATTGCCCGTTGTTGCATTTTAGGCCTCATACTCACTGGCTGGAAAAAAATCGGTCCGTTTTCTGCAGGAAAAAAACGGTACATTTGTTGTAAAAAGGCATGCGATTTTGATGCGATTTTAAATCGCACCATGCGTTTTCTGTCAGTTTTCCATCAGTTTTCCATCTGTATGCAATGCGATTTTAACATGAAGTTTTACATAGAGCAGTTATCTCTATGTAAAAAGTCATGTAAAATTCACATTGTAACAAAAAAATTTTCACAAAAAGCAAATAATTATATATATAATATATATATATATACATCTAATATATATATAATATATATAGGTCATACACTTCTACATAGTATAATAGCCGCTAATTCATCCCTGGCATTACTGTAAAATCACACTGACAGCTTTAATAAAGAATAGAAACAATACATATATACACATAGAATACATATATATATATATATATATATATATATATATATATATATATATGTAATTGTGACATTTATATATACATATTGTGAGACAGTGAAGGAATATGTGTTGAATGGGGTGTACATTTCACCTAGGTACTGTGATGTATGGTATAAGGGAAATGGGTGGCTTTGTAAACCTAGTGGTAGAGAAAGGTCACTACACCTTACATTCATTACACACTTGCAGCTCAGGCCTGAAACTACTCAGGTGTTAATTAGGAGACCAGAAGTAGGTGTCCCGGCACAAGAAGCGGTCTCCAGGAGTGGGAGCATGCTTAATCTGGACAAGGGGTCCAGGTACAGAAGGTGTCTCCAGGAGTGTGAGCTATCTCAGTCTGGGTGCAGGAAGTACCCCGGACACAGGAGTAGTCGCAGTGAGAATCCGTGCGAATAGCGGCTGAATAGGAGTGGATCTCTCTCAAGTCTGGGCATGGAAGGTGCCTTCAGACACAAGGAGGAGTATCTGTGAAACTCCATACTGGTAACATATATCATATGTGTTGTTTTGGGTCAGGCTGGTAGAGCCAGGACCCGGATAGACAGGGCAATCGATCTATGTGTAATTAGTGGCTAGACAAGCCTAGGTTTTCTGTTTATGCTTTATTTTTATCTGTTTGCTGTGGACTTTAATAAAGCTGGTTGCGGCCAGTTTTCACCAGAACTGCTGTCTGAATGGACTGTTTTCGTGTCACTCTGTCTACCCAGACAGCGATCCTAGAGCTATACCCCCTGGAAATGCTACAATTGGCGGAGAATGCTGGGGCAGCGCAGTGGCTGATACAGTTAGTGCTGGAGTGTGCATGCAGCACGGTGGCTTAGAGACAGCAATAAAGGTGAAGTCTGTTGAAATAGCAGCAGAGAAAAAAAAGTGTGTGTCAAGAGAAACGTCTGTTTGGAGCAGTCTTAAAGAGACAGTAGCCCTAATATAGTTTGCAAAAGAAAAAAAAAAGTGTGTCTGCACAGCAAAGCTGAACTTGTTGTGGAAAAGACTGTGGAGTGTGTAGCAGCAAAAGAGAAACGTCTATTGGAGCAGTCTTAAAGAGACAGTGGCCCTAATAGAGTTTGCAGAGAAAAAAAAATGTGTCTGCACAGCAGAGCTGAATTTTCTGTGGAAAAAACTGTGGAGTGTGTATGTCTTGAGTGAAGACTGCCGTTGTTGAGACAGAGAAGTCTGACAGCATGGATGACAGCATGGAGGCGCTGTTTGAACAAATGGCGCAAGTTAATGTGCAACATAAGACTGCCGGGGTTGAGACAGATAAGTCCGGCAGTATGAAGGAGCTCATTGAGTACCTGGCCCAGGCCCAGCGAAGCATGCAGCAGAGCATGGAGCAGCAGCGCCTGCAGCACCAGCAGCGCATGCAGCAGGCCCAGCAGCAATTCCTGCAGCAGCAGCAGGAGAATAACCGGTTGTTTTTGAGCAGGTTGCAGCACAACAAAAGACTTGTGGCGCATCGTCCCAAAGTAATGTTGCAAAGTCACCTGCATTATCCGCTGTAAAGAAGGCGGTAAGACGGTCCCTGAAAAAGATGACACCTCGTGATGATGTGGAGGTATATCTCACTAGGTTTGAGAGATTGGCAGAGAAGGAGAATCTGCCCCTATCTGAATGGGCCATGATGGTCGCACCCTATCTGATTGGAGAGCCCCAAAGGGCATATGCTGACCTGAGCGAGCAGGACAGCCAAGACTATGGCAAGCTGAAAGCGGAGATTCTTACCCGACTGGGTGTTACGGTGACAGCCCGTGCCAGGGGAGTTCATGACTGGAGATACAGTTGGGAGTCTGCAGTCAGCAGGCTTGATTATGGAGTTGAAAAGGTGATAGTGGACCGCTACACCCAAGCACGTCCTCCTGAGGTACAGCCGTCTGAGAGGTCGTCACTTCGGAGTTCCCGGACGCTGAACTCTCGCGGTAAGAGCGTTCCAGCTGTTGGGGACATGGGGTATGCTGATAAGCGGGTTCAGGCCCGGGGGGACATGTGGGTGGGAGAGTGTGATGGACAGTGTTGGAGCTGGCGTGAAATTGCAGCCAACTGTCCAATAGAGGGGGAGCCTATGTGTTGTGATGTTGGCAGATCCCTCTCTCTCTGCGCAGAACCTGTGTGTGTGTCCACCTCAGCCGAAGAGACTGGACCACAGGGGTTCCCGGTGGTTGTAAATGACTGCCCAGCACAGGCCCTCTTGGACTCAGAGAGTCCAGTGACTTCCGTATGTGACAGCCTGATTGATAGGGACTTCATCCCTGATAAGCACCTGAGTATGGTGTGCATCCATGGAGACACCAAAGTCTACCCAGAGACTCCCGTGGACTTGGTCCCCAAACTCGGGGAGGTTTCATATGAAGTGGGGGTAGTGAAGAACCTGGTGCACCCCGTCATATTGGGTAATGACTTTCCCCGGTCTAAGGATCTCTGGGGGAGAAATGTTTCTGATGGACAGTGTGATGAAGCTCCTATTGAGGGTGCGCAGTCCCGAGGGGCGGAACACAATGCTAGTGGGCCGTTAAACTTATGTGATAATGATAATGATGATGATGATCATGATAATGATGATGACCATGATAATGATGATGATGATAATGATAATGATGATGATGATGATGATGATGATCATGATAATGATGTTGACCATGATAATGATGCTGATGCTGATAATGATAGTGATGATGATCATGATAGTGATGATGATACTGATCATAGTCATGATAATGATATTGATAATAATGATGACTGTGATATTGATGAAATTCCTTTGCAGGTGATGTTGGGAGACGAGGATGGGGGTTCTCGGGAACCGAGTGTCCCTTACTTACCTGTGTCCTGTGACAATTTTGAGAGTGAGCAGTGGCGAGACCCCTCTCTTAGGACGGCACAGGAAAATATGATTGTTCTAAATGAGGTTTCCCAGGAGCCTGGCTCTGAGGAGAGGTTTCCTCATGCTGCCATGGACAATAGCCTATTGTATAGGGACACTGAAGTCCAGGGAGAGGTCGTGAGTCAGCTCCTAGTACCTGAGCTATATAGAAGTATAGTGCTGGGGTTGTCACATAGTCACATACTTGAGGGACCAGATGGTGAAGTTAATGTTGTGGATGACATGTTAACTAAGGTTCCAGATCAAGATGTGAATGAAAATGAATTGTATAACCCTGACAGTGAGCAGGATGTGAATGAAAATGAATTGTATAACCCTGACAGTGAGCAGGATGTGAATGATAATGAATTGTATAACCCTGACAGTGAGCAGGATGTGAATGAAAATGAAGTGTATAGCCCTGACAGTGAGCCAGATGTGGCTGAGAAAAAGGGTCAGATAGTGATAGTGAATCATCTGATGACCATAAATCAACCAGTGCAAATGAGGAAGGCATGGTAGCAGAGGAGGTTGAGAGTCCTGAGAAGAAAGCTGATGCTGACCTTACAGCCAGACAGAAGATGGCATCTGAAGATGTTTTACAGTTGGCCGGTTCCCTGGCGAAGACTAAGGTGAAAGGAGGAGAGCTGAGCTTTAAAGGCAGGACTCTGAAACTGAACACAGCACAAGTGGATGCTGTTGAAGATGAGAAGTTGTCGGTGTGTGGTGTGGATCTGCATCATGCCAAGGACTCTGAAGGTGATGCTGCAGAGGTGGAAAAAGCCATGGAAGTGGTGGTCACCAAGCCAGATGCCTCATCAGAAGCTGAGGTTTCAAGTGAAGCTGTGAGGAACAAGACTGAAGATATGGGGACTGACTCTGTCCAGGAATCTGTTTCTGCCGAAGACAGCGGCGTGGACGGGTTACGGTCCGGATCAGTAGCTGGCATTGGTGAGCTCAAGTGCACTTTCAGGGAGGCTACATCGGAGCCACGTCCCAACAAATGGGAAAAGCGATGTGTCACTCCGTTGCCGCTACAGACACACGGGAGCCCAGATGGGATGCAGAACGTGGTGGAAGAGAAGAATCCGGCGGGTTCTGAGTATACAGATGCCGCTATCAAGGAGAACTTGAAAGCTGGAATAAATGGAGATATTGGAGACCAAAGTGATGTGACTGAAGAAGTAGAGTGTAGGACTGACGGTAGGGCTTCTGGGTATGTCCTGCCAGAAGAGCCTGAAGGAGGGGAACTGGAGAAAAGTGAAAAACCCCCTATACCTTCTGTGATAGTTGGTGACACATGGTCAGTGCACCAGGGACAGGAGGTACGTGAGTTTCTGAGGAAGAGTCAGCAGAAGTGTTCTGATGTGCCGGGTCGTACTTCTCTGGCCAGGCACTATATCGAAACTGAGCCCGGCCCTAAGGTCAAGATGAAACCGTGCAGGATACCCGAGGCCCGCAGAGAGCATAGGCCTGGGAGGGTACAGGGTAGTGAGGATGCTTCAGATGAAGAGAAAGCTGATGTTGGCTATGACTCAGGTGAAGATACAAATGACAGTGGTGAAGATGAAGCTGATGAGGGCCATGACTGGTCCAGAGTTCACTGTCTCTATTGGATTGTTGACCAGCCCTCCGGTCTGGATGACCAGCCCTCCGGTCTGGAGAAGAGGGAGGGGATATGTGAGACAGTGAAGGAATATGTGTTGAATGGGGTGTACATTTCACCTAGGTACTGTGATGTATGGTATAAGGGAAATGGGTGGCTTTGTAAACCTAGTGGTAGAGAAAGGTCACTACACCTTACATTCATTACACACTTGCAGCTCAGGCCTGAAACTACTCAGGTGTTAATTAGGAGACCAGAAGTAGGTGTTCCGCACAAGAAGCGGTCTCCAGGAGTGGGAGCACGCTTAATCTGGACAAGGGGTCCAGGTACAGAAGGTGTCTCCAGGAGTGTGAGCTATCTCAGTCTGGGTGCAGGAAGTACCCCGGACACAGGAGTAGTCGCAGTGAGAATCCGTGCGAATAGCGGCTGAATAGGAGTGGATCTCTCTCAAGTCTGGACATGGAAGGTGCCTTCAGACACAAGGAGGAGTATCTGTGAAACTCCATACTGGTAACATATATCATATGTGTTGTTTTGGGTCAGGCTGGTAGAGCCGGGACCCGGATAGACAGGGCAATCGATCTATGTGTAATTAGTGGCTAGACAAGCCTAGGTTTTCTGTTTATGCTTTATTTTTATCTGTTTGCTGTGGACTTTAATAAAGCTGGTTGCGGCCAGTTTTCACCAGAACTGCTGTCTGAATGGACTGTTTTCGTGTCACTCTGTCTACCCAGACAGCGATCCTAGAGCTATAACCCCCTGGAAATGCTACAATATATTTATAGTTCCTAGACTTCTACATACTGTAATAGCCGCTAATTCAATTGCCGGCTTTTGTGAAATCACAGAAGCCGACATGAAATGATATATTGTTTACACACAGTTAACCATGTCATTTCCTGTATTTTGATATATGGTTTGAACTTACAATTACATGAGTGTATTTGTGCAAAATTTCAGACATGTAGGGGTTATTTAAAGGTGTAAATTCGTTGAAAAAAAATGCATGGGCTCCCGCTGTATTTTCTCCACCAGACAGACAAAGCCAGCGAGTGGGGGCAGATAATAAAAGCCTAGGGAGGGTACATTTTTTTTGTGCCCCCCCTGGCTACTAACATCTGCCCCCAGACACCCCAGAAAGGGCAAATCTATAATTAGATTCGCCCTTTCTGGCACTTTGCCCGTCTATTCCCATTGCCCTGTAGCGGTGGCGAATGGGTTAATAAGGCGTTAATGTCACCTTAGTATTGAAAGGTGACCTTAAGGCAGGTTAATAATTGAGAGCTGTCAATTAGACAACTATCAATTATTAATCCTATTGTATGATACAAAAATCAAACACACACAGTTTAATAAAAAATAAGTTTAATGAAATAATCACACAGTTTTTGACCATATTTTATTTTCCTGCTAAAACCATTTCCTGTAGTAAAAATAAAATAAAAAAGCAAAATTATTCTTACCAATCCGATGTACAGTCAGGTCCCACGGTGTAATCCATCAGAAAGGGTTAACAGGTTACAGCTTGCAGAAAGCTAATGCTGTCTCCAAGTTGTAACCCCATGAATGAATCAGCTACTCTCCCAGTGAAAGGAGAGGAATAGATTCATGAATGGAGCTTAATTGATTTATTGCCACTTTAACTTCAGTGACCTGACCTAACGTGAAAGTGGGACACAATCAATTAAGCTTCATTCATTAATCACATCCTCTCCTGTCGGCAGGAGATAAGCTCATTCATTCAGGAGCTATCAGCTGAGCACGCAGGATTACTTGCGCTGCTTATCTGATTGCTAGTTAACCCTTTGTGAAGGATTACATCGTGGGACGTGACAGATCGCCAGATAGGTAAGAATAATGTTGTTTTATTATTTTATATTTATTTTAGAAGAACAAGGGCTTCGAACGGATTAAGAGTGAAATAAAAGATGGTCAAAAATATGTGTTTTGATTTCATTAAAATTATTTATTCTTAAAGTGTGTTTGTGTTTTTTTATTTACTTCAATAGGATTAATAATTGATAGTTGTCTAATTGACAGCTCTCAATTATTAACCTGCCTTAAGGTCACCTTTCAATACTAAGGTGACATTAACGCCTTATTAACCCATTCGCCACCGCTACAGGGCAATGGGAATAGACGGGCAAAGTGCCAGAAAGGGCAAATCTAATTATAGATTTGCCCTTTCTGGGGTGTCTGGGGGCAGATGTTAGTAGCCAGGGGGGCACAAAAAAAATGTACCCTCCCTAGGCTATTATTATCTGCCCCCACTCGCTTGCTTTGTCTGTCTGGTGGAGAAAATACAGCGGGAGCCCAAGCATTTTTTTCAACGAATTTACACCTTTAATTAACCCCTACATGTCTGAAATTTTGTACAAATACACTCATGTAATTGTAAGTTCAAATCATATATCAAAATACAGGAAATGACATGGTTAACTGTGTGGAAACAATGTATCATTTCATATCGGCTTCTGTGATTTCACAAAAGCCGCAATTGAATTAGCAGTTATTACAGTATGTAGAAGTGTAAGAACTATAAATATATATATATATATATGTATGTGTTACAATGACATGTATATACTGTATATGTATTCTATGTGTATGTATCTAGTGTTTTGTGAGCTGTCAGTGTGATTTTACAGTAGCCGGGGATGAATTGCCGGATTTTCAAAGGAGACTGGTGCATATAAATCGGACAGCACGTGCATGGTGCGAGTGCTGTTTGTTTTTTAATCGCACCCATTGACTTGCATTGGCGATTTTCATCCCAAAATCGCATCAAATCGCAGCAAGCTGCGATTTTTTTCTCACACCAATATCTGATGAGAAAAAAATCGCTAATGAGAACTCACCTATTGACTAACATTGGTCAGATTTGCATCCGATTTTTTATCGTCTGATTTTCATCCGTTATCGCACCAGTGAGTATGAGGCCTTAATGCAATGTCGCGTCGACCAAAAAAACATAATTCTAACGTTTTGACTTTTTTCTCGCTATGCCGTTTATCGATCAGGTTAATCCTTTTTTCATTGATAAATCAGGCGATTCTGAACTCGTCGATACCAAATATGTGTATGTTTGATTTTTTTTATTATTGTTTTAGTTTGAATGGTGTGAAATGGGGGTGATTTGAACTTTTATATTTTTTTATTTTTTATAATTTTAAAAACATTTTTTTCACTTTTGGCATGCTTCAATAGTCTCCATGGGAGACTAGAAGCTGCCATAACCCGATCAGATTTGCTACATACAGGCGATCATCAGATCGCCTGTATGTAGCAGAATTGCTGACTTGCTATGAGCGCCAACCACCAGGCGGTGCTCATAGCAATCCAGCATTGATAACCATAAAGGTCTCCAGGAGGCCTCTGGTTGTGATGCCAACTCATCGGTGACCCACGATTATTTGACGAGGTCACCGGTGGGCGGATTTCAGGCACGATTGCCCGAAGCACATGTTAAATGCATCTGGTTTGACAGTAGCATTTAACGGGTTAATAGCAGCAGGTGGATCATGATTCCACCAGTGGCTATTCTGGGCACATGTCAGCTGTTCAAAGCAACTGACATGTGAAGGGAAAAATGTGGGCTCACCGCCGTAGTCCACATCAAAGGGAGGGAGTCCGACATTGGCGTAAATTTACGCCTGATATCGGAAAGGGGTTAAGCTATTTTCTCGTGGTATGTAAGAAGTATAGAAATTGTATGTGTACTGGATTATCTTATAGCTATTTTATATTAGCAATGACCTGTAAAATAAATTTAATGGTAAGTATATTTGATAGTATTAGTAGTATTATTCTCCTAACACAGGTTTTATTCCTGAGACTGAAACAAGCAATTTCAAAAGGTTCTCATAAAATCTATTTAAAGAATATAGTGAGACATGTTTTAATGTAATTGAAGGACAGGTCTCTCAATCGCTTATGTAGATAACAAAAATAAAAGATTTTTTCTTCGGTACATCATCTTTCTACTCTGTTGCCAAGAAAATAAATTATCTTAAATGTTATTTGTGTCATTTGTGTCATGTATAGTTCTCAGTAAACCATGTGCTTGTCACCATCAATTTATCTTTTTCCAGTTGACAGCTTGAGTAAAAAAATTATCTTTTAATTTAACATAATATGTTTGGAAAACTTACAATGTTTTTCATTCTACTTGAAGCATCAAATCAAGTATTATGGTACTTTTCAGCAATTGTCAGTGCCCCAAGTGTTTCCTTTTTGGTGAAATAGTTCTTATTCAAACTCAATTACCTGTATCACATTAAGGCCACATTCACACGTTCAGTATTTGGTCAGTGTTTTACATCAGTTATTGTAAGCCAAAATCATGAGTGAAAAAGTCAGATGAAAAGTATAATTGAAATATGTGCATCACTTATGCATTTTTGGTTGAATGCTCTTGGTTTTGGCTGAACACGTGAACGTGGTCTACAGGTGTATTCCAGTCTACAAAAATGATCATGTTTCCTGTAAATACGTACTATATGTTAGATCAATTGAGATCCGCTGACCGAAACACAATTGATTGCTCAGTGCTCCTCTATCATCATTCCTTCCATAAATAATGAGAGGAGATGGCTGTCAATTCAACACACCCTCCTCCCACTGTGATATTGTGGAGTACTTCAGAATTTACATGTTTCTCAACAACACAAGCAAAATATTTTTAACACTGCTCTGATTTCATTTAAACATTAAATCCTAATAAGAAACTATATAATTTTAAGGACCATCAGATTCATATTACCATAATGCTACAAAAACAACAAAAACTCTTATTTTATCCCTCGTAGAATTTGTTTTTTTCCTCTTTTTCAGCACAATTTATGGTAATGTGTATGGGCTCACAAAAATAAGCTCCAAATTACTATTTTGATGTAAATACAGAACACAAAATGGAATGCATCGCGTCATACCGTTTTACTTAATTAAAATGAGTAAAAATTAGTTAATAGATATTTTAGTTATTGAATATGCTCATATCAGTTTCACATAGGTATAAATATTTTCTGAAC
>JARQOD010000005.1:241342201-241551217 GCA_033576555.1 Oophaga sylvatica
ACCACTTTAACTCCTCATCTAAAAAATTTTTCTTGCATTATTTCAATGTAGCCTGTGAAACATTAAATATTCTAAAACCTGACTGACTGCATATTATCTTACAACAAAACCCTTGGCTCGTAAGTTTAATAATAAAATATGTCACTGAATTTCAATTGGCCTGAATGGCATTAATTTTACAATAAACAGAAGGTTGGCTAGCAATTCATTTTATAGTTCCTTGGGCAATTGAAATAGTTTTGGCAATTGCGCTGAAAGTTGTTGAATTATATAAAATAGGAATACTAAGGCAATTATTTTTTAGCCTTGGTTGTTCAAAGACATAAAATAAAGAAAAAAAAAATTGGGCGAAAATTTTATTAGTGGATGAAAATTCCCCGTTAAATATTCAGTTCTGCCTAACACTAACCTGTCAACATAGCAAATAATATCTGTTTAAAACAAGGAAATAAATATTAAAAAAAGTGAAATTATAACCATTATTAGAATATATAAACTAGTGTTGATCCAAACTTTTCAGACCTTACAGAATGCCCAATACAACTGAACTCAAATTCCTGACATGTCGGGTTAACCCTTGGAAAACATTATAGATCATGAAAAAATTACATATATTTCAGACAAAATTTACCTTTTAAAAATTTTTTAAAACAGTCTGAAATTTGATTATACCAGAAAGGGGGCAACAAGTTATTACTTTACCCCAAATTCTTTTGGGTTTAATTTAATGTGTCTACAGCAAAGACTACCTTAAGACAAATCCTTTGATCAAACCAAACGTGATTTTGGGTTTGTCTCTTGTTTTCAAACAAAAATTACATTATTGCCTTCCCCTTTAATGCCAGATAATTCCAGACAGCATCTGTGGCCCTTTTATTGTGTATACACAAAGGTTGAAAAATTTGCGCCACAAACCATGCAATTTTGACATACAGTACATCATTTCCGAAAATTTCCCCCCCCAAACAGTTGATTGTTTTTTCTTCGGGTTACTGCCTCTCTGAAATTCAAATGCACAGATTAATAAACTGCTACCTTTTGTTATTTTTTAGCTACACAATACTGTGTTAAAGACAAAATGTTCAATGGTTTTGCTAGCTTAACACTGTTAGCAAGTTGAAAGCCATCAGGAGAAAACATAATTCACAATAGCAAAGTATCACTTAAACCCATCAGAATTATTCATTTTTCAACACTAACCTCCGGAAGGGCTATTTCTACCTAAAATCTTTTGGTCAAAAAGGGGCTAAAATTATTTGTTTTTCCCATAAAAGAAAGCTTTCTTCTGTGTTTGATGCAATGATTATTTTTGGTATGCAATAAATTGATCTTTTTAATACTCCAGTTTTTGTTTTCTTTTTTTGCGAACAATCCTAACTCCAGGGAGAAGGAATGTTTCTAGTTACAGAGCATCTGAGGTTAAGTTGCATATAATATTATTGATGCTGGTTTGGTAGCAAGCTCAATTATTAAACAATGGTAAATTAAATTTCTAATGTTGTTTAGACATCCCCTATTCCCCAATACACAGAACGCAGAACAATGAAATCGCGCAACTTCAAGGGTTGGTGGAATTTTAATTACTTTTCAAGAACCCTTTAGATGCCAATACTTTTGTGAGCTAGAACATGGCTCATATTGATTGTTTTTCAGACTGTTTAAATGAAATGCGCTTATAAAATCTTTTAGCACATTTCTGCTACATTTCATGACTATTACAGTTTCCACAGGAAATGCTGCAGGTTTAGCATAAACATAAGGGACTGGAAAAAAAAAATTAAACAGAAGTATGATGTATAAATATCTCCTTAAAATATTAATGTTTTCAAACTAATTTGCCATGCAAGTTAATCAGATACAAGCTTAAAATTATGTAAGTAATGTTTTATTTGTTTTTATCTTGTGGAAAATATATTAAGAATTCAGATTGATCTTAACAAGCATAGCATTTTAATGGCACCCTCTGTTCATTATTTTTTGTCTTTCCTTAATGTACCTTATTTCTTTCTCATATCTAAGAAACAGAGTACAATTTAAAATTCCATTCTAATCCATGGGACTTGCCAAAACCAGATTACTCCTGCTACAAAGCAGCAAATTTTATGCAAGATGTAGATCATTTTTGTTATCATAAACATCATAATATGGTGTCCCCTTCAATATTATAATCTAAAAATTTTTTTTTTACTTATTGGATTTTATTCATTTACTGGGTTTAGGGGGACCGTGGAAGATCGGGTTCTGGTACCTGACCCAAACTTTATTCCAAAGTTCCATTTAGGTACCCGAAATTCAACCGAGCCCAACCCCAGAAAAACAATGGAGACCAGACTTTTGAATGTCAAAATTATTTTCTCACCGACTTTTCACCTACTCTGACATTACAACGGACTTCAAGGGACACTAAAAGTTTTTACATTTAGCACCAGACGTAACTTCCTTTCAAACGCCAAATGTTTAATTTTTGGGGCCGCCACCCTATTTGTGATACTTATAAAATTCTAATACATAAAATAAAAGTGCTGTTTCGCAATTGACTCACTTCATCACCATAGTCTATGTAGAAAGCCCACTGTTTAAAACTATCTTTTTTATAAATTAAAATGGCATATTCTGAATTTTTATTTTTAATATAACTTTTTGTTAGGAATACGCTGTCATTGTAAGCAAATTGGATGGTAATATAAGAAAATCTTAACCACCAATGTAGCCAATATTCTATTGTTCCAAATTTATATAAAATAAGGAAGAAATAGTCTGAAAACCCAGTCATTTTGTTTTCCTTACACTACAAGAATGGAAGTTGAAAGGGACCCCTGGGTCATCTGGTCCAACCCCCTCTCAAAAACGGATTCACTTAAATCATCCCAAGAGATTCGCCAGCCTCTGTTTTAAGACTTCCATTAAGGAAACTCACCACCTCCGTGGCAGCCTGTTCCCCTCATTGATCACTCAACTGTCAAAAAGTCTCTTCTAAATCTAATCTGTTCTCCTCCCCTTATTTCTCCCATTGCTTCTAGTCTTTCCTTGTGCAAATGAAAAAAGATGATCCTTCTACAAGTGAAAAATACCTTGAATATTGTAGACAGCTATTAAGTCTCCTCTCAGTCTTCTTTTTTGCAAGCTGAACATTCCCAAATCCTGTAACCGTTCCTCATAGGACATGGTTTGCAGACAGGACACCATTCTGTTGCTCTTCTCTGAACTTGCTCCAGTTTGTTGATATCTTTTTAAAATGTGGTGCCCAAAACTGGACACAGTATTCCAGATGAGGTCTGACCAAAGAGGAGTAGAGGGCAATAATGACTTCACATGATCTACTGTCATGGCCAAAAGTTTTGAGAATGACACAAATATTATTTTTTACAAAGTCTACTGCTTCACTTTTTCTAATGGCAATTTGCATATACTCCCAGATGTTATAAAGAGTGATCAGCTTAACAGCAATTACTTGCAAAGTCAATATTTAGCAAAAGAAAATGAACTTTATCCTCCAAAACACATTTCAAAAATCATTGCAGCACTGCCTTAAAAGGTCAGCTAACCTCTTTTCAGTGATTGCTCCATTAAAAACAGGTGTGGGTGTTGATGAGGACATGGCTGGAGATCAATCTGTCATGATTAAGTAAGAATGACACTACTGGACACTTTAAAAGGAGGCTGGTGCTTGGCATCATTGTTTCTCTTCTGTTAACCATGGTTATCCTAAAGAAACACATGCAGTCATCATTGCAATGCACAAAAATGGCCTAACAGGGAGAGTATCGCAGCTAGAAAAAATTGCACCTCAGTCAACAATCTATCGCATCATCAAGAACTTCAAGGAGAGAGGTTCCATTGTTCCCAAAAAAGGCTTCAGGGCGCCCAAGAAAGACCAGCAAGCACCAGGACCGTCTCTTAAAAGTGTTTCAGCTGCGGGTTTGGGCTACCAGCAGTGCAGAGCTTGCTCAGGAATGGCAGCAGGCAGGTGTGAGTGCATCTGCACGCACTGTGAGGCGGAGACTCTTGAAGAAAGGCCTGGTCTCAAGGAGGGCAGCAAAGAAGCCATTTCCCTCTCCAGAAAAAACATCATGGACAGACTGATATTCTTCAAAAAGTACAGGCAGTGGACTGCTGAGGACTGGGGTAAAGTTATTTTCTCTGATGAATCCCCTTTTCGATTGTTTGGGACATCAGGAAAACGCCTCATTCGGAGAAGACAAGGTGAGCGCTACCACCATCTTGTCTCATGCCAACTGTTAAGCATCCTGAACCATTCATGTGTGGGTTGCTTCTCAGCCAAGGGAATCGGCCTCTCACAGTCTTGCCTAAAAACACAGCCATGAAGAAAGAATGGTACCAGAATGTCCTCCAAGAGCAACTTCCCCCCAACCCTCCAAGAGCAGTTTGGCGATCTACAATGCCTTTTCCAGCATGATGCCATAAAGCAAAGGTGATAACTAAATGGCTCAGGAACAAAACATAGAGATTTTGGGTCCATGGCCTGGAAACTCCCAGATCTTAATCCCATTGAGAACTTGTGGTCAATCATCAAGAGATGGGTGGACAAACAAAAACCTAAAAATTCTGACAAAATGAAAGCATTGATTGTGCAAGAATGAACTGCTATCAGTCAGGATTTTGGTCCAGAAGTTGATTGAGAGCATGCCAGGGAGAATTGCAGAGGTCCTGAAGAAGAAGGGTCAACACTGCAAATATTGACTTGCTGCATTAACTCATTCTAACTGTCAATATAAGCTTTTGTTACTCATATGTTTGCAATTATTATATTTCTGTCTGTGATAAAAACATCTGTCAAACACACATAAAAACAGAGGGCAGCAGATCATGTGAAAATATAATATTTGTGTCATTCTCAAAACTTTTGGCCATGACTTTTTTTTGTGTATTGTCTATGGAGGTAGCTGCTCCTGGTTTGCACCTAATTCACACTAGTCTGGAGTGCCAGTCAGTTTTCTTTTACTACTGTAGACAGTATGCTTCTGTTAATACATCCCAAAATGTGTTTGCCTTTTTTGCTGCTGCATCACACTGTTTTACTCATGTTCAGTCTGTGATCTATTAATATACCCAAGTCTTTTTCACATGTGCTGTTGCTTAGCCCTATTCCTCCCATTCTGTATATGCTTTTATCATTTTTATTTCCCAGATGTAGTACTTTGCATTTTTCCCTGTTAAAAACCATTCTATTAGTTGCTGCCCACTTCTCAGTTTATTTATATCTTTTTGAATTCTCTCTCTCTTTTCTCTAGTATTATCTATCCCTCCTAGCTTTTTGTCATCAGCAAATTTAATCAGTTTACCCTCAATTCCTTCATCTAAATCACTGATAAAGATGTTGAACAATACAGGGCCCAAGACAGAGCCCTGTGGTACCCCACTTGATACATTCTTCCAACTGGTGTGCAGCCATTTACTACCACTCTTTGGGTCCTATCTTTAAGCAGTTATGAATCCACCTAACAGTTGCCTTGTCCATTCCATACTTAGTCATTTTTTCATTAAGGATTGTGTGAGATACTTTGTCAAATGCTTTGCTGAAGTCAAGATATAATATATCTCATTTCCCTGATCCACCCAGTCAGTGATTCTGTCATAGATGGAAATTAAATTAGTCTGACATGACTTATTAGTTTTTCAAACCCATGCTGACTCTGGTTAAGCATTATCTCCTTACCAATCTATGTCTTTTTTATGGTGTCAGAGTACAAACAAGCCCTGTGCATAGTCCAATAGGCCCATCTGCCTGCTTTCATTGCTATAGACAGTGTAAGACAGTATAACACATAACTTCATGGAATGACTACACATATAGTTTCTATTTTTAATTATAGATACACATAGCTTGGCATTGAAGTTGTATGCACAAAAGTAGAAGCTATCTCTTAAATAAGAAAACATTAAATATTGCTGTTTGCAACTTTTAGGAAAATACACGTCAACGGATCTGAAAGTAGCAAAAAGACAAATACAGATAGTACAGACCTCTCTCAGTCAATCGATAGCTTCTCGATACTGCACCATTTTTTATGGTATAGCTGTAGCAGTGATGTCACAAAGACAGCACGGATTACAAATGCAGCCGGTCAAAATCAACAGCAGCTTGCTCCATCAATAACAGCAGAGCCTCTGAGCTCAGTGATTAGCTGCAGTGGTGATGCATGCTATAGTTGTGACATCATCATTGCAATCAAAACACAGACACCAAAGGAGCAATCAGAAGCTAGAGTTGGATGGATAGATGGGAGGTGAGTACTATATTTATTTGATTTATGTATTACTAATCTGATCAGTTGATGTCTACTTTTGTTAAAGTGGAAAATGCCTTTTAAACCCTTTAACGACCCGAGGTATTTTTGTTTTTTTCTTTTTCATTTCTTGCTCCCCTTCTTCCCAGAGCCATAACTTTTATTTTTTGGTAAAAATGGCCATGTGAGGCTTGTTTTTTGCGAGAATGAGTTGTACTTTTGTACGACATCATTGGTTTTACCATGTCATGTACTTAAAAATAGGAAACAAATTACAAGTGTAGTGAAATTGCAGAAAAGTACAATCCCACACTTGCTTTTGTTTTTGTTTATTGCTAAGTTCACTAAATGCTAAAGCTGACCTGTCATTATAATTCTACAGGTCATTATGAGTTCATAGACACCAAACATGACTAGGTTATTTTTTTATCTAAGTGGTGAAAAAAGAACCAAACTTTAAAAAAAAAAAAAATTGCGCCATTTTCTGATACCCTTAGCGTCTCCATTTTTTTATCTCGGGTTGAGTGAGGGCTAATTTTTTGCATGCTAATCTGAAGTTTTTATTGATTCCATTTTGGTGCAGATAGGATCTTTTGATCGCCCGTTGTTGCATTTTAGGCCTCATACTCACTGGCTGGAAAAAAATCGGTCCGTTTTCTGCAGGAAAAAAACGGTACATTTGTTGTAAAAAGTCATGCGATTTTGATGCGATTTTAAATCGCACCATGCGTTTTCTGTCAGTTTTCCATCAGTTTTCCATCTGTATGCAATGCGATTTTAACATGAAGTTTTACATAGAGCAGTTATCTCTATGTAAAAAGTCATGTAAAAATCACATTGTAACAAAAAAATTTTCACAAAAAGCAAATAATTATATATATATATATATTATATATATATATATATACATCTAATATATATATAATATATATATAGGTCATACACTTCTACATAGTATAATAGCCGCTAATTCATCCCTGGCATTACTGTAAAATCACACTGACAGCTTTAATAAAGAATAGAAACAAATACATATACACATATAGAATACATATATATATATATATATATATATGTAATTGTGACATTTATATATACATATATTTATAGTTCCTAGACTTCTACATACTGTAATAGCCGCTAATTCAATTGCCGGCTTTTGTGAAATCACAGAAGCCGACATGAAATGATACATTGTTTACACAGTTAACCATGTCATTTCCTGTATTTTGATATATGGTTTGAACTTACAATTACATGAGTGTATTTGTGCAAAATTTCAGACATGTAGGGGTTATTTAAAGGTGTAAATTCGTTGAAAAAAAATGCGTGGGCTCCCGCTGTATTTTCTCCACCAGACAGACAAAGCCAGCGAGTGGGGGCAGATAATAAAAGCCTAGGGAGGGTACATTTTTTTTGTGCCCCCCTGGCTACTAACATCTGCCCCCAGACATCCCAGAAAGGGCAAATCTATAATTAGATTCGCCCTTTCTGGCACTTTGCCCGTCTATTCCCATTGCCCTGTAGCGGTGGCGAATGGGTTAATAAGGCGTTAATGTCACCTTAGTATTGAAAGGTGACCTTAAGGCAGGTTAATAATTGAGAGCTGTCAATTAGACAACTATCAATTATTAATCCTATTGTATGATACAAAAATCAAACACACACAGTTTAATAAAAAATAAGTTTAATGAAATAATCACACAGTTTTTGACCATATTTTATTTTCCTGCTAAAACCATTTCCTGTAATAAAAATAAAATAAAAAAGCAAAATTATCCTTACCAATCCTATGTACAGTCAGGTCCCACGGTGTAATCCATCAGAAAGGGTTAACAGGTTACAGCTTGCAGAAAGCTAATGCTGTCTCCAAGTTGTAACCCCATGAATGAATCAGCTACTCTCCCAGTGAAAGGAGAGGAATAGATTCATGAATGGAGCTTAATTGATTTATTGGCACTTTAACTTCAGTGACCTGACCTAACGTGAAAGTGGGACACAATCAATTAAGCTTCATTCATTAATCACATCCTCTCCTGTCGGCAGGAGATAAGCTCATTCATTCAGGAGCTATCAGCTGAGCACGCAGGATTACTTGCGCTGCTTATCTGATTGCTAGTTAACCCTTTGTGAAGGATTACATCGTGGGACGTGACAGATCGTCAGATAGGTAAGAATAATGTTGTTTTATTATTTTATATTTATTTTAGAAGAACAAGGGCTTCGAACGGATTAAGAGTGAAATAAAAGATGGTCAAAAATATGTGTTTTGATTTCATTAAAATTATTTATTCTTAAAGTGTTTTTGTGTTTTTTTATTTACTTCAATAGGATTAATAATTGATAGTTGTCTAATTGACAGCTCTCAATTATTAACCTGCCTTAAGGTCACCTTTCAATACTAAGGTGACATTAATGCCTTATTAACCCATTCGCCACTGCTACAGGGCAATGGGAATAGACGGGCAAAGTGCCAGAAAGGGCAAATCTAATTATAGATTTGCCCTTTCTGGGGTGTCTGGGGGCAGATGTTAGTAGCCAGGGGGGGCACAAAAAAAATGTACCCTCCCTAGGCTATTATTATCTGCCCCCACTCGCTTGCTTTGTCTGTCTGGTGGAGAAAATACAGCGGGAGCCCAAGCATTTTTTTTCAACGAATTTACACCTTTAATTAACCCCTACATGTCTGAAATTTTGTACAAATACACTCATGTAATTGTAAGTTCAAACCATATATCAAAATACAGGAAATGACATGGTTAACTGTGTGGAAACAATGTATCATTTCATGTCGGCTTCTGTGATTTCACAAAAGCCGGCAATTGAATTAGTAGCTATTACAGTATGTAGAAGTGTAAGAACTATAAATATATATATATATATATGTATGTGTTACAATGACATGTATATACTGTATATGTATTCTATCTGTATGTATCTAGTGTTTTGTGAGCTGTCAGTGTGATTTTACAGTAGCCGGGGATGAATTGCCGGATTTTCAAAGGATACTGGTGCATATAAATTGGACAGCACGTGCATGGTGCGAGTGCTGTTCGTTTTTTAATCGCACCCATTGACTTGCATTGGCGATTTTCATCCCAAAATCGCATCAAATCGCAGCAAGCTGCGATTTTTTTCTCACACCAATATCTGATGAGAAAAAAAATCGCTAATGAGAACTCACCTATTGACTAACATTGGTCAGATTTGCATCCGATTTTTTATCGTTTGATTTTCATCCGTTATCGGCACCAGTGAGTATGAGGCCTTAATGCAATGTCGCGTCGACCAAAAAAACATAATTCTGACGTTTTGACTTTTTCTCGCTATGCGTTTATCGATCAGGTTAATCCTTTTTTCATTGATAAATCAGGCGATTCTGAACTCGTCGATACCAAATATGTGTATGTTTGATTTTTTTTATTATTGTTTTAGTTTGAATGGTGTGAAATGGGGGTGATTTGAACTTTTATATTTTTTTATTTTTTATAATTTTAAAAACATTTTTTTCACTTTTGGCATGCTTCAATAGTCTCCATGGGAGACTAGAAGCTGCCATAACCCGATCGGATTTGCTACATACAGGCGATCATCAGATCGCCTGTATGTAGCAGAATTGCTGACTTGCTATGAGCGCCAACCACCAGGCGGTGCTCATAGCAATCCAGCATGATAACCATAAAGGTCTCCAGGAGACCTCTGGTTGTGATGCCAACTCATCGGTGACCCACGATTATTTGACGAGGTCAGAGTGGGCGGATTTCAGGCACGATTGCCCGAAGCACATGTTAAATGCAGCTGGTTTGACAGTAGCATTTAACGGGTTAATAGCAGCAGGTGGATCATGATTCCACCAGTGGCTATTCTGGGCACATGTCAGCTGTTCAAAGCAACTGACATGTGAAGGGAAAAATGTGGGCTCACCGCCGTAGTCCACATCAAAGGAAGGGAGTCCGACATTGGCGTAAATTTACGCCTGATATCGGAAAGGGGTTAAGCTATTTTCTCGTGGTATGTAGGAAGTATAGAAATTGTATGTGTACTGGATTATCTTATAGCTATTTTATATTAGCAATGACCTGTAAAATAAATTTAATGGTAAGTATATTTGATAGTATTAGTAGTATTATTCTCCTAACACAGGTTTTATTCCTGAGACTGAAACAAGCAATTTCAAAAGGTTCTCATAAAATCTATTTAAAGAATATAGTGAGACATGTTTTAATGTAATTGAAGGACAGGTCTCTCAATCGCTTATGTAGATAACAAAAATAAAAGATTTTTTCTTCGGTACATCATCTTTCTACTCTGTTGCCAAGAAAATAAATTATCTTAAATGTTATTTGTGTCATTTGTGTCATGTATAGTTCTCAGTAAACCATGTGCTTGTCACCATCAATTTATCTTTTTCCAGTTGACAGCTTGAGTAAAAAAATTATCTTTTAATTTAACATAATATGTTTGGAAAACTTACAAAGTTTTTCATTCTACTTGAAGACATCAAATCAAGTATTATGGTACTTTTCAGTAATTGTCAGTGCCCCAAGTGTTTCCTTTTTGGTGAAATAGTTCTTATTCAAACTCAATTACCTGTATCACATTAAGGCCACATTCACACGTTCAATATTTGGTCAGTGTTTTACATCAGTTATTGTAAGCCAAAATCATGAGTGAAAAAGTCAGATGAAAAGTATAATTGAAATATGTGCATCACTTATGCATTTTTGGTTGAATGCTCTTGGTTTTGGCTGAACACGTGAACGTGGTCTACAGGTGTATTCCAGTCTACAAAAATGATCATGTTTCCTGTAAATACGTACTATATGTTAGATCAATTGAGATCCGCTGACCGAAACACAATTGATTGCTCAGTGCTCCTCTATCATCATTCCTTCCATAAATAATGAGAGGAGATGGCTGTCAATTCAACACACCCTCCTCCCACTGTGATATTGTGGAGTACTTCAGAATTTACATGTTTCTCAACAACACAAGCAAAATATTTTTAACACTGCTCTGATTTCATTTAAACATTAAATCCTAATAAGAAACTATATAATTTTAAGGACCATCAGATTCATATTACCATAATGCTACAAAAACAACAAAAACTCCTATTTTATCCCTCGTAGAATTTGTTTTTTTCCTCTTTTTCAGCACAATTTATGGTAATGTGTATGGGCTCACAAAAATAAGCTCCAAATTACTATTTTGATGTAAATACAGAACACAAAATGGAATGCATCGCGTCATACCGTTTTACTTAATTAAAATGAGTAAAAATTAGTTAATAGATATTTTTAGTTATTGAATATGCTCATATCAGTTTCACATAGGTATAAATATTTTCTGAACATTAAAAAAAACATGGGCTTTATTAAGGTCACCTGCTAATTTTGTATTCCCTCTGTTTTGAAAAATGTAAGCTCCTTTTGAATCAGTACACTTTGCCTTTAGATTAATGAAAAACATGTGGAAATGAGCTCATTTTGACACACGCCATTTATAATTTGTGCTACAAAAACATTAGGCTGTGACTTTTTTGCAATGTTTGAAGTCAAATTCAGATCCAGCAAATTATGCAAATGGTATCTATTCTTTCCAAGCATTGAAAATTTAATGTCAGGAAATGCATATTTTAACATCTATTAGTTGCTAGCTCACTTTTCAAAATAAAACTGTACATATATTTGTGGCTTGAATAATATTTACAGTTAGATTTATTAACAATTTAATACCAAATATTAAAATTGTAAATTATGTGACAAAAAACGATACTGGGGTCATGTAATATATGTAATACATGTTTTATTTTAAAGTATATGGTATGGCAGTCAACATTATGACATCAAAAGTTTTTTCAGGCTAAGGCTCAAGCACATAAATACACAATTACATACAAGCTCTTGGTAAGAACTGTAATAAGGTGCCATAGACAATATTTCAATAAGCCTAATATTTCAAACAAAAGCATATGATGGTTCCTACTGTTGGATTTTGTTTAAATTTGACAATAAATCAACAATACTTAATAAAATATCATACCAAGATATTTCACCCTATTAAGGTGTTCAATAACAGTGTCCAAAGTACTTTCTAGCAAAGTAAAATAAATAGGCAAATGGAGAACTGCTCTGAATGAATAAATGTAAAGTAACTGATACAATAAGGCGACAGTACTTTTTGGATTCTCAAATATATGCATCCAAAGCCTGTTTTGGTAGAAAGAGAACAGATTAATGGCAAAATAATATTTCAGTATTTTTTCTCTCTAATCTATGCTTTAAAAATCTAACTCTAAACACATAGGTGAACTACAATATCTTCCACATATTAGAGTTGGTCTTACATTGATAATATAATGCTTACATTGGGTTTTTAAAATTGACCTAAAAAGTTTTTGGACTCTTGAATGAATACACTCTACTTGACCTAAAGGGATAGCTTACTAAATACACTATCACCAATCCATAGGTTCTAGCAATTGGGACCCTTGCTCTTAGGATTATTGAGCGTCCAAAATCCCCATTTAAACAGAATGGGAGTGTGCATACAAGATACTCACTCCATTAACTTACATGGGACTTAGAGAAAATTTTCATCTGTTCTATAAAAGGAAATGGAACATCTGTCAAATATGTGAACTGCCACTTTATTCATGCTGAGGACTTTGGAACTCCTGTTCTTGGAATCAGTGTAGTTGAAGAAGTTGGTCCCCCAATGATCATATATTTATCACCTACAAATCATAAATATGTGTAGTGGGAACATGTAGAATTATTGTTTATAACACAATAAAGTTGATATGTCAGAGGTCCCATAGGTGATAAATATGCTGGGGATGTTAATATGGCTAAGAGCTTCCTCAATATTACATGAATTATTACAATAAAATAAAAATGTAGACATGTCAACTATTAACAATAATATTATTCATGAGGAAAGACCCAGTACAAAAGATTTAAATAATAAAGAGTACAATGTTAGCCTAATCATTTTTATTTAATTGACTTATTTTATTTATTTCCTTTTTCTTTTTTTGTAGCACTATTATTTTCCACCGCACTTTACAGACATCTTCATCACTGTCCCCATTGGGGCTCACAATCAGTATGTGTTTGGAGTAGTTAATCACTACATGTTGATCATGTTTAAAATCAAAACTAGGGCTCAAAAAACTCAGAGGCAAGGTGTTAGGCATCGGGTGACAGCGTTGTCTGAACCTGGATCCGAGGAGTCTGTGGTCTCCCATCCAAAGCAGATGCTGCTCAGCTTCACTGTCTATCCCAATGTCTAGCCAATACCCAAGAGGCACAAATAGTTACTTGGGTCTTTGTTCATAGTAGCTTTAAACCTAGGTTACGGAACAAGAAAAGGCTGTCCCAAGCCTTAGTCCAGAAATGCCTGCACTGAGAATGTCTGTGACATGGCGAGCCATGATTGATGCTTAATGTCAGCTGATCCTCTGACCTGGCATCGCCAGATTGGTCACGGATGACGTCATCGGTGATGCGATTGACGAGATGGCTGGGTGTGGAGCTTAGCCCTTAAATAGCTTGTCTGTCCACGGTGCGGCGCGGTCAGATCATACTAAAATAGGCAGTTCTCATGTGTGGACGTACCAGAATCTGGGCTTCACGTGCTCTCTAGCTTTGCTCTCCGGGACCTGCCGATGCCAGAGTATGCTCGGCTAATTATCACAGGTCCTTTAGGCAGGTTCAGCTTATGCCAGGCAGGTAGCCAATGTGGCACCATCATGCTACAAATATAGGGTAGATATACACCCTGAGCAGACTGCGGGGCGCGTAACCTGTAGCTAACGTGATGTAGTCCTGCTACGAATATAGGGTAGCTATACACCCTGAGCAGACTACGTGGCGCATAATCTGGGCATCGCCTGCCAAGCTGAATAGAGAGTTGCTCAGCCCGGTCTCACGCCGGCTGGTAGCACGTAGGCCTGGCGTCAGTCGCACGCACTTCCTAGTGGCTGGCACATAGCTTCTGTGCAGTCAACAGGGCTACGTCTATACCAGCTTGCAGCACATAGTGCAAACCTAATATCTGGCAAGTGGCTTCTGTGCCATTAACAGGACTACATCTACGCCAGTTGATAGCACATCTCCCGTAACGTTAACGGAGATAGTGCCAATTCTACATCTCCCCTAGTGTGAATTAACACAGGCGAGATCTAATGTTAGTTTTCTGTCATCAGTTTGACCCTCATACTCTAAGGGTGTTCGGCAGCAGTGAACATAAACTGCATCGCGGACCCCGGGATCAGTTGCAATCCATTATATAATAAAGCTGTTGCAACCGAGCTCTTAACACAAGGTATGTTGAGTATATAGTTATTACCTAAGCTGCATATGGATTGTACTACCTGTCTACCTCACATATGCGCTTGACGTGTGATTTGTCGTTGCATCCTCAAGGGACGGAACAATCTCCAAAGGATTATCGACAATCCTGCTATATATAATGTATATATAATTATATGTACACAATTCCACATTAATTTATTTTATCATTGACAAAAGGAGAAAATATGCAACTTGATATATTCATTTTTCCCCTATCAGCATAATGCTAATTAATTAAACGTTGTCCCTAGGCATATATTATAAGTGTTCTGCCACCCAGAAGAATTATCTTGAAGAATCCAACAGGTTAATATAGCATTATTTTAATCTAAATGTCTTTAGGGTGGTAATGGTAAAAGATGAGAAATTAAATTCTAAAAATATATAGAACTAAAATTAATATTTATAAAGACCATTAGGAGATAAAAGAGCCTCAGGAGAAATTCTAACTTACATTTCTTTGTCATGATATGCATCATGCTGAGTATGGTGTCAGATGCTACTTCACTGTCCTACTTAATCACATTATATGGACTTGAAGTCCTTATAAAAGTGCATGCAAGCATTTAGAAATAGAGATGCTACACTAGAAAAAATACTTTCAGGAGTGTAAAAGTCAATCTATATGTGCTAAAGTAGATAAACTCCTTATGATGTACAGAAATGCTAATGTCAAATTTAATTGGGTTATTGAATGTGACAAATCCTTATCGGTCAAATGTAAAATTAAAAGGGCCTTACTAATAGTGAAGAAAAAATTCCCACTAAGACTCTTCTGTAGGAATGTTAGTTAATAAAAACACTTCTAATAAGTTATTGTTATTTATCGTACACTTGTAATAATTTATAGATTAAAGACATTTTTGGATATTTTATAGTATCACATGTTCAGTAGTGTATCAAAGGCAACTTCTTAACACCAAGCTTGGAGAACTTCAAACTTTAGAAATTAGGAAATCAGTTAGTCGTGAATCGAATTTCTGTCAAATTTTAGGAATTTGAGATTCTATTCACATGTAATGCCTAAAATGGCTGCACTATTTCACACATTATAGAAGAAAGAAGGCTCAAATGACATCAGACATGACTGGGCAGGCGCCCTCATAAGTCCAACTTTTAAATCACATGGTATAGCACAACCAATCAGGGGCAATACATGTATAAAAACAGAGGCAGGGAATGCAGTAGCGAGATTTTAATTTGCCAAATCAAGCAGATTTTATGTTATTAAACCAACATCAAATATAAAGACTAAAAATAAAGCAGGCTAACCCATAGTATCTTTGTAACTTACAATTAGGTAACCATAAACGCTGCCTAGAGACAAATGAAACAACCTAATCCACTGTTAGGCCTGTTTCATATATTCGTGAAAAATGGGCCGTTTTTTTGATCAAAAGACATGACTTAACTGCAGACTCCCCTGAAATGAGCTTATTACTTAATATATGCCAGTTAGATCAGATAGAGAGGCCCAGCAGCCAGTCTGAGTCTTCTGATGCAAGAATTGTGCATGTTTCATGGATGTTTGCAACCAGCCTTAAGTAGTATATAGAGCACTGTAGAAAGTTTAATACCCTTTAGGTTACAAGGACATAATGGGTTAAACTGCTTTACTTTTAATTTTCATAGTGTGTGTGTTTAATAATAACATTAATAAAGCTATATTAACAAAATCTAGTGTCTGCCAAAGGAAAGTATAATTTACATTTGTCAAGTTTTTGACTATTGGAATATGAGGCAATTAGCACTTGTCTCATATGGTTTTTGCCTTCCACTGGATCAGCATGTTAGGTAATAGGTTGAACACGATGGACTTATATCTACCTTCAACCTTAAAACTATGAAGCTATAAATATTTTTATTAGTATTAGCATTAGCATTTATTAGGTTCTTCCCTATTAGTATAAATCTGTAAAAGGACACAAAGCTCAATGTGCAAACATTTTTATTAAAGGTCTAAAAGCAGATAGTGCTTCTGGCTAAGGAGGGATTAGTGACCAACGATAGTTCATGTAGATTTGATAGATTCTATAATGAAGGCATAATTGAAAATGCTTCTAAGCCCTTCATATAAAATGTGTCCATATCACAGTTGGAGAAGTTAGCTTAATCTTTTTACCTTTTGATCACTACAATTTTCGACTACTCATAAAATTTACAAAGAACAGCTCATACTCCAAGAAGTTTTTCTCTACCCTACCACAGTAACTGTTTTGTTGTGGATATCTAATGATAATGCCCACTAAGAACCTATATACATTTTTTTGCCAATTTTCATGTTGTTTTATGCTTTTCTGCTTGGGCTCTTGTCACAGCTATAATTTCTTCTTCAAGTTCCTCTGCTCCCTTCTGACTACATTTTCCAGCCACCCTTGTGCTAGGCTGCAAGCCACCTGAAACGCAGTGAGATTCACCCCACAAATCCACCCCAGCTCAATCTTCGTGCTCTCAAGCAGCCTCAGAACAATCTTCTGTGCATTACACTACTTCAGGCAAATATATCACTTTTACAGTATATACAGGTGCATCTCACAAAATTAGAATATCATCAAAAAGTTAATTTATTTCAGTTCTTCAATACAAAAGTGAAACTCATATATTATATAGAGTCATTACAAGCAGAGTGATGTATTTCAAGTGTTTATTTCTGCTAATGTTGATGATTATGGCTTACAGCCAATGAAAGCCCAAAAGTCTTTATCACAGTAAATTAGAATACTTTATAACACCAGCTTGAAAAAATGATTTCAAAATCCAAAATGTTGGCCTACTGAAATGTATGTTCAGTAAGTGCAATCAATACTTGGTCGGGGCTCCTTTGGCATCAATTACTGCATCAATGCGGTGTGGCATGGAGATGATCAGGTTTTTTTGATAGCAGCATTCAGCTCATATGCATTGTGGGGTCTGGTGTCTCTCATCTTCCTCTTTACAATTTCCCATAGATTAACTATGGGTTTAAGGTCAGGAGAGTTTGCTGGCCAATCAAGCACAGTGATACTGTTGTTTTTAAACCAGGTATTGGTACTTTTGGCAGTGTGGACAGGTGCCAAGTCCTGCTAGAGAATGACATTTCCAACTCCAAAAAGCTTGTCGGCAGGGGAAACCATTAAGTGCTCTAAAATTTCCTGGTAGATGGCCGTGCTGACTTTGGTCTTGATAAAACACAGTGTACCTATACCAGCAGATGACATAGCTCCCCAAACCATCACTGATTGTGGAAACTTCACACTAGACTTCAAGCAGCTTGGATTGTCTGTCTATCCACTCTTCTTACAGACTCTGGGACTTTGATTTCCAAGGTCTAGTGTGAAGTATCCACAATCAATGATAGTTTGGGGAGCCAAACACCATTAATTATAATAAATAATCTATTTTATTCTTGTGAATTTCCTACTAATTAATATATGTCAGCGTAAATTATCATACATTGATATTAGAGCTGCAGAACAAAAATACAGTTGTATTAGCTCTGCATTTTTCATTTAAATGTAACCTTTATATAGCATGGAAATGATAGGTTAATACACAAATATTTAAAGGTGTTGACTAGTGATTAGCGAACGTTCTCGCCACTACTCGTTGCTCGCCCGAGTATCATGGTTCTCGGTCTACTCGGCGAGCACCGAGCATTCCCGGGATTACTCGGCGGGAACTCGGGTCTCCAGCCAGCATTTTTGGTGGACTTTACAGACCCAATCACAATGCAGGGGTTGTCTGCCAGGCAATGAAACGCCACAGCCATCTTTAGTGTGGTCGTGCAGTGATTGGCTGGCCGCACAGCATCATCAGGGGTTTAAGAGACCAGACGCCACCCTGCTCGCTGCATTCAGCTCCAGATTGAGATAGTGTAGAGAGAGCTGCTGCCAAGAACAGGTCAGATTTGATGATTTCCTAGTCAGTGTGGGGTCTACCATCCTATACTACTCAAATCCAGATAAACCAACAGTCCTTCCAAGGACTAATTCCAGAGTATATAGATTCCAGTGTTAGGTAGGCAGGGGAGTGTACTTCACTCTATACAAATCAGTGCAAGGCCTGCAGGCACTGTATGTGTGTACATAGATCATTGCATTCATCAAGAGGGTCCATTCCCTTCGTGTGTTCTGGTGCTGCTGCTGCTACCTGTAGGATATATTGGCTGTATATAGCTGACCCAGGTGTAATTGGAATACAGGCCACACATGTTTCAGTGTGGTATCTCCATGCCAGCTCTATCTGTGCGTGCTGAAAGTTTGGCCAGTTTTTGCCAGTTTTATTTTTTTGTGCTGGGTGTCACTGTACTTATAAACACCAGTATTTAGCCCCCCGAAAAAAACAGAGCCACACATGTTTTGGTGTGGTATCTCCGTGCCAGCTCATATCTGTGCGTGCTGTAAGTTTGGCCAGTTTACGCCACTTTTATGTTTTTGGCCTGGGTGTGACTGTAGTTATATACAGCACTATGTTGCATTATTTTACAAAACAGGCCACATTTTACGGTGGGGTCAATCTGTGACACGCCTCATACATCTGTGTGCAAAAAATTAAAGCATTTTAGGCCTAACTTCCTTTTTTTGGGCAGTCTGTCACTCTAGTTATATCCAGCAGTCTTTTTTATCCAAAAAATAAAAAAAAATTGTGCAGTCTTTTATCTCAGGCTGAGGCCTGGTGTATCTGTGGTGGAAAAATCTTTTCTTCGCAGGCATACGTTGCATAGTTCTGTCTGCTTGACTTCTCTACTCATTTTTTATTGTTTTCAAAACGTAACAAAAAACATAACCAAAAAAATTAATACAGTCTGTTATCTCAGGCTAAGGCCTGGTGTATCTGTGGTGGAAAAATCTTTGCTTCGACAGGCATATCCTATCACACACACTAAAAGTGTTAATTAGGTTACATTAGCAAAATCTATCTAAAAAGTCACAGTGATACTATTTTTATTAATAATAATAATAATAATAATAATAATAATAATTATGGGTGGCCATGCTGTTGGTGCAATTTAGCTGAACAGGGGCCCAAGAGGTAAGAGGGCTCCATTCTACTTAAAAATCACCAAACAGCTTATGCTACAAATACATTATTGGAATGCAAAAGAACCAAATTGTGTTTTTGCACATACACCCTATTTGGTATCTGCTCTGACACTAGCTGAATGTAAAGAATATGTGGACCCTGAGCAGAGCAGGTAACAGCTGATCGGTGGGGGTTCCTAGGGATGGGTCATCAATACATTAGTCCCAGTCAATCGACTTATTCTTGGCATGATTGGCACATTAAAGATGTTAAATTTTAATAAAAAAACTTTATTATATCAACTTTTATATAGCAAAAGTAGTGTAAAAAAGCTTCAAAAAGTTGTAGGTTTTTTTACACTGTGGAGTTGCTCAAAATTTTAGCAACTTTTGCAATTTTCACGTCAGTTTGAACCAGCTCTGTCAAAATGGGTGGAGCTTGACCACTCCCACCCATCAAATTAATTAATAACACATGTAGCATTTCTGTCGAAGCACATGTCACTCAGTGGATGCGCCATCTTCATTATTAAATTCAACTCATTGCACTCCAGTGAGCCCTTCATTAAAACTAACATGCGCTATGCTAGTCTTAACCCCTTCATAACTGGTTGATTTTCGGATTTTTTGCTTTCGTTCTTTTCTTTTTTCTCCTCTTCTTCCAAGAGCCAAAACTTTTTAATTTGTCTTTCACAAGGGCATATGAGAGCCTGTGTTTTGCTAGATGAGTAGTGCTTTTGAATGACATAATACATTTTATTATGTTATGCACTATAAAGTGGAAAAAAATTCGAAGTGGTTTAAAACTGCAAAAAATGTGAAATTTCACAGCTTTTTTTTTTATTTTATTTATCATGTTCTCTGTAAGTTAAAACTGATATGGCAATAAGATTCTCAGGTGAGTATCATTATGCAGATTCCGAACATGAATAGTTTTTTTTTTATTTAAGTGGTAAAAAAAATAAAGAAATTTTGTCTGCACTTTGCAAGACTAATAACGCAGTTAATTTTCGAGATATGAGGCTGTGTGAGGGCATTTTTTCTGTCCTGAGCTAATGTTTTAGTGATACCATTTTGGCATAAATACAATGTTTTGATCGCCTCTTGCATTTCCATTTTATTGCAATATTGCAGCAGCTAAAAAATGTAATTCTGGAGTTTCATTTTTTCTCTCGTTATGCTGTTTACAGATCAAATTAATTTAATTCATATTTTGATAGATCAGACTTTTACAAATGCAGCAATATCAACTCTGTTTTTATTTTTTAATTGTTTTATTTTTAATGAGGCAAAAGGGGTGATTTGAACTTTTTTTTTTTTTTTTTTACTGTATTTGTTAGACCCTTTAGAGTACTTGAAACTACTTTACATATAAGTGCATCAGGATTGTATAGCTAAAATCACAATCTCCTAAGAATGCTAGTTAAATACTGGCTTTCACAGGAGTAGGAGTATCATAATGACAGGCACGAGGGTCAGTTGTCATGCCAATCCATTGGCACCCCATGATTACATAACGAGAGTGCCTATGGGAAGGTGGAATTACATGCTTCCTGCTGGTGCCTGTTAAATGCCGCTGTCAGAGATTGACAGCGGCAATTAGCAGGTTATTAACAGCCATTGGCTCTGCTCCACTCCACCCTGACTTAATTAGCCATCATTAGCCCTTTATATTTCTCTTAAAGCTTCATACTTTAAAAAATAAATTATTTAAAAGAACGGAATAATCCCTTCACAAGTGAATCTCAGTGTCACGCTGTCTCAGGATAGAGGTGGACCGGGTCTATGCTGACCCTAAACTGGGGTCCTGACTAGTCCCTCTACCTGGAGGTACTGTTAATGGTACAGAGGTCCAGGCGCCAGCGTAACCCTGTCTCCTGCAGATCCCTGACCACTGTAATCTAGTCCTGAGAAGGACCCTGATTACCACCACAGGGAATGGGCAGGTCACAGCTTACAAAGGTATAAGACAAACGAGACAGACAAGGGGTAAAGTAAATACTGCCTTTCATATAAAACTTCAATTATAGAGGAACACAAAAGGTTAAGGAGATAAACAATAAGCGAGGAGAGGATAAACCACAACAGGCACTCTTAGCTTAAGTCTTCTCAGAAACTATCCGCTCTGCTGGTCTGAATGAATGCTATCACCGACACTCTCCCAGCAGACAGGCAGGTATTTAAAGGAAACCAATTAACAACACATCAATTGCAGCTGAGCGAGGCTGGTGAGTCCAGCACAGAGACAGAAAGAATTAACTCCCTCAGTGCTGAAAAACACCCAGCACCAGAAACTCAGCTGTGTGAAGTCAGGGTGTGCAATCGCGACGATCTTCGCAAAAACACACCCGTGACAGTACCCCCCTTCTACGAGGGGCCTCCGGACCCTCAGGGCCGGGTTTATCTGGGTGAGTAGTGTGGAAGGCCCGAACCAATCGGTCTGCGTTAATATCCAACGCAGAAACCCACGTCCTCTCCTCAGGACCATACCCCCTCCAATGAACAAGGTACTGAAGGGACCGGCGATTCATACGTGAATCGATGACTCTCGACACCTGGAACTCCAAGTTACCATTGACCACCACAGGAGGAGGAGGTAGAGGTGACGGTATAACTGGCGCCACGTACCTCTTAAGCAACGATTTGTGGAATACATTGTGGATTTTAAACGTAGGAGGGAGGTCAAGACGGAATGCCACCGGATTAATTATTGAACTGATCCTGTATGGCCCGATGAACCTGGGACCGAGTTTCCAGGAGGGAACCTTAAGTTTTATATTCTTGGTAGACAACCATACCAGATCGTTCACACTTAGGTCCGGACCAGACACTCTCCTCCTATCAGCCATACGTTTGTATCGGTTCCCCATAGTACTCAGATTATTCAGCACTCCTCTCCACACTGAAGCAAGTGACGACGAAAATCGTTCCTCCTCAGGAACCCCAGAAGAGCCCCCCCCATTGAAAGTACAAAACTGGGGGTGAAAACCATATGCCCCAAAAAACGGGGACTTACCAGTGGACTCGCTCCGCCTATTGTTAAGAGCGAACTCTGCCAGAGGCAAGAAAGAAGACCAGTCCTCCTGGTTCTCTGAGACAAAACACCGGAGATATGTCTCTAAGCTCTGTTTCAGACGCTCTGTCTGACCATTGGTCTGCGGATGAAAAGTCGAAGAAAATGACAATTGCATCCCCCGCCGTGAACAAAATGCCTTCCAGAATTTGGACACAAACTGAGACCCCCGATCCGACATCACATCGGAAGGCAACCCGTGAAGTCTCACAATCTCCCCAATGAACACCTGCACCAGAGTTTTAGCATTAGGAAGAGCAGGAAGAGCAATAAAATGTGCCATCTTACTGAACCTGTCAACTACAACTAGTATGACAGTTTTACCTGAAGACGGAGGGAGGTCCGTAATGAAGTCCATAGACAGATGGGTCCATGGACGCTCCAGGATTTTCAAAGGTAAGAGGGCCCCAGACGGACGGGTATGTGGGGTCTTAGAGCGTGCACAAACCCCACAGGACGCGACAAAAGTTACCACCTCCTTATTTAAGTTAGGCCACCAAAACCGGCGTGAAAGGAGATCCACAGTTGCTTTACTCCCTGGGTGTCCTGCCAAAGCAGAATTATGGTGTGCCTCGATAACCTTTTGTCTTAACTGATCTGGAACAAACAGTTTCCCTGGAGGTCCTACAGGGGCGTCCCCCTGAGCCTCCAATACCTCTCCCTCAAGCTCAGAGCATACAGCCGACACCACTACTCCCTCCTGAAGGATAGGAACCGGGTCATCCATCTTCCCGGCCCCAGGGAAACTGCGAGATAAGGCATCAGCCTTTACATTTTTTGACCCAGGACGATATGTGACGACAAAATTAAACCTGGTAAAAACAATGACCATCTAGCTTGTCTGGGATTCAGACGTTTTGCAGACTCTAAATACAGCAGGTTCTTGTGATCAGTAATGACGGTGACCGGGTGGACTGCCCCCTCCAAAAAATGACGCCACTCTTCAAAAGCCAACTTAATGGCCAAGAGTTCCCTATTGCCAACATCATAATTCCTCTCAGCGGACGACAATTTTTTAGAGAAGAAAGCGCACGGATGCCATTTACCAGGGGACGGACCTTGAGATAATATCGCACCCACCCCTACGTCAGACGCGTCTACCTCCACAATGAACGGTTGTGATGCATCCGGTTGAATGAGTATGGGTGCCGAAGCAAAACATTTTTTCAAGGAGGAAAATGCTTGACAAGCTTTGTCAGACCACCTTGAAAAATCCGTCCCTTTTTTTGTCATGTCAGTGAGAGGTTTGACAACGGATGAGAAATTACGAATGAATTTCCGGTAGTAGTTAGCAAACCCCAGGAAACGCTGCAGTGCCTTAAGATCCTCTGGCCGATCCCACTCAAGCACTGTCTTCACTTTCCCAGGGTCCATACGGAAACCGGAAGCTGACACCAGGAATCCTAAAAACTGAAGTTCCTGTACGGCGAATACACACTTCTCCCATTTGGCGTACAGTTTATTGTCTCGCAAGATCTGCAAAACCTGTCTCACATGCTCCTGATGAGACACAAGATCCGGCGAGTAAATTAAGATGTCATCTAGATAAATGACAACAAACTGTCCCACTAGGTGGTAAAAGATGTCATTAACAAAATGTTGAAACACCGCCGGGGCAGTAGTCAGACCGAATGGCATGACAAGGTTCTCATAATGTCCCTCCGGAGTGTTAAACGCCGTCTTCCACTCATCCCCCTCCTTCATCCTAATCAGATTATACGCCCCCCTGAGATCCAACTTAGAGAACCATTTGGCGCCCACAATCTGATTGAAGAGATCGGGAATAAGTGGGAGCGGATACGGATCTCGGACTGTAATCCGATTAAGCTCACGGAAATCTAGGCAAGGGCGTAGGCCTCCATCTTTTTTCTTCACAAAGAAGAACCCCGCGGCCACCGGGGAAGATGAAGGTCTAATATGCCCCTTGGCCAGACTTTCCGAAATATAATCCTTCAGGATTGTCTCTCAGGACCAGAAAGGTTATATAACCTAGATTTAGGTAGCTTAGCATCAGGAAGCAATTTTATAGAACAGTCATACGCGCGATGAGGAGGTAATTCTTGACACCCCTCCTCTGAAAACACATCCTCAAAGTCCTCCAGAAAAGGAGGTAAGGTTCTAGGCACGACCGTACCGATGACTGTGTTCATGCAGTTACTATTGCAAAATTCACCCCACTGGCTTATCTCTCTGGATTGCCAATTAATAACTTGGTTATGCTTAGTTAACCAAGGAAGACCCAACACAATAGGAGTGGGAAGACCCTCCAACACATAACAAGACAATAGTTCTTTATGTATTGCCCCCACTCGAAGGTCTATGTTATGCACGGCTTGCAAAAAGCTACCTTGACCGAGAGGCCTGGCGTCAATAGAGAATATAGGGATAGGTTTGGCCAATACACTCAGTTGCATACCTTGCACCTGGGCAAACCGAGCGTCCACCAGATTAGCCCCGGCCCCACTATCCAAAAGAACAGAAATCCTCTCAGTTCTCGTACCTACCACCACCTCCGCTGGTAAGAGAAACTGAGATGGACCTGGGGACGAAATACATACTCCCAGATTGTCGTCCACCACACAACCTGGGATTAAAAGTTTTCCGGCGACTTCTTGCTCAGTAAAGTACGGAATGGACACCCTCAATAAAAAGTCCCTGTCTCCCGCAGAAGAAACACTTTCTTGTCTTGCGGCGCACCGCCGATCCCCTCCCTCGGAATGATGTCCCTCCTAACTGCATAGGGGAACCAACCAGGGGAACCTCAATATAAGGGACTTTAGTAGAAGGTGGAGTCATCACAGGGGGCGGAGTCACCCCGCACCTCTCCCGAAGCCGTCTATCAATGCGAATAGCAAGGGCCATAGCGGCCTCCAGTGACGGGGGAGAATCATACTGAGCCAACACATCTTTTAATTTGTCAGATAACCCTTGACAAAACTGGCTCCTAAGAGCTGGGTCATTCCACTGAGTATCAGTGGCCCATCTACGGAACTCTGAAGAAAATTCCTCCGCCGGACGATCTCCCTGCTGTATCTTACGTAACTTCGTTTCAGCAAGGGAGACCCGATCCGGGTCATCGTATACCAGACCCAGGGCTGTAAAAAATCGATCTACTGACTGGAGAGCCGGGGAGCCCGGAGGAAGAGAGAACGCCCAGGATTGAGGGTCCCCTTGTAAGAGCGAGATGACAATTCCCACCCTCTGATCTTCACTCCCCGACGACCGAGTCCTCAGCCGAAAATATAATTTACATGCCTCCCGGAAGGTAAAAAATTTGTCCCGCCCACCAGTGAACCTGTCCGGGAGAGCTACTTTAGGTTCAGATCTGGTTTGCTCCAGGGGGTACAAAACCTTGGACTTAACGTCCGTCAGCTCCATGGACAAACTCTGCAACTGCTGAGCTAGCTGGGCTACTGGATCCATGGTGGCTGGGGAGAATCTTTAGTGTGGTCGGTGAAAATGTCACGCTGTCTCAGGATAGAGGTGGACCGGGGTCTATGCTGACCCTAAACTGGGGTCCTGACTAGTCCCTCTACCTGGAGGTACTGTTAATGGTACAGAGGTCCAGGCCGCCAGCGTAACCCTGTCTCCTGCAGATCCCTGACCACTGTAATCTAGTCCTGAGAAGGACCCTGATTACCACCACAGGGAATGGGCAGGTCACAGCTTACAAACGGTATAAGACAAACGAGACAGACAAGGGGTAAAGTAAATACCGCCTTTCATACAAAACTTCAACTATAGAGGGAACACAAAAGGTTAAGGAGATAAACAATAAGCGAGGAGAGGATAAACCACAACAGGCACTCTTAGCTTAAGTCTTCTCAGAAACGATCTGCTCTGCTGGTCTGAATGAATGCTATCACCGACACTCTCCCAGCAGACAGGCAGGTATTTAAAGGAAACCAATTAACAACACATCAATTGCAGCTGAGCGAGGCTGGTGAGTCCAGCACAGAGAGAGAAAGAATTAACTCCCTCAGTGCCGAAAAACACCCAGCACCAGAAACTCAGCTGTGCGAAGTCAGGGTGTGCAATCGCGACGATCTTTGCAGCGACACACCCGTGACACTCAGGAAAAGAAAAATTCAAATGATAACTATTTTACTTTAATCTAGCAAATTTCAGGAATTCAATATTAAATAATACAAATGTATTAAATCACAAAGCATAACCACAAACAATATTGAAAAGAAAAATGTTATGCAAATTTAATTTAATTGTCTGTGATGGAAGCATCTGCCTCTTTCAAACAATTTTGGTATATTGATACAGTGTTTGCTAGATAGTAGATACGCTTTCTAATCTTATTTGTTTTAACTAACTCATAAATTCATGTGCCTAATGTAGGATAATTGTTAAATGTCTTATTAGAAATATTTTTTATATTTGTAATTTAGCACAAATGCTTAAGTAATAAACGATTATGTAGCCTATTTGCTTTTGCTATTTTGTAATAATTTCCTAAATATCTTACTCTAAGAAAATGTCCAAAACAATCATTTTAAAAAGCCAAATAATTCTATGCCTGTATCCTTAATATTACAATTAGAGATTAATGGAACACTCAACAGTTAGTAAGTTGATCTGTGCGTACGTTTTGCATTTCAGAATAGAAGCTTTAGTTCAGAGTTTTACTTATACCCTCTTACTTAAAGGAAACTTGTCACAAGGAAAAATGCAATTAACTTGGGGAAATGGTGTTAATCGGCAAGTTAATAGCATTATTAACCTGCCCGGCACCCGCACTTAACCAAATGCTGCGGACCGAAAATGAATTTTATTCTCCCTGGCAGCTTCCTGTTACAGTCATGGGGGTGGCCCCAGCACAGGTTCAATCACTGCTCTTAATATTGAGAGCGACGGGTGTAACCGCACTCCAGGCCCTGACTGATACTGGCTATGCATAGGGGTTAGCTGTCAGTCGTGACCGGGGCCACAATTAATTTAAGAGTAGTGACTGACCCCATGTCAGCACCACTCCCATGACTGATACCCAAATGCTGCTGGGGGAAATAAATTAATTTAATCCCCGCAGCCTTTGTCTAAGTGCGGGTGCTGGGCACATTAAAAATGCTATTAAGCAGGAGATTAACCACATATCTGCAGGTTAATAGCATTTTTTCTGGTGGCAGGTTCCCTTTAAATAATGTATCTGATTCCAAAACAGTGAGCAAACATATTTTGATGAAAACAGAATGGTTGAACCAGCAAACTGGTCACTTCTTACATCTAATTGTGAGTTATTGTCACGCTGTATAGCAGATATATATATGTGATGACAATAATCTATATCAAAAGGGCAACATACTATATAACATGCGCATAGCTATATGATAACATAGATTTACCAGACAGAAAGTCCAGTGGGTCAAAACGGAATCCGTTATACGCTGTCTCCGGCTAGAGGGTGACCGGGGTCTAAGCTGACCCTAACTGGGGTCCTAACTAATCCCTCAACCTGGAGGTACTGTTAAAGGTACAGAGGTCCAGGCCACCAGCGTAAACCCTGTCTCCTATCAATCCCTGCCAACTGTATTCTAGTCCTAAGAAGGACCCTGAATACCACCAAAGGGAATGAACAGGTAACGGTTAATGAACAGAAAGACATACAAGAAAGATAAGAAATAAAGTAAATAAAGTCTTACATACAACACTCACACACAGTAGGAACACCTTAGGTCTCAGAGATAAACTATAAGCTGTAAGAGTAAAAACCACTAAGGAGCTCTTAGCTTAAGTATTCCCAGAACCGATCCAGTCTGCTAAACTATATGAATGCTTTCACCGGCGTCTAACACCCAGACTGGCAGGAATATAAAGGAAACTAATTAGAACATAATCCAAAGCAGCCGGGCGAGGCTGAACCTAGTCTTAGCAAAGAGCTAGGTAAAATTAACTCTCTCATTACCAAACACAAAGAAACAGCAGCTCAGCTGCGAGAAGTCAGAACGTGCAATCGCGACAATCTTCGCGGCGATGCACCCATGACAGTACCCCCCCTTCTACGAGGGGCCTCCGGACCCTCATGACCAGGTCTGTCCGGGTAAATTGTGTGAAAGGTCCGAACCAATCGATCTGCGTTATCATCAGACGCAGGGACCCACGTCCTCTCCTCAGGACCATACCCCCTCCAATGAACTTCCACGTTATCATTGATTACCACTGAAGGAGGAGGTAGAGGTGACGGTATGACTGGTGCCACATACTTTTTAAGAAATGACTTGTGAAACACATTATGAATTTTAAACGTAGGAGGGAGGTCCAGACGAAATGCCACAGGATTAATTATGGAACTGATCCTGTATGGCCCGATGAATCTGGGACCCAACCTCCAGGAGGGAACTTTAAGTTTTATATTCCTGGTAGACAACCACACCAGATCGTTCACCCTCAGATCTAGACCAGAAACTCTCCTCCTATCAGCCATCCGTTTGTAAGGGTTCTCCGTAACCTTCAGTCTTAAGCGATCTGGAACTATCAGTCTCCCTGGAAGTCCCACAGGGGCGTCCCCCTGAGCCCCCAATACCTCCCCCTCAAGCTCAGAGCATACAGCTGACACTACAACTCCCTCCTGAGGAATAGGAACCGGATCATCCGTCTTCCCGACCCCTGGGAAAGTACGAGATAAGGCATCAGGAAGCGACTTTATTGAGAAGTCATATGTGCGATGAGGAGGTAACTCTTTACACCCCTCCTCTGAGAACTTCTCCCAAAAGTCCTCCAGAAAAGGAGGCAAAGTCCTAGGCACAACCGCACCGATGACCGTGCTCATGCAGTTATTCTTGCAAAATTCACCCCACTGGCTTATCTTTCTGGATTGCCAATCAATCACTGGGTTATGTTTAGCCAACCAAGGAAGTCCCAACACAATAGGAGCAGGCAGACCCTCCAACACATAACAAGACAATTGCTCTTTATGTATTGCCCCTACTCGAAGATCTATGTTATGAACAGCTTGTACCAAGCTACCTTGACCAAGAGGTCTAGAATCAATAGAGAGTATAGGGACCGGTTTGGCCAATACACTCAGTTGCATACCATGCACCTGGGCAAACCGAGTGTCCACCAGATTAGCCCCGGACCCACTATCAAGAAAAACAGAAATCCTCTCAGTTCTAGTACCAATCACCACCTCCGCAGGCACGAGAAACTGAGAGGGATTTGGGGACGAAATACACACTCCCAGGTTAACTCCTTGGTTCAAAGAGGTCCGGGATGGACACCCCCCAACAAAATGTCCCTCTCTCCCGCAAAAGAAACACCTTCTAGTCTTGCGGCGCACCGCTGATTCCCTCCTACAAAATGATGTCCCTCCCAACTGCATAGGCTCCTCAGAACAGACCAGGGAACCTCAGTATAAGGGACTTTAGTAGTAGGTGGAGTCATCACGGGGGGCGGAGTTACCTCGCGTCTTCCCCGAAGTCGTCTATCAATGCGAATAGCGAGGGCCATAGCAGCCTCCAGTGATGGAGGAGAATCATACTGAGCCAACACATCTTTTAATTTGTCAGACAACCCTTGACAAAACTGGCTCCTAAGAGCTGGGTCATTCCACTGAGTATCTGTTGCCCATCTACGGAACTCAGAAGAATATTCCTCCGCTGGACGATTTCCTTGCCGTATTTTACGTAACCTTGTTTCAGCAAGGGAGACTCGATCCGGATCATCATATACCAGACCCAGGGCAGTAAAAAATCGATCCACTGACTGGAGATCTGGGGAGCCTGGAGGAATAGAGAACGCCCAAGATTGAGGATCCCCTTGTAAGAGCGAGATAACAATTCCCACCCTCTGCTCTTCACTCCCAGATGACCGAGGCCGCAGCCGAAAGTACAATCTACATGCCTCCCGGAAAGTAAAAAATTTGTCCCGCCCACCAGTGAACCTGTCTGGGAGAGCAACCTTAGGTTCAGATCTGGTTTGCTCCGGGGGGGACAAAACCTTGGACTTAATGTCTGCCAACTCCATGGACAATCCCTGCAACTGCCGGGCCAGCTGGGCTACTGGATCCATGACAGCTGGGGAGAATCTTTAGTATGGCCGGTGAAAATGTCACGCTGTATAGCAGATATATATATGTGATGACAATAATCTATATCAAAAGGGCAACATACTATATAACATGCGCATAGCTATATGATAACATAGATTTACCAGACAGAAAGTCCAGTGGGTCAAAACGGAATCCGTTATACGCTGTCTCCGGCTAGAGGGTGACCGGGGTCTAAGCTGACCCTAACTGGGGTCCTAACTAATCCCTCAACCTGGAGGTACTGTTAAAGGTACAGAGGTCCAGGCCACCAGCGTAAACCCTGTCTCCTATCAATCCCTGCCAACTGTATTCTAGTCCTAAGAAGGACCCTGAATACCACCAAAGGGAATGAACAGGTAACGGTTAATGAACAGAAAGACATACAAGAAAGATAAGAAATAAAGTAAATAAAGTCTTACATACAACACTCACACACAGTAGGAACACCTTAGGTCTCAGAGATAAACTATAAGCTGTAAGAGTAAAAACCACTAAGGAGCTCTTAGCTTAAGTATTCCCAGAACCGATCCAGTCTGCTAAACTATATGAATGCTTTCACTGGCGTCTAACACCCAGACTGGCAGGAATATAAAGGAAACTAATTAGAACATAATCCAAAGCAGCCGGGCGAGGCTGAACCTAGTCTTAGCAAAGAGCTAGGTAAAATTAACTCTCTCATTACCAAACACAAAGAAACAGCAGCTCAGCTGCGAGAAGTCAGAACGTGCAATCGCGACAATCTTCGCGGCGATGCACCCATGACAGTTATTGATGGCCCACCTTGCATCTATATAAAGTATATCTTGCTCCAATCCCTAAATGATTGAAGTAGCCAAAGTCCATATTCTAGGACCACTTAAAAAAGATTTTAAAGTGTGGAAGTTAACCTCCATGCTTAAACTTACAAAGCAATTATGGCTTTCTACAATTACATTACTATTTTAATAATGTATAATTCAAAGCATTAAGCCAATGTCCAAGGCACCAAAAAATAATTCTTGAGTAAAAAATGTAACGTTTATTACACCAAGTCTTGTTATTGTTGCTATATCTTTTTTTAAAAAGGATGGAATAAAGGTTATGTTTTTTACACCAGAAATATTTTTTGGTGCCTCGGACTGCTGGGAATTCTGCTGTTTTGGACCAGCTGGGAGGCCGAACCAAACAAGAACAAATTTATTAACGGTGCATGGGATCTGTCTACTTACCTGAGTAAGTTACAGTATTAGATTTAGTTGAACATTAATATATTGTCTGTGGAACCTGAAATAAATATTTTTCAGTAAGTTAAAATAATATATATAAAATAATAGTTTCAAATATATTATTAGCTCCTTATAAGTTAAACGTCAACATGTTAATTACAGCTTGAGAGCAGGTATAAGGGCAAAGATAATGCAGTTTTACATCAAGGTTATGCTTTATGTATGTTTACACAGTAACCTGTAGAAAGATCACATTAAGTTTAATCAAATGTATTAAAAAGATATTATTTTTTTTCTTTAGAGAAACAAGTGAGTGTATTTTATTTTGTTGAAAGACCCATTTCCAAATATTTTAGTATAATGAGTTAACAAAGCAAAGTTTCTCATTTCACATAAATTAAATGGAACAATATCAGCTTGAAGGAGCTTTTTTTCAATATTGAAGTATGTGCGCTGTCTACTTCTTACAGATAGCTGATTGATTTCAATGAGCAGAAAAAGAAATGTCAGGCTTCCTATGTTGGAATTGAACCACCTGGTAAATTTTCCAAAGAATACACCTGATTTTTGAGATTCCAGCAGCAGGATATCTGGTAGTTCTCTTATATAATTTTACAACACTACTGCGCTTGCACTTACCACTGTGTAGAAGGACAATAGATGCAGTACCACATACACAAACAAAAGACAATTGTTGACACTAATAAGAAATCCTTAGAAAAGAGTCTAGTAATTGCTAGTGAACACTGTACACAAAATAAAGTAAGGTGTAATTTATTTAATAGCAAATTGTTTGTATACGCAAAACATAGTGTTTACAAAGCAAATCACATGTGAAACAGTAAGTGCTAAATATGGTACACTGGTAAAATTGTAAAATCATCAAGTCCATATAGATTGTTAAAATAGCTGCAGGTAAAACAAGAAATGTTTAGTCGTAGGTCCTTTAAAAGCAGAGGCAATAGAAGTGCACCGTCAGATGTAAATTTCTGTGAAGTCACTCATGATCATCACATGTTCTGATCATTTGTCCCACTAGTACTGCCAGCTGGAGCTCACTTCACCGCAGGCAAGGAGCTTGTCAGGCCAAATGGGAGGATGGTCATGCAACACAATATTCCCTCCTCAGACCCATAGACTTAAGAGCACTCTATGAGCAGCAAGGATTTAGGTACCTCCAGTGACTATTTACATCTGACAGAGCACTTCTATTGCCCCCGCTTTATCAGGACTTACGTTTAAACATATTTTATTTTACAAACAGCTATTTTAACAATCTATACAACTTGGTAATTTTACCAGAGTATCTTATTAAACATTTATTTTTAAACATGTGAATTATATTTAAAACACTATGTTTTGTGGATACAACAAGTTTACTATTAAATAACTTGCACCTTACTTTATTTTGAGCACAGTGTACACCTAGCAATTACTAATAGGAAATAGACCCTAACTAAAGATTCTATAAAGTAAATAAAAATTACCTTTGTATTTGCAGCCTCATTCACCTGAAGACACCAAGTAATAGGGAAACATGCTGGGGAGGAAGCTGGTTATATATTTTAAATAGCAAGGTGTTGTAGCAGTCATGACAAGAAATAAGTGATGGTCTGCGGCCACATAGTACAATAGACATAAAAATGAATATACAGTCTATAGCAGCATAAAAATATAAATATAAAGCAGGAGATATTAGACCAAGAATTCCACAGTAGCGAATGTAAATCTACTGTAGAGATAAAGATCAACAATATATCAAAACAATAGATTGTGATAAAAATATCTACAATATCTACTAAAACCATACTATAAAGTGGATGTAATTGAATTAGGTATACCTAATAGCTGCAAATCTGGAATCTTGGATGGTGGAGCATGAAATTATCTATGGTCCGACAAAATGATGGTTAAACTAATCCCCCTTACCATTTCTCAAGATCAAAAGAAAATCATACAGTTAATAATACAAACCTTGTGGTTTAATAAATGCACTCATATTAAATTGTCAAATAAGATTTAATATTTAGTTACTTTATAGAATCTTTAGTTAGGGTCTACTTGCCATTAGTAATCTGTAAATAAGTATTCAATACCCTACCCTAATTTTTTCTGAACAAGTGAAGACGTTAATCTAGCAATTACTAGACTCCTTGCTAAGCATTATTTTTTAGAGTCAACAATTTTGCCCTTCTATACAGTGGCATTTGCAAGCGCGGTAGTATTGCACAATTATCTAGCTATATATTTCTAATGCGCAGCGCAAAAATCTGTTTTTCCTACCTGCAGCTGCATCCTCAGTTGAAGATTTAGAGGAAGAGCCAGTGTTATGCTATATACAGCTGTAGTACTCATACTTTTATGTAACTTGTTTTCCAAAAAATAGATTTAAAAAGGTTTCTCAAAATTTGAAAAAAAATGACTATTTGTTTCTGAAACAAAGTAACATCTGTTTGGTGGTTATGTGCACTACTGCGGCTCAGTGGAGCTGACCTGTAATAAAGTACACAATATATGGACATGTTTGGAACTGTTATTTGGAAAGAATAGTAATAAGTTTATCTATTCTAGGATAGCCTCTTTTACTGGTGAACCACACAATTGTGGGACGTATTATAGTCTCAATATTTAGGAGTTGATGTCAGAATTGCTTGCTCCTCATTATGTAATATTTGTCTAAAATATTATTCTAACATGAAAATGCCTGAATCGTTGTAGTAAGATAAACTAGAATACACCCCGATAAAAATGTACCATAATACAGTGAATGCACAATATATTCAGATATGCCCACAGGCACCATCTTTAGTTAATATGTTTGACAAAGTTCAGATAGGTTTGGAGTTAGATGATGAGATTTTCTAAACAAGATTATGTGCATGTAATACTACGAGTAAATGACCACAGTTCTCATTATGGTTAAAAGGCTCTAGTATTATTTATTACTGTCTGTATGATTAAAAATGCTACTGAGCTATGACACCGTTAACTGATGAGTTATTAGAAAACATTACGAAGAATATTAACATCAAATTACATGAAACAGAATTGTAATTGACTCTATTCTAGCACAGGAAAAGCCAGATTCATTTGATGAATATGATGCGTTAAAGACACTTGCAAGGTCTTTTCATTTTTATGCTGTGTTTACAGAAGTTTATAAGTAGATTTGTGCGTCTTTATCCTTATAGTTGCTCTCAATAATATTTTTGACTTCATATGTTTTACTCAGAACTAATATTGTGAAAAGAATGCAATGAAATTGGTCTATTCACCAAATTGTGAATATTTTCCCAGGAAATTTGATTTGCAGAAAAGTTATTCGTCACAAATTAAAAGTTCCCTTTTATACTCTGCTTCTCTCCTGACCCAGTAGAATAATAAACCTAACATGTAAAAAGAAAAAGAAAACTCATGCTCTCCTCACTAGTTACTTCTCTAGTATTTACTGTTGCCCCCTGCCAATGTCTGGTCCTCTGTGACTCCGATGTACTGCATCTCTGGCCCATTGTTCACTCTAGTCTGGTCAGAAGCAGGTCCCGAGTTCACCGTTTAAGAATTAAACACTATTTATTCTGTGTTTACATATTATTGTAATTTTATCACTGTATTCGCGTATGTTATAATCTAGTCTGAATATATTTTTTACATATATAATATACTGTGTATATATAAATACTATATATATATGTGTATATATGTATATACAAAAGAGTACAGCAGCACGTATGTTATAATCTAGTCTGAATATATTTTTTACATATATAATATACTGTGTATATATAAATACTACATATATATGTATATGTATATATATATATATATACAAAAGAGTACAGTAGCACTCTGTAAGCGCCAAGTTGTATGAAAACATTGAATATGTGACATTTAGACTATTACTGTTATTTAGAATGTACTTTTTAAAATTACGGCATGTAGCACACAAATTGGCCAATTCATGGACCTCACCAGTCATGACAAGGTGCGCTTTTCTTTGATGGAACGCTAACTTAAATCCTTCACCCCAGGGCCATTTTACATTTTTGTGTTTCTGTTTTTTTTGCTCCCATTCTTCCTAAAGCCATATTTTTTTAATTTTTTTCGGTCAATATGGCCATGTTATGGCTTGTCTTTTTGGGAGACGAGTTGCACTTTTGAACGACACCGTTGATTTTACCATATCTTGTACTGGAAAAAGGGAAAAAAAATCCAAATGTGGTGAAGTTACAAAAAAAGTGCAATTTCACAACTTGAAGCTGTGATTATCTGTTCATGTGTGCTACACAGAGCAGGGCTTCAGCCTTTCTCTATGTAGCAGAAATGCTCACTTACTATGAGAGTTGACCTCTGGGTGGCGCTAAAAGCAATCCGCCAATGACAACCACAGGGTCTGCTGCAGACCTCAGGTTGTCCTGTCAACCCATAGGTGACCCACTGTCAGGGCAATCAAATCATCTGACATATGCTGGAAAAGATGTGGGCTCAGCGCCTGAGCACATATCTAAGAGGAAGACCCGACATGCGTCATACATGAAGGGGTTAATATTTATCAAACATGCATGCCCTGGGCTAAAAGCCTACAAATTTATTTACAAGCATTTATGTAAATATACACTTATATACACAATATATATTGTAAGATGGCCGCTGGACAGGTCCTTGAGGGGAGATATGTGACATCACTGTTATTGGCTGTGGTGATGTGAACTCGGAAGCATGCTACAGCACATATATGCTGAGAGAGATATTAGGCCATTTCAGGGCCGGGTTTGAAGAGCTGTCATAAGAGATGGGTGGGAATGACTGCTCACATATCCAACTCCAGCATGGCATGGTTTGGCAGATAAAATGGAGACCAAGTGATTCTTTCAGTGTCTGTAACTGCAGATGTGGAGGTCTCTAGTGTTAGCTATAAACACTGATTTGAGCGGGGCACCCGCAGTGCTATATGGACTGTTTATTTTCACTTTGAGCTGGAGAAGGCTATCTTCAGTTTGCTTTTGTTGAAGCAGGTTTATGGAGCTAATAAACCTGACTGGACATTTTTATGAAAACCGCTTACTAAGCCTACCTCAAACCGCAGCTGAGTGAGTAAATCCTTACAATATATATTTAACATTTTATATATTACACAACAGCATAAAATTACATATAATGTTAATATATATGTCGATATAAATATAAACAAACATTACAACATGTATATACTGTATATTTATAATAACATATATACTTTTTTGAGTAATACATTTCCCTAGTTGAAGGTTATATACTTATACTGTTTGTCTAATATCATCATAGAGATAATATAACAAAATACTAGTCAATTCATGAAAGTGAAATTGCTGATGCTGCCTGCTGTCCTTAATAATGACTGATGGCCTGTACTTTCAGTGGCTGCTGTCAGCTAACAGGCTAGATGTTGAAGGATGACAGGCATCAAACTGTGCAAGTAAATAAGCAGAAGTATGCTGTATTCTTTCTATAGGCTCTTAGCCAGGTAAAACACCAAATTCTTTATAGTTGTAATGAATTGATGAATATTAATGAATATAATTTGTAATAACTTGAAAGGCTTTTATGTAAGAATTCTTTACGGTGATCCATAAGTAACAAACAATTCCAGTGTATATTTTCAGAAACCTATTGTATGACTTTGTTGATGACTATACACTATACAAGAGGCAATATATATACTGCATATACACACATTTTTGTCTTGTTTACAATGACACTATACTTCTATGGTGTGTAGCAAAGTTTCATTAATTAATCATATCTTGTTCAAAACAATCTTGTTAAACCTATAAATGCTTGCCAGTAGTCAAGTTACAATAATCTGATAAATTCTAAATTGTATTTCACCCCTATTATAAGAGACTGGTTTAACAGGATGCATTTTATAATGGAAGTGCTTTTAATAGGATTTACTGTAATTGATAGAAGAAACATAATTGCCTTGAATCAAAAGTAATGCTGCGAGTGAAATCCTTTTAAGTAGTCAAGAATGTATGCAGTTTTATTGCATGCAGTCCGATAGACTCTAAGAACAAAGAAATAGACCTTGATGAAGGACACCAAACAGGCATGACAGAATTCCCCTGGATGTAACAATTCTGTTCCTATAGTATTACTAAGACCTTGCTCCACAAGGATAAGAATGAAAGATGAAAGATCTATGTAAAATAAAATATTACATTTATTACAAAGTAGCCTATTCTATACATTGCCATTAAGTAGTTCTCATTATCTAGTATATATGTATGTTAAATGTTCATTTCCTCTGTGATATGAAAAAAATAATTTCCTTTCACTTAATAGATCTATAAAAAAGCAAAAAAAAAACTAAAGACCATGCTGTTAAGACTTTTTAATCAAAACAACCTTCTTAGACGAAGCCACACATGAGAACAGCTGATTGCCATTGGTTTGACTTCAGAAAAATCTGGTGATTAATTGCTATAACCAGAGGTAAACCAGGGGTAGCTATGACCATCCATTATTGTCATGTATTATGGCATACATGTACGTAGCATATACTAGTTTATGATTGCAACAAATCTTTTAAACAAAGGTATATATTTGCCTTCTAGCAATCACAATTTTTATTTATAACGGAAGTTTCATATTATAATATATATAATATATATCAGCCATTCAATTTTAAAACATACTGTGATGAATTGTATAGCCTAAGGAGGCTCATTTTTCTTTCTTTCTTTTACAAAATTTTCTTATTTGGCTTTTACATTTTAACTAAATTATCTCGACTCCTTCAAACAATGCAGACATTTTGGTGGCCATTTTCATAAGCTGTATGTCTGGAATCTTTTTATGTCTAATATTGCAAAGGTTTTACTGTTTGAATTACATCCAACCCTCCAGCTCCAACCCATACATAAGGAATCCAAAAGACACAATCTGGTTCCCTATGGGAAGAAAGATTTTATGACTGTGTGAAAGTCATGCAGGGATGCAACTGCTTAGCTGAATCTTTGACTATCATTTCTACTACTTCAGCCAGTGATTGATGTACCGTGTAAAGGTCTTTAGAGAATTACCATTTTATATGACTTGGGCTAAGAAATATTCAATCTAGAGTCGCTACTTTGTTCCAAAGGCTCAAAATAGGAGTTAAAATGATGATAAAATAGATTGAAATATCTTCTGAATTTACAATAAAAATAAATATATCACTATTAAAAAAACACATTTTGCCTGTAAACTGATTATGCCCTAATAATTTAACTTCATCTTATAAATAATGTCAATACACAAAATCTATACAAAGAAAAAATTATGCAATTTTTAAAATAATGTAGGTCTTTCTTTTTTAACTCCTTAATGTGATATGATGTATATTTTCATATTTTATCATAGGTCTCTAAGTGTAATATACTGTGTGTAAATCATGTGGTCTTCCGTGTTTTGCTGGTGGAATCCTATGACTAGGATAACTGTGTATCTGAAACTCATCAGATTGGAATCGCTCCTGTCCATGTGTGTTCTGTACATGATTTTAATGGATGAATAAAGTTTTTTTTTACTCATCTGAGTGCTGGGCACCTCCTCATTTGCTACATATAATTTATTTTTGCAATATTAATCATTTTTTGGGAGGAAGTGAGAAAAAACAACTTTTCCATTGTGTTTTGTAAGTTTCTTTTCCCACTGTGTCATTAAAATACCAAATACATTTTATTTTAATTGTCAGTAGTATAAATTTGCAAATGGCAATTAAGTAAATTTTTTTATTTTAATAAATAGAAAAGTGCTTAAAGAGTTGAGGCATACAATAATCATTTTTTTACTACTGGCATAGCATTCAATGGAGTTATTTTATTTTTGTGGAAAATATCTTGTAGTTGTACATTCACTTTTGCAAGTTTTGGGGAAAAAGGGAGAGGGGAAATAACAGGAAGTATGACATTACTGTACCTTTTTCCTTTGTCTTTTTTTGCTTCATACTAAATATTTTTATTTAGTTAATTGTTAAAAAAATATATTTTTTTTATTCATTTATATTTTTAAATTTAGGGCAAACAAATAAGCATTTGCATGATTATTCCACAAATCCTTTCAAATATTAGTAATCCAAAGCACTAACTCTTCACATCTTGGTTACACTGACAGCCAACTTATTGGACCACATATCTGACCATCATCATTAATGGTAGAATGTCAAAAAGAGCCTTCTCGCTTATTCAAACACCCCAGCTATCAACAAGTTAAGTGGTTTTGAACTGTGGTTTGGACCTGTTGGATATCATCTATTAAAACAAGAGCCTAGTTGACAACTACATTCATGTAAGGCATGTTAATGTAACTTAAAGAGAATTTGTCACTTGCTACTAATAGGTAATTATTTTATCTGGTCTAAAAGTTACTGTTCTATTGAATCTTGAACGCAATGGGGTTTTTTTGTTTCCCTGCTTCTTAATTCCTGATACATGCCTTATTTTCCTTGTATGTAAATCTAAACTTTTTTTTAGCCAAAGGGATTTAATCCTCAGGAGGACACCCCTCTACCTTGGATAGCAAGACTAGATTTTCATGCCAGAAACAGAAACGATATCTCAATAATGGAGACACAGAGCAAAAGAAAAGCATCAGATTCAGTATAGTGACAATTAGACCAGTGAAAAAGATGCATTTATAGAGAGAAACAGATCCTCTTTAAAGGGAATATGTCAGCAGTTTTTTGCTTCCTCAATTGAGAGTAGCATAATGTAGACAAAGAGACCCTGAATCCAACAATGTATCACAAATCATATTTTTCTGATTATAAGACACACTTTTTTTCCCCATAATTTTTGGGAAAAATGGGAGAGCATTTTATTATCCAAATGTAGCTTACCGGCTGTGGTGGAGTGGGGTCCAAGAGCCTCTGCTGCAGGAAGCTGGCAGCCGCAGCAGGGGTAAGGTGATGTTGTGGGCTCCAGGCTGGTAGGAGGGTGTGCTCGATGGTGCAGGGGCTCCACCAACATTTTGTGAAAGCCTGAAGTCTCCATACTTTCCGTGGTTTTTAATGCATTGGACTTTGGGAAAATTGCCACCAAAGGCAGTGCAAGCATAGATTGAGAGCTTGATACCAAGTTCTCATCTTCCGAGGTCTCGGTTAACAAGTTCTCAATTTGTGCATGAGCTGTCTCCAAGGGACCATTTTCCTGATGTCCACCGCATTGAAAACTATGTAAAGTGCAGAGGCACCCAGCTTTCACAAAATGTTGTTGAAGCTCCCATACTGCGGAACATTCCCTCCTATCAGCCTGGGGCCCACAGCATAGCCCCACTCAGGCATCCGCAGCTGCCAGCTTTTTGCAGCAACAACCCTGCCTCCTGGGACCGTGCTCTACCTCCACTGCCCCCGGTAAGCTACCGTACATAAGGACTATAAGACACACCACCGTTTAATTAAAAAAGTTTTCCTATTTTACTCCCCAAAATTAGGGATGCCTCTTATAATCTGAAAAATAAATATTTTAGCAAGCTCACCATCCTCGTCTCACTCCAGGAATCCATCCATCAGCCAGGGTCGCGGCAACGAAATCCAGACTAGAGATATGTGACCCGGCGATAAAGAATCTGCTGCATCCTCAAATGTCTTGTTTGTATAAAACTTCCATTTTATTGAAAAATCGTTAAAAAAGTATAAAAGCACAGTTACATGCAGTCAGATCAAACCAGTATACACTGGTTTGATCTGACTGCATGTAACTGTGCTTTTATACATTTTTTAACGATTTTTCAATAAAATGGAAGTTTTATACAAACATCACATTTGAGGATGCAGCAGATTCTTTATCGCCGGGTCACATATCTCTTGTCTGGATTTCATCTAATAATCTGGTGCATTTTATAATCTGCAAAATATGGTAGTTTACTAGGTGTAGCTGTTGTGACACTATCAGAGTTCTTAGATTTAGCATGAAGCAGAGCTGAGAAAGCTAACCCCTCTCATGCCATGTTCTGTATGTACATTGTCTGTAGACAGTAAGCTACTTAACACAGGAGGAGGTGGAGTTGGACTAATAAGTAAGTGGTGCTGTAGCTGCTGTAGTGATAATCACCAGGTGATAATACCTTAATTGTATGTAAACAGCACACAGCCTGACTCGTGACACATTGTTGAAATCTTTGTTTCATCCCCACCTCATACTGACCTCAGATAATATAACAAAAACTTGCTGACAGATATCTTTCAAGACAGAATGACATGCAATTATTGTTCGAGTGTAGAAAAGAGGACATACTTATGTGGATTGTGAGCCCAATCGGGGACAGTGCCGATAATGTCTGTAAAGCGCTGTGGAATTAATGGCGCTATGTAAAGGAGTAAAATAAATAAATAAAAAAATACTTACACTTCAACAATTATACATTTATATAGGTCCCGTTATCTATGCCACAAAGGGTAGATTCACACAAGCATCTAAAAAATCATTTAGAGTTTTATACAGAAAAGTGGGACAATTTTTTCTCACTTGTCATCCATGTGCAATCCTTGTACAGTCTGTATGTAATCTATGTTACCGAATTGCAAAGAATTCATACAAATTCAATGGTATAAAGTGACTCCATACAGCACATGATTTTTTTGTGCACCCGTAGTTTTGAATGGTTGGGTCTCATTTGATTTAATGAAGAAACTTATGCATGCTGCAATTTTTTTCAGATACAGACTTGGTCAGTGAAAAAAATCAGTCATCTGCACTGACACATTAAAAAATTTTGAAAAAGAAGAAATCCTCCAGTGATGGAAAATGTAGGTATAAAACATTTATTTGTTATCGTTAATTTTTTTTACCGATAACAAATAAATGTGAAGATTTATACTTACTTTTTCCATCATCTGTGGAATTATTCTTTTTTCATTTGGCTTCTGCAGCCCTGACCATGGGCGGCTCCATGCGAGACTCTTCCCACGATTACAAGTGCAGGAGAACGTGGTAAGCTGACTTTCCCTCCCCTCTCTTCCCCTGTTTTGATTATTGAAAAATGTTGGTTCAAGTGCCGTCCGTGTTTTTCATGGACGAAATTACCGTTGTGTGAATAAACACTAAAAGTGATGATGATGTCAAAAAATGATAGAAAAAATCATCAAAAGGACTGAAATAAGTCATATTCACACTAGCATTTTTTCTTGTTTTAAATATTTAAAACCATGAAAATTTGATGAATTATCAGCTGAAATTAGTAAAATAATAGTATGGATATCATTTTAATCCATTAAATTGAAAGATGCTGTTTGAGTTCTTATATTCGTTTGATATAAATTGATAGATTTTTGCAATAATTTGAATTCAAATTAGGGCTCTTTCACATGTCCCTGTTTCCGCTAAGTGTGGTGACAGTTTTCACACGTACCGGTGACACTTACACACCTATACCTACTTAAGTGAATGGGTCTGTGCATATGTCAGTGTGTTTCCAAAGACCATGTGTCTGTGGGCAAAACACACTGACATGTCCATTTTTATAGGCAGCATGGGCTGCAAAATGTCTCGCACACGTGCAGTAGAGACCAAAAGTTTGGACACACCTTTTCATTTAAAGATTTTTCTGTATTTTCATGACTATGAAAATTGTAAATTCCCACTGAAGGCAGCAAAACTATGAATTAACACATGTGGAATTATATACAGTACTTAACAAAAAAGTGTGTAACAACTTTAATGATATAGAGTGCTTTCAGTGGGAGAAGCAAAATAGGAATCTTGTGGGTATGATACCTTTTAATGGCTAACAAAATATAGTTTAAGATATTAGAGGGCGAGCTTTCGAGACTGCTTACATCTCTTCATCAGGCTGGTGTAACAAAATATTTGAAGAAACAATTATATACAGTGAAAAGCACAGGGATGGTGTGATACATGGACATTTAAATAAACAAACACTGAAATAAACAAACACTGAGCTTAAAGAGAGAATCCTTAATTAGGTAAGATTAGATAAGTGGTGTGAAAGTTTTATGGACCCCAAATGCATGTGAGATCAAAGGACTGGTGGTGTCTCCATTGTTTTTGGAGGAAGTTGCTCAGATTTACCAAATCCAACTGTCAGCTTTTGCTTGGCTGGTTGTCAAAAATGAGGGGACCCTATGTCATTTTTTAAATTATTTGTTTAAATGATTTAAAAAAAGAACAGCTTGGACACCCCTCTATCTTTGATTACCAGCCTTGCTGAAGCTGTCAGCTGAGGGTTGCAGCCCCCAAATGTCAGTTTTGTGTGGCTGGTTATAGAAAATACAGGGGAACAGTTAATTTTATTTATTTTTTTATTTATAGTGCAGGTGACCCATGATGTGTATTCCCATCAGCCACTGCCTGCTCTCATTGTTATCACATGAATATAACTCTCATCATTCTCCCTTGCTCGCGCTGATCACCGGCAGAGCAGAGGAGAAAGATGAGTGGGGTCTTCAGCCGGTTCCAGGGAACAGTGCTTACTATACTGCTTCTTCTCAGGTGCCCATTGCTGTGGTACTGATGTGGCACATACACGGCACATGGTTGCTACAGTTGTGCCACACGTATTACACACATGGACACGGCCACTGACATCTCTGGTACCATTTTTTTCCGGTACTGGAAAAAAATGGACATGTGAAACTGGCCTTAAGCAATCCATTATTTTTTCTTTATACTATAATGTTTTGACACAACAAAAATATTGTGTATATTGATATTATCTTTAGAAAAATACACCTTAACCCCTTAACGACGGCCGATACGCCTTTTAACGGCGGTCATTAAGGGTACTTAAACCACAGCGCCGTTAATTAACGGCGCTGTGGAAAAAGCGTATAGCGCCCCCCAGAGTTGGATTTTCTCCGGGGTCTCAGCTACCAGGGGTAGACGAGACCCCAGAGAACATGATTCGGGTCGGTTTTTACCGACACCGCTTTTTGCGATCGCCGTTATTAACCCTATAACGCCGATCGCTAAAAAAGCTATTTTCCCTGTAATTTCTCTCTCCTCTGATGTGTTCGCACATCAGAGGGGAGAGAAATGGGGTCCCTGGGACCCCGATCAGCCCCCCGTGCCTCACGGTGTCCCCCCAGGCCTCCTGTGCCTCCCCGATCTTCCGGCGTCTTTTTCCCGTAAAGAAAATGGCGGGCGCCTGCACAGTGCGCAGTGCGCCCGCCAATCCGGATTTTCTCCGGGGTCTCGGAGACCCCAGGGAACATAGTTAGGGTCCCCCCCAGCCCCCACCGCTTTTGCGATCGCCGGTATTAACCCTATAACGGCGATCGCAAAAGAAAAAAAAAAGCGATCCTGCCTGTAAATTTCTCTCCCCTCTGATGTGATTGCACATAAGAGGGGAGAGAAATAGGGTCCCCGGGACCCCCGATCCCCTCCCCCGATACCTAGGGCTGTTCCCCGTGTCCCCTCCTGGCTCCTGTAGCGCCCCCTGTGGTCCGATCCTCCAGTGTCTTCACCCTGTAAAAAAAAATGGCGGGCCCTTGCGCAGTGCGCCCGCCGACTCTGCCTGGCAGCAAATTCAAAAGATTGATACATTCATTCTGTAAAAGTACATTTTGATCACTGTGATAAACTATCACAGTGATCAAAATAAAAAAAACAGTACATAAACCCCCCCCTTTATCACCCCCTTTGTTAGGGACATATAATAAAATAAAGAAATTTTATTTATTTTTATTTTTTCATTAGGGTTAGGGTTAGGGTTATAATTAGGGTTAAGGTTACAATTAGGGTTAGGGTTAGCATTAGGGTTAGCGTTAGGCTGGGTTCATACTGCGTTATGGCAGTCCTTTAGATGGACTGCATTATACTGCGGTATAACGCGGTGTAACGCAGTCCGTTAGCGCTGCCATTCACCCCCATTTCAGGGCGCATCGCGACGCATGCCGTAAAGCGGCATGCGTTCGCAACGTGCCGTCATTCAGTGACGGAGTCTCGGACGCGGGCTGCAGCGTCTGGACTCCGTCACCGCTAGCGCAGATGAATCATCTGCTGATTCCTCTGCGCTAGCGGGTATAGCATAACGCGATCGCGTTATGCTATACTTTTACCAGCCCGTCAACGCTATGTGTTCAACGGGCTGGTAAAACGCAGTATGAACCCAGCCTTAGGGTTAGGGTTATAATTGAGGTTAGGGTTGGAATTAGGGTTAGGGTTACAATTAGGGTTAGGGTTACAATTAGGGTTAGGGTTACAATTAGGGTTGGGATTAGGGTTAGGGTTGGGATCAGGGTTAGGGGTGTGTTAGGGTCAGGGGGTCTCCAAACATGACGTGGCGTTCAAAAAGTCAAATGGCGCTCCCTCCCTTCCGAGCCCTGCCGTGCGCCCAAACAGTGGTTTACCACAACATATGGGGTATCAGCGTATTCAGGACAAATTGCACACCAATTTTGGGGTTATAATTTCTCTTGTTACCCTTGGGAAAATAAAAAATAGCTGGCTAAAAAAATCATTTTTGAGGAAAAAAAAAATTATTTTCACGGCTCTGCGTTTATAAATTTCTGTGAAGCACTTTGGGGTTCAAAGTGCTCACCTCACATCTAGATAAGTTCCATAGGGGCTCTAGTTTCCAAAATGGGGTCACTTGTGGGGGTTTTCCACTGTTTAGGCACATCTGGGGCACTGCAAACGGAACATGACCCCCATCAACGTCTGCATTCCAAAACGTTATTACTACCTTTCCAAGCCCTGCTGTGCGCCCAAACAGTTCCCCCCCACATAGTTGGTATCAACGTACTCAGGACAAATTGGACAACAACTTTTGGGGTCCAATTTCCTTGTGAAAAATCAAAAATTTGGGACTAAAAAATCATTTTTGTGGAAAATTGATTTTTTTTTTCACAACCAGGCATTATAAACTTTTGTGAAACACTTGGGGGTTCAAAGTGCTCACCACAGATCTAGATAAGTTACTTAGAGGGTCTAGTTTCTAAAATGGGGTCACTTGTCGGGGTTTTCCACTGTTTAGGCACATCTGAGTCACTGCAAACGGAACATGACCCCCATCAACGTCTGCATTCCAAAACTTTATTACTTCCTTTCCAAGCCCTGCCGTGCGCCCAAACAAGTTCCCCCCCACATGTTTGATATCAGCGTACTCAGGACAAATTGGACAACAACTTTTAGGGTCCAATTGCCTTGTGAAAAATAAAAATTTGGGACTAAAAAATCATTTTTGTGGAAAATTGTTTTTTTTTTTTCACACCCAGGCATTATAAACTTTTGTGAAACACTTGGGGGTTCAAAGTGCTCACAACAGATCTAGATAAGTTCCATAGGTGGTCTAGTTTCCAAAGTGGTGTTATTTGTGGGGGGTTTCCACTGTTTAGGTGCATCAGGGCTCTCCAAACGCGACATGGTGTCCAATCTCAATTCCAACCAATTTTGGTTTGAAAAAGTCAAACGGCGCTGCTTCCCTTCCAAGCCCTGCCGTGCGCCCAAACAGTGGTCCCCCCATATATGGGGTATCAGCGTACTCAGGACAAATTGGACAACAACTTTTGTGGTCTAATTTCTCCTGTAACCCTTGGGAAAATAAAAAATTGGGAACTAAACGATCAGGTTTGTGGAAAAAATATGATTTTTATTTTCACGCCAGGCCGTTATAAACTTCTGTGAAGCACTTGGAGGTTAAAAGTGCTCACCACACATCTAGATAAGTTCCTTAAGGGGTCTAGTTTCCAAAATGGGGTCACTTGTGGGGGGTTTCCACTGTTTAGACACATCAGGGCCTCTACAAATGCGACATGTCGTCCAGCCAATTCTGCGTTGAAAAAGTCAAACGGCGCTCCTTCCCTTGCGACCTCTGCCGTGCGCCCAAAAAGTGGTTTACCCCCACATATGGGGTATCGGCATATTCAGGAGAAATTGCACAACAAATTTTGTGGTTCATTTTTTCTTTTAACACTTGTGAAAATAAAAAAAATTGGTTCCGAAGTAAAGCTTTTGCAAAAATAATTAAATGTCAATTTTTTCCTTCCACATTGCTTCAGCTCCTGTGAAGCACCTGAAGGGTTAATAAACTTCTTGAATGTGGTTTTGAGCACATTGAGGGCTGCAGTTTTTAGAATGGTGTCACTTTTGGGTATTTTCTATCATATAGTCAAAGTGACTTCAAATGTGATGTGGTCCCTAAAAAAAATGGTGTTGAAAAAATGAGAAATCGCTGGTCAACTTTTAACCCTTATAACTTTGTAACAAAAGAAAATTTTGTTCCCAAAATTGTGCTGATGTGAAGTAGACATGTGGGAAATGTTATTTATCAAGAAATTTGTGTGACATATCTCTCTGATTTAACGGCATAAAAATTTCAAATTTGAAAATTGCGAAATTTTAAAAATTTTCGCCATATTTCTGTTTTTTTCATAAATAAAAGCAAGTCATATAAAAAATTTTTACCACTAACGTGAAGTACAATATGTCACGAAAAAACAATCTCAGAATCAGCTGGATTCGTTAAAGCGTTCCAGAGTTATAACCTCATAAAGTGACAGTGATCAGAATTGTAAAAATTGGCCCGGTCATTAAGCTGCAAAATGGCTCTGTCACTAAGGGGTTAACCAAAATATTGCGTTTTAAGTCAAAGTGTAATTTTATAAAAGTATTAATGTATTTTATCATGGAAATGCAATAATTTCTTGAGTGGCACATATCTTCCTCATATCCTTTGAATAATGTCCAATAGAATGTGAAAATATAACAAGGTCACTAAAAGCGTCACCTAGAGAAAGGACATAGAAAGTGAGACATGTATACTGTGACTTCAATGTAAAGAGTTATAAATAAAATGCTTAGATGTCATGTACTGACAATTTCCCTCTGCTTCACAGTTCTGTGAATGATGGTTAAGGTGCCCTGCATATAATTTGGATTTGATAGATATGTGAAACTGCAGTGGGGGCCATTTTGTAACATCAGAGTTGATAATTCTTTGCTTTTAGAAAATAAATAGAAAGTATTAAAAATAAGACTTATAAAAGCATCCAAATAACTTCTAATATCCTTAGTTAGGAAAACTTTCTTTAGATTTTTTATACATTTTTTTTCAATATTACATTGCTGTTGGATATGAGTGAATCTGCTAAGATCAATTGCATTTGTCAGGGAAATTAAATTTGCATTGAAGTTATGCAATACAAACTGAATGTTCTTGTGCTCTGGTCATTCACCTGTCTTGCCATTGTAGCCTGCCTGTTGCATCCTTCCCTTTTCTTTTTTCTTTTCTTTTCATTCTTTTTCTTTCTTTCTTCTTTCTTTCTTTCTTTCTTTCTTCTTTTCTTTCTTTCTTTCTTCTTTCTTCTTTCTTTCTCTCTTTCTCTCTCTTTCTTTCTTCTTTCTTTCTTTCTTTCTTTCTTTCTTCTCCTTTCTTTCTTTCTTTCTTTTTCCTGTCTTCAATCTGCACTGGGGTTTCTGGCACCTAGCTAGCCTCTGACAAAATGGAATATGTGTTGACAACATGTCATCACAATGTGCATCACTTGAGGCACTATCTATGCCTTATCCATATTTGTTGCAAAATCACAACTTGATCATTAACATCAGAAGCATTCATGGTACAAGAAGCACTTATATTGATGACTGTAGAAGACATCACACTGGAAGAAGTAAAAAATAATACCTAAGCCAGATTAAAAGGTTAGGTGGTGGGGTGGGGTGTGTTAGGTGTCGAGATCCCGCCACTGAACAGGGGGAATTTCGAGACATGTCCTCTGCGGTCTTCCATTCTTCTTCAGCCGTAGAGGATCCTGCTCAGCGGAGAAGTCAGTCCCAGCATCTTGCTCGGGCTAATGCTATGCGTTTGGTTACTGCTGCCGCCCCAGGTTCAGCTATAGCAACCAGCATTAGTCAGCGGCGAGTAGATGTTCCTGGGACTAAGTCCTGCTTTTCTCCATCTGAGTATGCCCGTGAGACGATCGCTCATTGGTGGTCGAAGGTCACATGCTCAGGCTGTCAAGCAGTTCAGATTGGGTCATCAGCAAGGTCCTGAAAGGCTGTGGTTATAAAAGGATCGCATGGCCGCATGGCCGTGTGCTAGTATAAACCATGTGGTGAGTGTGAGCAAGTGGATACGCTACCACTCTGCATATTCACGTGTGTTTGGGCCGAGAACCTGCCGCACTGGCGGCGTGTATGATCGCCTAGTCTTCCCTAGTCAGGCAGGTTTTTACTTGGCTTGACCTAGCACCTGTCTTGGCCATGTGTGCTGTTTACAGGACAAAGTCAATCCACGTGCTCTGGCACACATCTTTTGGTACCCCTCTGTGGTCAGTTGAGCTGTTGCTCTTGTTTTGCGCCAAATCCTGGTGCGCCTTAGTTAGCTGTATTTTTCTACCACTCAGCGCCAAGAAGTTGCATCGCCTGTGCAACGCTGTGTGCATTGTGGGTCGGTCAGACTCAAGTCCCCACATTCTAGGGATTGAGCCTAGAGACCTCACTCGCGCCATATCAGCTGTGTCCTGTGACGTGTAACAGGTAACAGCATTCTATTATTTAGTTGCTGTGGCTCTGTAAAGCAACAGAGTTTGCCGCTGTTCATACCGGGTGACATCTAACCCGCGTGTTGTCGGTGTTCAACCGCCGCCTTGTTCCGCCATTGCTTAGCAGCAGGTTCCATCTCTGCACGGTGGACCCCAGGTTGCGAATGCACCTTATTATTATTGTATCTATTTCATTTAGTGCGTGTGATGATGTCAAGACAGATCAGTGATTTTTTCAACTTATTCTAGCTAGCCAAGATGGCTGTCATTTTGTTGATTTTACATTTTTATAATCGGATTTTAAAAAATCAGGAGAGCACAATATTTTGGTAAAATTATATTTACTACAAATTCACTCATTTCTAATAGCTAGGTTTGATAACTATTTGGAAGATTAGACTAATTCGGCATTCTTTGGTTCATATAAAAAAAAATGTGTCTGTGTTCTGTCATATTATTCTTCAGGGTATGAAATATTAAAAATTAATTTGCAATTTTGCAGCCTAAATGAGATTAAAAGCAGCATCTAAATGGTTAAATAGCATTAATCTGAGCTAGATCACATCACAGATGTTAGAGACAGGTACCAGTTCCATTTTGCAGCTCCTGAATGTTCATATGTACAGTAATTGATCAGTATTTTACATTAGTATTGGCAAGCCAAAACCATGAGTGGGTGAAAAATGCAGAAGTAGCAACAACAACAATAATAATAATAATAATAATAATAATAATAAAATAATAAATAGAAGAAATAATTATTCTATTTAAGACCTGCACATTTTCCCTGTTTATGAATGTGAAAATTATCATTTTTTTGTTCATGCCACTCTAAGAGTTCCAAATTCTCTTATTTTTCAATATTCAAATAATATTGTCTTATTTTTTCATGATACTTGGAGCTTAATTTTAATGTTAATTTTCTTTCCTTCTTTTTTTTCCAATATTGGAGGTAAATTTTAAGGAAAAAAAAAGGAAATTTGTGTCTGTTTTCCAATAGTAAAAAAAATATGACCACAAAGGATTACTAAAAGACACTAATAAAAATATTTTACCATTTCCACAGTATTTATTTTTATAGATCAGAAAAATGTTTATTATTTTTAATAGAGTTTTAATAGGGCAGGACTAAAGACAACAATTCTACCTGGCATCAGCTTTCCTCTTTTCATTTTGTTTGCACGTGGTGCCCCCTAAAGGTCATAGAAAACCTTAGGTGAGCATTGCAACATTTGAATAATTTTTTTTTATCTAATTTGCCATGAATCTATAGATTTTGTATTAACCAAGCTACAGGACAAATTCAGCCTCCTTGCTGTGCTATATGTCTGTTCTGGGTCTATTAGAATCCAGCAGCTCCTGTTGCCTCTCAGTATACAGCTATCACATAATCATTAGGACAGAAGGAGGAATCTTACTCTGTATGTACAGTGCTCATTCAGTGCTGTGAGTACAGTGATCAGGAAGACAGAGATGTTAAAAAAACATTTCTGCCTTCTCTATGTTACATCCGAATGTCTAAGAGCTGGTTCCCTGACTGAAGCAGAGGCGGGAAGAGCAGAAGACGGTGGCTGGTAAGTATATTACTTGGGGCAGGGAACATGTATTAGTGATATTACTACCATAGTGAAATTAAAACAAATGCTAGAGTGGTGCTTTAAGAAATAAAATAGACATTTCCACTTTAATAGCTGGAAATAGTTGAAAAAGGATTGCTGTACCTTACATTGTAACATATATATTAAATACATCAGAAAGTTATACATTTCCCTTTTAAAGGTAACTGTTTTTATGCCTTAGACTGCAGTCATCTGCAATCTAAGGAACTTTTCATTAGTCCTAAATGTCATAAGATGATCACCTGGTGTAATAAAAAAGTAATGCCACAGAGCATAATAATGATACTTGGTAGTGTATTGGTTTTTGGTTCCAAGAAATCTTAAGATAAATTTGATCTTGCAGATTAGAACCGGAAATAATTTTAATGTAAAGTAATAAAATTAGTAATTCAGAAATGGAGTAAAGTGGAATGCAAATCATTACCATCATGGTATATAATATATAGACTGTATACTGTATGTGGCTAAACAGAATGCTATGTAAATGCATTATTAGACTTCTAAAAAGAGAGTTTAACACTTGTTTCATCTAAGTACAATTTTTTGTTGTTAGAAAATTTTGGGTGTCACAAAAAAAATCCGATTCTGTAAATGAAAAAGTAATGTCACAACTTTTTATCTTTTTTTGGAATTATGGCCGATTTCATATGTTCATGTTTAACAAACCATGCATGGATCACAATGCACGTAAATTAAACAATGGTCTGCATTATTAACTATGAGGCTGTCAGTTCATGTTATGCATCCTGGCATTGTGATCCATACATGAACTGTGAAACACGAATGTGTGACGCTCGTCTAACACTGATTAAAGTTATGTTCCCATGTATAGCACAGAGTGGATTTTATATCTGAATTTTCTGAATAAAAAAAATCTGCTACACTTTACAGTGGCAGCATTGTCTCTGACATTTTAAGAAACCTTACTCAAACATTGTGAAAAAATCCACAAAATAAATTAAACTGCACTGTGAATTTTATATCCACAGTTTGTCAATTTATGGTTCAGATGTCAATGTGTATTTTACCCTTTGCAATGGCAAGGGTCAAATGTGGTTCACAACTTTTGCAGTAAAATTTGCAGTGAAGTTTACATTACATCCACTGGCTTTATTTTAGCATTTGCATAGCAGTAATGCAGTGGGAATCGAACCCCTAAGCTAGATAAACTTAATGTATCATATTTTCTTTATAAATAATATTTTTATTGAGAAAACTGTGTAAAACACACAGCACATACGTATACAATCATAACAATATAACAATGTGAGGATACAGAACAACAGTTTTAAATACAAAAAAGAATATAAACATATGTGATAGGTGAAGCTAGGCAGTAATAGTCTATATAAAGTAAATTGGAGAGAAAGGATCAGTATGACATTTGAAGTCAGTGGGTCAGGTGTCATCTTTTAAACTCATTAAAGGAGTATTCTCATGTTATTAAATTGGTAGTTAGCATGAAAATGATCAAGATGGAATTTAACTTGCTTTTTCAATCTGCTGTCATTCTGCAAAAAGAGCTTTTATCTTACATAGTGTACAGCTTGCTGCCAAGGAGATTGAGCAGTAGAGCCTGGCCCAGTAAGTGCAGTCGCTACATTCCAATTAACTTCTAAAATACAATTCCACTCTCTCCAAACCATTGATTTCTATACAGCAGTTAGCTTTTAACCTCTCTTTCACTCTCAGCTCCATACAAAGCTGCTTTTATCAGCCCTGAAAAATTACAATTCCTCAGCATCCAGCATCAGCATTTTCCAGTGCAATTTTTCTAACCACTACTGACTTGAGCATTGTGCTTGTACAAAGACACAGTTATCTCTGTATTCAAAAATAGTGATAACAATGTAGATTTCGGAACTAGTGAACTGCAGACAGACCATTAATATATCATAGTAGAATATGCTCAGCAGTAAGGTGACTCTACTAAGCCAAAACTGTCAGACAAGGAGGAGTTTCCACTGCACAGCAATAAGGAAGTACTGTAAAATAGATTTGAATACCGTGGGCTGCTCAAGATGAAACTTGAGAATCACCCTTTAATTGTATAACTTTATCTAAAGCATTAAAATTCTGATTTGTTTAGCATAACCTATGTATCTAAACCTATAAATACAACAGGGGTACACAATGACAGTGAAAGGACTTGTAGTCATACAGGAGTCCTTACCCCAATGTCATTAGTCAGGATACGAGGCTGTGAAGTAATCACAGCAGCGTTTGAGCAACTTGAATTGCGAATGAGTCCTTCTCCCACATGGGACACTGTGAGGCTGAACCTACTCCACATATGCTACATCCATTCCTGATTGATGCACATTCCTTTGTAAAAACCCAAGCAAGTACAGTACCTGATTCTGACGAGACAATTTAGAATGCAAGAAATAATTATGAATATATGTAGTTTATAAGACTGAAAACTAACAAATCTTCTGATTAAAAATGAAAAGTAATGCGAAATAAAACTGAGATCGGTACGGATAGATAAGCTGCTATTTTTCTGTACATTTGCAATTCTGATTTTTCAGTCTGCTCATTAATGTGAAAGATGTGTTCATATTCTTTTTTTGGCAAGCGAAAATGGACTTTTTTTTCAAATATATTTTCTGAAACTCTATTATGGTTCAACACATCATATTTATATGCACAACTGAATCAGCTCTCTTCTGCCTGTTTTATGCCATAGGCACCCCAGAAGGCAGTGCCGTTAGTATGAGACAAGGAAGCAGAAGGAGAGAAACAGAATCACAAGCAAATAGAATGTCATCTCAAGAAATTGTTGGAGAGAAAGTGTTTACTGCCCGAGCAGAATTTAAATGTAGACATTGCAATTTTATGTCTACTTTCATAATGTTTTGAACACACTAAAATAATCATTTATCTTTATGTCAGTAAAAAAGCGAAGCACTCAAGTGAGTCACTGCTGATCTTCAAGAGTTAAGCATCATAAATGATATGTTAATGTTGACGCATTTTAGATCCGTTAATTTATGGAATAAGCTAACTAATTGAGATGTCCTTCTAAGTGGTATTCTCAATAGTATTCCCACGAGTGCTATTGTGTAAGACTCATATATTAAATATACATAGCTCATAGTTTTGTTTTAGTTCAGTTTCACAGCTGTTTTCTGTTAAAGTCTTATTTTTGAATACTCATACGTCAATAATTTTGTCATTGCTTTATGATAAACAGTTAAAAACACAGATGATTATATTTTTGCTAATAATATTACTATATCAAAAAATAATAATAAGGTAAGAAAAGACTTGTATAATCTTTCCATTTATTTTCTAATTTGAGATTATTGTAACATTTATGCATAAAATTGTTAGTTTGAATTGTCTTTATAGCTTTTGTTGATCTAGTCCAGGACTAGTTTAAATAAAAACTCCAGAGCAAATTTAAAAAATATGTTGTTGAGTTAAAGTTTCTGCATCAAAATATCTTGGTACATCATGGTGTTTGACTATATTTTAAAGGCGTTTTCCCACGAACAAAGTTCATTTTAATCAATAGATCTTGAAATGATAATTTCCAGAAATGAATGTGTTTTAAAAAAAAATGTTCCTGTGCTGAGATAATCTTATAAATGTGAACCTGCTGTGTACTGTGTAATGGTTGCGCCTTACCATGCTGGAACATGGTCTCATCATACCATCTCCTAGGCAAGGGAGGAAGCAAAATAGTATACAGATATTAAAGAGCCGGATAGCAAATAATTCTTTCTTTGAGGTAAAATATTTTTTAAAAACAGGCATGGAAATGCTTTATCTCACGAAAAGAATCAGCTGTGATCCTATGCTGTGCACTCTCTTTTGCTTACTCCCCTGCCCAGGAGCTGTGGTATGATCAGACCATGTCCCTGTATGGTCAGACACAGCCAGTACAGACACAGAATATCTCAGTATGCAAACATTTTCTTAACATTTTCTTATTATTTCAAGATGTATTGATTAAAACCAACTTTAACATTAACTTTGTTTATGGGAAAACCCATTTAAGCCTATTAATTCTCTATAAGTTCTCTAAGGCAACCCATAACTTTACCCACTTGGACCACTGTGCAAGAATTTACATGAATATCTTCTGCTTATTCCTGAAATAAGTGTTCTTTTTTACTGAAAATAAAAAATACACATGACTAACTATAATCAGTTAGAATATAGCATTGCTTCCCTGCTTAGTTTCTTTCTCTTAATGGCTTTTGAACACTTAAATGAGTTGTCCACTACTAGGACAATCATTTCTTGATCAAAATGTTTGGCCCCAATAAAATACTAAAGCCTATACTCACCTCCCATGCCAACGCCGTTCCAGCAGTTTTGGCATTCGCTCTCCTCGGGGCTGTTATGTGGTGTTGTGATATGTGTCGTCGCAGCCCAATCAGCACTGATATTACTGTCCCCCAACTTCGAACAAATCAAACAGGAAGAGGAAGTCTGGGCTGCAGCTGATCCCTGGCTTCCTTTTCATGTTCGATTTATCCTGAAGGCAGGGACAGTGACGCCAGTGCTGATTGGGCGCCAGTGTCACATGTCACAACACCGCATGAGAGTCCAGAGAAGAGCGAGTGCTAACACCTCGGGAACGGAGCCAGCATGGGAGGTGATTATAGGCTTTATTATTTTATCGGGGCTAAGCAAGGGGTATGAGAAGAAGTGGTCCAAGTAGTGGATAACTTCTTTAATTATCTATGTCCTGTAGCAAATATTATGAAACTTTATTAAGAGGATGCAAGCAAAGCCTCAGTTTAATTTATTCTCATTTTATTACTAATCCCATAATATAAAGGAAAACAAATAAATGGAGTAATAGATTATAATTTGGAGTAGAGTATGTCTTATTCTCTTTGACTTTTGTATGTAACAGTAAGCCTGAAAGTATACTTTAATGATAGATTATTTAGTTGTAAGAAAATACTGACACTAAAGGAAAGGCGCTAATATTAAGAAAACAGCTAAGATATTTTACTTCAGACATAGGAAAGTTGTTTTGGCCTATAATATATCCTTGTTTAAAAAGGAGTAGTAATTTCTCAGAAATCCTTTGGGTATCAATATTTTACTCAAGAGGCATTTTAATTTTTTAGGAACCATACAGTGAATTTTTGTTTCACCAAACTAAATAAATGCAGAATGATTCCCATGGTAATTATAATAATGATATATTATAATATATAATTTAGAATATAGTTCATATAAATAATATTTGGTTGTCTCTGTGAGATTTTGGTTAAGGGAAGAACAGTTGAAAAGATTGCACTATATGAGCTCTTATACACGCTTATAAACAATGCAAAAATATATGTATTGTGCTTTTAAAATGCTATTTAATATTAAACAAAGTAAGATAGCGTAAAAAATATTGGCAACTAATGCAAAATTGTTGTGCAGTTAAAAAAGGTCACAAAATGATGAGTTTGTTTGATTTGGAAGGAATTGTGCTCATTCTTGCATAACCACAATAGGCTGTTTCCTGGTGATAGAAATTAAAATCATGATCAAAGATTGCTTTCAGAAACTGAGATGTAGAAAGCAATTAACATAGCAAGAAATATAGCAAAAATAGAAAAAACTTTAAAGAAAATTCTTTTTTAAAGTTTCTTATTCAATGAACTTCAAGCAGGAGCACTTAGAACTCCTACTGAGTTCATTTCAAGTGTAAACTCTACTTTTTTGAATAGATCTTGAAGTGAAATAAGATTGAAAGTTGTACAGTTCCAAAACAAATCTATTTTTGTGTTATAAAATTATACAATTGAGTGAGAGTTGGTTAAAATTTAATTGTGTATTTTGGTAATGTAATAGTTTTTATTTGTTTTTTCTTAACATTTTCCTTTAGTTTGTATTTCTGTATTGCAAATGACTTGTATTTTTCATATTAATTAATGTAATTTCATGCTCAGCATTTTTTAGGAAAAAGAACGCTTTTTCAATGCATTTTTTCTCACATTTCTTTTTAATGCTCTACAAACAATATGTTTGTGTTTTTGAAGTTTCATTTGTAATTTGGACTGTTGTATTGGGTCAGTGGTAAGGACGAGGGAATCTACCAAAGCTTACATTTATCTGAAGTGACTCGAATGTGCATATTATGCACTGAGTTCTCTCTAGATTCTAGAGCATAATAAACATAGGTAAACAATAAAAAAAAATCCAACAGCACAACCTACTTTGTGAAAAAAAACTGACCTGCACATCCAGACTAGTGTGAATTCCTGGGTGAATGTGGACACCTCTCTCAACAATGCCTGCTTTTATGGGTAAGTAGGAGCCTGCTGTAATTAAAATCACCACATGTTGAAAGGCGGAGTGCTTGGTCAGTAAGCTAACATACAAATGACAAAAATAGCCATATTGCTATTCCCTATATTTTATGTTGACATGCTTTAGCATGATAGAGTGCAACCTTTTTGTATATGGAGGTAGCTCCTACTGGTATGCACCTATTCACACTATTCTAGATGTGCCAGTCAGTTTTTTGTCATTTTATGTTAGCTTACTGACCGAGCACTCCACCTTTCAACATGCGGTGATTTTAATTACAGCAGTGTTATGCATCGAGATTCAGCAACTGCACAGGGGAATCTCGAGCCATGTCCTCTGCGGTCTCCCTTTTCTTCAGCGCAGAGGAACTGCTCAGGGAGACATCAGTCTCAGCGTCTTGCTCAGGCTAATGCTATGCATTTGTTTGCTGCTGCCACCCCAAGTTCAGCTATAACAACCAGCATTAGTCAGCAGTTAGCAGACATTCCTGGGACTAAGTCCTGCTTTTCTCCATCTGAGCATGCCCGTGAGACGACTGCTCATTGGTGGTCGGAGGTCACTTGCTCAGGTCCTCCAGCAGTCCGGATTGGGCCATCAGCAAGGTCCTAGAAGGCTGCGGTTATAAAAGGATCACACGGTCGCACGGCCGTGCGTTAGTATAAATCATGTGCTATGTGAGCGAGTGGATATGCTACCAGTCTGTGTATGCACATGTGTTTGGGTCAAGAAACTGCCGCACTGTCAGCGTGTATGATCGCCTAGCTTTCTTTAGGCAGGCTTTTACTTGGCTTGACCTAGCGCTTGTCTCGGTCACGTGTGCTGCTTAGCATGGGCTGTTTGCAGGGCACAGTCAATCATGCTCTAGCACACACCTTTTAGTACCGCTCTGTGGTCAGTTGAGCTTTTGCTCCTGTTTTGCACCAACTCGAGGTGTGCTTTAGTTTGCTGTATTTTGCTACAACTCAGCGGCAAGTAGTGGCATCGCTTGTGCGACGCCATGCACATTGTGGTTCCGGTCAGACTCAAGTCCCAGCATTCTAGGAGTTGAGACTAGAGACCCCAATTGCGCCATATCAGCTGTGACATTTAACAGGGAACAGCGTTCTATTACTTTGTTACGGCGGCTCTGTGAAGTAACAGAGTTCGCTGCTGTTCACACCAGGTGACATCAAACACGCGTGTTTCTGGCGTTCAACCACCATCTTGTTCTGCCATTGCTTAGCAGCAGGCTCCATCTCTGCACGGTGGACCCCAGATTGCGAACGCACCTTTTATTAAATATATTTCATTTGGTGCGTTCCGCCAACCCTAACAAGCAGGCTCCTAATTACCCATAAATGCAGACATTGTTGAGAGAGGTGTCCACATTTACTCAGGAATTTAGACATCAGCCTGAGAGAAGTATTCACACATGTAGGGATCCATCTGCTTTTGAGGCCGTGTTGACGATGGTTGATGGGCAGATATAATTTGAGCAAATTTTATGCTAAGCGTTTCAAATTTTTTTCCTAATATTCAAAAGCTGTATTGCTATTCATATTTCATATATTTCACATTGACATGCTTTAGCATGATAGATTGCAACATTTTTTGTATACTACTTTTGTCTGGTCGCCTTCTTCAATTCTTCTTCACTCTAATTTTTACCATTATCTTTGACAGTTTTGCTGTCACTGAGCAATAAAACAAAACGATTGACTCAACCAAAGAGGGGCTTTGTAGTGGGACTGCTGAGAATTGGGTGAATACAATTTTTTAACCCCTTTCCAGTCCTTTATAATTCATCAAAATAACTTCTGCTTGTCTACAGTTTTTTCTGGATTTATCTGAAGCAATTCACAATTGTTTTTTATCTTCAGGGTGAATCTGATTCACCTCAAATCAATTCACTAGGTTCCAGCCAGTGCCTTTTTTCCCCATAATACAGTGTTAGGCATTGGCAGGATCCGAACCTGGATCTGAGGAGTCTTTGGTCTCCCATCCAGTTCCAGCAAAGGCAGATGCTGCTCAGCTTCGCTGTCGATCCCAATGCCTAGCTAATATCTGAGCGGCACAGGTTGTTACTAGAGTGGGGGGGATAATTTTAGACATCGGGATCCAAACCTGAATCTGAGGAGTCTGTGGTCTCCCATCCAGACTCAGCCAAGGCAGATGCTGTTCAGCTTCACTGTCGATCCCAACGCCTAGCTAATACCCAAGCGGCACAAGCTGTTACTAGAGTCTTTGTGCATAGTAGCCTTAAACCTAGGTTACAGAACAGGAAAAGGCTGTTAAAAGCCTTACTCCAGAAATGCCTGCACTGAGCATGTCCGTGACATGGCAAGCAATGATTGGTGCTTAATTTCAGCTGATCCTCTGACCTGGCATTGCCTGATTGATCACGGATGACGTCATCGGTGATGCGATTGATGAAATGGCTGTGGGCGGAGCTTAGCCCATAAATAGCTTGTCTGTCCGTCGCGCGGTCAGATCATACTAAAATAGGCAGTGCTCATGTGTGGACGTACCAGAATCTGGGTCCACGTGCTCTCTAGCTTTGCTCTCCGGGACCTGCCGATGCCAGAGTTCGCTCGGCTTATTAGAACAGGTCCTTCAGGCAGGATTAGCTTATGCCAGGCAGGTAGCAAATGTGGCATAGTCTTGCTACAACAAGAGGGTAGCGGTACACCCTGAGCAGACTGCAGGGCGCTTAACCTGGGCATTGCATGCCAGCTGAACAGAGAGTTGCTCAGTCAGGTCGACACACCGGCTGGCAGCACATGGGCATCGCCGCCAGCTGATCAGTCAGTTGCTTAGTTCAGTCGCACACCGGCTGACAACACGTATGCTTGGCGGGAGTCTGTTATGTTTAGGTAGCTGAGGAGAAACAGCAAAAACGGCAATACACCAGAGAGGCTGAAACCTATTGGATTGCAGTAACCTGAACTAACCACACAACTAGAGGTAGCCGTGGAGCGTTCCTACGTTGATCCTAGATGCCTCGTCACAGCCTGAGAGATAACTACACCTAAAGGCAGAAAGATGAAAGCTATCTGCCCCGGAGCAGATTCCCAAAGAAAATAGGAAGCCCCCAAACATGCAATGGCGGTTAGACAAGAAGAAGCACAGACACAGACAGAAAATAGAATGAGCAAACGCTGGGGCCCAATCTGTCTAGACAGAAAGGTACAGGAAAGAATTCTGACTGCAATCCAACAAAAAACCCTAAAAAATACCAACTCTTCTGATTGCAAAAACACCTGAGATCACACGATCTCCACCACCTAAATCAGATCTCTGGTGTATCAAAACTAAGCCGCAGCCACTGAAAAAAGAGGAAAAAGCAAATGAACAAATAACAGTGGCTACAGATAAACTGAGAGGAGCACAGGCCCAAGAAGGAGACCCGGCTGACCTCCACAAAAGTGCAGAAAATTAGGCAAAAAGCAAGCACAAAAAGAAAAGCAGAAAATATCTTATCTGAAAGTAGCAGATGCATGCAAGACTCCAGCAACTTCCAAATGAACCAGGAACCACAATTAAGACAAGAACAATTGATCACCGGCGACCATCATGGGAGGGAACCTCCCTAATATCAGTCCAGTCTATGATCCCAGATTGCCGTTCCTCGCTGTAAGGTTCAGCACTGTCTGTAACCACCAGAGGGAGCCTCTGCTCAGAAACCATCTCTAGCACATTCAGAACAGGAGTTGCATGCACTACCTAGTCGTCTAGCAAGTGGCTTCTGTGCAGTCAACAGGGCTACATCTACGCCAGCCTACAGCACATCTCCTGTGAAGTTAACAGAGAAAATATCTCTCTCCCTGTGTGAAGTAACACAGGCGAGATCTAATATTATTCTTTTATTGTCAGTTGTTACCTTCATACCCAAGGGATGTTCGGCAGCAGTGACTCTAACTGCATCGTGGACCCCGGGTTCAGTTGCAATCCATTATCCAATAAAGTTGTCGCAACCGAGCTCATAACATACAGCATGCATTTATTTCCATAGTCTTCTCAAAATGAATTTACAACACCAGAAAAAGATATGATGCAGTAGTAATAAGTAGACAAAATTTCCCCAAAAAAGTTTTAAACAATGTATAAAATATACTTGAAATTTACAAGTAAAAAAGTAAAAGAAATTTGCGTGAAAAAGGCCTAAAGGGCTTGTTTTTAAGGTTGAATTTTCATAATGTACTGTATATAAAGATGCAAATATATTATTAAGCAATGAATATTACGCTGTTGGCCAAATGAACCCATAAGAAAAAAAATGCAGCCAATAAATGCTAGTGTGAAATGGGAATATTAAAGACAAGATTATAACAAAGGTTTGTCTTTACTCCTTTTCATTAATGAAAGAGAAATTTAAATGTACGCTTATTGATTGTTATTATTCAATGTCGTATAGTACTTTCTTGCATGATCATGAGTGTGTCAGCATACATCACAGTTCTTACTAATATGAAGTATTAAAAATATCAAACATTCAGAGAAATAACATACTTTCTGCTTACATGAACTTTTAAGTGCTATGATAAATGTTAACCGGTGATACTCGGTTATTACTCCAGTATCATGGTGCTAGGATGTACTCATTACTCGGCAAATAATAGGTGATGCTCTATGTACAACTTTAATCCTTACCCCGCAGCTACACAGCCGATAAGAATGTGGAAATAGCCTGCTCATCAATGTAATGCCGTAGCCATCTTGGTTGCGGCATTACTGTGATTGGCTGGCCATGTGACATTAGGGCTTGTGAAAGAACAGGTGCCACCCGACATCACATACAATCTGCATTTAGCCTAGGGAGGGAGAGAGAGTTGCAGGAGCAGGGAGAATGCACAATCCAGTCTATCGACAGGGATTTGGGCTCTGTAGTCCATTGGCAAATATATACTGCAGCTTCTTTTTGTAGGGTGATAACTTGAATATATTTTGATCCATTGAGAATTACGTGATTTGTGTTACTTTTTTGTATTATATAACAGTCCAAAAAATCATTAAAAATTATCCCTGGGTTAAATTTCTTACCCATACACTATCCTGTGTTCTGGATGAATTTTTTTCTTATATAACACTCAAAAAAAGCGTTTACATTATTTGCAGGGTTAAATTTATCACCCATACATTATTACGTGACGTGGGGAACTTTTCCTGTGATCTATAAAACTTAAAGCGTTAATAAATTTTGCAGGCTAAAATTTATCAGCCATACAGTTTCACGTGTTCTGTGATACATTTCTGTGATATCTAACATTCTAAAAAAGCATAAAAAAAATTAGCTGGATTACCTTTTTCAACCATACACTATTCCATGGTCTGGGGTAAATTTCGTGATATTATCCAACACTACAAAAAAGCATTACCAAAATTGATTGGAAAACATTCCTCATCCACACACTTTTCCGTGGTCTAGAGTACATTTTCTGAAATCTATAAAACTGAAGTAAAGCATTAAAATTTTTTGCAGGCTTACATTTCTCAACCATACAGTTTCACATGTTCTGTGGTACATTTATGTGATATCTTACACTCCAAGGAAGAGATAAAAAAATTAGTTGCATTACATTTCCCACCCATACACTATTCCGTGCTCTGGGGTACATTTCCTGTAATCTATAAAACTGAAAAAAAGCATTAACATTTTTTATAGGGTTCAGTTCTCAGTCATACAATAATACGTAGTGTAGCGTACATTTATATGGCAGGAGCCTGTGTTCCCGATCTGACTGATATCCGAGACCCATTAAAGCCTGAACCCAGGTTGCATCCTTTACTGCTGGGGTTCTTGTAGACTGCAGATGGTAAAGCCAGGATTCAGGAACTGGTGAGGGGACTCCGGGGCCTAGGCTGGTGGGAAGAGACAAGGAGGCGAGCCAGGACCAAGTCGAGACAAATGTTAAAAGGCTCGCTCACCATAAGGTACCGAGAGTTGGCATTCTGCGGGGTGGCAGTTATTGAGGATTGACAGCAGAGAAGGGGTCCATTAAAGAGTTTGTGACCCATCATCACATCTTGTTCAACCATTGGGCAGTAGAGACAGAACACTTGATTTGAAGGCTGTAAGAGCTGACGGCTTAAACTAGAGTCACGTTCCTCAAAATGGAGGGACAACATCGCTGGTATGAGGGGAGTGATCCCAGAAGGAAGGGAGCATGATGAATCCTTCTTGAGAAATGAATGGACCTGGGAGAGGCTCCATGAGGTGGCTAGAGGCACAGCTACTACCACCGCCAAGAGATTGTACTGTCCTTGGTGTTCCCTATACATTTTAACACAGTTATTTTTGCATTAAGGTCCTGTGTAAAATTTACAAAAATCATAGAAAAATATTTTTCATTAGATTACTACTTCATAGAGTATTATGTGCTTTCTGTCACATTTTTGGTGGTATATAACACTACTAACAGGCAGTTAAAAATTTTGCTTGTTTACATTTCTTACCAAAACACTCCTCCGTGTTCTGGGGTACATTTTTGTGATATGTAACACTCAAAAAAAGTTTCAACATTTTGCTGGGTTACATTTCTTAGCCATACGGTATTACGTGTTCTTGGGTACATTTTATTGGTATATTACCCTTAAAAACTTGTTTACAAATTTATTGGTATTGTAACGCTCAACCATAGGGTAATATGTCTTTTTTGGTGCATTTGGTTGCTATCTAAGCCCTAAAAACTTTTTTTAAATTGTCTGAATTCTATTGCCATTCCATACAGTATTATGTGATCTTGGGTACATTTCCTTGGTATATAACACTCAAAAAACTTTTAACAAAAAATGGATCAATATAATATATTGCTCACACATAGACTTTTACATATTCTTGGGTAGATTTAATTGCAATATAACCCTCAAACACTTGTTCAAATTTAATCGATATTATATTGCTCACTCATAGACTATTCCGTGGTCTGGAGTACATTTCGTGGGTATAAAACACTCAAAATACTTGTTCAAAACATTATGAGTATTATATTGGTCACCCATAGACTATTCCATGGTCTGGAGTACATATAGTTGGTATATAATCCACAATAAACTTGTTAAAAAATGTATCAGTATCATACTGCTCATCCATAGAGTATTACGTCTTCTTGGGTTTATTTCAGTTGTATCTAACCCATTTGCTAAATTAAATTATTTTTAAGCTTTCTTAAAAGTCATTATCATAGGCTGGATATTGTCATCTGCAAAATGGAAATGTGCAGAGGAGGACATAAATTTTATGTGCACAGAACTATTGCATTCATGTTCATTGTATATGCATAGCAGTGCGGTCGGCCTACCCAAACATGCTATTAATTTCGGCTTACATGTAGCTGATCGACAACAGTCATGGGTCAATACACCCTGAATTGTATGGTAGTTTTATCAGATATATAACTTTATTGGATTCATACAGTACAGACCAAAAGTTTGGACACACCTTCTCATTCAACGATTTTTCTGTATTTTCATGACTGTGAAAATTGTAGAATCACGCTGAAGGCATCAAAACTATGAATTAACACATGTGGAATTATACATTACACTTTACTAGAAAGTGTGAAACAACTGAAAATATGTCTTATATTCTAGGTTCTTCAAAGTAGCCACCTTTTGCTTTGATTACTGCTTTGCATGCAGAAAAGGTGAACGGATGGACTCTACATGCCTGGTTCCCACCGTGAAGCATGGAGGAGGAGGTGTGATGTGTGGGGGTGCTTTGCTGGTGACAGGCATGTAGAATCCATCCGTTCACCTTTTCTGCGTGCAAAGCAGTAATCAAAGCAAAAGGTGGCTACTTTGAAGAACCTAGAATATAAGACATATTTTCAGTTGTTTCACACTTTTTTGTAAAGTGTAATGTATAATTCCACATGTGTTAATTCATAGTTTTGATGCCTTCGGTGTGATTCTACACTTTTCATAGTCATGAAAATACAGAAAAATCTTTGACTGAGAAGGTGTGTCCAAACTTTTGGTCTGTACTGTACATTTGTGTTTTATTGTCACACATTTTGTTCAAATTTGACTGAATGCAAAGATGTGGGACATTCCATAAATTATAGGATAATTAGGATATACAAATTAGCTAAGAACACCTGTACATGCAAATAAGCACAGCTGAATTCATATTCATCAGTTTACACCTTTCACTTAAGACTTTTAGGCTACGTTTTAAAATCATTCTAGGAAACATTTTAGGTTATTTTGGAAATTTCGTAATGTCTGAAATAATAATAAATATTTTCTTAGATATTCTTTATTGTGTGCATATACATTACCATAGGGAACATTCTCTGAGGACATTTAGCTAGAATAGAATGCAATTTTCTAGACACACCAAAAACAAATACCCCCTCATATATGGTTTATGGTGTGTTTAAAATAAAGCAGACATATTTTTTCTAATTTTAGACAAACCTTTTTAAACTGACATGAGTTATGTTATATTAAAAAGCCATCCACTAACTGTAGTATGCCATGAAGAAATATTTAATTGTGAAGCTAAACTTCTTCTTTAACAGACTTTTAACAGTCTTTTCTTTTGAGTAAGCAATAGCAATTTTTATACAATTGCTATTATATATTGGTAGGGTCAAAATCTCATTTTTTAATATTTACTAATTCTGAGATATGAATGTTTATATATAATATATAATATATATATATATATATATATATATTATATTACAAAAAAGTAGAAACAACACTCCAAATGGCAGTTATAAGGTTCTCTTTAATGGCCCATGTGGCGACGTTTCGGTCCTAGGTGCAGACCTTTCTCAAGCAGCTAGGACCGAAACGTCGCCACATGGGTCATTAAAGAGCACCTTATAACTGCCATTTGGAGTGCTGTTTCTACTTTGATGACTTTATATACAAGGTGTTGGTACATGCCTTTGAAACTTTGCACGCTTTTTTTATTTTTTCCTGTGGTGTGCTAAATCTTTTTTCTGTATATATATATATATTATATATATATATATATATATATATAATATATTTTATACAGTAGAGACCAAAAGTTTGGACACACCTTCTCATTCAAAGATTTTTCTGCATTTTCATGACTATTAAAATTGTGGAATTACACTAAAGGCATCAAAACTATGAATTAACACGTGGAATTATACATTACACTTTACAAAAAAGTGTGAAACAACTGAAAATATGTCTTATATTCTAGGTTCTTTAAAGTAGCCACCTTTTGCTTTGATTACTGCTTTGCACACAGAAAAGGTGAACGGCTGGACTCTACATGCCTAGTTCCCACCGTGAAGCATGGAGGAGGTGGTGTGATGGTGTGGGGGTGCTTTGCTGGTGACATTGTTGGGGATTTATTCAAAATTGAAGCGGTGAGCGGTCCAGCTCACCCAAACCATCTCGATTAGGTTCAGGTCTGGTGACTGTGGAGGCCAGGTCATCTGGCGTAGCACCCCAACACTCTCCTTCTTGGTCAAATAGCCCTTACACAGCCTGGAGGTGTGTTTGGGGTCATTGTCCTGTTGAAAAATAAATGATGGTCCAACTAAAAGCAAACTGGATGGGATAGCATGCTGCTTCAAGATGCTGTAGTAGCCATTCTGGTTCACTATGCCTTCAATTTTGAATAAATCCCTAACAGTGTCACCAGCAAAGCACCCCCACACCTTCACACCACCTCCTCCATGTTTCACGGTGAGAACCAGGCATGTAGAATCCATCCGTTCACCTTTTCTGCGTGCAAAGCAGTAATCAAAGCAAAAGGTGGCTACTTTGAAGAACCTAGAATATAAGACATATTTTCAGTTGTTCCACACTTTTTTGTAAACTGTAATGTATAATTCCACATGTGTTACTTCATAGTTTTGATGCCTTCAGTGTGATTCTACAATTTTCATAGCCATGAAAATACAAAAAAATCTTTGAATGAGAAGGTGTGTCCAAACTTTTGGTCTGTACTGTATATATATATTTTGTTTTTTTTATTTTTTTTTCAGAGAAAAATAATTGTATGTCTATTACATTTCCCTAATGTTATGCTATTGCCTCTATCCTTAAAATGTCTAAGACAGCAGTCCATTAAAACAAGGGCAAGCAGCAGACATTGGGGACAACAAAGCTACAGACCGGCAGAGGGAGAAAAAGACTCTCCACTGACCAGGATGACCGTCATCTTATTTGAATTTCACTCAGCAACCACAGGATGACATCAAGTGACCTACAAAAGGAATGGTAAATGGCAGCTGGGGTGAAGTGCACCTCAAGACCAGTTCTTAGCAGGCAGGTCTCAAGTCATGTAAAGTTAGAAAAAAGCCTTTCATCAATGAGAAGCAAAGGAGAGCCAGGCTAAAGTTTGCCAAATACCGTAGGGATTGGACCATAGAAGACTGGAGTACGGTAATCTTCTCTGATTAGTATAATTTTCAGCTTTGCCCAACAACTGGTCGTCTAAAGGAGTCTAATTTTCAGCTTTGCCCAACACCTGGTCGTCTAGTGGTTAGACGAGGACCTGGAGAGGTGTACAAGCCACAGTATCTTGCACTCACTGTGAAATTTGGTGGAGCATTGGTGATGATCTGGGGATGCTTCAGCAAGGCTGGAATTTGGCAGAATAATGTTTGCGAAGGGTGTATGAATCAAGCCGCATACAAGGTTATCCTGGAAAAACAGTTCATTCCTTCTGCTCAGGCAATATTCCCCAACTCTGAGGACTGGTTTTTCCAGCAGGACAATACTCCATGCCACACAGCTAGGTCAATCAATGTGTGGATGAAGGACCACCACATCAAATCCCTGTCTTGGCCAGCCCAATTTCCAGACGTGAACCCCATTGAAAACCCCTGGAATGTAATCAAGAGGAAGATGGATAGTCACAAGCCATCAAACAAAGAAGAGCTGCTTAAATCTTTGCACCCGGAGTGGAATAAGGTCACTGAAAAGCAATGTGAAAGACTGGTGGAAAGCATAGCAAGACATATGAAAGCTGTGATTAAAAATCATGGCTATTCCACAAAATATTGATTTCTGAACTCTTCCTGAGTTAAAACATTAGAATTGTTGTTTCTAAATGATCATGAACTTGTTTTTTAGCATTATTTCAGGTCTGCAAGAAATCCAGTTTTTCATTTTTTTTGACCATTTCTCATTTCCGAAAATAAATACAAAATGTATTGCTTGGAAATTCGGACATATGTTGTCAGTAGTTTATAGAATAAAAGAGCAATTTACATTTTACTCAAAAATATACATGTAAAGAGGAAAATAAGACAAACTGAAAATTTTGCAGTGGTCTCTTAATTGTTACCAAAGCTGTAGTGCTCTCCAAAACTGAGGAAGAAGAATGTTTTAGCCAGAAAGCCTTCATTTGAATTACAATGGCTTATTTTGGTTGCCGTGCAGCAGCTTACTGATAATTGACAGGTATTCTTATAGAACTAAAGTCTAAAACAGTATCAAATAACACTTTATATAACTTTTCTATATGTCTATGAATTTTCTATATGCATGTATAGTCATGTATTGGAAGTTTTTCAGCATATGTAACATTTGACATAATACCTAGCATGACATTATATGGCATTCAAACTTTTGAAATGATTTAAAAGTAGATCCCAGTAAAAATCCTGAAAAATAAAAATACTTACCATATGATATCTGAGACCATGGTCTACAACACTCAGTTGTAATGCAAAATAAACATAAATCAACTTAAATCAGTTAACATCCAAATAATTTATGTGAGGGGTATAAAAATAATAATCATAAAGAAGTGAGATTAAATGGAATTATATTCTTAGCTAAAACAGATGACGGTTTATAAGCACAGCTGCTGTTGCACCAATTCATGTTGGAGGATTTCATAAAAGATTTTTTTTCTTTTTTTTCTGTAATCTACTTCTACATTCTTTAGTGGTAAAATGATCCAAAAGGAAATGAAGAGGATAGAGGTTGCTCCAAAAGACCAAAAGGACTAATTACTTCCTATCTAGGTTAAATAGAATGCTAATGTTCTAAATTCAGCTAATATACTTATGCCAATAAAACTGGAACTGATAATTCTGCTGATGAGAGCATGCCAAATTCATAAATGAAAAACATTTCATGTATACATTCCAAAATTAGATGTAAATTAGAAGTGTTAGACAATTAATGCTTGATGTATGATTAATTTTAGGAATTTTTAACTTTACCTTTAATCTAACTCTTTTTCATCTAGAAAAAATACAGTATTTTGCATTTTTAGATCAATGAATTTTAAGATACTACAGATGATTGAAAAATTTGAAATTAGAATTATGCCAGTACCGACAAATTTTATAAAAAAATGTAGGTTTGTGGTGGATAAATTTGGTACTCCCATAACATTGAAAACATGTATATGATACTCTTAGGTCTCTTAGGACTGTAGCCAACCCTTTCAATTTATTTAATGCTAAACAGCCTTATTAATATCAAAGAGCCCTCACCACAGAAAGAGATTCTAACAAATAGTGTCACTGTCAGAGGTAACATTATACTGCAGTTACTGAAAAAATATGCTGTGTATTCCATAATTTTCTCCCCTTTCTCACCACGAATATGTTTCCAGTAGATGTTTATTAGTACTGCTGTCTAGATGGCTGGTGTAAGTGTTTGTGGTGCTTCTGCTGTGGAAAATGGACCCCACATTCTTAGCTACATTGCTTTATTTCTTTTACTCTACCCTGTTCATTGACATAGCCACTTTTTCTTTTACCATACATTTTTCACAATGCTGCAAAACAGGTGTGCAAAAACAGACAAGTACAGTTATACAGTGGGTACGGAAAGTATTCAGACCCCTTTAAATTTTTCACTCTTTGTTTCATTGCAGCCATTTGTAAATTCAAAAAAGTTCATTTTTTTTTCTCATTAATGTACGTTCTACACCCTATCTTGACTGAAAAAACAGAAATTTAGAAATTTTTGCAAATTTATTAAAAAGGAAAAACTGAAATATCACATGGACATAAGTATTCAGAACCTTTGCTCAGACACTCATATTTAAGTCACATGCTGTCCATTTCCTTGTGATGTTCCTTGAGATGTCTTTACTCATCATTTGAGTCCAACTGTGCTTAATTAAACTGATAGGATTTGATTTGTAAAGGCACACATCTGTCCAGGTCAAAGGAACTGGCCAAGGAGCTCAGAGACAGAATTGTGGCAAGGCACACTTCTGGTCAAGGTTACAAAAGAATTTCTGCAGTACTCAAGGTTCATAAGACCACAGTAGCCACCATATTCCTCAAAGGGAATCTGTCACCCCATTTTAGCCATATCAGCTAAAGATATGACTGAATAGTGCATCCCATAAGCAACCTATCAGTATGTAGCTTATATCCTGATACCCCCATTTTGATAGCCAAATACCTTTGTAAAGTTCGGATTTTTGTCTGTAAATCAGGGCGGTCCAGTCCAGAGGGCGGCGTTTTCTCTCTTCTTCCCACACTCCGCTCCTCAGCATCTCTTGCATATGGCCATCTGTGAATCGCACAGACGGCATTCGGCTTCCCACGATTGCGCTTTTCAAATTCCCCCCGCGCATGCGCAGTGTGCTTTGCCCAACAGTGGGCAAAGCATAAAATCATTACAGCGCATGCATTCACTTCAAAAAATTGATTGCACAAGAAATGCAAAATGCCAGCTACACCAAATCACTGATGAATCACATTTAGTTTAGCACTGCTGCTGCTAGCACCTGTCCTATCATTCTGTCTTTCATCAATTCAATCTCTATATTATTTGCGGGCTACTATTCTCATCTTCTTCAGTGCTGTAATTATTAGTGTTGAGCGATACTTTCCGATATCAAGAAATATTGGATCGGATTGGATCGGACCGATACCCAAAAAGTATCGGATATCGCAGATTCCGTTGCCGGAAACCAATACAAGTCAATGGGACAGAAATATCGGAATTAAAATAAAACCTTTCTTTCCTTGTAAACACTAGATATATACACATAGAATACATATATATATATATATATATATATATATATATATATACATGTCATTGTGACACATATATACAGTACAGACGAAAAGTTTGGACACACCTTCTCATTCAATGATTTTTCTGTATTTTCATGACTATAAAAATTGTCGAATCACAATAAAGGCATCAAAACTGAATTAACACATGTGGAATTATACATTACACTTTACAAAAAAGTGTGAAACAACTGAAAATATGTCTTATATTCTAGGTTCTTCAAAGTAGCCACCTTTTGCTTTGATTACTGCTTTGCACGCAGAAAAGGTGAACGGATGGATTCTACATGCCTGGTTCCCACCGTGAAGCATGGAGGAGGAGGTGTGATGGTGTGGGGGTGCTTTGCTGGTGGCACTGTTGGGGGATTATTCAAAATTGAAGGCAAACTGAAGCAGCATGGCTACCACGGCATCTTGCAGCAGCATGCTATTCCATCTGGTTTGCGTTTAGTTGGACCATCATTTATTTTTCAACAGGACAATGACCCCAAACACACCTCCAGGCTGTGTAAGGGCTATTTGACCAAGAAGGAGAGTGATGGGGGTGCTACACCAGATGACCTGGCCTCCACAGTCACCAGACCTGAACCCAATCGAGATGGTTTGGGGTGAGCTGGACCGCTCACCGCTTCAATTTTTAATAAATCCCCAACAGTGTCACCAGCAAAGCACCCCCACACCATCACACCACCTCCTCCATGCTTCAAGGTGGGAAATAGGCATGTAGAGTTCATCCGTTCAACTTTTCTGCATGCAAAGCAGTAATCAAAGCAAAAGGTGGCTACTTTGAAGAACCTAGAATATAAGACATATTTTCAGTTGTTTCACACTTTTTGTAAGGCGTAACTTATAATTCCACACGTGTTAATTCATAGTTTTAATGCCCTCAGTGTGATTTTATAATTTTTAGGGTGTGTTTCCACGGTCAGGAAACACTCAGTAATTGCTGCGTGTTTGACGCTGTGCGCTGGCGCAGCATCAAACACGCTGTTAGGGTCTGCGGAACGCACCAAATATATAGAGTGGAGAGGTGCGTTCGCAGCCCGGGGTCCACCGTGCAAGCAAAGCCTGCTGCTAGTAAGATGACGAAAGTAGCGAACTCTGTTATCACGCAGAGTCGCTAAAATAAACGCCGTAGCGCGTTGTGGCAGTAAGTGCAGACTCTGTTAATTCACAGAGCCGCTAACGGGATGCCACAGTGCTATATGGCGATATGTGCGAACTCACTTAGCTTCAGTGAGCCGCAAAGTAAAACGCTAGGGCGCTGTCTAGCGTCGAGAGCGAACCCTGTTACGTCACAGAGCCGCTGAGAACAAACACCGTGTCCTGTCAGGCTCTCAGGCACACGGTTAATTGCTAAGCGAGCATAATACGTGGTCATGCGCTAATGTCCTCGCGGGAGTCACCCGCAATCTATGGCGTCTGAACGCCAGACCCTGAATACGGCAATCAAACTCCTCACCGGTTATGCCGGTAATCTAGGGCATCTAGGACACCGACCCTGACCAGCTAGCACACTAAACTCCTCACCGATTAAGTCGGTATTCTAGTGGCTTATTTCAGCCGGGTCCCTAACCACACACACGCATGACCACACTGGGCATAGCATACAATGGTTGATATTAGCGCATGGCGGCCCAGCCATGCTACCCTTTTATAGCAACAGCCACAGGACCTTCCAGGAACAAGGACCAATGAGAACCTGTTCAGAAGACTAGTAGTAACAGGGCCTTCCTGGCGGGCCAATAGGAGCCGCTGCAGTACCTGAGCATGTGACCCCTGATCTCCAATGAGAGATCTCACTCTGGTCACGCTCAGAAGGGAAAATGCAGGACTTTATCCCAAAGACGTCTGCTCCAGAACTGGCTACAATAGCAGATCCAGGAAAGGCAGCAGCAAGTCACTGCCCAGTAGTGGAGTGGGCAAGACGCCTGGAACGACGTCTCTGCTGAGCAGGCTCCACTGCGGCCGGAGACGAATGGGAGACCGCAGCGGCACTGGTTCGAGACTCCCCTTGTGCAGGAGCGGGAACTCGAACCCTAACATTACCCCCCCTCCTAGGGCCCCCCTTCTCTGGGCCTCGCTGCGTTCAAAGGCAGCGATGAGCTGCGGAGCGTGAACATGCTCGGCAGGCTCCCAAGACCTATCCTCAGGCCCATAGCCCCTCCAGTCCACCAAATAAAACTTTTTGCCCCGTACCACCTTACACCTCACGATGGCGTTCACCTCATGGTCATCCGCAGATGAACCCGATGTCCCGGCAGATGACTCAGAAAACCGGGACATGAGCACGGGTTTCAGGAGGGACACGTGAAAGGTGTCGGAGATACCCAGGCGTGGTGGAAGAGCTAAACGGTATACCACAGGGTTAACCTGCTCGAGGACCTTGAAAGGACCCAGGTAGCGGGGTGCCAACTTAGTGGACTCAACTCGCAGCCTGATGTTACGGGCGGAGAGCCACACCAAATCCCCGGAGCAAATGTAGGAGCGGGGCGCCGATGGGCATCGGCCGAAGACCTCATCCTCTCTTTGGAGGCCTGAATGGCATCCTGCGTGCGGTCCCAAATGTCCCGTGCCTCCACAGCCCAGTCTGCCACCCTGGAATCGGCGGAAGACACGGGCATAGGCACTGGTACCCGCGGATGCTGACCGTAGTTCAGGAGGAATGGGGTCTGTCCGGTGGAATCAGCCACAGCATTGTTTAATGCAAACTCAGCCCACGGCAGCAAGGATGCCCAGTCATCCTGCCTGGCCGAGACAAAATGTCGTAGATAGGTGACCAAGGTCTGGTTGGCCCTCTCTACCAACCCATTCGTCTCAGGATGGTACGCTGAAGAGAGATTTAACTCAATACTGAGTAGACGACAAAGCTCTCTCCAGAACCGAGACGCAAACTGGGGACCTCGGTCACTGACAATCTTGTCCGGCATGCCGTGTAAACGGAAGATGTGCCTAACAAACAACGCTGCCAGAGCCCGTGCAGAAGGTAACCGTGGTAGTGGCACCAGATGCACCATTTTAGAGAAATGGTCGGTGATTACCCAAATGATGGTGCAACCCCGAGACTTGGGCAAGCCCACCACAAAGTCCATCCCAACCATCTCCCAGGGCCTGTCTGCCACCGGCAAAGGGTAAAGTAACCCAGCTGGCCGTTGTCGTGGAGACTTATTTTTGGCGCAGGAGACACACGCTCGAACATAGTCCCCAACATCACGGACCATATGCGGCCACCAATATGTCCTCGCCAGCAATTCAGATGTCCTCTTTGCCCCAAAGTGTCCACCCACCCTGGACGAATGTGCCCAAGAGAGTACCTCCGGTCGCAAATTAGTAGGCACAAAAGTCTTGCCCGGGGGCACAGACTCTAGCGAAACCGGGGCCACTGTTCTCAGGCTCTCTGTGGGGACGATAAGCCGAGGCTCTCCTCCACCTCCTCCTCCGAGGACACCACAGAGCGAGAGAGAGCGTCGGCACGAATGTTCTTCTCTCCCGAGAGGAAATGCAGTGTGAAATGAAACCGGGAGAAGAACAAGGACCATCTGGCTTGGCGAGAATTAAGCCGCTGGGCTGTCTGAAGATATACCAGGTTTTTGTGATCCGTGAAGACTTGGAAGGGAAAGCGAGCTCCCTCCAACAGATGTCTCCACTCCGAGAAGGCCAACTTCATTGCTAGCAACTCCCTGTCCCCGATGGAATAATTCCTCTCTGCTGGTGTGAAGGTCTTGGAGAAAAAGAAGCATGGATGCTTCCGACCTTGAGCATCCTTTTGGAAGAGGACTGCTCCAGCACCAACGGACGAGGCATCCACCTCCAATATAAATGGCTTATCAACATCGGGGCGATGTAGGATGGGAGCTCTAGCGAAATGAGACTTAATAGACGTGAAGGCCTTGGAGACCTCTTCAGACCACAATTTGGGATTAGCTCCCTTTTTGGTAAGGGCAACCACGGGAGCTACCAAAGTTGAGAAGTGGGGAATGAACTGACGGTAGTAATTAATGAACCCCATAAAGCGCTGCACCGCCTTTAGAGAGTGGGGTTCTTGCCAGTCCATCACCGCCTGTAGTTTGGCAGGATCCATAGCCAATCCCTGGGCGGAGATGATATAGCCCAGGAAAGGTAAGGACTCCTGCTCAAACACACATTTCTCCAACTTTGCGTAAAGGGAATTTGCCCGTAGGAGGTCGAAGACCCTGCCAACATCCCTCCGGTGGGAGTCAATATCTGGAGAGAAGATGAGTATATCATCCAGATAGACTACGACCGAGGTGGAGAGCATATCCCGGAAGATGTCATTGACAAAGTCTTGGAAAACGGCTGGAGCATTACAGAGCCCAAAGGGCATCACCAGATATTCGTAATGCCCATCCCTGGTATTAAAAGCCGTCTTCCATTCGTCCCCCTCACGGATGCGAATCAGGTTATAAGCACCGCGCAGATCTAGTTTAGTGAATACCCTTGCTCCCCGAAGCCTATCAAATAGCTCAGAGATCAGGGGCAACGGGTACTTGTTTTTAACGGTGATGGCGTTAAGACCCCTGTAATCAATACACGGACGCAATTCTCCGTTTTTCTTCTGCACGAAGAAAAATCCCGCCCCTGCCGGTGACACCGACTTCCTAATAAACCCTCTTGCCAGGTTCTCCTGAATATATTGCGACATGGCCTCTGTCTCAGGAAGAGAGAGGGGATAGACCCTTCCCCGAGGAGGTTCTGCGCCAGGCAAGAGGTCGATAGGACAGTCATAGGGGCGATGAGGCGGAAGAGTCTCCGCAGCCTTCTTGGAGAACACGTCTGCATATGACCAGTAGTGCTTGGGAAGTGGAGTAAGATCTGCGGGTAACTCAGTAATGGCAACCTGAACGCAACTTTTGACACATCTGCCTGTACATGCATCACTCCAACCCAGTATCCTACCCGAAGTCCACTCTATATGTGGGGAGTGGAAACGGAGCCAAGGTATACCTAGTAGGATCTCGTCTATTCCCTCGGGAAGGACGAGTAGGGAAATAAATTCCTGATGGGAAGGAGATACAGACAATGCAAGTGGGACAGTCTGGTGTGTAATTTGTGAGAGCAATGACGACCCATTCACTACCCGAACAGTCACTGATTTGTCAAGCGCCACCAGAGGTATTGCATGACGGTGAGCAAAGCTAGAGGACATGAAATTCCCCTCTGCTCCTGAGTCCACGCAAAGGTCGGCGGTGAGAATGGAAGTACCAACAGTGATTGTCCCTTTAAATGTTATCTTGGAGGAAAATGCCGCTGTCTCTAGTGAACCTCCTCCCAGGGCCACTAGACGCGATCGCTTCCCCGATCGCTGTGGACATCTGTTGGCATAGTGTCCTGTCTGCTGACAATGGTTACAAACCACGGATACTCGGACGGACCGAGACTTAGGTCCTGCATGAGGAACTTCTGTGGCCTTTTGAGGTTCGGACGCCAGATCGGGGAATTCGAGAGGTTTGGCAAAGGTAGGAGCCAACCGAAACCTCTGCCTACACTGGGCCCGCTCCAACCTTCGCTCGTGAAAACGGAGGTCAATGCGGGTAGATATGGAGATAAGCTTCTCCAGTGTGGCGGGAATCTCCCTGGTAGCCAAAGCGTCTTTAACATGGTCAGCCAGTCCCCGCCAGTAGATAGGAATAAGAACTTTATCAGACCAATCTAGCTCAGCAGCCAGAGTCCGAAACTGGACGGAAAACTGACTGATCAAAGACGAACCCTGTGTCAATGCCAGCAGTTGTAGCGCCGTATCGTGGGTGACCTGGGTCCTAAAAAGACCTTTTTAAGAGCCTCCAAGAAACGAGGAGCACTCTGCACCACACGATCATCGCGCTCCCACAGCGGCGTTGCCCACTCCAACGCTCTGCCCGAGAGTAGAGAAAGTACAAAACCCACTTGTGCCCGATCCGTGGGAAAACGTGCAGCCAGAAGCTCGAGATGTATAGAGCACTGACTCACGAATCCCCGACATTGCTTGCTATCACCGGCAAACTTGTCAGGAAGCGGGAGGTGGGATAATGTAGGGGCAGAGGTGGCAGAGGACAAACTGGCTGCAGCCACGCTAGCAGCCTGAACAGCGACTGCGGTAACATCCACAGCTGAGGTTGTGCTCTCAAGAGCCTCCAACCTACCCTTCAGCTGCTGGATGTACTGCAATAGACGCTGTTCGTCCGCCATTTTACTAGCCAGACCCTGGCGCTAATATTATGTTAGGGTCTGCGGAACGCACCAAATATATAGAGTGGAGAGGTGCGTTCGCAGCCCGGGGTCCACCGTGCAAGCAAAGCCTGCTGCTAGTAAGATGACGAAAGTAGCGAACTCTGTTATCACGCAGAGTCGCTAAAATAAACGCCGTAGCGCGTTGTGGCAGTAAGTGCAGACTCTGTTAATTCACAGAGCCGCTAACGGGATGCCACAGTGCTATATGGCGATATGTGCGAACTCACTTAGCTTCAGTGAGCCGCAAAGTAAAACGCTAGGGCGCTGTCTAGCGTCGAGAGCGAACCCTGTTACGTCACAGAGCCGCTGAGAACAAACACCGTGTCCTGTCAGGCTCTCAGGCACACGGTTAATTGCTAAGCGAGCATAATACGTGGTCATGCGCTAATGTCCTCGCGGGAGTCACCCGCAATCTATGGCGTCTGAACGCCAGACCCTGAATACGGCAATCAAACTCCTCACCGGTTATGCCGGTAATCTAGGGCATCTAGGACACCGACCCTGACCAGCTAGCACACTAAACTCCTCACCGATTAAGTCGGTATTCTAGTGGCTTATTTCAGCCGGGTCCCTAACCACACACACGCATGACCACACTGGCGCATAGCATACAATGGTTGATATTAGCGCATGGCGGCCCAGCCATGCTACCCTTTTATAGCAACAGCCACAGGACCTTCCAGGAACAAGGACCAATGAGAACCTGTTCAGAAGACTAGTAGTAACAGGGCCTTCCTGGCGGGCCAATAGGAGCCGCTGCAGTACCTGAGCATGTGACCCCTGATCTCCAATGAGAGATCTCACTCTGGGCACGCTCAGAAGGGAAAATGCAGGACTTTATCCCAAAGACGTCTGCTCCAGAACTGGCTACAATAGCAGATCCAGGAAAGGCAGCAGCAAGTCACTGCCCAGTAGTGGAGTGGGCAAGACACCTGGAACGACGTCTCTGCTGAGCAGGCTCCACTGCGGCTGGAGACGAATGGGAGACCGCAGCGGCACTGGTTCGAGACTCCCCTTGTGCAGGAGCGGGAACTTGAACCCTAACACACGCAGCGTCCAGATGTTACAGCATAGTGGAGGGGTTTTCAAGAAATCCCATCTCCACTATGCTTAAAAACACGCAGGCGGCAGACCTGCGTTAACGGACATGCTGCGCGTCCTTTTAGATCGCAGCATGTCCTAAATAACACAGGCCTGTGTAGCGCTGCGGTCATTCCGGATGTGTTCAATGAATACATCCGGATTGACGGTGCGTTCACTAGGGGGCGGGGCTTTGGGCGGAGCGGACTTTTCGCTCCATCTAAAGCGCTGTGTTTCCCGATCATGGTAACACAGCCTCATAGTCATGAAAATACAGGAAAATATGAGAATGAGTAGGTGTGTCCAAAATTTTGGTCTGTATATATTTATAGTTAATACACTTCTACATAGTATAATAGCCACTAATTCAATTGCCGGCTTTTGTGAAATTACAGAACCACCCGACATGAAATGACACATGGTTTACATACAGTTAACCAAGTAATTTCGTAGTTTGGTATATGGTTTTTATTAACAATTACATGAGTGTACGTGTGCAAAATTTCATACATGTAGGGGTTAATTAAAGGTGTAAATTCATTGAAAAAAAATGCGTGGGCTCCAGCGGTATTTTCTACACCAGACAGGGAAAGTCAGCGAGAGGGGGCAGATAATATTAGCCTATGGTGGGTGCATTTATTTAGTGCCCCCCCTGGCTACTAACATCTGCCCCCAGCCACCCCAGAAAAGGCAAATCTAAAATTAGATTTGCCCTTTCTGGCACTTAGCCCATCTATTCCCATTGCCCTGTAGCGGTGGCGAATGGGTTAATAATGGGTTAAAGCGACCTTGCTATTGAAAGGTGACTTTAAGCCAGGTTAATAATTGAGAGCTGTCAATTAGACAGCTATCAATTATTAACCCCTTCACCCCAAGGGTGGTTTGCACGTTAATGACCGGGCCAATTTTTACAATTCTGACCACTGTCTCTTTATGAGGTTATAACTCTGGAACGCTTCAACGGATCTTCGCGATTCTGAGATTGTTTTCTCGTGACATATTGTACTTTATGTTAGTGGTAAAATTTCTTCCATATAACTTGCGTTTATTTATGAAAAAAACGCAAATATGGTGAAAATTTGGAAAGTTTAGCAATTTTCAAACTTTGAAATTTTATTCCCTTAAAACAGAGAAATATGTCACAGAAAATAGTTAACAAATAACATTTCCCACATGTCTACTTTACATCAGCACAATTTTGGAACCAAAATTTTTTTTTGTTACGAAGTTATAAGGGTTAAAAGTTGACCAGCGATTTCTCATTTTTACATCAAAATGTACAAAGCCATTTTTTTTAGGGACCACCTCATATTTGAAGTCACTTTGAGGGGTGTATATAGCAGAAAATACCCAAAAGTGACACCATTGTAAAAACTACACCCCTCAAGGTACTCAAAACCACATTCAAAAAGTTTATTAACCCTTCAGGTGCTTCACAGGAGCTGAAGCAACGTGGAAGGAAAAAATTTTACTTTTTAGTCACAAAAATGATCTTTTACAAACATTTTTTTTATATTCACAAGGGAAAAAGGAGAAAATGGACCGATAAAGTTGTTGTGCAATTTCTCCTGAGTACGCCGATACCCCATATGTGAGGGAAAACCACTGTTTGGGCGCACGGCAGGGCTCGGAATGGAAGGAGCGCAGTTTGACTTTTCCAAACCAAAATTGGCTGGAATTGAGAACGGACGCCATGTCGCGTTTGGAGAGGCCCTGATATGCCTAAACAGTGGAAACCCCCCACATGTGACCCCATTTTGGAAACTAGACCCCCTAAGGAACTTATCTAGATGTGTGGTGAGCACTTTGAACCCCCAAGTGCTTCACGCAAGTTTATAATGTAGAGTCGTGAAAAAAAAAATCATATTTTTTCAACAAGCATGATGTTTTTAGTCCCCAATTTTTTATTTTCCCAAGGGTAAGAGGAGAAATTGGACCACAAAAGTTGTTGTCCAACTTGTCCTGAGTACGCTGATACCCCATATGTGGGGGGGAACCACTGTTTGGGCGCACGGAAGGGCTCGAAAGGGAAGGAGCGCCGTTTGACTTTTCCAAACCAAAATTGGCTGGAATTGTGAACGAACGCCATGTCGCGTTTGGAGGGCCCCTGATGTGCCTAAACAGTGGAAACCCCACACATGTGACCCCATTTTGGAAACTAGACCCCCTAAGGAACTTATCTAGATGTGTGGTGAGCACTTTGAACCCCCAAGTGCTTCACGCAAGTTTGTAATGTAGAGCCGTGAAGAAAAAAAATCATATTTTTTCCACAAGCATGATGTTTTAGTCCCCAATTTTTTATTTTCCCAAGGGTAAGAGGAGAAATTGGACCACAAAAGTTGTTGTCCAACTTGTCCTGAGTACGCTGATACCCCATATGTGGGGGGAACCACTGTTTGGGCGCACGGCAGGGCTCGAAAGGGAAGGAGCGCGGTTTGACTTTTCCAAACCAAAATTGGCTGGAATTGGGAACGAACGCCATGTCGAGTTTGGAGGGCCCCTGATGTGCCTAAACAGTGGAAACCCCCACATGTGACCCTATTTTGGAAACTAGACCCCCTAAGGAACTTACCTAGATGTGTGGTGAGCACTTTGAACCCCCACAGTGCTTCACGCAAGTTTGTAATTTGGAGCCGTGAAGAAAAAAAATCATATTTTTTCAACAAGCATGATGTTTTAGTCCCCAATTTTTTATTTTCCCAAGGGTAAGAGGAGAAATTGGACCACAAAAGTTGTTGTCCAACTTGTCCTGAGTACGCTGATACCCCATATGTGGGGGGGAACCATTGTTTGGGCGCACGGCAGGGCTCGAAAGGGAAGGAGCGCCGTTTGACTTTTCCCAACCAAAATTGGCTGGAATTGGGAACGAACGACATGTCGCGTTTGGAGGGCCCCTGATGTGCCTAAACAGTGGAAACCCCCCAAATGTGACCCCATTTTGGAAACTAGACCCCCTAAGGAACTTACCTAGATGTTTGGTGAGCACTTTGAACCCCCAAGTGCTTCACACAAGTTTGTAATGTAGAGTCGTGAAGAAAAAAAATCATATTTTTTCCACAAGCATGACGTTTTAGTCCCCAATTTTTATTTTCCCAAGGGTAAGAGGAGAAATTGGACCACAAAAGTTGTTGTCCAATTTGTCCTGAGTACGCTGATACCCCATATGTGGGGGGGAACCACTGTTTGGGCGCACGGCAGGGCTCGAAATGGAAGGAGCGCCGTTTGACTTTTCCAAACCAAAATTGGCTGGAATTGGGAAAGAACGCCATGTCGCGTTTGGAGGGCCCCTGATGTGCCTAAACAGTGGAAACCCCCCACATGTGACTCCATTTTGGAAACTAGACCCCCTAAGGAACTTATCTAGGTGTGTGGTGAGCACTTTGAACCCCCAAGTGCTTCACGCAAGTTTGTAATGTAGAGCCGTGAAGAAAAAAAATCATATTTTTTCCACAAGCATGATGTTTTAGTCCCCAATTTTTTATTTTCCCAAGGGTAAGAGGAGAAATTGGACCACAAAAGTTGTTGCCCAACTTGTCCTGAGTACGCTGATACCCCATATGTGGGGGGGAACCACTGTTTGGGCGCACGGCAGGGCTCGAAAGGGAAGGAGCGCGGTTTGACTTTTCCAAACCAAAATTGGCTGGAATTGGGAACGAACGCCATGTCGCGTTTGGAGGGCCCCTGATGTGCCTAAACAGTGGAAACCCCCCACATGTGACCCCATTTTGGAAACTAGACCCCCTAAGGAACTTATCTAGGTGTGTGGTGAGCACTTTGAACCCCCAAGTGTTTCACTAAAGTTTATAATGCCCTGGCGTGAAAAAAAAAATATTTTTTTTCCCACAAAAGTGATTTTTTTAGTCCCCAATTTTTTATTTTCCCAAGGGTAACAGGAGAAATTGGACAACAAAAGTTGTTGTCCAATTTGTCCTGAGTACGCTGATACCCCATATGTTGGGGGGAACCACTGTTTGGGTGCACGGCAGGGCTCGGAAGGGAAGTAGTGACGTTTTGGAATGCAGACTTTGATGGAATGGTCTGCGGGCGTCATGTTCCGTTAGCAGAGCCCCTGATGTGCCTAAACAGTGGAAACCCCCCACAAGTGACCCCATTTTGGAAACTAGACCCCCTAAGGAACTTATCTGTGTGTGTTGAGTACTTTGAACCCCCAAGTGTTTCACTAAAGTTTATAATGCCCTGTGTGAAAAAAATATATATTTTTTTTTCCACAAAAGTGATTTTTTTAGTCCCCAATTTTTTATTTTCCCAAGGGTAACAGGAGAAATTGGACCCCAAAAGTTGTTGTCCAATTTGTCCTGAGTACGCCGATACCCCATATGTTGGGGGAACCACTGTTTTGGCGCACGGCAGGGCTCAGAAGGGAAGTAGTGACGTTTTGGAATGCAGACTTTGATGGAATGGTCTGCGGGCGTCATGTTCCATTAGCAGAGCCCCTGATGTGCCTAAACAGTGGAAACCCCACACAAGTGACCCCATTTTGGAAACTAGACCCCCTAGGAACTTATCTAGGTGTGTGGTGAGCACTTTGAACCCCCATGTGTTTCACTAAAGTTTATAATGCCCTGTGTGAAAAAAAAATATTTTTTTTTCCCACAAAAGTGATTTTTTTAGTCCCCAATTTTTATTTTCCCAAGGGTAACAGGAGAAATTGGACCCCAAAAGTTGTTGTCCAATTTGTCCTGAGAACGCTGGTACCCCACATGTGGGAAAAAACTGTTTAGGCACACGTCGGGACTCGGAAGGGAAGTAGTGACGTTTTGGAATGCAGACTTTGATGGAATGGTCTGCGGGCGTCATGTTCCATTTGCAGAGCCCCTGATGTGCCTAAACAGGAAAAAAAAAACACAAGTGACATAATTTTAGAAATTAGACCCCCAAGAAGCTTCTCTAGATGTGCCCCCCTTCTGGAACTAATCTTTCCTGTAAAGTAAATTAGTAGTGCATGGAGGTGTGGTACAATTTGAAGCAATCCTTCATACACAGGCCAGGTTTTTCGGGGCAGGTGTCGCACTGATAAATGGTGTCCTTGCGTATTCCCCTTTTGTAACAAACTCGGCACCTTTTTTGCGACTTACCTTTTTTTGCAGTTTGCGGGACCTCCCCCGGGAAATGCTGGCCTGGTACAATACGAGCACCTTCAGTTCCGGAAGTACTGGGGCCCTCTCCTTCCTGAGCGCCAAACATCAGGGCCTTGATCACTACCTCCTGGAACTGAAGGTACGACGTATTGGTATGGCGTGCACATCGTGACAGCAGGAAAGCGTTGAGCATTGCCATTTGGACGATGTGCACGGACAGCTTCTTGTACCACACCTTGGCCTTTCTCAAAGCACTGTATGGTTGGAGGAGTTGATCAGAGAGATCAACACCCCCCATGTATTTGTTGTACCCAAGTACACAGTCCGGTTTGCGGACCTGTGTAGAGGTACCCCGTACAGTGCTGAGGGCGCTGCCATCACCGTGTATGGTGGTCAAGAGAAGGACATCCCTCTTGTCCTTGTACTTGACCACCAGAAGGTGGTCGCTACATTGGGCTCTGCTCTCACCCTTTCTGAGCATCTGTCCAAGCAGCGTCTTCGGGAGGCCCTTCTGATTTTTGCGGACGGTACCGCAGGCTGCGGTACCACGCGCAAAGAGGGATTTGTGGAGTGGGATGCTGGTATAAAAGTTATCGGTGTAGAGGTGATAACCTTTATCCAGCAGTGGGTGAACCAAATCCCACACAATTTTCCCACTCACTCCCAGGACAGGAGGACACTCAGGGGGTTCAATCCTGGTGTCCTTTCCTTCGTAAACTCTAAAACGGTGAGTGTACCCTGAGGTACGCTCACACAGTTTGTAGAGTTTGATTCCGTACCTTGCCCTCTTGTTGGGCAGGTACTGACGGAATCCGAGCCGTCCCTTAAAATGAACCAAGGACTCATCCACGCAAATGTCCCTTTTGGGCACGTACACTTCAGCAAACTTTTTGTTGAAGTGTTCGATGACCGGCCGAACTTTGAACAGACGGTCAAAGTTGGGGTCATCTCGTGCGGGACACTGTGCATTATCGTTATAATGCAAGAATTTCTGGATGGCCTCAAAACAGCGTCCGGGCCATGACCATTCGGAACACTGGAGCGTTATATAAAATATCAACACTCCAATATTGCCGAAGTTCTGGCTTCTTCAAGATCCCCGTGTGAAGGACCAGGCCCCAAAACTGCATCAATTCAATTGCGTCTACAGGAGACCAGTTAGAATATGATGAACGGGGGTTTTGCTCCAAAAATTGACGAGCGTACAAATTGTGTTTGCTCCACCATGTGGTTAATAAAATCCTCAGAGAAAAAGACTTTGAAAAAGTCTATTTCTGTGAGGCCAGTGGTGTCAAACCTGATTCCTGATTCTGCCACAAAATCAGGAATCAGTGGCTCGTAATTTTCGGGGGGCGAGGTCCACACGGGATCCGCAGTGGGTTGCGCTGGTTCGGCTTCGGCTTCATCTTCGTCTTCTGGAATGGGGGCAGATGCCTCATCTTCTGTCCTGGGGCGTCTGCGTGGTGGTTCCGCAGGACCCGAGGAGGAAGATGAGGAGGGGGAAGAGGAAGAGGAGGAGGAAGAGGAATCTGAAAAATAAAGAAATGTGGGATCCTCTCCCTCGCTATCAGTGTCGGAGGCAAGAAAAGCGTATGCCTCCTCCAATGAATAGCGCTGTTGGGACGAACGGGACGGGTGGGACATTTTTTTGTAAATGTGGTGCTTGGGTGTACTTTATTGATAACTGTGTATGTGTGGGGGGGGATAGTGCTTGGTGTAAACTATGCTGAAAAGAAAAATCTAAAAGAAAAAAAAAATGGGGAGAAAAAAATGCCTGTGAAAAGAAAAGTCTAAAACAGCAGGCCCTAGCTCTGATAAGTGAACTGCGTCACTTATCAAAGTTCGGTGGCTGCTAGATGTGGCGCAAGGAGGGGGTGAAAAAAAAAAAAAGGGAAAACAGCCGGCACGAGATCTGATAAGTGAACTGCGTCACTTATCAAAATTCGGCGGCTGCTAAATGTGAGGAGCGAACGGAAGGGCGGGCGCATAAGGACGGGTGGAAAAGAAAGGAAAAAAAAAAAAAAGGAAAAGGGAAAACAGCCGGTGCGAGCTCTGATAAGTGAACTGTGTCACTTGTCAAAGTTCGGCGGCTGCTAGATGTGGCGCAAAGGGAGTGGTGCAGGGAGGGGGTGAAAAAAAAAAGAAAAGGAAAACAGCCGACGCGAGCTCTGATAAGTGAACTGTGTCACTTGTCAAAGTTCGGCGGCTGCTAAATGTGGAAACGGAGGCGGCGCAAAGGCGGGTGAAAAAAGAAAAAGGAAAAAAAAAAAAGAAAAGGAAAACAGCCGGTGCGAGCTCTGATAAGTGAACTGTGTCACTTGTCAAAGTTCGGCGGCTGCTAGATGTGGCGTAAAGGGAGTGGCGCAGGGAGGGGGTGAAAAAAAAAACAGGAAAACAGCCGGCACGAGATCTGATAAGTGAACTGAGTCACTTATCAAAATTCGGCGGCTGCTAGATGTGGAAACGGAGGAGGCGCAAAGGCGGGTGAAAAAAAAAAAAAAGGAAAACAGCCGGCACGAGCTCTGATAAGTGAACTGCGTCACTTATCAAAGTTCGCCGGCTGCAGGGTGTGCGCACGGAGGTGGCGCAAAGGGGGCTGAGAGCACGAGTGTTGATCGGTGAAATGCGTCACCAATCAACGCTCGGCGGCTGGGTGTGCGCACGGAGGCGGCGCAAAGGGGGGGTGACAAAAAGGAAACCCGCCGGACGCGAGCTCTGATAAGTGAACTGCGTCACTTATCAAAGTTCGCCGGCTGCAGGGTGTGCGCACGGAGGTGGCGCAAAGGGGGCTGAGAGCACGAGTGTTGATCGGTGAAATGCGTCACCAATCAACGCTCGGCGGCTGGGTGTGCGCACGGAGGCGGCGCAAAGGGGGGTGGAGGGGGTAAAAAGAGGGGAAGGGGGATGGGGAGGGAGGAAGAGAGGGATCAACACTTACGGTTGTAGTCTCTCTTCTTTTTTCTATCTTCTTTTCTTCTTTCTTCTGTCTTCTTTTCTTCTGTCTTCTTTTCTTCTGTCTTCAGCACTACAAGGCCCAGCACAGGAGAGATCTGTTGTATGACCTGCTCTGCAGGAATCCTCAGCAAGTGTGAGGACCCTGCAGAACGGTCACTCACAGGTCAGAGCCAGGTGAGACAGGTCACAGAGCGGTCAATTCGCTTCTGTGACCTGTGATTGGTGGGATCCATCATAACAAGATCCCACCAATCAGAGCTCTCCTGGTTACCCTGGCAACCTGCCCAGGATCGGAGCTCACAGCTCCGATCCTAGGCAGGTCACAGCCAGGGCAGCAGCCAGGTCACCTGCAGGGCACAGCGCGGTCACACAGCGATCAGACCGCTGCTGTGCCCTGTGATTGGCGCGATCGACGATGTCATCGATCGCGCCAATCAGCTCCTGCAGGCCCTACAGGGCCTGTCCTGAGCCTCCACAGCCGGATCGGTGCTTTTACAGCACCGATCCAGCCAGGATCGGTGCTATTACAGCACCGATCCGGCAGGTCAGCAGCAAGGCACAGCGCTCCTGCGCCGCGGCTGTGCCTTGCGATTGGCGCGATCGACGATAACATCGATCGTGCCAATCAGCTCCTGCAGGCCCTGCTAGGCCTGTCCTATGTTCCGGCCTAGGATCGGTGCTTTTATAGCACCGATCCAGCAGGAACCGGCAGGGCACATCGCGGTAATACCGCTTCTGTGCCCTGCGATTGGCGCGATCGATATGATCGGCGATCGCGCCAATCCAGGGGGGTCTGCATAGTGCTAGACCCAGGCCTAGGATCGAGTACATTGGTACTCGATCCTAGCCTGGGATCTCACTGTTTCAGCCCATCTGATTGGCTGAAACAGTGAGAAAGGCTGCGATTGGCTGTTCAGAATTGAACAGCCAATCACAGCGATCGGGAGGCCGGAGAGGGGAGGACGCAGCCCGGGATGCCGACGTCATCTTCCTAGAGGTAAGATGGCGTCGGAATTTTAATGCGATCACCGCGACTTTAGTCACGATGTCGCATTAAAGGGCATGACGTACTATTCCGTCCATGGGAATTAGGTCCAGGGTCACATGGACGGAATAGTACGTCTGATGGCAGAGAGGGGTTAATCCTATTGTATGAAATAAAAATAAAATGCACACACTTTAATTAAAAATCATTTTAATGAAATAATCACAGTTTTTGACCATCTTTTATTTTACAGGTAATCCATGTAAAGCCCTTGTTCACCTGTAATAAAAAATAAAATAATAAAACAACATTATTCTTACCTATCCAGTGCTCTGTCAGGTCCCATGCTGGAATCCTTCACAAAGGGTTAACTGGCTTACAGCTAGCAGCACAGCTAATGCTGGCTGCTCAGCTGTAAGCCTCCGAATGAAGTAGTTCCTCTCCCAGCCGACAGGAGAGGAAGTGATTAGTGTGGGAAGCTTAATTGATTGCTTCCCACAGTAATCAGTTCACTTCAGGTCAGCCGGGACTCCCTTTGACGTCACTGATGCTGTGCGGTGTCCCCGGCTGACCTGACCTGATTAGCCTGGGAAGCAATCAATTAAGCTTCCCACACTAATCACTTCCTCTCCTGTCGGCTGGGAGAGGAACTACTTCATTCGGGGGCCTACAGCTGAGCTGCTAGCATTAGCTGTGCTGCTAGCTGTAAGCCAGTTAACCCTTTGTGAAGGATTACAGCGTGGGACCTGACAGAGCACAGGATAGGTAAGAATAATGTTGCTTTATTATTTTATTTTTATTATAGGTGAACAAGGGCTTCGCACGGATTACCTGTAAAATAAAAGATGGTCAAAAACTGTGTGATTATTTCATTAAAATGATTTTTAATTAAAATGTGTGTGTTTTATTTTTATTTCATACAATAGGATTAATAATTGAGAGTTGTCTAATTGAGCGGGAGCCTATGCATTTTTTTTCAATGAATTTACACCTTTAATTAACCCCTACATGTATGAAATTTTGCACACATACACTCATGTAATTGTTAGTGAAAACCATATATCAAACTACATGAAATGACATGGTTAACTGCATGTAAACCATGTGTCATTTCATGTCGGGTGGTTCTGTAATTTCACAAAAGCCGGTAATTGAATTAGCGGCTATTATACTATGTAGAAGTGCATGAACTATAAATATATATATATATGTGTCACAATGACATGTATATATATATGTATTCTATGTGTATATATTTAGTGTTTTGTGAGCTGTCAGTGTGATTTTACTGTATTGACTATGTATAGCATTATGTATGGGAACTTCCAATTCCGGCATTCGATATGCAAAAAGTATCGGAACTCAGTATCGGAATTCCGATACCGCGAATATCGGACAATACCCGATATTTGCAGTATCGGAATGCTCAACACTAGTAATTATACAACACATTTCTGTCTCAAGTATTTGCCCATTGTTTTAGGGCTTTCTCTTTCTGTCTCTATTGATGAACTGTGAGCTCTCACATATTCTCAGTATCTTACAAATCTCCTCAAAATGACTACTATAATCTCTGTTTAGGCTTTTATACAGACTATGATAGTAAAGATGCGGCAGGCGTTCTTGTCAATTTGCACAAATCAAATTGCATTATGTTTGAATTTGCAGGACCTGCAAGTTTCATAAACTTTGACTCAAATTTAATTCACATTGAAGCAATTCAACATTCTCTTGAATGTATCATTTAATAACACATTTAACAACACATTTTAGTAAACATCTGAGCTAAATTCCTTCAGAGGGGTTGTCCAGTCCAAATTAATAAGTCTTCAGTAACTCTGTATGAGTGCAGACTTATGAATCCCCTCCAGCGCATCCACTATGCGCTCCAGGAATTTTCCGGTTTCTGAGCTGGAACTGGAGGGTATATATGCATATATATACACCTGGCCAGAGCCTGTCCAGAGGGCATGGCATTGCTCCATACACTTGTATGGAGCGAGGTCGTACTCTCTGGTCTGCTATGTCCACTGCACCGCCGCATAGCTAGTTGGGGCATGGCCTTGCTCAATTCAAGTGTATGGAGTGAGGCTATGTCCTCTAGATGGGCTTTGGCCGTGGGTATGTATAATGTATACATACCCTCAAGTCCCAGCTCAGAAATCAGTGAATCCCAGCAGTGCACAGTGCGTGTGCTGAGGGGATTCATAAGTCTGTAGTCACACAGAGCCACTGTAGACTTATTGATTTGGACTGGATGATTCCTTTAATTCTAAACGCCAAGCTTACCTACATCTAAGTGAATGATTATCCTAGATGAACTATGCACTCCTTTCAACCTTTTTTAGCTATCATGTATAAGACATTTTCAATGTTGCTATCTCATAATAACACAGCAGTAAATGGGCACAAAACTTCTATTCTGGCTGTGGTACCATAAAACCAATTTATTTTTTCATTAGAAAGTTGCAGCTATTTTATATTTTTATATTTCTACATAAGAAAAAATTCTAAGGCTAGGTTCACTTTGCACCCAAACATTTCATTTGGTATATACAACTGTGCTAAATGTGTCAGAATTTCAATGCAATTTACAGAATTGTCTTAAGACTCCTTTTACACATCCATGTTTCCAGCATGTACAGTATCCTTTTTTTTCACGGATACCACACTTACCCGTTATATCCTATGTAGCTGCTCATATGTCCGTGTTTTTACATGGACCGTATGCCCATGCAAACCACACAGAGACATGTCTATTTTCTGTCAGCACAGATTGCAATGGCCAATACAAATCTATGGGTAGTGAAAAACACAAACAGTACATGGATGGCATCCATGTGTTATCTGTGTGCTGTCCATGTGCTGTATGTGCTTAACATTCCAAATTATAGGAAACATTTTGTAATTTAATTATTTTTTATTCAATACTGAAAAACCACTGATGGCCCACTGATGAAAAACACTGATGACACTGGTACCAGTTTTTCATGTATGCATTTTATACAGACGTGTGAAGGAAGCCTTTTATGCCTTCCCCCACCTTTATGTAGTGTTGTAAACTTAGGCTAAACAGTTAAAAAGATTAACCAAATTTCTCAAACAGAATGAGCTAATATGATAAATATGGTGCATTTTAATACCGTCTACTGTAATTTTGCACTGTAAAAACATTATACTTTATGTACATTATTTACGATTGTATGTACTAAAATTCATAATCTACTTAAAATCATACCATGCAGAATGTATGTAATGTATTAAATGCTACAATAGTAAACATAGCAAGAAAATTCAATTAGTTTACCTTTTTGCATTTTATTTTGTGCTAATCTTTGGGATTTTTTTGTTGCGCTGAAAATTAAATCTATTGAGAATAAGGCAGAAGTTGTCATGCATCTCCAAAAACATGGAAAGAAATGTTAAGCAACAGAAATGGCAACTATAATTTATTTATTTTGAAAAGATGTTCAATATTGTAGACGATTATTTCTTAATGTTTTTTCACAAGTCTTTACTTTAAATTAAACTATAAATGCTGTAATAAAAAAGCAGCCACTTTCCTTGTCATCTGATTGTAAAGTAACAACTAACATCAAGTAGAAACCTATCAATCATTTTTCTCTATATTGCTTTCTTTTGTTAGTTCATCATCTGAAACTGTTTATGTTGTATATTTAGATTTGATTTGAATATAATTCTATCTACAGTCTATATGAAGATCATCAGAGATTGAGATCATTTTGATAACCTTACCCTGACTTGTACTTCTCGATAACTTTGTCCTTAACTTGTTTGGAGTTCTCCTTGGTCTTCATGGTGTTGTTTGGTTAGTGGTGCCTCTTGCCTTACCCATTAATGACCACCGACACACCTTTTAAAGGCGGCTGTTAAGGGTACTTATTCCTCAGCACCGCTTTTTAACGGCGCTGAGAAATAAGGGTTTAGCACCATCCAGCGTTGGAAAATCTCTGGGGTCTCGGCTATCAGGAGCGGCTGAGACCCTGGAGAACATGATCAGGGCCAGTTTTTCCGGTAAAAATAATCTTGTCATGTTTTACATTTTAAAATGACAAAAAGGAAAATGAGCCAATGCAAAAGTTTGCGCACCATGCATGGTTAGTACCCAATAGCACACGTTTTGGCAGGAATGTCAGCTTGTAAATGCTTTTTGTTTCTGGCCAAGAGTCTTTCAATTCTTGTTTGAGGGATTTCATTCATTCTTCCCTGGAAAATTCTTCCAGATTTGTGAGATTCCATGGTAATCTTGCATGCACTGCTATTTTGAGGTCTAGCCACTGATTATCAGTGATGTTCACATTAGGAGAGAGGGAGAGTCATTGTTGAAACTTCAGTTTGCACCTTTTGATGTAGTGGATTTTGAAGTGTATTCAGGTACATTATCCTTTTGTAGAAGCCATCCTCTTTTCAACTTCAGCTTTTTTACAGATGATGTTATGTTTGCCTTAATAATTTTTTGAAATTTGATTGAATCCATCCCTTACCCATGAAATGTTGCCATGCCATTGGCTGCAACACAATTCCAAAGGATGATTGATCCACCCCCATGCTTAATGGTTGGCAAGATGTTCTTTTCCTAAAATTATGTGTCTTTTTTTCTCCATACATACCTATGGTCATTGGGGACAAGGAGTTCTACTTTAATCTTATCGGTCCACAGGACTTATTTCCAAAATGCATCAGGCTTGTTTAGATGTTCTTTTGCATACTTCTGATACAGAATTTTATGGTCAAGGTGCAGCAGAGGTTTTCATCTGATGACTCTTCCATGAAGGCCATATTTCTGCAGGTGTCTCCGAACAGTAGAACAATGTACCACAACTCCAGAGTTTGCTAAATCTTTCTGAACGTTTTTTACAGTTAAACTCGGGTTTTGATTTGCCTTTCTTGAAATCCTATGAGCAGCTCTCTTACTGAAATTTTCCATGGTCTTCCAGACCTCATCTTTACCTCCACTTTTCCTATTAATTTCTATTTCTTAGTTACATTTCAACTTGAAATAGCTTTACTTTCTTCTTATAGCCTTCTCCTATTTGTGGACCTCCGCCATTTTTATTTGCAGAGTGCTAAGCAGCTGCTTAGAAAAACCCATGGTTGCTGTCTTTTGGCACAAGGTTAGTAGGCTTGTTTTTTATAAAGCTGGGAAATTTGCATCATCTGGCCTTACCTAACAATGATAGAGAATAAGCCATAACCCTAACAGTCTAAATAAAGTCTGAAACCTTGGTCAAAGTTATCTGAGCACTCAAATCTTCAAGGATGCCCAAACTTTTACATTGAACCATTTTACTTTTTGTAATTTTTAAAATGTAAAAAATGACAATTTTTTGCCTAATATATAAAGGAAATGTATTATCTTTATTTTCAGGCCTTTTAGAGATCATTTAATATTCAACTTGTTCACAATAACAGTTATTTGGAACAGGAGTGCCTACATTTTTGCATGCTACTGAATGTTATTTACATGCACTATTGCTATTTACTAATTTACTTACTACAGGTTACATGCTCATTTGTTTCATTCTTGGGTTTCATTAATTTATCTAATAAGAATTTTCAGTACATAAAATAACCTAAAAACTATTTTTTATATTTACAAGCCTTTTGGTTCTGCTTCAGAAGGCTGCCTATTCTGATTTACTATGTGGTTCATTATTTTAAACCCCCTGAAACATTTAAGAAGAAAACTTTTATACTGTCAAATTTACAAACCCCACAGCAGCTATTTGTAATCTTAAGTTGCTGAACATGCAGAAAGCTAGTGTACACAAATTCTAATAGAAATTCACTTATTTTCCAAAGTAAAATGTTAATGTTTTATAGCACTAAAGTCTCTAAAAAAATCAGAATTCAATGTGAAAGGGGGCATTTTAAAATTATTTTTTCCAAGGTTGCCGATGACAGCTGCTGGAAATCCTCTTGGATTTTAAATTGTTGCCGCAAACTGTCATATAGGTCTAATGAAATGGATTTAGTTTCATTAAATGTAAAAATTTGGATAAAATCTACTTTGTTCTAGGACCACAGCCAAAAATCTTTAATTAAATAAAAATCTGCCTGTGGTGCTGCCTGTGCATATTAACATGGCAATAACCATCCTCCTTTTTTTTTTAAGAACTATATAACCTGCAGATATGCAAAATGGAGGAATTCAAGCTGTGAAAGTCTGGAGAGATAGCTTTGCCTGAAAGTAAATGTGTGCTTTCCCGTTCAACATTATTTTTATATAAACATAGTCTTGTGTTGAAAATTTTACAGAACAAAAGAATGTACTTCCTAAACTGAATAGGCTGCAGAGCACAGAATAGGAGCTGTGATGTCACCACAGTGACTAGAATACCAAGTACAAAACCTGGCACAGCTTCCCCTGCACTACGACTAAACGAGCTGCATGAGAGCAAACAAAAGAGTAATTATTTTCAAGACATGAGTGAAATCATTTAGAAGTTATAGCATTTTTTTATTAGAGTTTTTCAACGCAACCACTTAATAGATCAAAACATGGCCTTTTATGTTCTTTTGAAAATGTATAGTCACACTTGTTTTGTTTTCCTGTTGCATATTTTGATGATACTATAATTTAAATTGATCCCAAATTATGTATTCAAAGCAAATGTCTTTTTTTTACATTAAACTTTAGAAGTAAATTAAGCAAATTTCAAAATATAGCTGTAGATTCCGCCTATGCCTATCTATCACAATCTTTGTTAACATGCTGCAACTTAAATATTATGGCTACAGTAAACATGACCACTGCAACCAATAACTGGGCTCATTGATCTCCCGCCAATTATTTACTTATTCATTACAGCTGAACCCTTGGTTTGGATTGAAGTGGTCAAGTATGCTATAGTCATGATGGCATAATTGTAGCCTATCAAAAAAGACATACTGTAGAGGCAGTGCCTGACCTCTGGTGCGTGAATACAGCTTATTTTGCTATTTTTACACTAGGATTACGAGGAAAGAAATCATAATTAATCTTGGAAAGCCCCTTTAATTCATGCCTTTTTATTTAGTGAATCCCAAATCTCTTTGTTAGGTGTGAACCGGTTCTCTCTGCAGTATGCCCAATTTGAAAAAAAAAATCCAAAGATATAGTTAACCTGGTTTGAAATATTATGCTTACCTAACCATATTAATAATATAGTATTTAAATTTTAGGATACAATACTTGAATACACCTAATAAATAGAGATAAGCGGATCAGGCAAAATTCAAATTCATCAGTTTGCAATTATCCTGGGAAATTTGATTTGTGAGAAGTTTTTCTCAAAAAATGTAATATCCCTGCCTCTATAGACACCAGGGCATAGTAAATGTAATATTAAATATAGAAAAATAATTCTTATTCTCAGGTCACACCTCATTACTCCTGTCCATCCACTTTTCACCATCACCCATCCAGTACTAATCAAATCTTCTTATACCCGCTTCAAGCATTGGAATCCTCTAGATGCTAACAATGAGCTGATCCTTTTGGCCCTAATGATGTCCAGGAGGGTTATGCATAAGCTTGAAAAATGTCACAATGTCATGGTGTCACAACATACACCATGACTTTGTGCATGCATATGCAGAAGTATCCCTGGCCTCCTCAGAATTCAGTATTCACAGGATTCAGATGGCTAAACAAAGACTATAAACAGGAAGATTTTCTTGAACAGGATGAACATATACAGTTTTTTCATAAAATGCCAGGAAAAAGATGTATAGTGTCTTTGCATTGCTGTGACTAATAAGCACAAAAATAGATACTATGGTACAATTTTACAAATAATCCCATGTTAAGCTTCTTGTGATGATGAAATATTTGCAAAATGTTGTCTTTTGTAAAGTATATCTTCAATCTCAAAACTCAATAAACAGAGAAAACATAAAAACTTATATGCATTCCTCAATATTGAAATTACAACTATTAGAAGGAAAATTTATGTTTATGTACAATATGACTATAGGATTAGTAATGGATAGGTGTCTTATAGATGCCTCTCCATTATTAAGCCGTGGGCTTGTTGTCACCAGATAATACAAAGTTGACATAAATATCACAAATATGAACCCCATTTGGCATCACCACAGGGCAAGTTGAAAGAGTCAGGCAAAGCACCCGAACTGGCACATCTAATAGATGCACCTTTTCCGGGCAGTTGCAGGCTGCTATTTTTAAGCTAGGGGGTGCCAATATCCAGCTTGAGAATACCAGCTACCAGCTGTCTGCATTAGAAAGGCTAGTTTTCAAGAATGGGGGGACACCATGCCATTTATTTATTTATTTAAATAGCATGGTGGCTCAGCAGTTAGCACTACGGCCTTGCAGCACTGGGGTCCTGGGTTTAAATCCCACCAAGGACAACATCTGCAAGGATTTTGTATGTTCTTCCCTTCTTTACGTGGGTTTTCTCCAGGTTCTCCAGTTTCCACATTTCAAAGACATATTGATAGGGATTCTAGAATGTGAGCCGAGCCCCAATGGGGACAGTGCTGTTGAATTAATGGTGCTATATAAATGAGTAAAATAAATAAATAATTAATAAAAGGCTTGGGCACCCCTCTATACTTGATAACCAGGGTTGCTAACACTGACAGCTGAGGGTTGCATCCTGCAGCTGTCAGTTTTTCCTGGTTGGTTATCAAAAATACAGAGGAATCCACTCCATTTTTGTTTTTTTTAATTATTTATTTAGAGCTCAGGAGCCAGCTGATGAGTACTCTCATTAGCCGTACCTGCTGTCGCTGTTATTAGTGGCAGCGTCACGCTGCAGCTCTGCAAGTAAATACTAATGCCACTAGATGGCAGCAGACTGGAGTGAGGACTGCAATACTGCACAGAGAAGACCAGCAGCACTGCAGCGAGGCTACCACCAGGTAGCAGCAGAATAGTCAAACAAGTGGGGTCAATACAAAAGAGTAACTGAGTACCAAGGGGAGTACCAAACGCAGAGTCAGAGCTACGCCAGAAGGTCAATGCCAATCAGAAGTAGGAGTACCAGAAACAAGAGACAAAATCAGGTCAGAGCAGATGCCGAGTCAAATACTGGGAAATCCAAACACCAAGGGAAACACTGAGTTGGGGCGGGAGTAGAGGAAGGAACAGACAAGGGTAAAGTTAGCCAAACACAGCAGGACAAATCAGGGTATCACCAGAGGCAGCTACTCTCGCCATAGGCAGAAAATATAGCTGACACTGCCTGCAGAAAGCAGTGGAGAGAAATAGCAGTCCTGACACCAGAACAAGAAAGAGAAAAGTTAACCCTGATATGACCAGACTGGGAAAGAGAGAGTCAGGACTCAATACCAGGCCCGGATCATGACAGCAGCAGTCGTCGGCTGATGGGAGTAGTAGTCCCATCTGGTGACAGAGTGGGAATCGTGGCTCACTGACCGGTGGTAATAATCTATCTTACTGCCGGTCACAGTCACAGCTGCGGGGTAACACTGACATCTGACAGCGTGTCCCTGCAGGCTCTGAACGACGGTAATGATCTTACCAGCGGTAAGATCATAGCCTTAGTGGAGACTTGATCATTTACCAAATTTTGCATTAAATGCAAATCTGAATATGCAACGTTCGTACCGACTTTGAGATTGGCGAACGTTTTCTGAGCAAGTTCGCTCATCTCTACTGACAACCACTAATAAGTTCATTGATAGCCTACCAAAACAAGTAATTATGCTTGGATACAGCACTATTTGAACATGCAGCTTCTTTAGCAATGACCTTTTGTGGCTTACTCTCCTTGCAGAGTGTGTCAATGACTGCCTTCTGGACATCTGTCAAGTCAGCAGTCTTCCCTGTGATTGTGGAGCCTACTAAAACAGACTAAGGGACCTTTTAAAATGCTTGCGAAGCCTTTGCAGGTGTTTTTTGTTAAATATTCTAATTTACTGAGACAATGACTTATGGTTTTTCATTGGCTGCAAGGCATAATCATCAACAAACAGAAAAAACACTTGAAATAAATCACTTTGTTTGTAATGACTCTATATAATATTAGTTTCACTTTCTGTATTGAAGAACTGAAATAAATTAACTTTTTGATGATATTCTAATTTTGTGAGAAGCACATGTGCTTCTGTCTTATCACTAGAGATGAGCAAACTACTGAAAGTTCTTTATTTTCATCTCAAGTCAGCTAAAATTACAGAGTATAATAAACAGATGGATTAAAAATAAAAAAAATTTACTCATTTTGGGCCTAACGCTCCAGTACTATAATTCGCGATCAGTCTTCTTCACTCTTTGGCACCTCCTGGGCTCACAAGGCCTTTTGTGACAGCATAACATGAATCTCCCTATAACTTCATGACATCATTTGAGGCAAACAAGGAAAAGAAGATCTGAACTAGAGGGATGAAGCATGCCAGTGGAGGACCAAGCAGAAAACTGCAGAACTAGGATGAATGAGTATAATTTTTTATTTTCTATGATTTTCTGGCTTTAAAAAGAGTCAAATGCTAACAGAGTACTATTTTGTTTAATTCAAGAGAATCTAATTGTACAAATATTCTGTGAAATTTGAAGCACATTGAATTTTCCTTGAATTTCAACTTATAATAACTAAATTACCAATGAAAAATAAAATTATAGATACAGAGAAGAGGAAAAGAAAGAAAAAAAAAGAAAAGAAGGAGGGATGGAAGGAAACAAGCTATTACATGTAAATTATTTTGAATAATGAAATGTTTTAAAGTGCAACCCAGACTGTTATGTCTAGTACAAAGTATGCAGTGGGACAGCTACATTTTTTATTTGATGTTTTGTGATTTCTTAAGTCTTACACTGAACCATGAGGTTTAATAAACTACATGACTGTTTAAACAGATTTTCTAAAGTACTACGTCTGTGTTTTGCGCATTAACCACTGATCCACCAAAATACTGCACCACAGCTCTAGCCTCACCTACAGTATCCTCACCCATTCCTTGAAGATTGTGAGCCCTCATGTGCTGGGTCGCCCCTCCTCCTCTATCAGTCGTGACTTCTATTGTTTAAGATTACTGTACTCGTTTTTATTATTTGTACCACTTTTCACATATGAAGTGCCATGGAATAAAAGGCGCTAAAATAATAGATAATAATAATGCTAATAATAATAATGTGCCTAATTCAGTACAAAGAGTACAATTCAATTAGGCACATCTCTTAACTGGCATGCGACAGCAACAGAAATGTACTCTAGTCAGGGTCTGAATTACATTTCTGGCAAAAGTTATGCATATTATTGTCATAATTTTTCATTAATTAGATAGGCTGGCTTTGCCATGTGCTGTCAAGCCCATGCTCCTCCAATTTAGGCGAAGCTGACCACGACTACAGTAAAAATAAATGTGTGCAACTTTCTATTAATTTTGTGACTTATTAAGGTGTTTCACTGCAGAAAACTAGCAAAACACCTTTATGATTCAGCAGCTTAGTATCTTTAGTGTTAAAAGGATGGTCTCATATCCCAAATACCCTCTATAAATATCGATCTTTAAGCCTTAACCATTTTTGTAATTAGCTTTATTATAAAATTCTCTACCATTCTCCATACACAGCTAACCTCAATCTATATTTTTTCACTTTGTTCAACTTGTAATGTTATGTTTCAAGGTAGTCTGACAAGATATGTCATTGGAGAATTGCCCTACATTCATATTTCCACAGCTTCTATTACCCCTCTGAAACAGTACATCATCAGGGGGAAGCACTGCGGTCACTGAAAACAGCTTTATCACTGCCATTCCTTGTTTCAGGGTGGTGATGGAGAAATGACCACATATAAGGTGGCTGCTGTTAGGGTTCGATTTCCCGCTGCAGCACAAGGTGAGTCTCAAACCCGTCCCGCTGCGGTCTCCCATTCATCTCCGGCCGCAGTGGAGCCTGCTCAGCAGAGGCGTCGGTCCAGGCGTCTTGCCCACTCCACTACTGGGCAGTGACTTGTTGCTGCCTTTCCTGGATCTGCTATTATAGCCAATGCTGGAGCAGACGTCTTTGGGACAAAGTACTGCATTTTCCCTTCTGAGCATGCCCAGAGTGAGATCTCTCATTGGAGATCAGGGGTCACATGCTCAGGTACTGCAGCAGCTCCTATTGGTCCGCCAGGAAGGCCCTGTTACTACGAGTCTTCTGGAACAGGTTTCTCATTGGTCCTTGTTCCTGGAAGGTCCTGTAGCTGTTGCTATAAAAGGGTAGCATGGCTGGGCCGCCATGCGCTAATATCAACCATTTTATGCTATGCGCCAGTGTGGTCATGCGTGTGTGTGGTTAGGGACCCGGATGAAATAAGCCACTAGAATACCGACTTAATCGGTGAGGAGTTTGGTGTGCTAGCTGGTCAGGGTCGGTGTCCTAGATGCCCTAGATTACCGGCATAACCGATGAGGAGTTTGATTGCCGTATTCAGGGTCTGGCGTTCAGATGCCATAGATTTCGGGTGACTCCCGCGGGGACATTAGCGCATGACCACGTATTATGTACGCTTAGCAATTATCCGTGTACCTGAGAGCCTGACAGGACACGGTACTTTTTCTCAGCGGCTCTGTGACGTAACAGGGTTCGCTTTTGACGCTAGACAGCGCCCTAGCGTTTTACTTTGCGGCTCACTGAAGTTAAGTGAGTTCGCACCTATCGCCATATAGCGCTGTGGCATCCCGTTAGCGGCTCTGGGGATTAACAGAGTTCGCACTTACTGCCACAACGCGCTACGGCGTTTATTTTTGCGACTCTGCGGGATAACAGAGTTCGCTACTTTCGCCATCTTATTAGCAGCGGGCTTCGCCTGCACGGTGGACCCCGGGCTGCGAACGCACCTCTCTATTATATCTATTAGGTGCGTTCCGCAGACCCTAACATAATATTAGCGCCAGGGTCTGGCTAGTAAAATGGCGAATGACCAGCGTCTAAGGCAGTATATCCAGCAGCTGGAGGGAAGGTTGGCGGCTCTTGAGCGCACAACCTCAGCTGTGGATATTACCGCAGTCGCTGTTCAGGCTGCTAGCGTGGCTGCAGCCAGTTTGTCCTCTGCTACCTCTGTCCCTACATTATCCCACCTCCCGCTTCCTGACAAGTTTGCCGGTGACAGCAAGCAATGTCGGGGATTCGTGAGTCAGTGCTCTATACAGCTCGAGCTTCTGGCTGCACGTTTCCCCACGGATCGGGCACAAGTGGGTTTTGTACTGTCTCTACTCTCGGGCAGAGCGTTGGAGTGGGCAACACCGCTGTGGGAGCGTGACGATCGTGTGGTGAGGAGTGCTCCTCGGTTTTTGGAGGCTGAAAAAGGTCTTTTTAGGACCTCAGGTCACGCACGATACGGCACTCCAACTGCTGACAATGTCACAGGGCTTGTCCATGGTCAGCCAGTTCTCAGTCCAATTTCGGACTTTGGCCTCTGAATTAGAGTGGCCAGATAAAGTTCTTATTCCAGTGTTCTGGAGAGGACTGGCAGACCATGTAAAGGACGCTTTGGCTACCAGGGAGATTCCTGCCACACTGGAGAAACTCATTTCTATATATACCCGCATCGACCTCTGTTTTCACGAGCGGAGGTTAGAGCGGACCCAGTGTAGGCAGAGGTTTCGGCTGGCACCCACCTTTGCCAAACCTCTGGAATTTCCCGTTCGGGCATCTGACTCCCCAGAGACCGTGGAGAATACTCGAGTGGGATCTAAGTCTCGGACCACTCGAGTATCCGTGGTCTGTGGAGTGTGTCAGCAGTCAGGACATTATGCCAACCGATGTCCCCAGCGAATAAGTAAACGGTCATGTTCCGTGACCATGGGTGCAGGGTCATTAGACGCGAGGGATTTTGCTCCGAAGATGCTCCTTAAAGGGTTAATCTCTCTAGGTTCATCCACCTTTCCCGCCAAGCTTTGTGTGGACTCTGGGGCAGAGGGGAATTTTATGTCCTCCTCCTTTGCCTCTCGCCATTCCATACCGCTGGTGACGCTCGCCGAGCCAATATCGGTGAGAGTGTTGAATGGAGCAATCCTGCCCTCACAAATCACCCACCAGACTGTCACTCTACCTCTGTCTATGTCTCCTTCACATCAGGAGAATATATCCCTTTTTGTCCTTCCTGAGGGAATAGATGAGGTTTTGTTGGGATTACCCTGGCTTCGCCACCACTCTCCCCATATTGAGTGGTCCTCTGGGAGAATACTGGGTTGGGGTGATCATTGCAGAGACAAATGTCTCAGAGAGGACGTTCAGGTTTCCACAACGGAGATACCCATAGATCTTGATTCCCTTCCCAAGGTTTATCGGTCATACGCAGACGTATTCTCCAAAAAGGCAGCGGAGACTCTGCCGCCTCATCGCCCTTATGACTGTCCTATAGACCTCTTGCCTGGAACGGAGCCCCCTCGGGGAAGAGTGTATCCTCTCTCTCTTCCTGAGACGGAGGCCATGTCACAATACATCCAGGAAAATCTGGCCAGAGGGTTTATTAGGAAGTCAGTGTCACCAGCAGGGGCAGGATTTTTCTTTGTGCAGAAGAAGAATGGAGAATTACGACCGTGTATAGACTACAGGGGTCTTAACGCCATTACCGTTAAGAACAAATATCCTTTGCCCCTAATATCTGAGCTCTTTGATAGGCTCCGGGGAGCAAGGGTATTTACTAAGCTGGATCTTCGTGGTGCCTATAACCTGATCCGCATCCGTGAGGGGGACGAATGGAAGACGGCGTTCAATACCAGAGATGGACATTACGAATATCTTGTGATGCCCTTCGGGCTCTGTAATGCTCCAGCCGTCTTCCAAGATTTCGTAAATGACATCTTCCGGGACATGCTTGCCACCTCTGTGGTAGTCTATCTGGATGACATTCTCATCTTTTATCCAGATATGGACACCCACCGGAGAGATGTTTGCAGGGTCTTCGACCTCTTGCGGGCAAATTCCTTATATGCGAAGTTGGAGAAGTGTGTGTTTGAGCAGGAGTCTTTGCCATTCCTGGGCTATATCATCTCCACTCAGGGATTGGCTATGGATCCTGCCAAACTACAGGCTGTAATGGATTGACAAGAACCCCACTCTCTTAAAGCGGTGCAGCGCTTTATGGGGTTCATTAATTACTATCGCCAATTCATTCCCCACTTCTCTACTTTGGTTGCTCCCTTGGTAGCCCTCACCAAGAAAGGAGCCAATCCCAAATTGTGGTCAGAGGAGGTCTCCAAGGCCTTTATTTCAATCAAGTCCCATCTTGCTAGCGCTCCTATCCTACATCGTCCCGAGGTTGATAAGCCTTTTTATATTGGAGGTAGATGCCTCATCCGTTGGTGCTGGAGCAGTCCTTTTTCAAAAGGATGCTCAAGGTCGTAAACATCCTTGCTTCTTCTCCAAGACCTTCACACCTGCGGAGAGGAATTATTCCATTGGGGATAGGGAGTTGCTAGCCATGAAGTTGGCCTTTTCTGAGTGGAGACATCTCCTGGAGGGGGCTCGCTTTCCCTTCCAAGTGTTCACTGACCACAAAAATTTGGTCTATTTACAGACCTCCCAGCGGCTAAATTCCCATCAGGCCAGATGGTCCCTGTTCTTCTCCCGATTCCATTTCACCCTCCATTTTCTCTCAGGGGAGAAGAACATTTGTGCTGATGCTCTGTCTCGCTCAGTGGTGTCCTCTGAGGAGGTGGAGGAGGAGCCTCGGCTGATTGTCCCCACAGAGAGCCTAAGAACTGTGGCCCCGGTTTCGCTTGAGTCTGTGCCTCCGGGCAAGACTTTTGTGCCCATCAATTTGCGACCGGAGGTTCTCTCTTGGGCACACTCGTCCAGGGTGGGTGGACATTTTGGGGCAAAGAGGACATCTGAGTTGCTGGCGAGGACATACTGGTGGCCACATATGGTTCGTGACGTCAGGGAATACGTTCAGGCATGCGTCTCCTGCGCCAAGAATAAGTCCCCTCGACAATGGCCAGCTGGGTTACTCTTTCCTTTACCGGTGGCAGACAGGCCCTGGGAGATGGTCGGGATGGATTTTGTGGTTGGCTTACCCAAGTCTCAGGGCTGCACCATCATCTGGGTGATAACCGACCACTTCTCCAAAATGGTGCACTTGGTGTCGTTACCACGGTTACCGTCTGCACGGGCCTTGGCAGCATTATTCATTAGGCATATTTTCCGCCTACACGGTATGCCAGACAAAATTGTTAGTGATCGAGGTCCCCAGTTTGCGTCTCGGTTCTGGAGAGAGCTGTGTCGTTTACTCAGCATTGAGTTGAATCTCTCCTCTGCATACCATCCCGAGACGAATGGGTTGGTAGAGAGAGCCAACCAGACCTTGGTCACATACTTGCGACATTTTGTCTCTGCCAGGCAGGATGACTGGGCATCCTTGCTACCGTGGGCTGAGTTTGCTCTAAATAATGCTGTGGCTGACTCCACCGGACAGACCCCATTCCTCCTGAACTACGGTTAGCATCCGCGGGTACCAGTGCCTATGCTCGTGTTTTCTGCCGATTCCAGGGTGGCAGACTGGGCTGTGGAGGCACGGGACATTTGGGACCGCACTCAGGATGCCATTCAGGCCTCCAAGGAGAGGATGAGGTCTTCGGCCGATGCCCATCGGCGCCCCGCTCCTACGTTTGCTCCGGGTGACCTAGTGTGGCTTTCTGCCCGAAACATCAGGCTACGGGTAGAGTCCACCAAGTTGGCACCTCGCTTTTTGGGCCCCTTTAAAGTTCTTGAGCAGGTGAACCCGGTAGTTTACCGCCTAGCCCTTCCGCCTCGCCTTGGTATCACTGACACCTTTCACGTGTCCCTCTTGAAACCCATGGCCATTTCCCGGTTTTCCGAGTCATCTGCTGGGACGTCGGGTTCATCTACCGACGATCATGAGGTGAACACCATTGTTGGGTGCAAGATGGTACGAGGCAAAAAATTTTATTTGGTGGATTGGAGGGGTTATGGGCCTGAGGATAGATCCTGGGAGCCTGCCGAGCATGTTCGCGTTCCTCAGCTCATCGCTGCCTTTGAGCGCAGCGAGGCCCAGAGAAAGGGGGGTAATGTTAGGGTTCGATTTCCCGCTGCTGCACAAGGGAGTCTCGAACCCATCCCGCTGCGGTCTCCCATTCATCTCCAGCCGCAGTGGAGCCTGCTCAGCAGAGGCGTCCATCCAGGTGTCTTGCCCACTCCACTACTGGGCAGTGACTTGTTGCTGCCTTTCCTGGATCTGCTATTATAGCCAATGCTGGAGCAGACGTCTTTGGGACAAAGTACTGCATTTTCCCTTCTGAGCATGCCCAGAGTGAGATCTCTCATTGGAGATCAGGGGTCACATGCTCAGGTACTGCAGCAGCTCCTATTGGTCCGCCAGGAAGGCCCTGTTATTACGAGTCTTCTGGAACAGGTTTCTCATTGGTCCTTGTTCCTGGAAGGTCCTGTAGCTGTTGCTATAAAAGGGTAGCATGGCTGGGCCGCCATGCGCTAATATCAACCATTGTATGCTATGCGCCAGTGTGGTCATGCGTGTGTGTGGTTAGGGACCCGGCTGAAATAAGCCACTAGAATACCGACTTAATCGGTGAGGAGTTTGGTGTGCTAGCTGGTTAGGGTCGGTGTCCTAGATGCCATAGATTACCGGCATAACCGGTGAAGAGTTTGATTGCCGTATTCAGGGTCTGGCGTTCAGACGCCATAGATTGCGGGTGACTCCCACGAGGACATTAGCGCAATGCCACGTATTATGCTCGCTTAGCAATTATCCGTGTACCTGAGAGCCTGACAGGACACGGTACTTTTTCTCAGCGGCTCTGTGACGTAACAGGGTTCGCTTTTGACGCTAGACAGCGCCCTAGCGTTTTACTTTGCGGCTCACTGAAGTTAAGTGAGTTCGCACCTATCGCCATATAGCGCTGTGGCATCCCGTTAGCGGCTCTGGGGATTAACAGAGTTCGCACTTACTGCCACAACGCGCTACGGCATTTATTTTTGCGACTCTGCGGGATAACAGAGTTCGCTACTTTCGCCATCTTATTAGCAGCGGGCTTCGCCTGCACGGTGGACCCCGGGCTGCGAACGCACCTCTCTATTATATCTATTAGGTGCGTTCCGCAGACCCTAACAGCTGCTACCACAGTCAGTGCTTCTATCACCACTGTCTCTTTCCATGAAATGAATTGTCATTGGGGGTGGTGACAGAAGCAGGGTGAGTGACAGCAACATTGCAATACAGTTTCTATTACTGCTCTTAACGGAATTGTCATCAGGAAGCTGTGCTGGTTTCACTATCCCTTGAATATACTGACCTGCTGAAGTACACTGAGCTGATAAATTAAGTTCCATAATGAATCATCTCCCTTTTCTACTAAAATATAGTAAACCATTTGTTCATATATTACAATTATGTTTCAGAATGAGAATGTAAAGAGTTCATATGTATGAGACACTGACATAAAATATTAATATTTTCTTAAATATTCTTATACCTATATTTTTTGTTATCTTGTTAGGAGATTACTACAGAAAAGGTGTCTTTTCCATTCAATAGTCTAACTTGTTTTGACTATTAGCTTTAAAATAGCTATACTTTTTGTTTTAATTTGCTCTAATTCCAACTCAAAGATCATGATAGTACAGTCATGGCCAAAAGTTTTGAGAATGACACAAATATTATATTTTCACATGATCTGCTGCCCTCTGGTTTTTATGTGTGTTTGACAGATGTTTTTATCACAGACAGAAATATAATAATTGCAAACATATGAGTAACAAAAGCTTATATTGACAGTTAGAAAGAGTTAATGCAGCAAGTCAATATTTGCAGTGTTGACCCTTCTTCTTCAGGACCTTTGCAATTCTCCCTGGCATGCTCTCAATCAACTTCTGGACCAAATCCTGACTGATAGCAGTCCATTCTTGCACAATCAATGCTTTCATTTTGTCAGAATTTTTAGGTTTTTGTTTGTCCACCCGTCTCTTGGTGATTGACCACAAGTTCTCAATGGGATTAAGATCTGGGGAGTTTCCAGGCCATGGACCCAAAATCTCTATGTTTTGTTCCCCAAGCCATTTAGTTATCACCTTTGCTTTATGGCAAGGTGCTCCATCATGCTAGAAAAGGCATTGTTGATCGCCAAACTGCTCTTGGAGGGTTGGGAGAAGTTGCTCTTGGAGACATTCTGGTACCATTCTTTATTCATGGCTGTGTTTTTAGGCAAGACTGTGAGAGAGCCGATTCCCTTGGCTGAGAAGCAACCCCACACATGAATGGTTTTAGGATGCTTAACAGTTGGCATGAGACAAGACTGGTGGTAGCGCTCACCTTGTCTTCTCCGGATGAGGCGTTTTCCTGATGTCCCAAACAATCGAAAAGGGGATTCATCAGAGAAAATAACTTTACCCCAGTCCTCAGCAGTCCACTGCCTGTACCTTTTGCAGAATATCAGTCTGTCCATGATGTTTTTCCTGGAGAGAAGTGGCTTCTTTGCTGCCCTCCTTGAGACCAGGCCTTGCTCCAAGAGTCTCCACCTCACAGTGCGTGCAGATGCCCTCACACCTGTCTGCTGCCATTCCTGAGCAAGTTCTGCACTGCTGGTAACCCGATCCCGCAGCTGAAACACTTTTAAGAGACGGTCCTGGCGCTTGCTGGTCTTTCTTGGGTGCCCTGGAGCCTTTTGGCAACAATGGAACCTCTCTCCTTGAAGTTCTTGATGATGCGATAGATTGTTGACTGAGGTGCAATCCTTTCTAGCTGCGATACTCTTCCCTGTTAGGCCATTTTTGTGCATTGCAATGATGACTGCACGTGTTTCTTTAGAGATAACCATGGTTAACAGAAAAGAAGCAATGATGCCAAGCACCAGCCTCCTTTTAAAGTGTCCAGTGGTGTCATTCTTACTTAATCATGACAGATTGATCTCCAGCCATGTCCTCATCAACACCCACACCTGTGTTAATGGAGCAATCACTGAAAAGAGGTTAGCCGATCCTTTTAAGGCAGGGCTGCAATGATGTTGAAATGTGTTTTGGGGTATAAAGTTCATTTTCTAGCCAAATATTGACTTTGCAAGTAATTGCTGTTAAGCTGATCACTCTTTATAACATTCTGGAGTATATGCAAATTGCCATTAGAAAAAGTGAAGCAGTAGACTTTGTAAAAATTAATATTTGTGTCATTCTCAAAACTTTTGGCCATGACTGTACTTCAACTGTTATACTTCTGCCAATAATTGATTTAAATGCCTACATCTTAGAAACCTCCTCAAATCCTTTTGTATTTCAACTTTGAAAAATTTATTTTTATTTCTTTAGAGCTCCACTTATTCATAAATGCATTAACTAGAAACAAATCAATATTAGCTTTCTTCTGCTCTCTGGGATCAAATTTTAATTTTACAAGAAATGTATCATCATTAAACTGTTTATATTCCTTTGTCACTGATTTATAAAAATTTAAGTTCATAACAATCATAGCCCTCCTCAATTTGTTATTTTAATTGTCATATTCATACCATGGAGAATTTTTTTCTGTCACACTCTCCATAAATATCCATACATATATACGCACTATCTATATGCACTTTCTTATCAGCACTTTCCAAGCAAGTTTGCAGTTTCCTCAGTGACTATCATCCAGATTTGAATGTGTTACGTCTGTTCATTTGTGAATGTCGTGCAATGGCTTCCCCACTTTGGATTTGTATGAAAGAAAAGCAATGTCCAGTGATTTCTTGCATGTGATCTGAGGCTGTATCTGGTGTTGATATTTATCAAAGACTTTGTTCACTGTATGGAAAAAGTGTTTTATCATGAAGAAGTGTCCAGTCATGGCCAAAAGTTTTGAGAATGACACAAATATTATATTTTCACATGATCTGCTGCCCTCTGGTTTTTATGTGTGTTTGACAGATGTTTTTATCACAGACAGAAATATAACTGCAAACATATGAGTAACAAAAGCTTATATTGACAGTTAGAATGAGTTAATGCAGCAAGTCAATATTTGCAGTGTTGACCCTTCTTCTTCAGGACCTCTGCAATTCTCCCTGGCATGCTCTCAATCAACTTCTGGACCAAATCCTGACTGATAGCAGTCCATTCTTGCACAATCAATGCTTTCATTTTGTCAGAATTTTTAGGTTTTTGTTTGTCCACCCGTCTCTTGATGATTGACCACAAGTTCTCAATGGGATTAAGATCTGGGGAGTTTCCAGGCCATGGACCCAAAATCTCTATGTTTTATTCCCTGAGCCATTTAGTTATCACCTTTGCTTTATGGCAAGGTGCTCCATCATGCTAGAAAAGGCATTGTTGATCGCCAAACTGCTCTTGGAGGGTTGGGAGAAGTTGCTCTTGGAGGACATTCTGGTACCATTCTTTATTCATGGCTGTGTTTTTAGGCAAGACTGTGAGAGAGCCGATTCCCTTGGCTGAGAAGCAACCCCACACATGAATGGTTTTAGGATGCTTAACAGTTGGCATGAGACAAGACTGGTGGTAGCGCTCACCTTGTCTTCTCCAAATGAGGCGTTTTCCTGATGTCCCAAACAATCGAAAAGGGGATTCATCAGAAAAAATAACTTTACCCCAGTCCTCAGCAGTCCACTGCCTGTACCTTTTGCAGAATATCAGTCTGTCCATGATGTTTTTTCTGGAGAGAAGTGGCTTCTTTGCTGCCCTTCTTGAGACCAGGCCTTGTTCCAAGAGTCTCCGCCTCACAGTGCGTGCAGATGCACTCACACCTGCCTGCTGCCATTCCTGAGCAAGCTCTGCACTGCTGGTAGCCCGATCCCGCAGCTGAAACCCTTTTAAGAGACGGTCCTGGCACTTGCTGGTCTTTCTTGGCGCCCTGGAGCCTTTTTGGCAACAATGGAACCTCTCTCCTTGAAGTTCTTGATGATGCGATAGATTGTTGACTGAGGTGCAATCTTTCTAGCTGCGATACTCTTTCCTGTTAGGCCATTTTTGTGCATTGCAATGATGACTGCACGTGTTTCTTTAGAGATAACCATGGTTAACAGAAGAGAAACAATGATGCCAAGCACCAGCCTCCTTTTAAAGTGTCCAGTGGTGTCATTCTTACTTAATCATGACAGATTGATCTCCAGCCATGTCCTCATCAACACCCACACCTGTGTTAATGGAGCAATCACTGAAAAGAGGTTAGCTGGTCCTTTTAAGGCAGGGCTGCAATGATGTTGAAATGTGTTTTGGGGGATAAAGTTCATTTTCTAGCCAAATATTGACTTTGCAAGTAATTGCTGTTAAGCTGATCACTCTTTATAACATTATGGGGTATATGCAAATTGCCATTAGAAAAAATGAAGCAGTAGACTTTGTAAAAATTAATATTTGTGTCATTCTCAAAACTTTTGTCCATGACTGTATATGATTGGAAAGATAATTGATAGAGAAAATCATGGAATCATGGAAGGTTGCATAAAAGTCAGCCATGAAATGAATACAAACACCTTTCCACTTACAAAATCTTTGTTTTTAAGTGTTAAAATATCTTCCCTATAGTCCTCGTTTTGCCCCATTGGATTATCACTAGTTTGTCACAGGTCTGATAAAGAGGTGAAGAAAAAAGCGCATTAGTGGTTTTCAGATCAGCTTAAAATATTTTCAATATGGGAATATCAATGTTTCGTGACACAGAGACAGAGGACCCGATTCATCAAGATCAGCAACTTACTCACCAGGCTTAATGAGGGGACATGGTGAGTTAGTTGATACAGATTAATCAGATTAATGAAAAGAAGCACACCTTGTTAAGGGTCTGCGGAACGCACCAAATATATGATGTAGAGAGGTGCGTTCGCAGCCCGGGGTCCACCGTGCAAGCGGTGCCTGCTGCTAGTAAAAATGGCGTAAGAAGCAAACCTGTTATCCCGCAGGTCGCCAAAATAAACGCCGTAACGCGCTGTGGCAATAAGTGCGAACTCTGTTACTCCACAGAGCCGCTAGGAAAGCCGCAGCGCTATATGGCGATGTGTGCGAACTCACTAAACACAACTGAGTCGCAAAGAAAACACGCTAGGGCGCTGTCTAGCATTGAAAGCGAACCCTGTTACGTCACAGGGCCGCTGAGGAAAAGTGCTGTGTCCTGTCAGGCTCTCAGGTACACAGTTAAGTGCTAAGCGTTCATAAAGCGTGGTCATGTGCTAATGTCCTCGCGGGAGTCACCCGCAATCTATGGCGTCTGAACGCCAGACCCTGAATACGGCAATCAAAACTCCTCACCGGTTATGCCGGTAATCTAGGGCATCTAGGACGCCGACCCTGACCAGCTAGCACACCAAACTCCTCACCGATTAAATCGGTATTCTAGTGGCTTATTTCAGCCGGGTCCCTAACCACACACACGCATGACCACACTGGCGCATAGCATACAATGGTTGATATTAGCGCATGGCGGCCCAGCCATGCTACCCTTTTATAGCAACAGCTACAGGACCTGCCAGAAACCAGGACCAATGAAACTTGTTCCCGAACATCAGTAATTGCAGGGACCTTCCTGGCGGACCAATAGGAGCCGCTGCAGTACCTGAGCATGTGACACCTGATCTCCAATGAGAGATCTCACTCTGGGCTTGCTCAGAAGGGAAAACGCAGGACTTTGTTCCAAAGACGTCTGCTCCAACACTGGCTATAATAGCAGATCCAGGAAAGGCAGCAGCAAGTCACTGCACAGTAGTGGAGTGGGCAAGACGCTTGGACCGACGTCTCTGCTGAGCAGGCTCCACTGCGGCCGGAGATGAATGGGAGACTGCAGCGGGACTGGTTCGAGACTCCCCTTTTGCAGCAGCGGGAACTCGAACCCTAACACACCTCTTCATGAATTTAGATAGCCAGATGAATGGAGTGTGCCTCCTTGCACTAAGCCAGAAATTTCACTCAAGTCAGGCATTGGAGTGAGATTTCTGGGGTACAAAATGCCACTGCTCGTCATGAAATAGACAATCTTTGGCATCTCACACCCCATACAATCGTCCTACCCCAATTCCACCAAGTTTGGTTGGGAAAAAATATAAAAAGCCACAAAATATTAACGTAAATCTTAGTTCCTCAAAAATTTTGCACCTTTTCAAAGCTTTTGCATCACTATTTTGGCATAAAAGCTTTGAGGAATCGGACTCAAAGTGTTTTAAAAACAGGGACATTATTTTGCAAAATGATGTGTTTGTTATATATTGAGTATATATATATATATATATATATATATATATATACAGGTCCTTCTCAAAAATTAGCATATAGTGCTAAATTTCATTATTTTCCATAATGTAATGATTACAATTAAACTTTCATATATTTTAGATTCATTACACACCAACTGAAATTCGGCAGGTCTTTTATTGTTTTAATACTGATGATTTTGGCAACAACTCCTGATAACCCAAAAAACCTGTCTCAAAAAATTAACATATTTCAACCATCCAATAAAATAAAAGTGTTTTTTAAAAACAAACAAAATAACCATCAAATAATAATGTTCAGTTATGCACTCAATACTTGGTCGGGAATCCTTTTGCAGAAATGACTGCTTCAATGCGGCGTGGCATGGAGGCAATCAGCCTGTGACACTGCTGAGGTGTTATGGAGGCCCAGGATGCTTCGATAGCGGCCTTAAGCTCATCCAGAGTGTTGGGTCTTGCGTCTCTCAACTTTCTCTTCACAATATCCCACAGATTCTCTATGGGGTTCAGGTCAGGAGAGTTGGCAGGCCAATTGAGCACAGTAATACCATGGTCAGTAAACCATTTACCAGTGGTTTTGGCACTGTGAGCAGGTGCCAGGTCATGCTGAAAAATGAAATCTTCATCTCCATAAAGCATTTCAGCCGATGGAAGCATGAAGTGCTCCAAAATCTCCTGATAGCTAGCTGCATTGACCCTGCCCTTGATGAAACACAGTGGACCAACACCAGCAGCTGACATGGCACCCCACACCATCACTGACTGTGGGTACTTGACACTGGACTTCAGGCATTTTGGCATTTCCTTCTCCCCAGTCTTCCTCCAGACTCTGGCACCTTGATTTCCGAATGACATGCAAAATTTGCTTTCATCAGAAAAAAGTACTTGGGACCACTTAGCAACAGTCCAGTGCTGCTTCTCTGTAGCCCAGTCAGGCGCTTCTGCCGCTGTTTATGGTTCAAAAGTGGCTTTACCTGGGGAATGCGGCACCTGTCGCCCATTTCCTGCACACGCCTGTGCACGGTGGCTCTGGATGTTTCTACACCAGACTCAGTCCACTGCTTCCTCAGGTCCCCCAAGGTCTGGAATCGGTCCTTCTCCACAATCTTCCTCAGGGTCCGGTCACCTCTTCTCGTTGTACAGCGTTTTCTGCCACATTGTTTCCTTCCAACAGACTTCCCATTGAGGTGCCTTGATATAGCACTCTGGGAACAGCCTATTTGTTGAGAAATTTCTTTCTGGGTCTTACCCTCTTGCTTGAGGGTGTCAATGATGGCCTTCTTGACATCAGTCAGGTCGCTAGTCTTACCCATGATGGGGGTTTTGAGTAATGAACCAGGCAGGGAGTTTTTAAAAGCCTCAGGAATCTTTTGCATGTGTTTAGAGTTAATTAGTTGATTCAGAAGATTAGGGTAATAGGTCGTTTAGAGAACCTTTTCTTGATATGCTAATTTTTTGAGACAGGTTTTTTGGGTTATCAGGAGTTGTATGCCAAAATCATCAGTATTAAAACAATAAAAGACCTGACAAATTTCAGTTGGTGTGTAATCAATCTAAAATATAAGAAAGTTTAATTGTAATCATTACATTATGGAAAATAATGAAATTTTGCACTATATGCTAATTTTTTGAGAAGGACCTGTATATAAATATTTCATATGAAATTATATTAAGATAAATCTTACAACCAGAGTGCAGATGATTCTTGACACATCCATTTGTGAGTGTGCATATATATATATATATATATATATATATATATATATATAGGTGAACCTAGAACTTTACATGCACTATATAAAAAGACATATGTTCATGTTTTTTTTCAAAAAACCTTACTGTTTTAAATCAATTAGGATTACCATAATTATTATTTGCCAAATCCAGATTTCTCAGGGGGAAGTGATATTAAATGCGAAACACGCGTTGGGGTACGTGGCCGAGGTTAAGGCAGGACGGAGCATATATCATGGGTAATTATCCTTGACTCCATTAAAATTAATTTCTACAGTAGCAATGCATAATGGAGGGAAGTAAATGTATCCTGTGTATGTTATCTTTATGGTCACTTATGCCTATATGAAATATCTATGTGCACAAACATGCAATGAATTTCTCTAGTAGATCCTGAAATGCAATCACATATATTCTTTACCGTCTCTCTTGGTTGCATTTTTTATAATTAATCCTGACCTTATCTTCGGCCCTTGTTTACACCCATGGAGTAAATCATGGCTTTCAGATTTAACCCATGTACCATATACATATACATGAATCTTTCTTTCTTGAATATAGTTTTTTGTCATTTTCCTTTGAAAGTGTTACTTATTCATGTGGAATAATAAACTTTGATATATTTTATTGGTATTTTTTGGACTAATTTTCCTCCTTATTTTGTTATTGATTGAGGAGTAACCATTTTTTCATGGGTATACTCATATATTACTGGTATTTCTATAAGGATTCTCATTGAGTTAGATGGCATAAGGATTCCCTAGTGTTTTTGGCCCATTTCTGCTCTGAAAAAATACTGTGAAAATGCATCAAAACGCACCGTGTGCACACAGTCTAAAAGAAAACCCTAAAAAGTAAAATATGCCAGATTGTAATGTGTTGTATAACTGCAGCAGTGAAGAAGATGTGAGTAGTGGTTTGCAAATAATACAGAGATTCAATAGATAAAGGGAGAGGAAGATAGAAGTGCCATCATCTGTGACAGACTCAGTGTTACTGATTAGTGGTATGATGTAGCTGACTTGCTACATTTGAATTATAAGTACACATTTTTTTCTTCACTTTTAATGCTTTAAAAGCTAAATTAAGACAGTAATATAATTTTTAAAATAAAAAAGTACTTAGTGTCAGATGGCATGCTTACTTGCCACAACAAGTTCTTAGTCTTTGCCTGATGAAGAGACCTGAGTAGTCTCGAAAGCTTGTAATTTGTTACCATCTTTTCAGTTAGCCATTAAAAAGTATCAACCACTGAGGACTCTCAATTCTAAATATTTTTCTACTTGCCACAAGCAATTGTACTGAGATTTTGCATTTTTTGTACATTAATTTTTATGATGCAGTGATATATGTTTTTTAAAAATACAATAGATAATTTCTAATAATCCAGAAAATTAACTGTAATTATCTACCACAGAAAGTGTGTGTTAGGGTTCGAGTTCCCACTGCTGCACAAGGGGAGTCTCGAACCAGTCCCGCTGCGGTCCCCCATTCGTCTCCGTCCGCAATGGAGCCTGCTCTGCTTAGACGTCGGTCCCAGTGTCTTGCCCAGTCTAACAGTGTGCAGAGAATTACTGCTGCTCCTCCAGGCTCTGCTATTGTGGCCAGTACTGGTTAGCGGCGAGCAGACGTATTTAGGACAAAGTCCTTGTTTTCCCCTTCTGAGCATGCCCAGAGTGAGATCTCTCATTGGAGATCAGGGGTCACATGCTCTGTTACTGCAGCAGCTCCTATTGGTCCGCCAGGAAGGTCCTGTGACTACTGGTGTTCTGGAACAAGTTTCATTGGTTCTTGTTTCTGGCAGGTCCTGTAGCTGTTACTATAAAAAGGTAGCATGGCTGGGTCGCCATGCGCTAATATCAATCGTCATATGCTTTGCGCCAGTGTGGTCATGCGTGTGTGTGGTTAGGGCCCGGCTGAAATAAGCCCCTAGAATACCGACTTAATCGGTGATGAGTTTGGTATGCTAGCTGGTCAGGGTCGGTGTCCTAGATGCCCTAGATTACCGGTGAGGAGTTTGCCGTATTCAGGGCCTGGCGTTCAGACGCCATAGATTGCGGGTGTCTCCCGCGAGGACATTAGTGCATGATCTCGTTCTATGTTCTCTTAGCAGTCAACTGTGTACCTGGGTGCCTGACAGGACACAGAAGTTTTTCTCAGCGGCTCTGTGACGTAACAGGGTTCGCTTTCAACGCTAGACAGCGCCCTAGCGTGTTTATTTTGCGACTCAGTGGTGTTAAGTAAGTTCGCACACATCGCCATATAGCGCTGTGGCACTCCTTCTAGCGGCTCTGTGGAATAACAGAGTTTGCACATATTGCCACAGCGCGTTACGGCATTTAATTTGGCGACTCTGCGGGATAACAGAGTACACTTCTTGCGCCATTTTACTAGCAGCAGGCTCCGCCTGCACGGTGGACCCCGGGCTGCGAACGCACCTCTTTACATCATATATTTGGTGCGTTCCGAAGACCCTAACATAATATTAGCGCCAGGGTCTGGCTAGTAAAATGGCGGATGACCAGCGTCTACCGCAGTACATCCAGCAGCTGGAGGGTAGGTTGGCGGCTCTTGAGCGTACAACCTCAGCTGTGGATGTTACCGCAGTCGCTGTTCAGGCTGCTAGCGTGGCTGCAGCCAGTTTGTCCTCTGCCACCTCTGCCCCTACATTATCCCACCTCCCGCTTCCTGAAAAGTTTGCCGGTGACAGCAAGCAATGTCGGGGATTCGTGAGTCATTGCTCTATACAGCTCGAGCTTCTGGCTGCACGTTTCCCCACGGATCGGGCACAAGTGGGTTTTGTACTGTCTCTACTCTCGGGCAGAGCGTTGGAGTGGGCAACGCCGCTATGGGAGCGCGACAATCGTGTTGTGCGGAGTGCTCCTCGTTTCCTGGAGGCTCTTAAAAAGGTCTTTTTAGGACCTCAGGTCACCCACGATACGGTGCTGCAACTGCTGGCATTGGCACAGGGTTCGTCTTTGGTCAGTCAATTTTCCGTCCAGTTTCGGACTCTGGCCTCAGAGCTAGACTGGTCGGATAAAGTTCTCATTCCAGTCTACTGGCGAGGACTGGCTGACCATGTTAAAGACGCTTTGGCTACCAGGGAGATTCCCGGCACACTGGGGAAGCTTATCTCCATATCTACCCTCATCAATCTCCGTTTTCACGAGCGGAGGTTGGAGCGTGCCCAGTGTAGGCAGAGGATTCGGTTGGCTCCCACCTTTGCCACACCTCTCGAATCCCCCGATCTGGCGTCCGAACCCCAAAAGGCCACAGAGGTTCCTCGTGCAGGACCTAAGTCTCGAGTCGTCCGAGTATCTGTGGTCTGTAACCTTTGTCAGCAAACAGGACACTATGCCAACACTTGTCCACAGTGATCAGGGAAGCGATCGCGTCTAGTGGCCCTGGAAGGAGGTTCACTAGAGGCAGCGGCATTTTCCTCCAAGATGACATTTAAAGGGACAGTCACTGTGGACTCTTCCACACTTACAGTCGAGCTTTGTGTGGACTCAGGAGCAGAGGAGAATTTCATGTCATCCACCTTTGCTCGTCGCCACGCAATACATCTGGTAGCGCTCGACAAACCAGTGACTGTCCGGGTAGTGAATGGGTTGACATTGCCCTCGCCAATTACACATCAGACTGTCCCTCTTACTTTGTGTGTACCCCCTTCCCATCAGGAAATTATTTCCCTTCTCATCCTTCCCGAGGGAATAGACAAAATCCTACTGGGAGTGCCCTGGCTCCGTTCCCACTCCTCTCATATTGAGTGGACCTCCGGTAGGATACTGGGTTGGAGTGAGTCATGTAAGGACAGATGTGTCAGGGAGTGCATTCAGGTTACCACTACAGAGATACCCGCAGATCTTTCTCCTCTTCCCAAGTGTTATCAGTCATATGCAGACGTGTTATCATGCTCCTGTCAGCACCAGCGAACTGCCACGGCTGAGCAGGGTGACTTACCCACACTGTGGAAGGGCCCGGGGTCAAATGCCACAGGGGAGGCTCAGGCAGAGGGGACCTGAACAGCGTGGTGAGAGGGGACACTGATGATAGCAGTAAGTAAAAGGACCTGCGATCATGTGACCACAGGGGGCGGGGCTTAGCGTCCTGCTGCTAGAGATGAATGCAGGACTTTACAGGGACCCTGGATTAGTAAAGAGGGAAACTCAGGTCAGACAGACGGGGTTCATACACAGAGAGGACGGCGCAGTACAGAAGGGGCGAGCAGAGAATAGTCACAACATAAGTCAGGAGTCATACACGGAGATAGCAATGCAGTACAGGAGGGATAAGCAGAGAGTTGTCAGGACAAAGGCCAGGGGTCATACACAAGATAGCAACGCAGTACAGGGGGGCAGGCAGAACTCGTAATGGGAACAGAACCAAGTCAAAACCAAGCAAGCATAAGTAGCACAAGCACAAAGCACAGGGTCACACACACTCGGCCAAGGGTCAAAGTATAAGCGACAGGGAATGGCTCCACAATGAGGCTTAAGAAGCCTCCCAGAATCCCAAAATGAGGCCGTCAGAACTACCAAATCCCACAAACAAAGCAGCTCATGACACGTGTTCTCTAAAAAAGCTGCAGAGAGTCTGCGCCCCATCGTCCCTACAACTGTCCTATTGACCTCTTGCCTGGAGCAGAACCTCTCGGGAAGGGTCTATCCCTCTCTCTTCCTGAGACGGAGGCTATGTCTCAATATATCCAGGGAATCTGGCAAGAGGGTTCATTAGGAAGTCGGTGTCACCAGCAGGAGCGGGGTTCTTCTTCGTGCAGAAAAGATGGAATTACGTCCATGTATAGATTACAGAGGTCTTAACGCCATCACCATTAAGAATAATACCCGTTGACCCCTGATCTCTGAGCTCTTTGATAGGCTCCGGGGAACAAGGGTATTTACTAATTAGATCTACGTGGTGCTTATAACCTGATTCGCATCCGTGAGGGGGACGAATGGAAGACGGCTTTTAATACAGGGATGGGCATTATGAATACTGGTGATGCCCTTCAGGCTCTGTAATGCCCAGCCGTTTTCAAGACTTTGTCAATGATATCTTCCGGGCTATGCTTTCCACCTCTGTAGTAGTCTATCTGGATGATATTCTCATCTTTTCTCCAGATATTGACTCTCACCGGAGGGATGTCTGCAAAGTCTTTGACCTGTTACGGGCGAACTCCCTCTATGCAAAGTTGGAGAAATGCATGTTTGAGCAGGAGTCTTTACCTTTCCTGGGCTATATCATCTCCGCTCAGGGATTGGCTATGGATCCTGCCAAACTACAGGCTGTGATGGATTGGCAAGAACCCCATTCTCTTAAAGCGGTGCAGCGCTTTATGGGGTTCATTAATTACTATCGCCAATTCATTCCCCACTTCTCCACTTTGGTAGCTCCCTTGGTAGCCCTCACCAAGAAGGGAGCCAATCCCAAATTGTGGTCAGAGGAGGTCTCCAAGGCCTTTACTTCTATTAAGTCCCATTTTGCTAGCGCTCCCATCTTACATCGCCCCGAGGTTGATAAGCCTTTTTTATTGGAGGTCGATGCCTCGTCCGTTGGTGCTGGAACAGTCCTTTTTCAAAAGGATGCTCAAGGTCGGAAACATCCTTGTTTCTTCTTTTCCAAGACCTTCACACCAGCGAAGAGGAATTATTCCATTGGGGATAGGGAGTTGCTAGGCATGAAGTTGGCCTTTTTCGAGTGGAGACATCTCCTGGAGGGGGCTCGCTTTCCCTTTCAAGTTTTCACTGACCACAAAAATTTGATCTATTTACAGACCGCCCAGCGGCTAAATTCTCGTCAGGCCAGATGGTCCCTGTTCTTCTCCCGGTTTCATTTCACCCTCCATTTCCTCTCCGGTGAGAAGAACATTTGGGCCGATGCGCTTTCTCGCTCCGTGGTGTCCTCTGAGGAGGTGGAGGAGGAGCCTCGATTGATTGTCCCCACAGAGAGCCTAAGAACTGTGGCCCCGGTTTCGCTTGAGTCTGTGCCTCCGGGCAAGACTTTTGTGCCCACCAATTTGCGACCGGAGGTACTCTCTTGGGCACATTCGTCCAGGGTTGGTGGACATTTTGGGGCAAAAAGGACATCTGAGTTGCTGGCGAGGACATACTGGTGGCCACATATGGTCCGTGACGTCAGGGAATATGTTCAGGCGTGCGTCTCCTGCGCCAAGAATAAGTCCCCTTGACAACGACCAGCTGCGCTACTTTTCCCTTTACCGATGGCAGACAGGCCTTGGGAGATGGTCGGGATGGATTTTGTGGTGGGCTTACCCAAGTCTCGGGGCTGCACCATCATCTGGGTGATAACCGACCACTTCTCCAAAATGGTGCACTTAGTGCCGTTACCACGGTTACCATCTGCACGGGCCTTGGCAGCATTGTTCATTAGGCATATTTTCCGCCTACACGGCATGTCAGACAAAATTGTCAGTGATAGACGTCCCCAGTTTGGGTCTCGGTTCTGGAGACCCAAATGTATGATTTCAGTGTCAGATTTTGGTCTAAGGAATAAAAGCACATTCAGACCACCACATAACTCACGTGCTGTTGAAACCTTATTAATTTCATTAATACAGCTTTCTTGAAACTAAGGCACGACATGGATACAGGTAAACTCCATTACCCATCTAATCTCTCACCAATAGATTTTCAGGCACTACAAACCCTTAGACAGGATGATAACATCATAATTAAACGTGCTGACAAAGGTGGTGCCATCGTTGTAATGGACAAAAACAGCCTATGTCACTGAAGTCACTCGACAGTTGAGTAATGAAAATACATACGTCAAACTAACTACAAATCCTACTAGTGAATTCAAATCACTTATTGATCAAACTTTGACACATTATGTGAACTTGGGTGTCATCGATTCAAAAACACAGGAGTTTCTCACCACCAGAGATCCGATAACTCCTGTGTTTTATATCCTACCCAAGATCCATAAAAACCTGGAGAACCCCCCAGGGAGACCGATAGTGGCCTCTACTGAGTCCCTACTATCGCCACTATCCATTTTCCTGGAGAAAATTCTTACACCGTTGACACTGAAGGTACCATCTTATCTTCTCGATACGGGACATTTTCTACAGACGATAACCAATCTAGACACAGTACCAGCCAATGCCATTCTTGTGTCATTAGATGTCAAAGACCTATACACTTCCATCCCTCACCAGAAGGGCATATCCTGTACAAGACATCTCCTTCACTCATCTGACAAGTCTCCTGAAATTATAGATCTGTGTACACAATTACTAACTATAGTCCTCACTAAAAACTTTTTTATGTTTGGAGACACATTCTATCTACAGACGAAAGGGACCGCAATGGGCTCAACGTAGCCCCGCCTTATGCAAATAGCTACATGGCGGCCTTTGAGGAAGAGGTGATTTACCCTAACTCCACATTTAAACAATACTGTATAGTTTGGAAACGCTTTATTGATGACATCTTTTGCATTTGGACTGGCACTGAAGATACACTATTGGACTTCTTCAATATACTCAATTCAGCCTGGCCAGAACTGACATTCACTATTACCCATAGTCGAGATCAAGTCAGTTTCCTAGACACCATGGTCATCAAAAATAGTAGTGGCACACTATCTACGGACCTTTACAGAAAGCCAACGGATCGCAACAGTATTTTACACTACGGTAGTCTCCATCCTCTCACAACTAAGAGAGCGATTCCACGATCCCAGTTCCAAAGAGTCCGTAAGATTGTTTCTGATCCCACTCAAAGCGCAATCAGAATCAATGAAATGTATAAAAAATTCCAAGAAAGGGGTTATCCCCCTACCTTACTAACAGAAGCCCAAAATCCCCACTAAATACTCGTAAATCGGCAACTAACCGTATACCTTTGGTACACGCATATCATCCATATGTCCACATTCTGCACCATTCAATACGCAAACATTGGAATATACTCCAAACAGCATATCCCAACGTAGAAGAGTTTTGCAATCCTTTTCTGCCGTGCTATAAACGTCCGCACAATATCCGTGATTCACTGATTAAAGCTGACTTAAATATGCAGCCACAAGCTTCTTCACAGAGATTCCTTTCCAGACCTAAAATGGGAACATACCCCTGTCTACACTGTAATCAGTGCAACAACGTCCTCAAAGGGAATAGTTTTTTTCACCCACATTCAGGTAAAAAATATTACATCAAAGATTACTCCACTTGTAATTCTTCATATGCCATTTACCTTATTAAATGCCCATGTGGCTTACTTTATGTGGGAGAAACCACTCAATCCATTAGGGATCGGATCTCCAAGCACAAATCCACAATAAGATGCAAAAATATGCTACTACCAGTTCCGTATCACTTCATCACTATGGGACATTCCATAGCACAATTAAGATTTCAAATTATTGAACTAGTAGCACTACAAAGACGTAGGGGTGATTGTATTAAACATCTCAAAAAGAGAGAATCCTTTTGGATACACGAGCTACAAACTCTTGCTCCAAGAGGTCTAAATAGAGATTATGACCTTCAATCTTTTATTTAGTGTCCCACTACACTCATCATTTCCATTAGTGGGTATCGACACATTGCCTGTTAATAACGTAGGAACTAGTCCTTATCATTATACCTTATGTCCATTGTTTTACTATGTATTACCATGTTACTAGGGTTGAGCATTCCGATACCTAAACCCGGTTCCGATACCTGAAATCCAATGTAAGTCTATGGGAACAAAATATCGGAAGTAAAAATATTCCGATATTTTGTTCCCATAGACTTACATTGGATTTCAGGTATCGGAACCGGGTTTCGGTATCGGAATGCTCAACCCTACATGTTACAGATTATAATGCCTGTATTCTCTTTCCAGAGTCGACTCTATTGAACCAATAGTTGAAAACGTTCCTCGTCCTACTCTGGATTCTCCTTATCCTCTCTGCTTCCTACTCGACTGCTATTATTATAATATCATTATATTACCGGACTGTGATTTCAGAACCAGCAGCGTTCCTCTCTTTTCATGATACCCACGGCATCTTCATAGTTACCACCCTAATCCGGCCCCAAAATGGCCGCTGGAACGCATAGTCTAATCAGTGGAACGCAACAAAGCCGCCCACTTCCGGTTCCTGACTTCCTCTGTGACCTGGACGCTTAGTCCCGCCTCTTAGCCATAAATGGCGATACACACGGCGTTCTCACTCACCAACAAGCGGTGGACACCGCGTTGGCATGAGACGCCACCTTACTCCTCACCTCTTCTGAGTTTGCACATATTGCCACAGCGCGTTACGGCGTTTATTTTGGCGACTCTGCTGGATAACAGAGTTCGCTTCTTGCGCCATTTTACTAGCAGCAGGCTCCGCCTGCACGGTGGACCCCGGGCTGCGAACGCACCTCTTTACATCATATATTTTGTGCGTTCTGCAGACCCTAACAGTGTGCATGTAGCTTACATAAATACATTGCTTTGTTGCAGGTGCTGAATTTTTGGTCTTGTACCTACGTATCATATGTTATTTTGTCATTTTTGGGAAAAGTGGGGGTGAAATACCAGTAGTGAGCTAAAGCGTCACTGTAACTTATGTGACGCTTTTTTCTTCCTGTTTTATTTTATAAAGAAATGTACAAGTGTATCAATTGCTTAACTGTTATTATTTACACTATGTTATCAAGCTCTTGTGTTGTGACAGGTATAATCAAGGTTATCAAAATACTAGTATTCCTTAACACAGATCATTATTTTTTCTTTTAGCAAAAAAAAATTAAAATAAAAAACAAATCAAGTCTAAGATTAAAAATCCTCCATAGGCTTGAAAGCAATCAAGTCTATTTTAGTCACTATCCGTACTTTGAAATATGGACCTTTAGACCAGTTACTGTGTGATTAAAAATGCTCAATATAATTAATTTAATAATATATTAATATTAAATGTATCACTTAATATTGAGAAGAATTAAGTATGCTGACACACCCTATAAACAATATGAGTCCGCACAATAGCCTACATATCCTTTGAACCCAAACACAGCCCCTTTATACCATATTAGCCCTCACATAGCCTCTTATATAAAGTATGAGCCACCAGATAGCCTCCTATATGCAATATGAGCATCACACAGCACCCCTAAATACAGTATGAGCCCTCATGTAGCCTTCTATATGAAAACATATGGAAAAAAAACACATATCCACCTGATCTCATTCCTTTGGCGCTCTGCTTGGTTCACAGGCCACATCCGGCCCTCTGGCTTCTACAGCCTAGCTCTGCTGTAGAGAATGTAATTTGTTGCTTAAGGTGGAGACAAGATGAAGCAGCATAATGCATTCATATATTTTTTTAGTTAAAGTTATGTAATATATAAATTGGAAACTTGTTAGGGTTGGCTGAATGCACTAAATAAAGATAATAATAAAGTGCGTTCGCAACCCAGGGTCCACCGTCCAGAGATGTTAAACTGAAGCTTACGTGAACAATTGCGGAGCAAGGCTGTGAGCCAAAACTATAAATACGCTGAGTTGAACGTCACTCAGTGTGAACAGAAACTAAGTAGAAATCTCTGTTATTCCACAGAGCGGCAATATAGCAGAGCTCTAGAAGCAATACCCTGTACGACTTCACAGTCATACAGCAAGCAAGACGCTAATGGGGTCCCTATCGCTAACCCCCCCAGGGAGTCCAGGCTGGTGTTTGTGCTCTTTCCATGACTCTGCTGTGCCTACCGCACACAGGACAGGAAACAGATACCGAGCCAAGCGAGAGTTCCCACCCTACACTGCCTGACAAAAAACTAAGTCGCAAACGTGCGCACAGAGTGGTAGCGTATACACTCACACAGAAACACAAATGATAATAGCTGCAGAGCAGAACAATGCACATGTAAACCAATAGTCACCATAGGCTTAGCTGGAGATTAAACAGTAACTACACATGCAGCACGAGTCTGGGCAAGGCGCTGGGATTGGAGTCTGTGCTGAGCAGTCATCCCAGCAGCCGAGTCAGAATGGGAGACCACTGCACCAGACAAGGCTTGGGATCTATCCCGTACAGCTGGAGAATCTCAATGACTAACAAAACTGCTATTTAAATTGACTTTAGGTCCAAACCATAAACTATGAAAAGAATTTCTATGGGAGACAAATTATTATGTTTAGAGACCATATTCTATTGTGATAGTTCTGTAAGTAGTAGCATCAATAAAATGCACATTCATTTACTGTATGTAATGTATCTATCAAACCATCTGCTCTGATGGTTACTGTATGTTCTTGTGCTGGATTGCCAAATGTCTGCTTTGCAACAAATAAACCTACATATCACTTTCACTTAAACTGCCTACAGTATATAGTATTCCCCAGGGTAATTGATACATTTGATTAAAATTACAAATAAGCAAAATAAAAAAGGTTTTAGCTGTGAATAAGTTTAAAAACGCAAAATGCAAAAGAGCAAATTAAAATTCTGAAATCAGCAGTGATTACTCTTATCTCCTTCCATACACTATAATTAGTGCAAAAAACACCGTTATTATCATATTCCTTTGAAAAGACAATTAGCGCTTCTTCTGCTAATAATTTGCTTTGTGCAGTGTAATATCTAACACTGTGATAGAAAAATTCCAAATTAATAATGATGACATAAGGCAGTTAAAGCACATTTTATGCAACTTTTCCTTGGAGAATACACTATAATAGCCATGGACATTAGATGGAAATAGCATTTAAAATGTGTATATGCTGCTATTATGCTAAGGTATAATTTATGAAATATAATACCTATGCTAAAATTAATTCAGCGTGATCAAATCTAAAACAAAATTGCAATTGTAATGCAGAGATCCTGAGTAGTTTTTCCAGTAATTTTATTCTGCCTGTCAGTAAAACATTTGTTTTTAAAGAGTTACTGGACAGATAAAGCTCGTGAGGAAAAATTTAAGCAGGCTATGTAACAACTTAAAGTGTCGTTATGGGAAACGAGGGCCAGCTATTCGGTTAATCTGCAAAGTTACAGTAATTATTGATAATACAATCAATCATGGAGAATATTAGGCTTTTAGGCATTAGATGAGATCAATTTAGTTAACAGAGAGAACAAGTTTCTGAATTGAAACAACGGACAAAAGTAACTGTACGATTTAATAAAAAAGATTCAGGCTCATAAAATCAGTTTAATTATCTTCTTACTTCTTAGCACTTACTGAAAAAGGAGATTATATGTCCTTTTGAAATACAATACATTACTATGATCTAATAAATCAGTAGACACTTTTTTAAAGTTTTTGGACAAGTTCAGAACAAAAACAATGGCGAACAGACAGCAAATCGAGTAGCTATTGCCATTTTGTAACTTGAGTAGACTTACATGAATTGATTAGAGTAGAACTTAAATTAACTCAAAAATTCAAAAATCCATATTTTCATGAATGTGGATTTTCTGTAATTTTATTTGTACAAATTTCACAAAATTTCAGCTGGTTGGATGGCCACAATTTTGTTAAATCGTAGAGTGCTGGAAAAAGGTTGAAAAAGAAAAAAACCTGGTTACTTCATCGATCACCTCTCCGGCCTCCTCAACAATTCTCTCTTCCTACCGTCCTCATCTCCTCTTCTTACCTCTGTCCAGTACTGAAACCACAGGCAACTTCACACTAGACAAGAACTTCAGGCCTGGGATGTCTGTGCATGCATTTTGTCAGGTCGTGGCGACATAATTTTGATGTGCACTGCAATCTCATTTTCCACCCGGACTTTTAGCCACAACTAGGCCTAAGATGTCCCTGAGCATGTCGTATGTCCCAGCCTATCTTGAAAATCTCTGAGGTTTTAACAAATTTGATTAGCAGCAAAATTGCTCATCTTTAACGGCTTCATGACCAGAGGTATTTTCATTTTTGCATTTGCTTTTTTTTGCTAACCTTCTTCCCAGAGCCATAACTTTTTAATTTTTTGGTGAAAATGGCCATTTGAGGGCTTGTTTTTTGTGCGACAACGTGTACATTTAAAGGACACCATTGATTTTAACATATCATGTACTGGAAAACAGGAAAAAAATTCCTAGTGAGGTGAAATTGCAAAAAAGCTCTCTATCAGGTTTCTACATCTTTCAATTGGGACTTTTGCCCATTCTTCAAGACAAAACTGCTCCAGCTCCTTCAAGTTAGATGGTTTCCTCTGTTGAAAATCAATCTTCAAGTCTGACCACAGATTCTCAATTGGTTTAAGTTCTGGGCTTTGACTAGGCCCCTTCAAAACATTTACACATTTCCCCTTAAATCAGTCGATTGTTGCTTTAGCAGGGTGCTTTTGGTCATTGTCATGTTGGAAGGTGAACCTCTGTCCCAGTTTTAAATCACTGAAACAGGTTTTGTTTAAGTATATTCCTGTATTTCGCACCTTCCAACATCTCCTTAACTTGGACCATTTTCCCTGTCCCTGCTGCTGAAAAACATCCCCACAGCATGATGCTGCCATCATTATGTTTCACTGTGAGGATGGTGTTCTTGGGTTAATGAGCTGTGTTGGTTTGGGGTCAGACGTAGCGTTCACCTTGGCGGCCAAAAAGTAAAATTTTGGTCTTATCTGACCACAGCACCTTCCTGAATACATTTTGGTATTCTCCTAAATCTTTTGTTAATCTCAAAACGAGGTTTACAATTTTTGTGTGCAAGGAAAGGCTTTTTGCTGCCCACTCTTCAATAAAGACAACCTATATGGAGTGTCTTACTTATTGTGGTTGTATGGACAGATACTCCTGTCTCTGCTTGGGAACTCTGCAGCTCATTCAGGGTTATCTTTGGTCTCTGTGCTGCCTCTCTGATTTATGACCTCATTTCCTGAGTTGAGAGTTTTGGTGGATGGCCCTCTCTTGGCAGGTTTGTTGTGGTAGCATGTTCTTTCCATTTGATGATAATGGATTTGATGGTGCTTATGCCTCTTGCTTAATGGTATTACAGCATCTGTGGCCTTTCTGAAAAATTGTGTATATACTGACAGCCTGTGTGACACTTGTGAAGGGAATTGCTTGCATCAGAAATTTTTGGGGCTTCATAGCAAACGGGTCAATACATGCGCATATGCCAATTTTTAGTTATTTGATCCCATAAATTTAATTTCTGCTATATTTTTCTCACTGCACTTCACCAACTTAGACTATTAGTGCTAATGCACTAAATTAGATTACAAAAAAATTTAAATAAAGGTTGTAATGTAACAAAATAAGTAAAAAGCTAAGGGGTGAATACTATTGCAAGGCACTATACATGCAAGCTTATTAGCATATGTTTAATGGTCTTTTTAGACAGGTTGACAAACATTCTATGCACTCAGAATGATTATGAATATGATTGTTCTGTGCTCAAAAAATATGTTATAGGCAGCACAGCACCTGCTGCCATAACAATAAATAATATAATTAATATCATTGTATCCTACCAATTAGATTTTTGATCATTTGTCTGGAGATTTCCAGTCTCCTTAAATGATGATCAGGTATGATTATTTAGATAGTGTATATATGTGAGGAAACTTTGAATAATCTGCTGCTACAAGTTGAAGTCAATATTACCCTTCCCCTACAGTAAACAATGAGGCATCTATGTGGTGACATTTGGCATCCTACAAAGCCAGATGCTCCCAGTAAATGATGTTTGCTTTGGTTAAAATATGTTTGATGTTTTATGCAGAAATGAAATTTTTTTGATGGTAGCAAGAAATACTTTTTCAATAATAAAGGCCTTTTTCTCAATTTAAAAAAACAGTCCCAGATTTTGTTCAAATGGTAATATCTGCCTAGTACATAGTCATGCTGTTACTTTTCTTACTGATCACTGAGTTTCCTTTTTTTCATTTTCGCTGTCCACTTGCACCATGTGAACAGCATTATGGCTATCTTAGTCCTACAGGCTCTTATGTGTTGACCAGGATTTAGTTTCTCTGTGCATTAGTTATTTAATTTATATAAAAGCTGTAATATGAATTTAGAGAAAAATGATATATTTCATACTGAAGTGACTGCTTGATTCAGAGAGCCACAATGCAGGTCGTGTTGAGTAACAAATAGAGTAAAATGGAGATAATAACACAGGAATGCAGTGATTGTTAAAGGGAATCTGTTAGTAGGACCAAATATCCAAGCTGTCAACATGGGCATGCAAGTCATAGAAAGTTAAATAAAATTCTACCTTAATAGCCGTGATCTGATGTCTTATTCCACAAAAATCCATGTTTTTCTTAAAATGTAAATTTAATGTTAGGCTCCATGGGTAGGACAGAGATCTCCCTGAGAATCGGCCTCCAAAGCTCATTTTAAATAAAAGGGGGCATAACCAGTGTGAGACATGTAATGACTGACAGTCTACTGTCTTAATCGACAAGTCATACACTGGTAATGTTCCTGTTCATTTAAAATAAGCTTTGGAAGCAGACTCTCAGAGAGATCCATGTTTGGCCCATAGATCTTAACAGATCATCTACATATTAAGAAAAATGTGACTTTCTCTGGGCTTAGACATCAGATCACAGATAGTATAGTTTTATTTAACTTTCTATGACCTGCAAACCCATGTTTATGGCTTAGAAGGGTTGATTATACTGTCAGATTCCCTTTAAGTTAATAGCACAACTGTAGTATACAGTACATTTCAACATTTTTTTGGGAATGCCTTTTTAAGCAGTGATGTAATTCTTAAAGGGTATCTGTAACCAGGTTTTCACTACCCAATCTGAGAGCAGCATAGTGTAGGAGTAGAGACTCTGATTGCAGCGATGTGACATTTACTAAGCTGTGTAAGAGTAGTGTTTGTAAAATCATGTTTTATTAGTACAAGTCCAACCACGTTCCCACCACTGTTTGGCAGCTTTATGCCTATGCACAGTGTACAGAAAAAGTTGTTGAACAGTGGTGCTGGCGGGGGTATACAGAGCTCAGTATTCAGAGAACTGGTAAAACAGTGTTTTTAGAAAAACTACAGCATGCAGCCCAGTATGTGATACATCTCTACCCCTATATCATGCTGCTTTCAGATTGGGTGGCAAAAGGTTGCTGACAGATTCCCTGTAAAGAGGATCTGTCAGCTCTTTAATGCTTTGTATAATAAAAATATAGATTTCGCTTTTCAGAACACTTACAAAATATATGAACAGTAATTTGTATTTGCTCAGATTGGTACTTACGCAGCCAACGTTGGTTATATAATAACTATAGTTACTGTTCTATGCTGTTGACTAATATCTAAAATGAGTCTTGCAGCCAATATTTACAACAGAGAAATTTGGAAATATAAAAACATAGTTGCTAATGATAACATTGGAAAACAAAAAACATCCCCAACATAATATAAAACAGACCACAACCATGAACAGAAAATATATTACTGTATTATAAATATTTTATATTCAAAATGTTTTCATGTAAATATTTGGGTCATATAATATGAATGTCTGTATTTATATCAAGCCGAGTGTTCGCTTTCAACCGCAGACAACTCCTTAGATGCGCCCCCTCCCCTGCAGTGGTCATATTACTTTCCATTTGTGGTATTGAGCATGCATAAAATCGCCTTATTATGCTCTGTTTCACTTGAAATCTGTCTCTTCAGAGCTATAATATAGCAGCTATGTATAACTGTAAAATCTACTATGCAGCATTTCAAATTATTTTACAAATTCACTGCTTATCTTCTCCTGTCTTTTTTTATTTTTTTTAACTATTGATCACAATATTTTATTTTCACTATAAAGTTTATTACTAAATATATTATAACTATTAACTATTTTGAAAAAAAATATATATATATATTTAATAAAATATTCCCCTATGTGAATTCAATGCAAAGCTTGACGAAAAATGCAACAGAGCACAATAAACACTGCTCCAGAACTTGAGGGTGAACCTTTAATGCTTATAGCATATTTATATTTAGAAGAGGTCTTTTTAAACTTTCTCTTTCCAAATACTTTCAGTGGGCATTAGTGGCTCATTGTAACAAATAATCATAATAATAATAATAAAATTGAAAATACCAAAAATGTTAACCTCGTCAAGTGTTCAATATCCTTTTTTTCTTAGTTTTTTCTCTCCTGCTTTGAGCCATAACTTTTTGTATTTTTCTATCCACAAACTTATAAGGACTTGTTTTTTGAGGAACAAGTTGTACTTTTGAATGACACTATTCATTTTATCACATAGTGTACTAAAAAACAGGGGAAAAAATTGTCCAAGTGGGGACAAATTGTGAAAAAAAACGGATATCCCAATCATGCTCATTTTTCTTATTTATTTAATGGTGAAAAAAATCATAAATTTACAAAAAAAACTATTTGGGGTTGTGTTTTCATTTTTCAAGATCCTTAATGTTTTTATTTTTTGATTGATTGAGCTGTGTAATGGCTTATTTTTAGCTGAACGAGAAAAGTTTTTATTGATATAATTTTGGGATAGATTAGACTCGGAAGAGAAAGCATGGATGATTCTGGGCTGTGTTTCGAAGTACACACGCATCCTCAGGTTTGGATAAATCACGAGGAAGAAGTGTGTGTACTTTGAAACACGTATATTAAAAAACAATCTCCTGGTTTTGAATCATTAATCTACTTATCAGCAGTGCAGAATCATCCATGTTTTCTCTAGCAAGTCTTCTGTATTGGTCGGATGACCTGTGAATCTGCAGCAGCTGGAGTTTTTATACCTTTACATTGTTGTATGATTACAACTCCATCAGGTTAGCAGAAACTATTTATTTTATTTGAATTTTTCCAGTAAGACCCTATTGCGCTTTTTTGCTCCCCAGTTCCTATACATATTTTGGGATAGATGAGACATTTTGAGTGCTTGTTTTGCAATATTTGTCGAACACAGCCGAACGTCATTAGAGTCAATGGGAGTAGAATTTACCGAATATGTTCAGAATCAGATTCGGAGCCAAACTCCAAACAAATTCGGTCATCCAAGTGGCAATATGTGTATATTTATAACTATTTTTAATAAGGAAAATGGGTTAATTGAACTTTAATGTTTATTTTATTTTTTATCATATTTTTAAAAACATTATTTTTTTTACTTTCCAAAGTTCTTAATAATCCCCTTCGAAGACTTGAAGCTGTGATCGCCTGGTTGTTAGTGCTATGTACAGCGATGCTACAACATCCCTGCATATAGTAAAAATCAAGGTCTCCTTTGAAGCACGGCCACAGGCAGAAATCCAAAGAAGCTGACAAACATTGGGATCTTCAGCAGACACTTTTTATATCAACCCATCTGTGACCCACAATTACATCATGAGCGTGCCAATGGGCACATGGAATGCCCCCATGCCGGTGTGTGTTAATTGCAACTGTCATAGTTTGACAGTGGTATTTAACAGGTTAACAAGAGTAAAATCCTGGATGTAAAACACAGCCATCATCTGCCTGTATGGGTTGAGCTCACTCTGTGAACCTGCTCCATACACCAGCTTGGACTTGCGATGTACATATACGGGGAAGTCATGAAGGGGTTAATAATAATGGTGATAATAATAACCTTTAATTTTGTAGCCTTTGCAGAATTTTACAATCTGAGGAATCTGGAAACATACAGTAAAACACCAAATAATTTGACATTGGGGAGAAAATTATTGTGATCTAAATATTAATTTATGTAATTATTGATCATACCTAGGATAATCATAAATGTACTAAAAATACCTTTGAAAACTTTTAAATCACTAGCTGAAGAGCCTGGCATTGTCCCGGCATAGTAACTGTGGTTAGTTATAACAAATCATAATGATTATATTGCACATAAAACTCTAGCCCCTACCTGTGGTGACCACTCCATCCCTGGCCCCTGCCTGCATTGACCACTCCAACACTGGACCCTGCCTGTAGTGACCCCTCAAAACCTAGCCTCCACCTGCTGTGACCCCTTCAACCCAAGCCCCTGCCTGTTGTGACCCCTCCAATGCTTGTCCCTGCCTGTGGTGACCCCTCGAACCTTTGCCACTACCTGTGGTGACCCCTCCAGCTCTGGCCCCCACTTGTGGTGACCCCTCCAAACCTGCCCCCTGCCTTTGGTGACTCCTCCAACCCTGACCAGTGGTGACCCATCAAACCCAGCCCCTACTAGTGGTGACCCCTTCAATACATGACTCCGCTTGTGGTGACCACTCTCACCTGGGACACATTTACCTCCTATTGTGGTCATGTCTTCTGTGTTAGTACGGAGCTCGCCCAGCGCAGACCCCCTGACGCACCCAGCAGTGTACAGGCAGCTGCTCTGTAATTAGAGCCGCACTGCATATATGTTGCATCCACCCAGCAGTGTACAGGTGGGCACTTCATAATAAGAGCCGCATCGGCCGTACGTTGTATACATCCAGCAGTATACAGGCGGCCACTCCATAATAAGAGCCGCACCGCCCATACGTTAGTAGGCATGGCTATGTTTAGTGACTGTGGCTATGTGGAGTGGGCGTGGCTTGATACATACACACACATACATACACTAAGCTTTATATATATATAGATAGAGACAATACGGGCACGACTTTGTATACTCTATTTAGCAACACATGCTTCTAGCTAAATTCCTTTAACATCATGTTTTGGATGAATGTTTTGCTGAGGAATAGCTATTCTTCTATATTGCAGTCCTCTTACCAACTGCAGCAGGTTTTCCTACAAATTAATTCTGTATTTTGTTGTATTCATTTTCCCTTAACAAGCCTTTAGGGAATGCTCCAAAAAATGAGTTGAAATAACCTTGTCAAAGAATTATTTTAATTAATCTCTTGACTTCATGATATTGTTGCTTTTTTTCCAGGATGCATACTCATTAGCAGGGCAATGTTCCAACTATAAGTTTATTGATACTACAGATAATTTAGATATTGGTTCAGTGATGGTTTAGGGGTGTCATAGTTACCAAGGAAAACAAATAGCTATTTATTATTTTGTGACTAATATTAGGAAATATGATGAAAATAATTTGCAGATATTTGTTTAAACTTTAACTTTAGAGTACATTCGCATGAAGCATATTTGCTGCCGACCTTCACTGTATTTTTGCTTCATGAAAATGTCCCTTAAAAATTAATTTTATGTTGATTAATGTCAAAAACTATAAATAAACGTCAGTCTAATTTTTTAAAAAAACAGAATTCTTTCTCTTTGGACACAGCCTGTCAATGGATGGATAGTTTTGATGATTGTACTGCTTTGTGATACCCCGGTCCATGGTCCATGTCAACACTGATGACATCTGCCATCCTGGATAATCATAGCCTGAATCTCAGATCCCGAAGGGTAAGCAAATTTGTGCTGCTCCTGTCCATGCCCTACTACTGACCTGGACAACAGACTGGGATCACACAAAATGATCAGCTCATCTCTAATGGATGACCTATTATTTCAATAGTCGCATGTAATACTACATTTCCTTGAATGGGCATTTTAAACTGATAACGTGTTGTCCTTTTTCTTAAATGCATCAGACTTTTGACTCTCTTGCTGAGTTGTTAGAATATGTTGTTTACCAGTCACAGTTTTTTATAAACATATTTTAGCAGCCATATTTTCTTTAATTAGATAAATATCTAGAATGCTGTAATACCAGGTACAGCAGAAACTAAAAGTGTAGAAGTCTGCCTGATAAGAAATAAAGGGGATCTTTCAAAAGGCCAATTGTAGGGGGTTCCAACATTCAAACCCACATTGATCCAATATTAATGGGATATCTGAATAATGAGTCATGAATAGTAAAGTCCGGATAGCACTTTCAATCCAACATGTCAAGTAAATGTCAAAATAAAGTTCTTATTTTGTACATATATGCATACATGTAACTTCGTACTTATATGTACATGTATGATCTGATTCTGCCTAATTTAACAACTATAAATTACATCTATAATTCTACTAAATAACTTGTATTAAATTCTAACAGTTAATTTAAAGTGTAATTAGAATACAAGACATAACCTACTTATTGTAATGGTTCCACAGTAAATGTCTCATTAAAAATTTGTGGGATGATTTGCTTAGCTAGTATCAGGAGAATATTTTAGAATATTGCATGATTTTATTAAGTTCATTTGTTCAATCTTCCAGAAACAGACAATGATACAAGTAAAGCCAATACATTATATTGTAAAGCCCTATGTAAACTAAAATACATCTGTAATATTATTATTAGAGATGGCCAAATTCTAGTGTTCTGGCAAATTTTAAATGCCTACATTTCTTTAAACAATTTTTCTATTTTTTTAAAACCAAAATTCAATGGCTGTTTCAAAAATGGCATGATAAGAAAAGCTAGTTAAAGTAACTCTCCTATCAAAATTGTTATCCTCTTAATGTATTGCAGTCCTCCCACTATATAGCACTGTGTACTTACAACTGCTCATTTTGCTTTTCTACCCAGCTAACTGTTCTCTTTTCCATTAGGTTTATGACATCACTTGATTAAAAACAGACTAGCTGAATCCTACTAAGCTCTATGTAATAGCAGGAAGTCTATTTTTCATGCACGAGTCATCACTGCAAAAGTCACTGTCAATGAGGAGAAGCAGCGGGTTCAATAGTTGTAGAAGAGGATGACTCAAGTTTTGAAAAGAGGCTTCCTGTTTATACATAGAGCAGAGGAAGAAAATAATTTACTGGGTAGAAAATATGCAATTGTAAGTACACAATGCCATATAATATGATGATTGCAATATATTAAGAGGATAAAAACTTTGATGGAGTGCTTCTTTAAGTACATGTCCAAAAAGCCAACAACTGCGACAAGGTGTTGTATCACTGTGGTGTGTATAGATGTAAAATATGACAAGTAAATTATAAAAGGTCTTTTATATTTTTAAAAACAATTATTACTAGATTTATATCACAAATATGATTGCACAAAAATAAAAACTCAGTATAGTAACTTGTGACAAGCAGGTACATCTTCTGACATTGGCACTGACTTTCGATTTCTTACTGCAAAAAAGAATGTCCTGCTTTGGTTCTGCTTTCTAATGCATTAAAACTGAAGACAAAATTGTGTAATAGTAATTAAATGCAGCTGATCAGATGACAGTTACATCATATAACTAATCAATCACAAACTAATCATGTCACCATTTGTCAATAATTTTGCATCTACAAATGGCAGTATATTGCTGCAATACTAGCTCTAAATGTATGGAAACTTTGAGTAATAGCTGTAATGTGATTACCTTGCCAATAAAATTTGGGGCATGAAAAACAAAAAATGTGCACCCAGATACCAAGATTTTTAATGACCCATTTAATTCTAGCAGTCTTTAACAAATTCCTTGGTTTACATCAAACTTGACACCGGTCTTATTTACCTGTCAGCAAACATTGAAAAGAGTCAGGGTATCATTTGGTTATACAAACATTTAGCAAAGTCTAAAGCAGCATATGTGGCGCTCTAAGTTGATATTATAACACACTACAGTCATGGCCAAAAGTTTTGAGAATGACACAAATATTATATTTTCACATGATCTGCTGCCCTCTGGTTTTTATGTGTGTTTGACAGATGTTTTTATCACAGACAGAAATATATTAATTGCAAACATATGAGTAACAAAAGCTTATATTGACAGTTAGAATGAGTTAATGCAGCAAGTCAATATTTGCAGTGTTTAATAGAAAATGAACTCGGCACTCAACTTTAGTATAGTGAGAATAAAGATTTTTATTCACAGTAGTAACACGAAACGTTTCGGTCCTATATCATGGACCTTCATCAGTCACAGATACTACTGGGAAGGGGGTTGATCCACATAGGGAAGAAAGAAAGGGCTGGATATAGCCTGTATTGGTGGGGTGAGATGAGGAAGAGGACAATGCCTCTATTGCACTAGTAACCTGTTGTGAAGGAGTCCGGTAGTGAGGATAGGTCTCTGCATTGGACGCGGTGGCACTCAGACTAGCGGTGGACACCAATACAGGCTATATCCAGCCCTTTCTTTCTTCCCTATGTGGATCAACCCCCTTCCCAGTAGTATCTGTGACTGATGAAGGTCCATGATATAGGACCGAAACGTTTCGTGTTACTACTGTGAATAAAAATCTTTATTCTCACTATACTAAAGTTGAGTGCCAAGTTCATTTTCTATTAGTAGGTTTGGGAACCTACTCTGGCACCTTCTTGGTTGTGCACACGGTTATTTTTTCATACAATATTTGCAGTGTTGACCTTCTTCTTCAGGACCTCTGCAATTCTCCCTGGCATGCTCTCAATCAACTTCTAGACCAAATCCTGACTGATAGCAGTCCATTCTTGCACAATCAATGCTTTCATTTTGTCAGAATTTTTTGGTTTTTGTTTGTCCACCCGTCTCTTGATGATTGACCACAAGTTCTCAATGGGATTAAGATCTGGGGAGTTTCCAGGCCATGGACCCAAAATCTCTATGTTTTGTTCCCTGAGCCATTTAGTTATCACCTCTGCTTTATGGCAAGGTGCTCCATCATGCTGGAAAATGCATTGTTGATCGCCAAACTGCTCTTGGAGAGTTGGGAGAAGTTGCTCTTGGAGGACATTCTGGTGCCATTCATGGCTGTGTTTTTAGGCAAGACTGTGAGAGAGCCGATTCCCTTGGCTGAAAAGAAACCCCACACATGAATGGTTTCAGGATGCTTAACAGTTGGCATGAGACAAGACTGGTGGTAGCGCTCACCTTGTCTTCTCCGAATGAGGCATTTTCCTGATGTCCCAAACAATCGAAAAGAGGATTCATCAGAGAAAATAACTTTACCCCAGTCCTCAGCAGTCTACTGCCTGTACCTTTTGCAGAATATCAATCTGTCCATGATGTTTTTCTTGAGAGAAGTGGCTTCTTTGCTGCCCTCCTTGAGACCAGGCCTTGCTCCAAGAGTCTATGCCTCACAGTGCATGCAGATGCACTCACACCTGCCTGCTGCCATTCCTGAGCAAGCTCTGCACTGCTGGTAGCCCGATCCCGCAGCTGAAACACTTTTAAGAAAAGGTCCTGGCGCTTGCTGGTCTTTCTTGGGCGCCCTGAAGCTTTTTTGGCAACAATGGAACCTCTCTCCTTGAAGTTCTTGATAATGCGATAGATTGTTGACTGAGGTGCAATCTTTCTAGCTGTGATACTATTCCCTGTTAGGCCATTTTTGTGCATTGCAATGATGACTGCACGTGTTTCTTTAGAGATAACCATGGTTAACAGAAGAGAAACAATGATGCCAAGCACCAGCCTCCTTTTAAAGTGTCCAGTGGTGTCATTCTTACTTAATCATGACAGATTGATCTCCAGCCATGTACTCATCAACACCCACACCTGTGTTAATGGAGCAATCACTGAAAAGAGGTTAGCTGGTCCTTTTAAGGCAGGGCTGCAATGATGTTGAAATGTGTTTTGGGGGATAAAGTTCATTTTCTAGCCAAATATTGACTTTGCAAGTAATTGCTGTTAAGCTGATCACTCTTTATAACATTCTGGAGTATATGCAAATTGCCATTAGAAAAAGTGAAGCAGTAGACTTTGTAAAAATTAATATTTGTGTCATTCTCAAAACTTTTGGCCATGACTGTATTCTATTTGCGTAGGTGTCGGCTCAGTTGGCAAATGATGAGCGTTTGACTAAGCAGATATCATGAGCACCATAAAGCAAATAATACTCAGAGGAGTGTCCCAAGCATTAAAGTGGTCTTTGTTATATCTGTATAACGTTTATAAATGAATTGGCTTATTTGAAGCGGAAGTGTGTACCAGCCGTGGTGTTGGACATGTAAACTGCTAAAGATCGTATTCTATTTAAAAAAGAAAAGAAAAATCCATTAATGTCAAGTTAACAAATATTCACCATTTCTATCTTCTCAGGAGCCAGTGCATTAATAACCAATTATCATGTGTTAGTTATTTAAAAAAAAGAAGTTACAGTTTTTTTTACACACTACCTTATCTTTTTACATAAATTAAAATGCTCCTCAGATTGAGATAAATGACAAACTTTGTGGATGACAATTATACCTATTTCACTTCAGGCAAGATTGAGCCATCTTTCTTCTGTGATACACTTGCTCTTAGGCAGAAGAAACTGAAGGATAAATGAGTCCTTTGTCAAGGTGTTCCTCTAGGCAGTCTCACAAGACTTTGAGCTCTACTTACAATAAATAATAAATTCTGCTAAGGGGTATTTTGCCCCGGCATTAGATCAATAGGACAACGGTATGGTTAATGGAGAAAGCTTATCAAGTAGGTCAATATAGGATTTGAATCCTCCTGCAGGGAGCTTATAATTGATGCTTTAAATAGAATTCGACTAGCTATTCCCTCCGTTATGACTTAACGGAGTCAAGCATGTTGTAATTAATTTGTTTTTTTGTTGTTGTTTTTTTGTCAGTGATTACAACTTTGAAGACAGAATGTTTTTGCAAAATGATGATCAGAATAGTATGTTCTATGATTCCTATTGAATAATTGGGCTTTGCTTTGTTAGTCAAGGGATTAATTTACTCCAAACAGATGTAAGAGATCGAGCAACAGAGAGCGACTGTCTGTTTTTTTTTTTTTTTCAGAACAACCAGTTCGAAAATATATAGGGATTATTGCACAAAAGAGCGTAAAATTGTTTTATAAGTATAAAATAGGAAATAAAAATTGAAAAAAAAAAAAAAGGAAAAATTTAACAAAATATGTCTTTAATAAAACTGATATAATGTAACTCAGTGGTTTTTATCATAATTTGAGTTATAATCTCATTCTATTTATGACTTTTGATCTGCACATTAATTTTTATGTATTTGGTTACAGCTTCTTTCTAATGTTCAACTACAATTATTAAACTTAAATGAATATACATCTATATTAATGTAAACAATGGAACAGAATTGTTTGATACTAGATAGTACATTGTACAATATTATTTCAATTCTTATAATTACAGTATTTTGTGCACGACTATGGCTGTGCTTGGCAGTCGTAGGATGATGGAAAGTCTCCTTGGAGCTTTGCTTTATTTTTACTATGACCCATTGAGAAGTAAAATAAGTCTTTGGGAAGTATAATTATTGTTCTATATGCTCCCGGCCATCCATAGGGCCTCCCAAACTTAATTAGACAGATTAAGTTAAAATTGAAGATAAGAAGTACAGTAAATTCATTGCAGATCCATTTATTCATTTCATAGACTGATTTCATCCAAAGGGAAAATGTTGAAGTAGGGTAACATATAATGTCATCACTCAGTAACTAAAAGTTCAAGACACATGTATTTGTTTAAGAGTAGATATGTTCAATTTAATGATTACATCTTCTGTCAATCTTCCTGAGCAGCAGGAATTCAGTGCACGTCTGCTCTGTTTGTTTGCTTTGGGATGTAACTTTTTGCTAGTTTGTAGAGAGAAGAACATATCATAGTAATGCTTCTTAATCCCAACAGATTTTCCCAGAGTTTCTGTACTCTGACTGATACACAGATCCAATACAGAAAACAGCAAAACTCAGGGGAATTCAAGGGAACATTGAATTGCAATAAAATTATAAAAAAATAACATATATAAAATAAAGTATTTATGAGTGCTATGGGTATACATGGCTGGAAGTGATTGTTTGCTGAATGTTAACATCTTGAGCATTTTATAAATATGATGACTGCCTGGAATATCTGAGACCTATGTCAGATAGCACACCGAAGGTGTTGGCAGCATATCTTGTGCTTTTGATCTTCAATATTGGACAACTCCTTCTTCTAGGGAAGCTGTCGTTCAATTCATGCTAACCAAACCACTTGCAGCATGAATCAGAACCTGGCTGCATGATTGAAGCCAGGTATGTTTTTCTCTAAAATGCATCGACATTTCAAAGAAAGTAGGGAATGAATGACCTGCCAGGGACTAAATAAAGACATAGTTCAGCACCACCCCCAGCCTACTTCCCCTATACTGATTTAGGTGATTGACAAGTCTCTGTGTACATCGGAAAGACTTGCCAGTCAACTGTAGCAGACCTGAAAGAAGCTGGCTGGGGATGGCGAGGGACTCATCACGTCTTTCTTTATAGTCCCTGGTTTAGGGGTCTCTGAAAAAAACGTACCCAGTGGCAAACTTGTAGTCAGGTTCAGAAATTTATATATACATATATATATAGCTCTGCCAAAAATTAAGAGACCACTTTCAATTGATCAGTTTGTCTGATCTTTCTCTTTATAAGTATATTTTTGAGTAAAATGTAAATTGTTATTTTATTCTATAAACTTCGGAAAACATGTCTCCCAATTTCCGAGCAATAAATGTTGTTTTTTTTCTGAAAAGGAGAAATGGTCAAAATTAAAAAAAGTGCTTTTAGACCTCAAATAATGCAAAGAAAACAAGTTCATAATCATTTAGAAACAAAAATACTAATGTTTTAACTCAGGAAAAGTTCAGAAATCAATATTTTGTGGAATAACCATGATTTTTAAAAACAGCTTTCATGCGTCTTGGCATGCTTTCCACCAGTCTTTCACACTGCTTCTGGTGCAAAAATGTATGCAGTTCATCTTTGATGGCTTGTGACTATAAATCTTCCTCTTGATTACATTCCTGAGGTTTTCAATGGGGTTCAGGTCTGGAGAATGGGCTGCCCATGACAGGGTTTTGATGTGGTGGTCTCTTAATTTTTGCCAGAGCTATATATATATATATATATATATATATATATATATATACAGTACAGACCAAAAGTTTGGACACACCTCATTTAAAGATACTTCTGTATTTTCATGACTTTGAAATTGTAGAATCACACTGAAGGCATCAAAACTATGAATTAACACATGTGGAATTATACATTACACTTTACAAAAAAGTGTGAAACTACTGAAAATATGTCTTATATTCTAGGTTCTTCAAAGTAGCCACCTTTTGCTTTGATTACTGTTTTGCGCGCAGAAAAAGTGAACGGCTGGACTCTACATGCCTAGTTCCCACCGTGAAACATGGAGGAGGTGGTGTGATGATGTGGGGGTGCTTTGCTGGTGACACTGTTGGGGATTATTCAAAATTGAAGCCGTGAGTGGTCCAGCTCAACCCAAACCATCTCAATTGGGTTCAGGTCTGGTGACTGTGGAGGCCAGGTCATCTGGCATAGCACCCCAACAGTCTCCTTCTTGGTCAAATAGCTCTTACACAGTCTGGAGGTGTGTTTGTGGTCATTGCCCTGTTGAAAATGAATTGATGGTCCAACTAAACGCAAACTGGATGGAATAGCATGCCGCTGCAAGATGCTGTGGTAGCCATGCTGGTTCAGTATGCCTTCAATTTTGAATAAATCCTCAACAGTGTCACCAGCAAAGCACCCCCACATCATCACACCACCTCCTCCATGCTTCATGGTGGGAACCACGCTTGTAGAATCCATCCGTTCACTTTTCTGCGTGCAAAGCAGTAATCAAAGCAAAAGGTGGCTACTTTGAAGAACCTAGAATATAAGACATATTTTCAGTTGTTTCACACTTTTTTGTAAAGTGTAATGTATAATTCCACATGTGTTAATTCATAGTTTTGATGCCTTCAGTGTGATTCTACAATTTTCACAGTCATGAAAATACAGAAAAATCGTTGAATGAGAAGGTGTGTCCAAACTTTTGGTCGGTGCTGTATATACAAACACACAAGTAGTATATATATATATATATATTAGAGCCTGACTTCACGTTTGCAGCCAGGTATGTTTGTCTCTGAAACATTTCAGCCAGAGATGATAGGAAAAGATGTGACTAGTCCTCCACTGAAAAATTACAAAAATCTGCAACAACAGGCTCCTCTGCTAAATTGTTGCATTGGTCTATATATAAAAGGCCTATATGCAAATATATAACAAAAAAAAACAGTTGCCCAGACCAGAAAAACACATGTGGAAAGTGGTAGTGGCACTGTTATAAAATAGTGTGGGTGTGAACAGGCTGCAAAAATGATTGATAAATATTTTTTTCTAGGAACAATAATTTAAATAATTTATTTGAAGTTAAAATAATTTTTACTGAGTATAAAATGCTGAATGGTACAAGATTAAATTGTCCTGGTTATATTAAGAATTGAACACTAAATTAACTGTAGAGATAGCACAATCTAACAATAAAGATTTTATAAAAATGATGTCACCTTTGATAACATTTCTGTATTTTCCTTTAATCCCAGTCTCCTTGTCCTGATACAGGGAATAAATTTTAAATTCTGCTTCCGTAAGTTTCCGTTCTTGTTAAGTTACAGAGAGCCAGGTCTATGTGAATTAAATTTAAAGTAACCTTGGCTTTCAAAGTAATTAATGTCTAGGCAGTTTGAAAGCAAGGAGATTAGAAACTGCTGAGGAGAGTGATATGCAAGAGAAATGCTTGAGATGTTATTGTTACTAATAGCTTTGAAATAAAAAGATGGCTTTTTAAACTGGAATATTTAGCCTCTCTTGTATGCCTATATTTACCACTATGCCATCTCCAGAATGGATTTGTGATGACTGTGCACTTTGAATTGATAGTTTGTGTGGACGTCATTAACCTTGACAGACTTGCTTATGTGAGGTTACTGTACATGGGGTAAAGCACTTGATGAATAAAATAAACTATGCACACACTCCATTAATGTACCCTCTAACCATAAAACATGCATTTTATAGCAAGCATTGTGATTGCCTACAGTATGTGTAATTTACATTATAGTAAAAGCAGGGAAAAAAAAAAGTTGGACATAAATAATATGATATATCAAAAACTGAGTAATCCAGGTTGTCATACTCTATGGCCCTGATGCATCTAGAATGGTGTTATTCACCACAGTCATGATGAGGAGGTGTGTTGGAGTGAAATGTGCCTAATTTATTAAGAGGTGCCTTCGTGCACCTCACTACAAGTCTTACTCCAGTCACCGACTGGAGTAAGACTTGTGGCATAAGTCACACATAAGGCAAGCTACAGCTCATCATGAATTAGATGAGCAGGCATCGTGCCCCTTTTTTGCCCCAGTTCTACCCATGTTGGCATGGCTTGCCAATACTGGAATGAAAATGCAGAAAGTGGAAAAATTATTATTTTTATCACTTTTAAGCTGCTTTGCCAAATGTGCACCATCCCAGTCACATAGTTAGTTTATTGCTGAGTGTAGTGACCAGGCTCCTTACTAGAGTTGAGCGAATATCTTTGGTTACTCGCTTATTTGGCAAGCTATACAGTAGCGCTTGCCAAATAAGCTGCAGAGGGCACGTGGCTTCCTGGATCCCACCGGCTGAACAGCTGATCACCGCTACAGCTGCATGTGTCTTGGCTGTCACAGTCACAGCACATGCATGGAGAGCCCAACACACAGGCTTTCCATGCATGTGCTGTGACAGTGACACAGCCGCGACACATGCAGCAGTGGTAGCGATCAGCTGTTCAGCCAGAGGGATCCAGGAAGCTGGGTGTTAGAGTTTGCGGATCGAACTAAACATAAAATAATAATAAGGTGCGATCGCAACCCGGGGTCCATCGTGCAGAGATGTGAACTGCTGCTAGTATGTACAATGACGGAACTAAACAGTTAACTCCACGCAGTATAAACTGTATGGTCTATACACAGCTGTTAGTTTCACAGATGGTTAGAGCAAAAGGGTTGAGCTCCCTTTGTACCTGACCCGTGCCAATCGCAGATGTGGCCGAAACAGATGCTGAGTCAAGGAAAAAAAACTAAAAAGACGCAAGGGAAAAACCCTGTAGAACTCACAGGGGAGCTATGCTCTCATGGTTAGATCTTGCCCTGAGACTGACCCATGCTAACCGCTCACGTGGCTGAAACAGGTGCTAAGCCAAGCGGGGCAAAAAACCCTGCCTAAGAAGATAGCTAACACACACATGCAGACAGAGTGGTAGCGTATCCACTCAAACACACCAGCCATGAGTTATACTAGCGTGCCCGCGGGCGTGTCTGGGAGCCTTTTAAACCGAAAGCTCCACTCCAAACACTTACGCTGACATCTCCCGCGGGCCAATCCGGAGCTGCCACATCACTTGAGCAGATGATGTCCGAGCACCAATAGGAAGACGCCACATCATGGACATGCTCAGTACGGTGATCTCTGGACTTAGACTCCTGAATGCCAGGCAGCACCTGAATATTATTGGCTGCTAAGGACTTGGCTGGAGAGCCAGCTGTAACCAACCACATAGCACGGTCATGAGCATGACGCTGAGACAGTCGTCTATGCCGAGCAGCACCCGCTGTGGCTGAACCAGAATGGGAGACCGCAGAGGCATATAAGGCTTGGGATCTATCCCATGCAGCGGAAGAATCCCGACATCTAACACCGGGTTCCTGCTGTAGCTTATTCGGCAAGCCCTATAGCTTGCCGAATAAGCGGGGAACTAAAGATATTCACTCAACTCTACTCCTTTATCCTTTGGCTGCATGTACTCGGCAATTACAAGTAGGATAAGGTGTTGTAATTCAACATAGTTATTTCTTCTCTCCCTAAACATCATTTATCAGGGAGAGTATGGAGACTATCATACACATAAAATGACATGCTGGTGCAATTGTTCAGCTGACCTTAATCTAACATGTATGGTCTCATGGAACAGTAAGCATTATTGTATTCAAATTGTTACATTAACCCTCTCCAGTCATTTGATATACAACACATGTCAGATACAGGCATGGAATAAGCTCATGGTTTAGTCTACTTTATAAACGGCTTGAGCCAACTTTGTTATAAAGTGGGAACCTGCATGCAAGAGCAGTCATTGATTACTCCTGGTCAACAACTTAGGCACATCTGACAGAGGCATTTAGATGGTTAATTCTTGTGGAGTATTTCTGTTAAAGGGAATTTGTCAGCTGGGTTTGTCAATAGATTTCCATTTCAGTGAGGGCATGCTACAGACTCCATTTCGTCTCCATCATGGTAATCCTTGTACAGAATATCAAAATATGAAATGATTTAATCTCAATGGAAAACACTGTAAAGTAAAAAAAAAAAAAAAAGAAATGCCAGAATTGCCCTTTTTTGGTGATCACATCTGTTTAAAAAAGCAATAAAACGCTATAAAAAATATGTACTTCAAAATGGTACCAACAAAAACTGTTATTTGCCACTCATAAGAACACAGCAGAAATATCTGTTGGACAAATTGCCGGAAATCTGCAGCAAAATCTATGTCATTATGAATTGTATACAATAAAATGTTGCACATTTTCACAACAAAATTCCAAAAAATCTACAATTCTTGTAACTGATTCTCAAAAGCCTTGACAATTAGACAACTGTTTTTAATATTCAGTTTCCAATACATTTTTAAAATGGCATTTACATGGGGAATTCTGACGTCTAGCAGCTAAGGTGAGGTGCTAGCTTCACGTCTGCACAAATTACACGTGTCTCCGTTCGCTTAAAATTAGTTTTTTTATTGTCACATGACCATAGAAATAAAAAATGTCAAAAGTGCCATATTAATTCTAGAATTGGAAAACATTGGACAGTGATACCTCCAGAATGTTTGCGGTGCTCTGTGCGGTTACTCTATTGTAAATTAAATTACATCTACTTCAAATGCCAAATGATAATAAAGTGTATTAATAACAGGATGAGTTTCATTTATAGTCATAGTTTTATAGTCTGCATTTTTTTTAGTGCATTGTGGAAAATGATTATAGTGAATGAAATTACACCATTTGTTTTAATAACAAAGCAAATCAGTGGTCCAAAAGAATAAGCCAGAAACAGATTGGTGCCGAAAATTATTTCAGGAAACTGATTAAATGACTTAGCTGAAGCTGTATCAGTGTTAATCTAGTACAGTCAAGCTTTAGGTTATGCCCTCTAGGCATTGATAAGAATGCATATCTGAAGAGCTTTTTATAAAGGGAGAACTGGAAAGGAAGGAAAATTCCTATCAAATTACTAATGATATCCAGCTAATTAAAGTTAGTATATTAAAAGTGTAGACTCAGGATAAATCAATGTTAATTGTATGATTTATAAACAGCAAATAAATAGTATTGAATTTAATACTGTTGGATACGTTTACATTGTTTATAAGCTAATAGGACACATGCATGCCATAAGCTATTGTCTTTTGCATTTTTTTTCTCATGATGAACTCAAGCCTGCCGCCAGTGCACCAATAATATCAGGAACAACACACAGATGTGCTTCTGATGGAACTGTCAGGTCATACATGAAGTTGATCTTTGATTTTCCAAGTCTTATATAGGGAAACTAACCCACTTAAGTAAAGTGTGCCAAATTTTATAAGAGGCTCTTTAGAATTTTGGCATTTCTTTGAGCTCCAGAAAAAATGAAATATTTACCAGCCATGAGCTGCTGTGGATTGCATCTACAATATTTCTCAGTCTTTGTGTCATAAATTGCTGCAAATCTGTCACATGGCAGTGGGCTATGCCCCTTCCAGTTAAGCTCCTCCTACTTTTAAAAAAGTAAGAGGGAGAAAATGGTTTCAAATTATTGCACAAATTATTGGAAATATGGAATGTTCCATTATTTACAACTTCTTTGATGCCATCAAACTGTCCGTGGGGGGTGGGGATAAATTCCCCTTATATTTTTCTGTTTTTTGAATTTTGCTTTTTCATAGATAGTGGTCCATAGCAAAAAAAATATGTTAGACAATATTGTACAGATGGGTTAAAGAGAGCACTGGAGCACTGCAATCATATCTATGTATAGTGTGCCATATGTTTGCCTTTTACAACACATACAGCTAACATTGTACAATACTGGTCATGACTCATGATAGTTGTGCTGATATATACACCAAAGTTAAAAAGAAAGATTTGCAAATCTTGAGTGCAAAATGAGGACACAAGTCACAAGGTACAACTGTAAATAGTAAAAATATTTAAAAATGCATGAAACATTACGCTTGAATGAAAAGCCTATGATAAGGTCAAACCAACCACATGGAATGAATGGAATATCACGAAAAGGGACCATAAGTATAGTAACAATGCATTACATGAAGGCACTCCAAGGATGCTCACAAAATGCACAAGGAATGTAAGAGAGCAATTGTATTGAGCCTTATAAATAATTGAGGGCAATTTATTCTCCAAAACCCCAGCTCATAACTGGACTTATTTTGCTGTACTGTAAAACCACCGCACTGCAGAATAGTCATCCACCAAGTAGGGTGCCATGAATCTGATACAACTGGGCATCGAAAAAAAAAAGACAGACACATTTTTTCTTCTTTTTTTCTTTTTCATCCCTATATACTCAATGTTAAATGAAAATTTTGTGTACAATAGAATATGCCACTAGTTGAAACTTGAGCTTTGCTTTTACATACAGTGGTGCTCAAATTTTACATACCCAGGCAGAATTTTTGCTTTCTTGTTTTTTTTCAGAGAATATGAATGATTAGACCAAAACTTTTTCTCCACTCATGGTTAGTGATTGAGTGAATCCAATTATTGTCAAACTACTGTGTTTTCTCTTTTTAAATCATAATGACAACCCAAAACATCCAAATGACTCTGATCAAAATGTAACATACCCTGGTGTTTTAGGCCTGATAACATGCACAGAAGTTGACACAATGGATTGTCAAAGGATCTACAGGAAAAGGTAGTTAAACTGTATAAAACAGGAAAGGGATACAAAAAGATATCCAAGGAATTGATAATGGCAGTAAGTAGCATTCAAACTGTGATTAAACAATGGAAAATCAAGGGCTATGTAAAAACAAAACCACGGTCAGGTAGACCAACAAAAATTTTATCCACAACTGCCAGGAAAATTGTTGTGATGCTAAGAAAACCCCCAAAGTAACATTAGATGAAATCCTGGACTCTCTGAAAGCTAGCAGTCTGGCTGTTTCAAGATGCATAATAAGGAGGCACTTGAAGAAAAATGGGCCATATGGCTGAGTCACCAGAAGAAAGCCATTACTGCACAAAGTATCTTGTGTTATGTTTTGGTAGCTGAGGAGAGCAGGCAAAAACGGCAATACACCAGAGAGGTTGGAATCTACTGGATTGCAGTACCCTGACTAACCACCACAACTAAAGGCAGCCGTGGAGCGTTCCTACGTTGGTCCTAGACGCCTCGTCACAGTCTGAGAGGCTAACTACATCTAAAGATAGAAAGAGGAAAGCTATCTGCCCTGGAGCAGATCCCCAAAGAACATAGGAAGCCCCCAAACATGTAATGGCGGTTAGACAAGAGGAAATACAGACACAGACAGAAAATAGTATGAGCAAACGCTGGGGCCCAATCTGGCTTAGACAGAAAAGGATAGGAAGGATACTTACTGCAATTCAAAAAAACCCTAAAAAAAAACAACGCTACTAATTGCAAAAACACCTGAGATCACACGACTCTACCACCTAAATTAGTTCTCTGGTGTAACAAAACTAAGCCGCAGCCACAGAAAAAAAACTGGAAAAGGCAAATGAACAAACAACAATGGCTCAAGAGGAACCGAGAGGAGACCAAACTCCCCAGGGAGGGGAACCTGGCCAACCTCACAGAAATGCAGAGAAATATACAAATGGCAAGCACAAAAACAAAAAACAGAAAATATCTTATCTGAGAGCAGGAGAAGAGGCAAGACTCAGCAAGCTTCCAAGTGAACCAGGAAACAACATTGAGACAAGAACAATTGATCACCGGCAACCATGATGGGCGGAAACCTCCCTTATATCCTGCCAGTCTGTGATCCCTGATTGCCAATCCTCATTGAATGGTTCAGTACTGTCTGCAACCACCAGAGGGAGCTTCTGCTCAGAATTCACTTCTAAAACATTCATAACAGTTCCCCCCTTGAGGAGGGGTCACATAACCCTCATTTGTGCAACCAGGTCGGTCAGGATGAGCTCTGTGATACGCATGGGTCAGTCTCCTAGCATGGATGTCCGAAGCAAACACCCAAGAATTGTCCTCCTGAACATAACCTCTCCACTTAACCAAATACTGGAGTTTCCGTCTAGAAAAACGAGAATCCAATATTTTCTCAACCACACACTCCAGATTGCCCTCAACCAAAACAGGGTCAGGAGGCGCAGCCATAGGAACCACTAGCTCGACAAACCTCTTCAATAAGGACTTGTGGAACACGTTATGGATCTTAAATGTCCCTGGAAGAAGTAAACGAAAGGAAACAGGATTAAGAATCTCCATGATCTTATAAGGTCCAATAAACCTAGGCTTAAACTTAGGAGATGCAACTCTCATAGGGATATTTCTTGAGGACAACCAGACCAAGTCCCCCACTTTAAACCGAGGACCATCAGTCCTATACCGGTTGGCAAACCGCTGCGCCTTCTCCTGAGAGAGGGACAACCTCTCCACTCTCCACTCTCCACTACCTGGTCCCAAATCTGCTGCATACGCTCCACAACAGAGTGAACACCCGGACAGACAGAAGCCTCCGTCTGTCCGAAGAAAATCGAGGGTGAAACCCAAAATTGCAGAAAAATGGAGACATCAAAGTGGCAGAGCTTGCCCTATTATTAAAGGGAATCTGTTACCCTAAATTGGCGGGATATTTAAATGATGGCAGTCAGGTCAGATGGGCGGTGTTTTGGGTACTTGCCATAACATGTTGTTCGCCGCTGTCTCCATTATTTCTGGGAATTGTAGTCGTTGCCCTCCATATAACGCGCCTCCTCTGTAAGACACTTTGATCCCTTCACATAAAGAGCATTCTCTCTCAAAATCTGGAACACAGTCCGAACATGTTTCACATGAGAGTCCCAGTCATTGGAAAAAATCAAGATATCATCCAAATAAACAATCAGAAATTTATCCACAAAATCCCTGAAAATGTCATTCATGAAGGACTGGAAGATGGAAGGAGCATTAGTGAGCCCAAAGGGCATCACTAGGTACTCAAAATGCCCCTCTGGGGTATTAAACGCCGTCTTCCATTCATCCCCGTGCTTAATGCGAATAAGGTTATACGCCCCCCTGAGGTCAAGCTTGGTAAACCAAGTAGCACTTTTCACCCTGGAAAACAGGTCAGAAATCAAGGGTAACGGATATTGATATTTCACAGTGATATTGTTCAAGAGACGATAATCAATACACGGCCTTAATGAACCATCCTTTTTGGCCACAAAGAAAAAACCGGCACCCAAGAGTGAAGAGGATGGTTTGATATGACCCTTCTCTAATGACTCCTTGATATAAGACCGCATAGCGTCATGTTCAGGTACAGACAAGTTAAAAAGGCGACCTTTAGGGAATTTACTACCAGGCACTAATTCAATAGCGCAGTCATAGCTCCTATGGGAGGGCAAGGATGCAGATTTACTTTTGCTAAACACATCAGAAAAATCAGTCAAAAAGTCAGGCACATCTTGAGCGTGGGGAGAGGCAGAAAAAACAGGAGTGTTGTCATTAACACATTGGCAGCCCCAACTGGTTACAGACACAGATTTCCAATCCAAAACAGGATTATGAGACTGCAACTAAGGGAAACCTAGTACAATAATGTCATGCAGATTATACAGCACCAAAAATTTGCAACTGTCCTGATGATCAGGTTCAACCCTCATTATCACCTGAGTAGAGAACTGGGGTTTATTCTCAGCCAAAGGGGTAGAATCAATCCCCAGTAGGGGAATAGACTTCCGTAGGGGTATCAAGGGAAACCCACAACGTTTAGCAAAATCAAAATCTATCAGGTTAATAGCTGCTCCCGAATCAACAAAAACCTGAGCAGAAAATGTGGACAGGGAACAAATCAGGGTAACAGTCAACAGAAATTTAGTCTGAACACTACCCAAGACAACTGAGCGTGCAAAACATCTTCCCCGCTTAGGGCAGACTGAAATAGCATGAGAGGCATCACTACAGTAGAAACATAACCCATTGCGTTTTCGAAACTCATGACGCTGTGCCCCAGAAGCCACTCTATCACACTGCATGGGCTCAGAAGCTGGTTCACAAGGCAACACCATTCCAAGCATACCTCTACGCTCACGCAAACGTCTGTCAATTTGAATCTCCAATGACATAGAATCATTGAGACCAGATGGATCAGGGAAACCCACCATAACATCTTTTACATTCTCTCACAGACCCTTCCGAAAAAGAGCTGCCAAAGCATCATCATTCCATTTGGTCAGAACTGCCCACTTTCGGAAATTCTGACAGTACAACTCAGCGTCCTCAAGCCCCTGATTTAATGCCAACAAGGTTTTTTCAGCTTGATCAGTGACATTAGGTTCATCGTACAATAACCCCAGAGCCAGAAAAAATGCATCAACATTACTCAAAACAGGGTCCCCAGGTGTCAGGGAAAAAGCCCAATCCTGAGGATTGCCGTGCAGGAGAGAGATGACAATTTGAACCTGCTGTGCTGCGTTCCCTGAGGACTTAGGTTTTAAGGCAAAAAACAACTTACAGTTATGTTTGAAATTCAGAAATTTAGCTCGATCCCCTAAAAACAAATCTGGCATGGGGATCCTAGGTTCCACAACCGGCAACCCTGCAAGATAGGTAGCAATACTCCGATCTTCAGTGGCAAGCTGATCCACACGGCCAGACAACTGTGCAAACTCCATTGAGAGAAAAAAAAATCCTCCTCAGCACCCAGAGAAAAAGAGGGAAAAAAAAATGCAACAAACAGAAAAAAAAAATCTCTGACAACTCTGACAACTTTTTTTTTTCCACACTATTTTTCCCTTCTGTGAGTACCCTTCTGCTCAGAATTCACTTCTAAAACATTCATAACATTCTGGCCTACAATACTCAAACAGCACAGACAAGCCTCAAAACTACTGGAACAAGATAATTTGGAGTGAGGAGACCAAAATTGAGCTTTTTGGTCACAACCATGAACGTTACATTTGGAGAGAGGTCAACAAGGCCTATGATGAAAGGACCACCATTTCTACTATAAAGCACAGAGGTGGATCACTTATGTTTTGAGGATGTGTGACCTACAAAGGCACAGGAAACTTCACCAAAGTTGAAGGAAAAATGAATGCAGCACGTTATCAGCATACTGGAGGCAAATTTGAAATCATTAGCCCGAAAGCTGTGCATGAGACGTACTTGGACGTTCCAACATGACAACCATAAAAAACACAAGGCCAAGTCAACCTGTCATTGGCTACAGCAAAGCAAAATGAAGATTCTGGAGTGGCCATCTCAGTCTCCTGACCTCAATATATTGAGCCACTCTGGGGAGATCTCAAGCGCGCAGAGTGGGCATCTTTACCATCTGAGAAAATAAAGAACCTCATCGACAACTACCATAAAAGACTTCAAGCTGTCTGTTAGGCATCGGGCGATGGCTGGATCCAAACTTGGATCTGAGGAGTCTGTGGTCTCCCTTTCTGGTCCCGTCGCTGCTCAGCTTCGCCGTCAGTCCCAATGCCTAGCCAATACAAGAGAAGTACAAGCTGTTGCAAGGGTCTTTGTTCCTAGTAGCTTTAAGCATAGGTTGCAGAAAGGAACAGGGCTGCCACAGCCTAAGTCCAGGATTTCCTGCACTGAGCATGCCCGTGACGTGGCGGACCGTGATTGGTGATTTGATGTCAGCTGATCTGGTGACCTTGCACCGCTTGATTTGTCATGGGTGAAGTCATCAGTGATGCGATTAACGAGATGGCTGGGGGCAGGGCTTAGCCCTTAAATAGCCTGGCTGCAGGCGCGGCGGTGTGGTCAGATCATACCGTATGGGTCGTGTTCATGTGTGGACGCCTCTGAATCTGGGCTCCACGTGCTCTCTAGTTTTGCTCTCCAGGACCTGCCGATGCCAGAGATATCTCGGCTAATTAGCACAGGTCCTTCAGGCAGGTTAGTTGATGCTAGGCAGGTAATCAATGTGGCTCAGTCTAGCTCCAACAGAGGGTAGCTGTACACCCTGAGTAGACTGCGGGGCACGTAACCTGGGCATCGCCTGCCAGCTGAACAGAAAGCTGCTCAGTCCGGTCGCACACTGGCTGGCAGCACGTACGCCTGGCGTGAGTCGCATGCACTTCCTAAACGGCTGGCAAGTGGCTTCTGTGCAGTTAACAGGGTCACGTCTACGCCAGCCTACAGCACATCTTACGTGGCGTTAACGGAGATAGTGCAAATCCAATATCTTTCCTAGTGTGAAGTAACACAGGCAAGATCTTACCTTTCTGATGTCAGTTTTCACACTCATACCCGAGGGTGTGTTCGGCCGCAGAATCTCTAGCTGCACCGCGGACACCAGGGTTCTGTTGCTCCCTATTCGTTAATAAAGTTGTTGCAACCATCCCCTTAACACTATCATTGATGTTAGAGGGGACAATACATGGTATTAAGAAAATGGGTATGTGAACTGTTGATCAGGGTCATTTGGATGTTTTGGGTTGTCATTATGATTTAAAGCGAAAGCACAGTAGTTAGACAATAAATGGCTTAACCCAACCACTAACCATGAGTGAAGAAAAAGGATTGGTGTTATCATTCATATTCTCTGAAAAAAACAAGAAAGCAAAAATTCGGCCGCGATATGTAAAGTTTGGAGCACAACTGCATATATTTTATATATATATATGTAAAGCTCAAGTTTCAATTAGTGGCTTATTCTATTGTATATATACTTTTTATCCCCAAAATTTGGGAGGTAAATGTGGGTACATCTTATAATACAAATGTAGCTTACTAAAGGGATGGCAGCTTCAGTGGAGCGGGGTCACAGTAGGCAGAGTCGCTGCTTCAGGAAGCTGACGGCAGCATCAGGAGTGGAGAAATGCTGTAGGCCCAGGGATGGATGGAGGGGGTGTCCCAGTGCTGTGAGGCTGCAGGCCCTGGGCTGTCAGAAAATGTTGACGCATGCACAAATTGAGATGTCAATCCGCGCATGCGCCACCTCGGGCAAATATTTTCCCGAAGCGCACCACATGGAAATCAATGTGAAAGTGCGAGGACTCCGCTCAGTATCGACATTTTCTGACAGCCCAGGGCCCGCAGTCTCCCAGCACTGGGACACACCCCTCCTCCAATGCATGACCTCGCAGCATCACCCCACTCCTGCCACTGCCAGCTTCCTGATGCAGTGAACCCTGCCACCTGTTACCCCGCTCCACAGCAGCTGCCTCCCTGTAAGCTACCTTAAAATTGGACTATAAGACACACCACCATTTGTTATAAAACATTTTTTCCTATCTCCCTCCCCAAAATTTGGAGTGCCTATTATGGTCCTGTGCATCTTATAGTCCGCAAAATACAGTATATAGATTTATGTACAATATATAATTATATATATAATATATATATATATATTGTGAGACAGTGAGTGAATATGTGATGAATGGGGTGTACATTTCACCTAGGTATAAGGGAAATGTGTGGCTTTGTAAACCTAGTGGTAGAGAAAGGTCACTACACCTCACATTCAGCACACACTTGCAGCACAAGCCTGAAACTACTCAGGTCTTAATTAGGAGACCAGAAGTAGGTGTCTGCAAACACAATCTGAGAGCTAGTTTAGCCTGGACACAGGAAGGTGTCTCGGCACAAGAAACAGTCTCCAAGAGTGTTAGAGCTGTCTTTAGCCTGGACACAGAGAGGTGTCCTGGCACAAGGAAGCAGTCTCCAAGAGTGTTTGAGCTATCTCAGTTTGGGTGCAGGAAGGACCCTGGACATAGGAGTAGTCTCAGTGCGAATCCGTGTGAAGAGCGGCTGAATAGGAGTGGATCTCTCTCAAGTCTGGACATGGAAGGTGCCTTCAGACACAAGGAGGAGTATCTGTGAAGCTCCAAACTGGTAACATATGTGATATGTGTTGTTTTGGGCACAGACTGGTAGAGTCTGGGTCCCGGATAGAGAGGGCCATCTATCTAAGTGTAATTAGAGGCTAGACAAGCCCAGGTTTTCTGTTTATGCTTTGTTTTAATCTGTTTGCTGTGGACTTTAATAAAGCTGGTTGCGGCCAGTTTTGCACCAGAACTGCTGTCTGAATGAACTGTTTTCATGCAATTCTGTCTACCCAGACAGCGATCCTAGAGCTAAACCCCTGGAAATGTTACAATATATATATATATATATATATATATATATATATATATATATATGGATATGGGCAACATGGTGGCTCGTGGTTAGCCTTGCAGCGCTCGAATCCTGGGTTCAAATCCCTCCAAGGACATCATTTGCAAGGAGTTTGTATGTTCTCCCCGTGTTTGCGTGGGTTCCGTCCGGGTTCTCCGGTTTCCTCCCACATTCTAAAGACATGCTGATAGGGAATTTAGATTGTGAACCCCATCAGGGACAGCGATGATAATGTGTGCAAACTTTACAGCGTTGCGGAATATGTTAGCACTTTATAAAATAAAGATTATATATATTTGTATATATATATATATATTTATATATATATATATATATATACAGTTAGGTCCATAAATATTTGGACAGAGACAACATGTATCTAATTTTGGTTCTAGACATTACCACAATGAATTTGAAACAAAACAAATCAGATGCAGTTGAAGTTCAGACTTTCAGCTTTCATTTGAGGGTATCCACATTAAAATTGGATGAAGGGTTTAGGAGTTTCAGCTCCTTAACATGTGCCACCCTGTTTTTAAAGGGACCAAAAGTAATTGGACAAATGACTCCAAGGCTATTTCATGGACAGGTGTGGGCAATCCCTTTGTTATGTCATTCTCAATTAAGCAGATGAAAGGGCCGGAGTTGATTTGAGGTGTGGTGTTTGCATTTGGAAGGTTTTGCTGTGAAGGAAACATGTGGTCACAGGAGCTCTCCATGCAGGTGAAACAAGCCATCCTTAAGCTGCAAGAACAGAAAAAAACCCATCCAAGAAATTGCTACAACATTAGAAGTGGCAAAATCTACAATTTGGTACATCCTGAGAAAGAAAGAAAGCACTGGTGAACTCATCAATCCAAAAAGACCTGGGAGCCCACGGAAGACAACAGTGGTGGATGATCGCCGCATACTTTCTTTGGTGAAGAAGAACCCGTTCACAACATCAACTGAAGTCCAGAACACTCTCAGTGAAGTAGGTGTATCTGTCTCTAAGTCAACAGTAAAGAGAAGACTCCATGAAAGTAAATACAAAGGGTTCACATCTAGATGCAAACCATTCATCAATTCCAAAAATAGACAGGCCAGAGTTAAATTTGCTGAAAAACACCTCCAGAAGCCAGCTCAGTTCTGGAAAAGTATTCTATGGACAGATGAGACAAAGATCAACCTGTACCAGAATGATGGGAAGCCAAAAGTTTGGAGAAGAAAGGGAACGGCACATGATCCAAGGCACACCACATCCTCTGTAAAACATGGTGGAGGCAACGTGATGGCATGGCCATGCATGGCTTTCAATGGCACTGGGTCACTTGTGTTTATTGATGACATAACAGCAGACAAGAGTAGCCGGATGAATTCTGAAGTGTACCGGGATATACTTTCAGCCCAGATTCAGCCAAATGCTGCAAACTTGATTGGACGGCGCTTCATAGTACAGATGGATAATGACCCCAAGCATACAGCCAAAGCTACACAGGAGTTCATGAGTGCAAAAAAGTGGAACATTCTTCAATGGCCAAGTCAATCACCAGATCTTAACCCAATTGAGCATGCATTTCACTTGCTCAAATCCAGACTTAAGAGGGAAAGACCCACAAACAAGCAAGACCTGAAGGCTGCGGCTGTAAAGGCTTGGCAAAGCATTAAGAAGGAGGAAACCCAGCATTTGGTGATGTCCATGGGTTCCAGACTTAAGGCAGTGATTGCCTCCAAAGGATTCGCCACAAAATTTTGAAAATAAAAATATTTTGTTTGGGTTATGTTTATTTGTCCAATTACTTTTGACCTCCTAAAATGTGGAGTGTTTGTAAAGAAATGTGTACAATTCCTACATTTTCTAACACATATTTTTGTTCAACCCTTCAAATTAAACATTACAATCTGCACTTGAATTCTGTTGTAGAGGTTTCATTTCAAATCCAATGTGGTGGCATGCAGAGCCCAACTCGCGAAAATTGTGTCACTGTCCAAATATTTCTGGCCCTGACTGTATAAAGCCCAGGTCTCAATGCTTAATCCAATATCACTAAACTGGTCATATTAAATATCAAAATAATTCTTCAATGCTAGCATGTAAAAGGCTGTAAGATGGCCAACACCAGAGAATTGCTGTGTGACATCATTCTTCATTTGTTATGATGCGGCATAATTTAGTGCTACATGACACTGTTGCAATGTATTGTGAATTTATGAGAGAATAAGCAACTGGGCAGGGAAGAATTGCATCTGGGAGGAATTTGGGAAGATGTTACTAGATGGTTTAATGTTCAAAGTAAATTGTACTATGTATACATCAGACTGAGTGTACAGTCATGGCCAAAAGTGTTGAGAATGACACAAATATTAATTTTTACAAAGTCTACTGCTTCACTTTTTCTAATGGCAATTTGCATATACTCCAGAATGTTATAAAGAGTGATCAGCTTAACAGCAATTACTTGCAAAGTCAATATTTGGCTAGAAAATGAACTTTATCCCCAAAACACATTTCAACATCATTGCAGCCCTGCCTTAAAAGGACCAGCTAACCTCTTTTCAGTGATTGCTCCATTAACACAGGTGTGGGTGTTGATGAGGACATGGCTGGAGATCAATATGTCATGATTAAGTAAGAATGACACCACTGGACACTTTAAAAGGAGGCTGGTGCTTGGCATCATTGTTTCTCTTCTGTTAACCATGGTTATCTCTAAAGAAACACGTGCAGTCATCATTGCAATGCACAAAAATGGCCTAACAGGGAAGAGTATTGCAGCTAGAAAGATTGCACCTCAGTCAACAATCTATCGCATCATCAAGAACTTCAAGGAGAGAGGTTCCATTGTTGCCATAAAGGCTTCAGGGCGCCCAAAAAAGACCAGCAAGCGCCAGGACCGTCTCTTAAAAGTGTTTCAGCTGTGGGATTGGGCTACCAGCAGTGCAGAGCTTGCTCAGGAATGGCAGCAGGCAGGTGTGAATGCATCTGCACGCACTGTGAGGCGGAGACTCTTGGAGCAAGGCCTGGTCTCAAGGAGGGCAGCAAAGAAGCCACTTCTCTAAAGAAAAAACATCATGGACAGACTGATATTCTGCAAAAGGTACAGGCAGTGGACTGCTGAAGACTGGGGTAAAGTTATTTTCTCTGATGAATCCCCTTTTCGATTGTTTGGGACATCAGGAAAACGCCTCATTCGGAGAAGACAAGGTGAGCGCTACCACCAGTCTTGTCTCATGCCAACTGTTAAACATCCTGAAACCATTCATGTGTGGGGTTGCTTCTCAGCCAAGGGAATCGGCTCTCTCACAGTCTTGCCTAAAAACACAGCCATGAATAAAGAATGGTACCAGAATGTCCTCCAACAGCAACTTCTCCCAACCCTCCAAGAGCAGTTTGGCGATCAACAATGCCTTTTCCAGCATGATGGAGCACCTTGCCATAAAGCAAAAGTGATAACTAAATGGCTCAGGGAACAAAACATAGAGATTTTGGGTCCATGGCCTGGAAACTCCCCAGATCTTAATCCCATTGAGAACTTGTGGTCATTCATCAAGAGACGGGTGGACAAACAAAAACCTAAAAATTCTGACAAAATGAAAGCATTGATTGTGCAAGAATGGACTGCCATCAGTCAGGATTTGGTCCAGAAGTTGATTGAGAGCATGCCAGGGAGAATTGCAGAGGTCCTGAAGAAGAAGGGTCAACACTGCAAATATTGACTGTCAATATAAGCTTTTGTTACTCATATGTTTGCAATTATTATATTTCTGTCTGTGATAAAAACATCTGTCAAACACACATAAAAACCAGAGGGCAGCAGATTATGTGAAAATATAATATTTGTGTCATTCTCAAAACTTTTGGCCATGACTTAGTACTTGTTTCCTATACTGGACAGTAGAGATGAGCAAATATATTCAAGTGGAATTAAATGGTACTCAAATATTAGACAAGTTCTCATTTGACAAAATGCTGATTTTTATGTAATTCTCTTGTTCATTCATAAATAGCAAAGCAATGGCCAGCTTAAGTCTATGTAATAGACTGTGAAAAAAAAAAATAAGCAAACATTACCACTCACCTCTGGCCATTCTTCTCCTTTCTGTTCCCCATCCAGTCCAACTGGCATCTTCTTATCACCACCTTCAAGAGCTGAAAATGAGTATTCAGAAATCAGCAGTGATGATAAGTAAATGCGACATGGACCGGATAGGGAACGGTGATGTGCAGAGGGCAGGAGAGGTGAATGGTAAGGTGAATATATGTATTTTTTACATTTTCTACATCTTACTTCTATTTGCTCTGGGGTCCTGAGAGACACCAAAGCATAATAAGGAACATTCAATTTTTGGTGAATAATTTGGTTGTGAATCCAATTTTCAAGGAAAATCTGAGAGATTTGTCGAATTTAAATTTTTTCAAATCTGCTTATCTGTACTGGTAGGATGAAGTTTTGGCACCATTTACTGCTCATTGTTGGTATTTCAAGCATAACATTAAGGGTATGCTCACACTAACATATAAAAAATCGGTCCCATTCTCATACAGAAAAGTAGTGCGATGTTTTTCTTACTTGTCTTCCATGTGCTGTCTGTATGCAATCCATTTTTTTACTCAGTAGATCTTAATCATTAATCATTTACAGTACCATCTTAATCATTTACAGGACCATTTACAACTTCCTATGATACAGAATTGTAATGCATCCATAATAATCAGATGCCATTCTGATAGTCCGTATGACATCCGATTTTTATCTCACAATCATCAGATTTCAGAGTGAAATTGCTGCATGCTGCAATTTTTTTTATCTTGCCAAATTCAGCTAAGAAAAAATACACAGTTCTGTACTACCACATTTAATAACATTGGTCCGAGTGCAATACAATTTTTAATCAGATTGCACTCGTCGATTTATATGCAAATGTGAGCGAAATCGGCACTGTCCACATTGGGGCTCACAATCTAAATTCCCTATCAGTATGTCTGTGGAGTGATTTATGAAGCAATTTATTGACGAGTGACAATTCCAATCTAGACATGGCTGGAACATCTTGATGCTCTGGTAAGTGGAGCAGAGAGAAAAGAGAGTTCAGTTGCAGTGGGTAAGGCTGGGAACCCAGGAAGTTATAACCATCAATTTGTTGGTATTCAGAGACAGTAAAATGCAAAGTTTTGGAGCTGAGGCAATGTGTAGACCAGACCTGTGAGCATTAATGAAGAAATACAGGACTTTCCATGCCAGGACACATGTGAGAAGAAGAGATAAGTTGAAGTCCAAAACAAAAATAGAGAATAAAAAGTAAACCCTGGCGCAAAAACACCAGTCCAAATCTCAAGCTGCAAATAATAGGACAATCCCACTTCTATTGTCCAGTCATGAATAAAAAAATGTGAATACCTCAGAGTATTCTTGGACAGGATGAAAGTTAGACTTCCTTTTCAAAGCAGTGTGTATAAATGGATCAACATTCTCAGTAGTGACATCAGTATCATTTCTGGCTATTTGCTTTTTTATATAATATTTTTTTATGGCTAAACGTCTCATAAATGTTTTTATTCCGATGAAGGCCTTCAACAAATTCCAGGCCTTCATCAGAATAAAAACATTTATGTCTAAGAATACTCTGAGGCATTCAAAGCCTTTCAGAAAAATGTCATTCATGACATTAGGAACGTCTCCAAAAAAAGATGTTCCAAGTTTAAATACAATCTACCTAAAAAAGAACGTCTGGCTATCCAAAGATCAGGGCCGGCGTCAGCACCCAGCATACCCAGGCAAGTGCCGGGGCCCTGAGCAGGCGGGGGGCCCACTCGCTGTCGGGCACCCCGGTACCCGTCAGCGGAGGAGAGCATTGCCAGCACCGCCACTGGGCCCCCCCGCTTGCTCAGGCCAGGCCCCAGCAGCTGGAACAATGCTTACCTCTCCCCGTGCCTCCGCAGCTCTAGGCTCCCTCTGCAGGGCGCCCGCGCTTCCTCTCACAGCAGCGCCACTGGATGATGTCATCATTCAGCGGCCGACTGTGGCAGAGAGAGCGCGGACGATGGAACAGGTGAGGTGTGTGTGTGTGTGTGAATGTGCAGACAGGTGAATGTTGCTGTGTGTGTAGGTGTGGTGTGCTGTGCAGGGAGGAGGGGGATGAGGCTGCAGCTTCTCTGCTGTGCATTGAGGAGCGGGATGAGGCTGCAGCTTCTCTGCTGTGCAGGGAGGAGGGAGATGAGGCTGCAGCTTCTCTGCTGTGCAGTGAGGAGGATGATGAGGCTACAGCTTCTCTGACTGCTATGCAGTGAGGAGGGGATGAGGCTGCAGCTTCTCTGCTGTGCATTGAGGCGCGGGATGAGGCTGCAGCTTCTCTGCTGTGCAGGGAGGAGGGAGATGAGGCTGCAGCTTCTCTGCTGTGCAGTGAGGAGGATGATGAGGCTACAGCTTCTCTGACTGCTATGCAGTGAGGAGGGGATGAGGCTGCAGCTTCTCTGCTGTGAATGTTGCTGTGTGTATGTAGGTGGAGGAGAGGGCAATGATGGGGAGAAGGCATTGATTGAGGTGATGGGGAGAAGGCATTGATGGAGGTAATGGGGAGAACTTGAAGGCAATGATTGGTGGTGATGGGGAGAAGGCATTGATGGAGGTGATGGGTAGAAGGCATTGATCGTGGTGATGGGGAGAAGACCCTGATGGAGGTGATGGGGAGGTGATACGGCCTCTTCTGAGCCGTAACAGTGCAAAGCGCAGCACAGTGCAGAGTAGAGCTCCATATTTTGTATGGAGCATTATATTGAGTCCAGTATTCTGTATGGAGCATTATATGGGGGATGGGGGGGACATCATCCTGCATGGGGTATTATATGGGTGATGAGGGGGAGACTATGTGGTGCCCATAATATTATATGGAGGACTGTACTGTCCAGTCTGTACTGTGCGCTGTGAGAATTCGGCGGTTTCTGATCTATTGTAGAATTTACAATAGATATCACTCATGTAATGTAAGAAGTGAAATCTTTGACATTGTACTATACCCATATTTCTCTGCAGTATCTGTGCATCATGAATCGTGGTCTGTGTTAAAGGGTCCCACTGAGACTCTTTCGCCCGGTGCCCATAAAAACCTGGAGCAGGCCCTGCCAAAGATTACAGAGGAAAGGCAAAATCACTGTTAGACCAGCCAACAAAGGAGGAGGGATAGTGATCCTCAACACGGTTGGCTATAATACAGAAACCTTGAGATTACTGGGGGACACACGTACATGCAAACCATTGAAGACTGTCCCATCAGATGATTACTTTAAGGAATAACAGCACTTAATAACAGTAGGATTTCATAAAGGTTTTTTTAAATAAACATGAATATGACATTATCAACACCATTCATTCCAGAGTTCCTTATTTTTATTATTTATCTAAAATACATTAGGACATAAAATACCCCCCTGGGAGACTTATAATATCAGCAATAGGGGACCTTACATCCAATCTATCAAAATATGTTGATAGTTACCTGCAGATATGACCAGATATCTTTTGTTTTAGAGTGCATTCATTTATATTGACCCACAAGTATTTTCGCTTTGGGGTGCACTACTACTCCCAGCAGTGGGGTACTGCGATGGGCACCAGGTTCGCACCGAGTTATGCTAATCTATACGTTGGCAAGTGGGAAGATGAGATAATTTATCCCGATGCAAACTGCGGGCGAACCAGGTGCTGTGGCAACGTTTTATCGATGATATTGTTTTTATCTGGTCTGGTGGCCCTAATTTATTGTCAGATTTTATCAATGAACTTAATAAAAATCAATATTTTTTTAACTTCACAGCCTCCACCAGCACCCAAAAGATTAATTTTTTAGATTTAAATATTTTTATAGAGGAAAATAAGATTCAGACCCAGATTTATCATAAAACCACTGATTCTAACAATTACATTTGACTGGACAGTTGCCACCTCCCCAGTTGGCTCTTAAATGTTCCCAAAAGTCAGTTTATCAGGGCCCATCAGAACTGTTCAAATTTTAGAGATTTTAATGAGGCCAACATTTTAATTGAACGGTTCCAACAGAAAGGATATAACAGAGATATGTTATTAAGAACAAAGCAATTGGTTTAACAGGTGCCACGAGAACAAAGAATAATACAGAGAGAGAGATTTGGCAATAATAGGATCACTGAGGAGATTCCTATCATCACACAATATAATGCCAATAGTAAAATTCTGAGAAAATTGTATGCAAATATTGGGGCATTTTAAAGGAGGACAAAATCATTGGAGAGATATTACCAGAGAGACCACGTTTCATTTATAGGAAGGCCAATAATCTGGGCAACATGATAGCCCCGATGGTCCCAAAACCTTCAGCTTTTGGTATCTCCTATCTACAACAGCCCCCTTCTGGATTTTTTCCTTGCAAAAAGTGTCCACCATGTAAGAAACTTAGGACTATTAGGCAATCCAGTATTTCTCATCAATCCATAGAAATTGATATTAAAGATTTTATCACGTGCTCCACAAAGGGGGTGACCTATGGCATTACATGTCCTTGCGGTAAATTATATATAGGACGCACTATACGCCCCATGAGCTTTAGAATTGGGGAACATTTAAGGAACATTAACAATAAATTTATGGGCAACCCCTATCGCAACATTTTTTAAAACATCATGGAGGCTCACTCAGTAATATAAAGGTCAATGGCATCAAAATTGTTAAGAAAAACTGGAGAAGGGGGAATTTCATCCATCAAATGTCCAGAGAAGAGAGTAAGTGGATTTTTTGAGATGAACACCCTGGTGCCTAATGGTTTGAACAATGAGATCGAATTATTTGCTTTTAATACATGAATACAAGAGGAGATCTTGTATGATATATAAAGCGCACATGACGTGCACAGGACCATCCCTCACAAAGGAATCAGAAGCATTCCGTAGGAAAGTGTGGTCCTCAGTGCGCTCCATAGCCGGTCACGTGTCTCGATACGTGACAGTGACATCACTCAAGGTCCTGCAGCCTGTCTGCACCTTGCCGGCTTGATTATACAGACCGTGCTGACGCTGCTTGTTCTTGCAGCGCGGCACAGCACAGGGGCTTCCGCCACCGGCCGGGAGGGTGCCCCCACCATATGAGATCTTCATCTTGCATGTTTTGCATGTGGACATTTTTTTCTATATAGAACATCCTTTTGGATCGCTATTAGGACCTGTTCATCATTGGGACTAATCTCCCTAGCCACGAACACATCCTGTAGAAGGTATTTGGATATCTATTTGTTACCACATATGCATTGATTAATATATTGCAAGGAGTGCACACCACTTAACTTTTTTATTACTTATTATATATTGTCCTTATCTCTTTAGCACGAATTTCCATCTTTTATCCAAAACAAAAATAGCATGTATCTCTGCTGAAAACAGTAGATGTTAATAACAAGTCATGCACCTGCTAATGATTGCAAGTTCCATCAATTTCAACAGTAAAGTCAAGTATGTTTTTAAAAGTTAGGGTGACACCTTCCTACTCTACACTGACATTTTGGGATCCATTTTAACATATCCATCCATAGAAGGAAAGATTTTTGGATGTTAACAGCAACACACACCCTGAGAAGTCGGTTTCATTGGTGTCTTCGGTCACATCTCAACTCATGTGATCCTTACAAGCAGATACAGTGTACAAATACAATATTAAGATTCCTCCAAAGATTCCTCCATTTCACTGAACAAATAGCTGCACTCCCTCTCACATTCTAAATACCCAATAATAAAAAAAATTCCAAATACTATCTACATAAAATGATAAAAAGATGAAAACCTATATGTCATTTAAAAGCAATGCAAAAATTGAGCTATATGCATTTAACCTGCACAAGTGGAAAATAGCTAAAATAGCCTAGTCATTAAATATGTTGCCCAATCGCATGATAAAAACAAAACAAACAATGTATAAAGTTCTAAACTAACAAAATTATTAATGCTTAATAAATAATAGCTTAATAATAGCTTATAAACTTGCTGATAATTCTGTTCTAAAGCTTTCCTGGACCATTGCATGTCTTTTCTTGACTGATTCCTTCAATGATGTTTCTACACATGTAACCCATGCAGTCACATAGTTAGCGGCACCAACATGTCAACTCTGTACCAGAATCAAATGATTGTCAAATGAAGAAACATCATGTGATTGCTGGAGCCCAGTTAAAAATAGATTACTGTGTGGGTTGATAAGGTATTACTTCTTACATACAACTATTTATGATATACAGATCATTATGACATAGCCATAGAAAATCCCACTGTTGGGACCTGTACCTCCAGATGAGTCTTTCCATATTTTTTAACTAGATTCAATATATTCTGAGATATTTGTCATGATTATCAGCTTTTGAAAACAACATGATTTATATCAAGATACACTGCTGGACTATGATTATTTTACAAGTTTTTATGATGGCTGCACAGTGATGTGAATTGCTGCCTGTCAAGAAGTTTTCTACCATGTCAAGATTTTGTATTGAATTTATTTTATGTGAAAATGGATGCTTGAAAAATCTCAAGAAACTGTAAACATATGTATGTCAAGAATGATGGTTCCCCTAACTTTAGCACCACTTGATGACATAGTTGTAAGTTATTGCATATAAGCAAAGAATAAATTTGTTACATGTTAATGTTTGAACAGAGAATTGAGGCCACACCAGGATAAACACAAGTCGTGGAACATCTTTTCTAGAGTTTGGTGAGGGCAAGAAATTTTCTTTAAACTGTCAATAAATCACCTAATATTTTTTAATCAGATTTTTAGGTAACCAATACCACATATATTGAATCTAATGTAATGTTGTGTTGCAATGTTTAGAAACCTTTGATACGTCACAACCAATCCTGTCGAGACATGGTAGTCATATATTTTATATACCTTTTTTCCAAAAGAAATAAGATCTTAGAGTATTTGGTGTGGTAAGTTTAAATGAAAATTTAACTTCATGATGAGTTGGATGGGTGATAAATTCTAAAATGGTAAGGGCCTAGTCTATATTAATAGGCAAAATGGGGCACATTTTAGGTAGGTGCAGGTGACCATATAAATCAGATTAGTAGTATCTGCGATTTTGACGCATAGCACTTTTACTCATGCTATTCTATATTGTGCACATATTAAATTTTTTTACTCTGACCGAGTGATCCAAGAAATGAAAATGCAGCATGTTAGGGTTTGCAGATCACACTGAATTAAACTATAAAGTGTGATCACAACCCGGGGTCCACCGTGCAGACATGTAAAACTGCTGCTAGTGTGAACAATGACTGGCGAAAAACTACTAGCGAACGTTCCTTCCTAAAACACCGAGTTAACTCCACACAGTGTGAATGAAACACAAAAACCCAACACCAAATAATACTCAGGATTCCACAGGAATAGGAGTACCAGTTCAGCTAACCACCGATGGGTACAGAGCTGAGTACCAGCTCAGCTAACCACTGAGGGGTACAAGGGAGATGAGTGCCAGCTCAGCTAACCACTGAGTGGCACAAGAGAGATGAGTACAAGCTCAGCTAACTACCGAGGGGCACTGAAAATATAAATACCTAACACAGCTAACCACCGAGTGGTGTGCAATACCCAGTTAAAACAATAGGGTTTAAGCACGTGGGTTGACTGTGCAAGGTAAATAGCTCGTGATAACCGCACATGTAGCGCTAGGTCAAGCAAAAGCAAAAACCTGCCTAAGAAAAACTATGCACACATATAAGCTGGCAGAGTATCCACCCACAAACACAAGTGACTCTAGCACACCAACGTGCTTTGCTCAAAGCCCTTTATGCGCTAGGCTTCACCCCAAACACTGATGCCCAGTCAGACGGGTTGTCATCCGTGAGCCAATCTGAGCTGCCACATAACTAGAGCAGTCCAAGCACCAAAAAGAAGGTGCCACATCACATGACATGCTCAGTAAGGTGACTTCAGGACATAGACTCCAGAGAGTACGGCTGCCTTAGTATACCACTGGTTACCATAGAATTTAGCTGGAGAGCCAGCAGAAACCACATGTATAACAGGAGACTGAGCAAGCTGCTGGGACTGATGTCTGTGCTAAGCAGCAGACCCAGTGGCTGGGCCCAAATGGGAGACCACTGCACCAGACAAGGCTTGGGATCTATCCCGCACAGTGGAAAAATCCACAAGACTAACATTATTCCCCCCCTGCAAAGATCTCCCCGGGTGAGATTTGAAATGCTCAAAAAATGCCACATGCTGGGACGCAAGGGTAAGCTTTTTCTTGACTGTCTGTCAAAGATTTCCTTTGCTCCAACTAATCATTTGCCATTGCTAACCAGATCCCGGTGCTAGTGTACTGTTAGGGTTTGCAGATCACACTGAATTAAATTAAACTCTGAAGTGTGATCGCATCCAAGGGTCCACCGTGCAGAGATGTAAAACTGCTGCTTGTGTGAACAATGATGGATAAAAAAACTACTCGCGAACGTTCCTTCCTAAACACACCGAGTAAACTCCACACAGTGTGATTGGAACGCAAAAACCCAACACCAAATAATACTCAGGATTGCACAGGAATAGGAGTACCAGCTCAGCTAACCACCGAGGGGTACAAGGGAGATGAGTACCAGCGCAGTTAACCACTGATGGCACAAGGGAGATGAGTACCAGCTCAGCTAACCACCGAGTGGCACAGAAAATTAAATACCTAACTCAGCTAACCACCAAGTGGTACAGAAAAAGGAGTGTGCAATACCCAGTTAAAACAATAGGGTTTAAGCACGTGGGTTGACTGTGCCCCGTAAACAGCTCATGCTACCTGCACACGTGGCCAAGACAGGCGCTAGGTCAAGCAAAAGCAAAATCTTGCCTGACTAAGAAAAACTAGGCACACATATGAGCAGGCAAAGTATACACCCACAAACACAAGTGACACTAGGACACCGCGTGCTTTGCTGAAAGCCCTTTATGCGCTAGGCTCCACCCCAAACACTCATGCCCAGTCGGACGGGTCATTGTCCGTGAGCCAATCTGAGCTGCCACATAACCAGAGCAGTCCGAGCACCAATAAGAGGGGCCTCATCACGGACATGCTCTGTAAGGTGACTTCTGGACATAGACTCTAGAGACAACAACAATTGGTTAATAAATAACTAAAAAAGCATAAACCCTTAAAAATTGTTTTATTAAATACAATAATTAGTTAAAATATAAAATAATACTGCTGGACAATTACATAATAAAACAGGGACGCCACATATGTATCCAATCAAATATATTAGTGCATAACACCTGCCCACACATGTCCTGTTAACTGAGATAATGAACCATAAATTTGCTCAGCATAATGTCTGACAACAAATAACAATATAACAATAAAGGACAGAAGGTCAAGTAAGTAACACTTACATAGAGTATGAAGGAAGTAGCGTACCTATCGCCCCAATCCTAGCGCCTAACAGCATGCAAAGTTTGCCTCTGAAAATCGGATGCCCATTCATGTCTGTGGGTCGGTGAATAAAATCAGGTCACACTCATTCTCATAGAAAGCAGAGTAAAACTATATAGCAGTCTTATAGAAAATAAATGGAGCAATGGCCACTTGTGTGCAATGCTTCTTTACCACCAATCTGGAAAATAACACATTTTTTGGATAGATGGTATCTTTTTTCCTACCGAAACACACCTTTAACAATCATTTCCAGTCTGCAAATTGATGTTAATCACATAATTATTTGCTCGACATATTTCCTATTGTACAAATATATTGTGGATACTTCATGGAAATTAAGTTAAATTTAAAATGAAAGCTTTAAGCGAGACTAGTCATAGGTTAAAATTCATTTAATTGTATCCACAAAGGGGAAAATTGTATGCTCATGCCTAATAGTCAATTCATCGAAATGTTGTGCAGTTTAAAATCAATTTAAGTTAGTGCCTCAAGGTTTCAAAATGGTTCCATAATCTCAGCAAAAATTGCAGTACTTCATATATATCCTTCACATTTCCCCAAGGGTACAACTCTAAAGTGAGAACAAATAATAACAATAAATATATTTATCATTATAAAAAATGTAATACGACTCTTTTATCTTGTACTGTATAAAACAATACAAGATTGCAGTATTCTGTGGCTTTGCCTTTCATATAGAATGTATCAAAAATGGGAGTGTAGTAATATACACAAGACCTGATAAAGATTGTAGATCATTTTTTGGTGAAAACTAGAGTAATTAAAATAATACATGCAACCTCATTTAATTGTCGGCATGAAATATACAGTACGTTTTTTAAATGCATTTAGCCTCACTGGAGAATACCTGTGCATTAAAAAATGATGTTGCAGTATGAATAATGGGAAATACTGCACTGATTGATTTGTCTGGAATCGAGAACGGACGCCATGTTGTGTTTGGGGAGCCCCAGATGTGCCTAAACAGGACAAATGCCCTACAAGTGACCCCATTTTGAAAACCACATTCTTCAAGGATTTTATCCAGGGGTATATTGAGCATTTTGAACCGACAAGTATCACACAGAATTTGATAACATTAGGTCGTCATTAGTGTTGAGCATTCTGATACCGCAAATATCGTGTATCGGCCGATATTCGCTGTATCGGAATTCTGATTCTGAGTTCCGATAATTTTGCATATCGGATACCGGAATCTGAATTTTCCTGTAAAGTATATAGGGAGTTCCTGTGTCACAGAAGGAAGTACGTGACACAGGAACTTCCCGAAAGTGTCACTGTCAGTGTCGGACGGGTCTGTCAGGAGTCAGGACTCAGCATTTACCTGGCAGAAGATCCCCAGTGGTAACATAATGGATGGCCGCCATTACCCTCTCCCTGGCGGTCACGTGTAGCTTCTCGCGATAACTGCACGTGACTGCCGGGTACTGGGTAATCTCGGCCAGCTGTACTCTTGCGACAGCTGGCCGTAAAGCAGTCCAGATGACGTCACCGCCGGGAATCTCCTCCGGTAAGCAGCTCTGCTGTGTCTGGATGTCAGGCTGAGCCTGGCATCCAGATGTAGCAGAGCTGGACTCGTCGTGGGACACTCGTTATCTTGGACTACGTTGGACAGGGAGTATTTGTGTTGGTTTGTTATTTTTGTTTTTTTTACATGAGATCGATGGCGTCGCAGGATGAGAGTGCAATAAAAAATAATGAAAACTGTGTTGTGTATTATTTCATTAAAAGACTATTCTGGCTGTGTATTTTTTAAAAAATTTACAAGCTTTATGATTAATAATGGATAGGTGTCTTATTGACGCCTCTCCATTATTAACCGGGCTTATTGTCACCGTTCAATCAAAGGTGACATTAACCCCTTATTACCCCACTTGCCACTGCTACAGGGCAAGTGGGAAGAGCCGGGTAAAGTGCCACAATTGGCGCATCTTTGGATTACTTGGCTGGTTAACAAAAATAGGGTGACCCCTCGCCATTTTTTTTTCAAGGGGATCCCTTATTTATGTTAATCAGCTCACTTCAGGTCAGCCGGGATTCCCTCTGACGTCACTGATGCTGTGCGGTGTCCCCGGCTGACCTGAAGTGAAAGTGGGAAGCAATCAATTAAGCTTCCCACACTAATCACTTCCTCTCCTGTCAGCCGGGAGAGGAGCTCATTCATTCGGGGGTTTACTGCGAGGCTGGCAGCATTAGCTGCGTTCCCTGCAGTAAACATTAACCCTTTCAGAAGGATTACATCGGGGGACCTGACTGAACACCGGATAGGTAAGAATAATGTTGCTTTATTATTTTATTTTTATTACAGGTGAACAAGGGCTTCGAATGGCTTTACCTGGAAAATAAAATATGGTCAAAAACTGTTTCATTATTTCATTAAAATGATTTTTAATTAAAGTGTGTGTGTGTTTTATTTTTATTGCATACAATAGGATTAATAATTGATAGTTGTCTAATTGACAGCTCTCAATTATTAACCTGGCTTAAAGTCACCTTTCAATAGCAAGGTGGCTTTAACCCATTATTAACCCATTCGCCACAGCTACAGGGCAATGGGAATAGATGGGCTAAGTGCCAGAAAGGGCAAATCTAATTATAGATTTGCCTTTTCTGGGGTGTCTGGAGGCAGATGTTAGTAGCCAGGGGGGGCCAAAAAATAATGTTTCCTCTCTGGGCTATTATTATCTGCCCCCACTCGCTGGCTTTGTCTGTCTGGTTGAGAAAATAGGGCGGGAGCCCACGCATTTTTTTCAGCGAATTTACACCTTTAATTAACCCTTACATGTATGAAATTTTGCACATACACTCATGTAATTGTTAGTGAAAATCATATATCAAACTACATGAAATGACATGGTTAACTGTATGTAAACCATGTGTCATTTCATGTCAGGTGGTTCTGTAATTTCACAAAAGCTGGCAATTGAATCAGCGGCTATTTTACTATGTAGAAGTGTATGAACTATAAATATATGTATATATATATGTCTCAATGACATGTATATATATATATATATATATATATATATATGTATTCTATGTGTGTATATCTAGTGTTTACAAGGAAAGAAAGGGTTTCATTTTAATTACGATATTTCTGTCCCATTGACTTGCATTGGTTTCCGTCATCGGAATCGGCATACCCGATATTTTTGGGCATCGGTCCGATCCAATCCGATCCGATACTTCTTGATATCGGGAAGTATCGCTCAACACTAGTCGTCATATTGACTATGTTGTCATTAAAGTTGAGCGCAAGTGCTTGCTTCTCCAGTTTGCATCAGGTGCTCTGGTATCAATCAAATATTGCAGGCGCTCGCGTGACTTGCTCGAGTCCCTGCCCCGCATGTTTCGCTACTGTTAGACGTCCCAAAACAATCATGCTTGGATCCGCGAAACTCCATGCATACCCAACACCTTATGCAAACTCGAGTAGCAAGCACTTGTGCTCAACATTCGCTGTCATATCGCTATTTTTCTTTATTTAGTTTTGAAAAAACCTAATTCTAACTCCAACTTAATACAAACCTAACTCCAACCCTAACATAGCCCTAAGCCGAACACAACTCCCAACCGGTACCCCACATGTAGGTGAAATCCACTGTTTATGTAAGGTTCTGTGTACATGTTCCTGAAACTCAGTTTGTTCGTCAGCCATTTTACTTTCTGTCTTGCTGCAGCTATCTTGCCCTCAGTCAAAATGGAGTTTCCAGCTTGCATGTTCCCGCCCTGATTCTCTCCTTTTGCTTCTTAAGCAGCCACAGCTGAGCAATCAGTGCTTCAGAATCTAGCCTGCAGTGAACCTGTGACCTGACTCCTAAAGCCTTGGACCTTGTACTCCAGCTATTCCTACTGAGGAACTCTGAAGCACTTGTGGACTCTGAACCCTGCTCTTTGAAAGACCCACGTTTGCATGGACTTACGGTAACAGAGAAGAAGATCCTGAATCTGTTGTGGAGAGTGATTGCTGAGCTTAGATTACTCTGGCCTGCTGTGTCTCCTGCTTCTGTGTCTGCAAACTGTGTGACTATTTTTGCCAACTTGTATGAAGTAATACAAGACTTTCTATATCAAACCTGTGTCTCATGTATTTTCATCGCACCCAAGCACAAGACGCTATATGAACTGTACTACATACATTACAAGATTCTGAAGCCAAAACGTTAGTGTCTGCTGGGTCTGGAAAGGCTGTGTCTGCTGTAACTGTGGATATCGGATGTCCGGTTGTACTTTCTGTGATGACAGTGGTTGTGACTTCTCACAACCATTCCAGGTGAGCAATTCCCTTAAGTGTTTTTTTTTCTGCAGTGTTATCACAGGTAAACACTATTGTTTTTTTTTTTTTCTTTTCTCTTTTTTGTCTGCTGTAACTGTGGATATCAGATGTCCGGGTGAACTTTCTGTGATGATAGTGGTTGTGACTTCTCACAACCATTCCAGGTGAGCAGTTCCCTTAATTTTTTTTTTTCTCTCTGCAGTGTTACCACAGGTAAACACTATTGTTTTTTTTTTCTCCTCTTCTCTTCTTCCAGTACTCCTGTCTTAAAAGATCTGGAAATGGAGGCCCGCATAAAGGAACTTTGCGGAGTGACTGATAATATCCTTGCAGATTTGCAGAATATAAAGACCCGTTTTTCAAGCCTACAGGACCTCACTAATCACAATTTGCAAGTGTTTGGACAGACTGCCCAGGATTTGCGAGCCAGGATTGAGGTTCTAGAAGAGCGAGTCCAGGCTCCTGCCGTAGCTCCGAGTTCTGGGATTCCCAAGTTGCCCCCTTTTCGTTTTGGCGGTGAACGTGAGAAATTCAGGGGATTTATTAATCAATGCAATCTTTTTTTTTCTGCACATGCTTCACAATTTCCAACTGAACGATCTAAGGTGCTTACTATAATAATGTTGCTTACCAACAAGGCTTTGATGTGGGCAAACCCTCTGATTGAGACTGAGGATGATTGTTTGAATCACTTGATGCTTTTATTTCAGCCATAGGGCAGGTGTTTGATGACCCCAATCGAGGTGCAACAGCTGAAGCAGCCATGTTAGCTTTGCGCCAAGGTAAGCACTCGGTAGCTGAATATGCCTTGGAGTTCAGGAGATGGGCCCTTGATACCACCTGGGACAGTTCCGCCAAAAAATCTATTTTTCGAAAGGGGTTATCTCCACTGATTAAGGATGAACTTGCTCGTGCCGACCCTCCCACTGCGTTAGGTGACTTTATTAACTACTGCATCCGTATTGATACTCGTCTGACTGAACGCAGGCAAGAGAGATGGTTCGAAAGCAATCCACTAACCTTTTCCTACCTTCCTCTCCAGCTAAGGAACCTTTGAGTAGGATTACACGGGAACCTGAACCTGAACCCATGCAGGTAGACTCTTTACAACGACGGGTTAGTGATGCACGCAAGGAACATCGTTTTAAGGAGAATCTATGTTTCTATTGTGGTAAGTCAGGGCACTTCATTATAAACTGCCCCAGCCGTTCTCGTAAGACTACTGCAGCACTCATTCATTGTGAGTGTTGCGAGAGGGGATCTGTCAGGTCCGAGCCTCAGGCTCCAGAGAGATCTGCAGCAACAGATCTTGATTTCTCGGACTTAAACTCCGTTACCTCTGAGGACGTTGACTGTGTAAACGCTGCCATTTTTCAAGTTTCCTCAGCGGTGTCCCAGCTGAGTTGTAAGAAAAACAATTCTCATTGCTTTCTTTCCATCAAACTCTGGGTTGACTCAGCTTGGGTGTCTAGCTCTGCTATGATCGACTCAGGGGCAAGTGGAAATTTTATGGATGTCTCCTTTGCTCTGAAACAGGGGATACGTTCAGTGAAGAAGGCTACTCCAGTACAGATGGAAACTGTGGATGGCTCCCTGCTGACCTCTGGACCAGTGGATCAGGAAACAGAGCCTTTGAGGGTTCTTATGGGTAAAGATCATCATGAGAAACTGTCCTTTATGCTTATCTCTTCTCCCCACTTTCCCATTATTCTAGGGCTACCATGGCTGCAGGCTCAGAATCCTACCATTAACTGGGAGACCAAGGAATTACACTTTCCAGAGAAACAGATGAGTCCAAAAGTTTCAGCTTGCTCTGTTCCTAAAGGAACCATGTCAGTCCCTGAACTACCAGCTGTATACCAGGACTATGTGAATTTATGTGACAAGAAGAACGCTGACCAGCTTCCTCCTCACCGTCCATATGATTGTCCAATTGAATTATTGCCTGGAGCGGAGATACCTTTTGGTAAGATCTACCCCCTGGCGGGGCCCGAGCTAAAGGCTTTAAAGGATTACATAGACGAAAATCTAGCCAAGGGCTTCATACGCCCCTCTTCATCTCCTGCAGGTGCACCCATCTTCTTTGTAAAGAAGAAAGATGGATCTCTGAGACCATGCGTAGACTATAGGGAACTCAATAAGGTTACTATTAGAAACCGTTATCCATTGCCTTTAATCCCTGAGTTATTGGAGAGAGTGCGACATGCCAAAATTTTCTCTAAACTAGATCTTCGTGGGGCCTATAACTTAGTCCGTATTAGACCTGGGGATGAATGGAAGACTGCATTCAGGTCACGCTATGGACACTTTGAATATCTAGTTATGCCTTTTGGTCTGAGTACCGCCCCAGCCACTTTCCAACACTTGGTGAATGACATCTTCAGGGATCTCCTAGATACATTCGTGGTAATTTATTTGGATGATATTCTAATTTTTTCTAACTCCACAGAGGAACATCATGGACATGTGAGAATGGTCTTGGAACGTCTAAGACAAAATCATCTTTACATCAAACTTGAAAAGTGTGAATTCCATAGGACCGAAATTCAATTTCTGGGGTATGTACTGTCTACACAAGGAATTAGTATGGATGGAAGCAAAACCCAAGCCATCAAGGATTGGCCAAGTCCTAGAAATGTGAAGGAGGTACAGCGCTTCATCGGGTTTGCCAACTTCTATAGACGTTTCATTAGAAATTTCTCTGAGGTAGTGTCACCTATCACCCAACTTACCCGGAAAGAGTCTAGGTTCTCCTGGACTCCCAAGCCCAGGAAGCATTTTCCCGTCTAAAAGATAAATTTACCACTGCACCTATCCTAGTACATCCCAACCCCGAGCTTGTCTTCATAATAGAGGTGGATGCTTCAGACTGTGCCGTTGGAGCTATACTCTCTCAGAGAACAGGTGAGAAGAATGTCTTGCATCCCTGTGCCTTCTTTTCCCAGCAGTTGTCTTCGGCTGAGAGGAACTACGATGTGGGCAATAGAGAGTTGTTGGCCATTATTGCCGCCTTCAAAGAATGGAGACACCTTCTTCAGGGAGCTGCACAGCAAATAGTCGTCCTGACAGACCATCGTAACCTTGAGTTTATCAGGTCGGCTAAGTGCCTGACTCCTCGCCAGGCTCGCTGGAATCTTTTCTTAAACCAATTTAATTTATCATTTCTTATAGACCAGGATCGCGCAATGGAAAGGCTGATGCACTCTCTAGGATTTACTCAGCAGAGACACGTCCAATTACTCCTCCTAAGACTATTCTTCCTGACTCTAGATTCCTAGGAGTAATTCATAATCAAGACCTACTTAAGGACATCAAGGAAGCATACCATGCGGATTCCTTTTTGGCACAACCCCCAAGGGACTTAAGTCTTGTCTTTAAGAATGGTGTGTGGATTCAGGGACAACGCCTGTATATTCCTGAAACAGTCAGATTGAGAGTATTGCAACTCATTCACGATTCCAAGATAGCTGGGCATAGAGGAGTTCTAAAGACACAGGAATTTCTCTCTCATTTCTTTTGGTGGCCCACTTGCAGGAAGGATGTTTTAAACTATGTCACTTCATGTGAAGTCTGTGCAAGATGCAAAACACCTCGCTCCTCACCAACTGGTCTGTTACAGCCTCTTCCCACCCCGTCCCGCCCGTGGGGATCCATTTCTATGGACTTCATTGTGGAGTTACCAACCTCTCAAGGGAAGAACACCATTCTAGTGGTGGTTGACAGTCTAACAAAGGCAGCTCATTTTATCCCTTGTGTCGGCTTACCCACTGCAAAACAGACATCAGATTTGATGATTAAAGATGTGTTTCGCTTACATGGAGTACGGATGAGGTTATTTCGGATCGAGGGGTGCAATTCACTTCTAGGTTTTGGCAAAATTTCTGTGCAGCATTGGACATTAAAGTAAAACTTTCTTCTGCTTTTCATCCTCAGACTAATGGACAGACCGAACGAACCAATCAAACCCTGGAGCAGTATCTCCGCTGCTTTATCTGCCACCTACAGGATGATTGGGTGGATCTACTTCCATTAGCTGAGTTCTCGTATAACAACTCTCAGAGTGCCTCCACTAAGCAGTCTCCTTTTTACTCTAATCTAGGTTATCATCCTAACATTCTACCACGATTTCCCATAGAAACGCCTTTACCAGCAGTGGTGAAAGAATCACGTCTTTACAGAAGAATATGGATTTTCTAAAGGAGAATCTGGAATCGGCTCAGGAAAGGTACAAGAAAGCAGCAGATAAATTTCGTAAACCTGCACCAGCTTTCAAGGTAGGAGACTTGGTCTGGCTGTCAACCAGAAATCTTAAGTTAAGGATTCCATCGTCTAAGTTGGGACATAAGTACATTGGACCCTATAAAATCAGTAAAATTATAAGTGCCGTTGCTTGTCGTCTTCAACTGCCCAGAACTATGAGAATTCACCCTGTCTTTCATGTATACCCTACTAAAGGCTGCGACACCCAATACGTTTCCTGGACGTTCTTCTCCTTGCCCTGACCCAGTGCTAGTCGATGGTCAGGAAGAATTTGTGGTGGAAAGGATTTTAGATTCCAGGTTGTATAGAAATCAGTTACAATATCTGATTAAATGGCAGGGCTACCCAGTGGAGGACAACTCATGGGAACCAGTCAATAACGTTAATGCTCCTCGCTTGCTCCGTCAGTTTCATCAGAGGTACCCACACAAGCCTGGCCTGAGGTCATCCGGAGGTTGTCCCTAAGGGGGGAGTAATGTAAGGTTCTGTGTACATGTTCCTGAAACTCAGTTTGTTTGTCAGCCATTTTACTTTCTGTCTTGCTGCAGCTATCTTGCCCTCAGTCAAAATGGAGTTTCCAGCTTGCATGTTCCCGCCCTGATTCTCTCCTTTTGCTTCTTAAGCAGCCACAGCTGAGCAATCAGTGCTTCAGAATCTAGCCTGCAGTGAACCTGTGACCTGACTCCTAAAGCCTTGGACCTTGTACTCCAGCTATTCCTACTGAGGAACTCTGAAGCACTTGTGGACTCTGAACCCTGCTCTTTGAAAGACCCACGTTTGCATGGATTACGGTAACAGAGAAGAAGATCCTGAACCTGTTGTGGAGAGTGATTGCTGAGCTTAGATTACTCTGGCCTGCTGTGTCTCCTGCTTCTGTGTCTGCAAACTGTGTGACTATTTTTGCCAACTTGTATGAAGTAATACAAGACTTTCTATATCAAACCTGTGTCTCATGTATTTTCATCGCACCCAAGCACAAGACGCTATATGAACTGTACTACATACATTACAGTTTAGTTGCATGGCATGGGTTGGAAGGGAAGGAGCAGTTTGTCTTTTTGAAAGTAAAATTGGCTGGAATCATGAGTCATATTTGGAGAGCCCCTGATGTGCCTAAACAGTGGAAACCCCTCACAAGTGACCCCATTTTGGAAACCACATCCCTCAAGGATTTTATCCAGGGGTATAGTGAGCATTTTGAGCCCACAGGTATGACAACGAATTTGATAATATTAAATTGTCATATTGAATATATTGAATTGCACCAAATATCACGGGTGCTCGAGTGACATGCTTGAGTCCCTGCTCCGCATGTTTTGAGGCTGTTAGACACCCAAAAAAATGAGTGGACACTCTGTGCATACCAGAGCACCCGTGCAAACTCGAGTAGCGAGCACTTGCGCTCAACCCTAGCCGTCATATTGTCATTTTCTTTCACTTTTGAAAAAACCCTAATTTTAACTACAATTCTAATACAACCCTAACCCCAACTCTATTCCTAACACAACCCTCACCACAACACTAACCTTAATTCAACCCTAACCCAAACCCCAATCCCTACTGCAAAGAATGGAAAAAATTAAAATTTTTCTATTTTATAATTTTTGTCTAACTTTTTATCTAACTAAGGTAGTGACAAAGAGGATTTGATTTACATTTTTTTTATTTTGACCATTATGATGGGGTCTACCACAGTGATCAAAAAGAACCAATAGGAAAAATTCCCAACTCTGTCTTAAAGGCCCGACTGGTGGAGGGCTGCATTGATAGTTGACTTTGTGGAATTTTCTCCCATCTCCCTACTGCATCTGTGGAGCTCAGCCACAGTGATGTTGGGGTTCTTCTTTACCTCTCTCACCAAGGCTCTTCCACGATTGCTCAGTTTGGCGAGACGGCCAAGTCTAGGAAGACTTCTGGTGGTCCCAAACTTCTTCCATTTAAGGATTATGAAGGCCAGTGTGCTCTTAGACACCGCGAGTAGTGCAGAAATTTTTTTTTAACCTTGGCCAGATCTGTGCCTTGCCACAATTCTGTCTCTGAGCTCCTTGGCCAGTTCCTTTGACCTCATGATTCACATTTGGTCTGACATGCACTGTGAGCTGTGAGATCTTATATAGACAGGTGTGTGCCTTTACAAATGAAGTCCTATCAGTTTAATTAAACACAGCTGGACGCCAATGAAGGAGTAGAACTATCTCAAGGAGAATCACAAGGAAATGGACAGCATGTGACTTAAATATGAGTGTCTGGGCAAAGGGTCTGAATACTTATGACCATGTAATATTTCAGTTTATCTTTTTTAATTAAATTGCAAAAATTTCTAAATTTGTTTTATTTTTCAGTCAAGATAGGGTGCAGAGTGTACATTAATGAGAAAAAAAATGTACTTTTTTGAATTTACCAAATGGCTGCAATGAGTGGAAAAATTTAATGGGGTCTGAATACTTTCCATACCCACTTTAATATGTAAAAAAAATTAAAATCATTATAGTCACCTCGCTGCTGACCTCTCTGGCCCCTCCACTTCTCACTATCATTGTCTTGTCCTTGTTTCATCTGTGGATCAGCATTGGCAGCAGTGATAATCTGATGGACTTTGTCATCAGGCTGAGGCTTCCAGATTTCCAAAGCCAAAGAGGGTTTTACGCATGAGCCCAGAAAGATTGCGGTGCATGTGGTGACATCATACATCTCGGATTTCACTGCTGTGAATGCCGATAGAAAATGCGATCAGGTTCAGTCGGTTGATGGTGAGGAATGGAAGGACCGAAGAGGTGAGTAGTATAAGTTTCTTTTTACTTGTTGCTGTCCTCTTATGATTCCGAAAAATTGGGTCATTTTGCAAATTAGTAAAATTCGCATTTTGGTGAAAGCAGATTTTTGTAAAATTTGAGGGGAATTCAGTTCTACTCAAGTGTATTTGCACATCTCTACTGTCTACTCATGGAATGCTAGGGGACTGTGGGCACTTAAAGGAGAAGTTTAATGCTGCATCATGACTAGCATTGTAGAGAGGCATCACTATCAGGCATTGTGGGACAGTAGCTGACAGTGTATTGGTGCACTAATCTAACATTGACTAGCATTATATTTAGGAAATATCTATTATTGTTATGGAACAGTGGAGCATTATGTAACACTGAATTTTGGCACTGACTGACATTATGTCTAGACATAGTGGTACCTTATTTGTAACATGTCACTCTGAATAATATCCATTATAAATGTGCATTCCTAATAAAACAGGTCAGCTATTTTTATTTCAATTTAATGTACATTATAAATGAGATATTCTAGTTTTATTTTTCTGTAGTGCATACAATGATGTTTTCAAAAATCCAGAAGAGCAACAAAGTGGCGATTTACTTGGAGTAGACCAGTGCCTCATAATATTGTTGAATAAAGAGCCCCTACACAGTGCAGGTACAATATGACAGTGCCCCACCACAATGACATATAGTGCCCCACCACAATAACTGGCACAATGCCACATCATTTTGCAGAATAAAAAAATAAAGACCCTTCATATAGTACTATTGCAGTACCATAATGCCCCACCATAATGCCCATCAGTGAATCATCACAATACAGCTCTGGCAAAAATTAAGAGACCACTGCAAAATTTTTAGTTTGTCTGATTTTTCTCTTTATAGGTATATTTTTGAGTAAAATGTAAATTGCTTTTTTATTCTGTAAACTACTGACAACTAGGGTTGAGCGAAACAGGTCGTTCAATTTCAAAAGTCACCGATTTTCGCCAAAGTCGGGTTTCATGAAACTAAACCCGACCGTAGAGTGAATTCGGTCACGTGTTTGGCGACCATTTTGCCTGAGTCGGTTTCCCTCTACTACTTTAAGGGCCTTTTCTCGGCCAATGAGCAAGGACACAGGCTGTGGGCAACGTGATGACATGAGCAGCGGCCAGCATCATCTTAGCGAAAGGCATTGCAGCGATTTGCTGGCTTTGTGTGGCATCACAGTGCATATAAAATCCTTCAGCGCCAACCACCATTTTACTTCTGCCGATCTCATTGTAGGGACAGGTTGCTGTGGCTGCTTGTCAGCAGGGAGAGTGTTAGGCATGGCCTAAAAAAAAAAATTACCTTGTGCTGATAGCGATTAGCTGTACAGTGCCTGTGCAGAGAGAGGGGATGATTTAGGTGTGTGCAGCAACGCTGGTTCTTAGGCTGCCTGCCAGTGACAGAGTAGAAATTGCCTGTGTGCTGCAGCAGAGCTCAATAATAGGCTGCCTGCCAGTGATAAGGGGTTAAATTATCTTGTGGAGCAGCAGAGCTGATTACTAGGCTGCCTGCCAGTGATAGGGTAGAAATTGCCTGTGTGGAGCAGCAGAGCCGATTACTAGGCTGCCTGCAGTGATAAGGGGGCAAATTATTTGGTGGAGCAGCAGAGCTGATTAATAGGCAGGCTGCCTGCCAGTGATAAGGTGGAAATTTTTTTCAGTTACCGAGTGCTCTTTTTTTCCCACACAGTATAGAGCTGTACGCTCTTCACAGTACCGTGTACCGGCTGGTATCACGGAGAAATACAGGCTGACTATCTGTGTGTGACGCCGGAAATATCTACGGAGATTTACAATTCCCCCAACACTGTATACAGCTGTACACTACTGAGACTGTACACTCTTCCAGATTTTGATATTCTGGTGTTAGCCATACTGGGCCTGTGACCGTGTGTCTTACTGCAAAAATAAATACGGAGATTTTACATTCCCCCAATGCTGTATACAGCTGTCCGCTACTGAGGCGGTACACTTTTCCTGATTTGGATAGTCTGGTGTTAGCCAGACTGGGTCTGTGACCGTGTATCTTACTGCTAAAATATACGGAGATTTAAAATTCCCCCAACACTGTATACAGCTGTACACTACTGAGACTGTACACTCTTCCAGATTTTGATATTCTGGTGTTAGCCATACTGGGCCTGTGACCGTGTGTCTTACTGCAAAAATAAATACGGAGATTTTACATTCCCCCAACACTGTATACAGCTGTCCGCTACTGAGGCGGTACACTTTTCCTGATTTGGATAGTCTGGTGTTAGCCAGACTGGGCCTGTGACTGTGTGTCTTCCTGCTGAAATATATACGGAGCTTTAAAATTCCACACAACACTGTATACCGCTGTACGCTACTGAGACAGTACACTTTTACGGATTTTGATATTCTGGTGTCAGCCAGACTGGGCCTCTGACTGTGTGTGTTGCTCCTGAAATATAAACGGAAATTTAAAATTCCCCCAACACTGTATATAGCAGTACGCTTCTGATACTGTACACTTTTTTGGTTTTATATTTTTAGTGTAATCCATACCGAGCCTGTGAGAGTCTGTGTCTGTTACTTCGCAAATATGTACAGAGATTAAAATTTTTCACTGTATACAGCTGTACGCTTCTGATACTGTACCATATATTTTTGCTGTTATTTTGGGTACATTTACACAAACATGAGGAAGTATGGGGGAAGAGGTCACGGACGTGGTCGTGGGGGCCACCTGCTACTGATGGTGGTGGTGCAACTGCTGGTAGTGCCAAAAGCCCAATAACACCTAATGGCAGGAGGTGTTGAGCCTGCATCATCGTCTGGCTCCAGAAGGTCTGGAAGGCTCCCTTTTCTGGGAGTAGGTAAACCGCTTTTAAAGCTAGAGCATCAGGAACAGGTTTTGGCTTTCATTGCCGAAACAGCCTCCAGCTCTATCGCCTCCTCTTCTGAAGTTTCAAAAAATACAAGCACTGAGTCATCAGTGCAGGCTCCTGGTCAGGAACAACACCTTTCCTTGTGTCCTTCACCCCAACAAAAGTGAAGGATGTGGTAGGCCACACTTCAGATTACTCCATGGAGCTCTTTTCACATACCATGCCTGGGTTATCAAGTCAAATCCTGAATTCCCTAGTCCAAGATGAATATGACATGGAGTGCACTGATGCACCGCCACTGCTATCTGATTCTGCTGGTACATTCACCTAGAGCACTGCATTGCCCTTGCAGTCTACTAAGTCAGAATCTGACCCTAATGAAACTCAGGTGTCCCTTCCCGCATACGATAACACCTTACATGGTGACACAGAGGAAGGTGCAGATGAAATTGAAGAGGAGGTGATGGATGACCAAGTTGTTGACCCGGATTGGCTGTACCACATATTTCTGCTGTTATTTTTGGTACATTTACACAAGCATGAGGAAGTATGGGGGAAGATGTCACGGACGTGGTCTTGGGGGGCCACCTGCTACTGATGATGGTGGTGCAACTGCTGGTAGTGCCAAAAGCCCAATAGCACCTAATGGCAGGAGGTGTTGAGCCTGCATCATCGTCTGGCTCCAGAAGGTCTGGAAGGCTCCCTTTTCTGGGAGTAGGTAAACCGCTTTTAAAGCTGGAGCATCAGGAACAGGTTTTGGCTTTCATTGCCGAAACAGCCTCCAGCTCTATCGCCTCCTCTTCTGAAGTTTCAAAAAATGCAAGCACTGAGTCGTCAGTGCAGGCTCCTAGTCAGGAACAACACCTTTCCTTGTGTCCTTCACCCCCAACAAAAGTGAAGGATATGGTAGGCCACCCTTCAGATTACTCCATGGAGCTCTTTTCACATACCATGCCTGGGCTATCAAGTCAAATCCTGAATTCCCTAGTCCAAGATGAATATGACATGGAGTGCACTGATGCACCGCCACTGCTATCTGATTCTGCTGTTACATTCACCCAGAGCACTGCATTGCCCTTGCAGTCTACTAAGCCAGAATCTGACCCTGATGAAACTCAGGTGTCCCTTCCCGCATACGATAACACCTTACATGGTGACACAGAGGAAGGTGCAGATGAAATTGAAGTGGAAGTGATGGATGACCAAGTTGTTGACCCGGATTGGAATCCATTGGGGGAAGAGTGTGCCGCTGGCAATAGCTCAGAAGAGGAGGAGGATCTGTGGCAGGCATCGACATCGCAGCTGCGGTTATCTGGCAGGCCGGTAGCAGTCCAAAAAACGTGTTAAAAAAAGAAAAAGGGTTGCAGGACAGCTTGGCCAGATGGTCAAATTAGCACAGCGTGCAAGCTCTGAAAATTTATACCATAGTAGGAAGAGTGCAGTGTGGCACTTTTTTGACCAAAATCCTATTGATAAGGCAAAGGTTATCTGTAAGAAGTGCGGAAGGACCATTAGCCAAGGGAAAAATCTCAGAAAATTGAACACCAGTTGCATGCTTAGACATTTAAACACCATGCACTTGCAAGCATGGACGAACTACAAAACCTCACTGGCTTTGAACGCCTACATTGCCAAACTGATCTCATTAAAGATGATGCCCTTCCGTTTGGTTGAAAGCAAAGCGTTCTGAGAGCTCATGGTCTACGCTGTCCCACACTATGACCTACCCAGTCGGCACTTCTTTTCTAGAAAAGACATCCCTGCTCTACACTTGCATGTGAAAGACCACATTGTCCATGCACTCAAACAATCAGTGAGTGGAAAGGTGCACCTCACAACAGATGCATGGGCCAGTAGGCATGGCCAGGGCCGTTACGTGTCCATCACTGCGCACTGGGTTAATGTGGTGGATGCAGGGTCCACAGGGGACAGCGGCGGTGGGACAGTGCTGCCTAGCCCATGGTATAGGCAACAGTTGGCTGTAGGTGTTCGACTCTCCTCCTTCAGAAGCAAAAGCTCGTCAACAGAGCGCGGTCGCACGAGCACTCCATCCGCAGCTGCCAGTGTTGCACACGAGTTGTCCCACTATCGATCAGCTAGTGGTAAGCGTCAGCAGGCTGTTTTAAAGATGATGTCTTTGGGCGACAACATACACACCGCGGAGGTACTGGCCGACTTCTTGCAGCGAGAAACTGAGTCATGGCTGGGCAGTCTACATCTTGAGCCAGGCAAGGTAGTCAGTGATAACAGCCGTAATTTTGTGGTGGCCATAGCCCTGGCAAAACTCAGACACATACCTTGCCTGGCTCACACCTTGAACCTGTAGGTGCAGTGCTTCATAAATAATTATCCGGAGTTATCAACCCTGCTCCATCAGGTGCAAAGACTGTGCTCGCACATCCGTCGCTCGTCTCTAGACTCCAGTCTTATGCAGAGGCTGCAGCGATCACTCCACCTCCCCAAGAACTTCCTAATCATAGACGTTGCAACAAGGTGGAACTCCACCATGCACATGGTTGAGAGGCTGTGTGAACAGAGGCAGGCTGTAATGCATTTGTGGGAGGATCCATGGGCAGGCAGTTTGAGGGCGGACATGGAGTTGTCGGATGTGCAGTGGTCAAATCTGAAAGACCTCTGTAAAGTCCTTCAGTGTTTTGAAGAATGCACACGGCTGGTAAGCACTGACTATGCCATCATAAGCATGAGCATCCCACTTATGCGTCTGCTCATGCAAACTTTGACGCACATTAAGGATCAGGCGTCTGCAACGGAGGAGGAGGGAAGCCTTCATGACAGTCAGGCATTGTCTGCTCAGAGAACTGTCCTGGATGAGGTGGAGGAGGAAGAGGAAGAGGAGGATGAGAGGGATGATTATTTTGGGGAGGAGGATGCTTCTCAGGGGGCAAGAGAAAATGTTGGCTTGCCAAGGTCAGGTACAGGGTTTGTGCATGAATGGAGGGATGTGGATTTGGCAGAAAGTGCTCCTCCACCCACCACTGTCAGTGCATCATTGACACCTGGAACATTGGCCCACATGTGTGATTATGTCTTGCAGATCCTAAAAAGGGACCCCTGCATTGCCAAAATTATGCTATAAAGGCAAATTACAGAACATCATGCCACAGGAAAACCTAGAGCTAATATTGGCGAACAAACAAGCATCTCTAGTAAACCGTTTGTTAGAGGCATTCCCAGCACACAGCAGCGGTGCAGGTTCTACCACTAGCCGTACTGGGCCAAATGGAAGAGGTGTTCGTGGTGCACACAGCCGAAGTGGCGTTGTAGACAGGGGTTTCAAGACCATGTTGTGGTCTGATTTCTCGTGTAACGCTCACACGACTGGTAATACTGAATCGATTGCAACAGACAGGAGACAACAGTTGTCAACTATGGTTCAAAATTACCTCTCCTCCCCTACCAATGTTTTCCCTCACAGTTCATTCCCCTTTGACTACTGGGCCTGTAAACTGGACACCTGGCCTGAATTGGCACAATATGCCTTACAGGAGCTCGCTTGCCCTGCTGGTAGTGTGCTATCAGAAAGAGTCTTCAGTGCCGCTGGATCAATGCTGACAGAAAGAAGGACCAGGCTGTCGACCCAAAATGTAGGTGACCTCACCTTCATTAAAATGAACCATCCCTGGGTTTCAAAGCATTTTTTACCACTTTCCCCTGATGACACATAGGTTGCCAGCAAAATGGCTCGCTTTGTCTTCATCTTCCTCCGACTTCTCAAATTCCTCCATTTGCAGCTGCTGAATATCCAGCCTGCACCTCAACATATGCCAGTTTTTCCACCTCCCTAACTGGGCTGCCCCCCCAAGGGCCGGGGTCAGCACCTGGCGCACCCTGGCAAGTGCTGATTCAGTGAGCAGGAGGGGGGCCCACTCGCCATCAGAGACACCGGCATACTATGAGGGGCCCTGTGCCAGTTCCCGATGCCCACAAGTGTGCCCCCCCTGCTAGGTCAGGGCCCCAGCACTTGCAATACTTACTTCTCCCTGCTCCACCTCTGTGACGTCTTCCGCGTTTCCTGACAGTGACATTCAGGTCAGAGAGCGCGATGATGTCACGTCTGTGTGCCCTCTGCCTGAACAGTCACAGTGCAGAGAGCTGGAAGATGGCGACGCTGAGGAGTCCAGAGTAGAGCAGTGCCCAGCGAGGAGAGGTATTTCATTTTTTAATGGATAGAGCAATATATGGGGAGCATTATACACTGGAGAATTATATATGGGGCCCATCATACACTTGAGCATCATAGATAGGGCGCATTATAGACTGGAGCATCATCCATGGGGCACATCATATACTGGAGCATCATATGGGGCCCATTATATATGGTGCATCATATGGGGCACATTATATATGGAGCATCATATGGAGACCATTATATAGAGAGAATTATATATGGGGACCATAATATTTGGAGCATTATATGGGGTTCATCATACACTGGAGCATCATATATGGGGCCCATCATATACTATAGCATCATATGGGGTTCATTTTTTATGGAGCATCATATAGGGCCCTTTATATATGGAGCATCTTATGGAGCACATATGGGGCCTATTCTGTATGGAGCATTATATGGAGCCTATTCTGTATATGGGGCTCATTATTCTGAATAGAGCAATATATGGGGCTCATTATTCTGTATGGCGCACTATGTGGTGCCCATAATACAGTATGGAGGACTATACTGTCCGTTTTTGAGCTATTGTACAATTTAAAATAGATATCACTCATGTAATGTAAGAAGTGAAATATTTGGCATTGTACTATACCTATATTTCTCTGCCGTATCGGACATCACGAATTGTGGTATGTGTTAAAGGGGCCCACTGAGACTCTTTGACCCGGGCCCATGAAAACCTGGAGCCAGGTCTGCCCCCCCACAACTTTAGCCAAATAACCCCCCGTTTTCAATGTGTTACTATTATTATAAAGTAAATTAAGGTTGCCAAGCTTAAGTAATAAGAATTGATGTCCTTGGCATTGAAATGGGCACTGTAGGTGTGTTTACTGTCCTCCACTCCCTGACGACTTTTATTTCCCATTGAGTTGCATTGGGGTCGGATTTTCGACTCCGACCCGACCATTTCCGTTAGTCGGCCGACTTTGTTCTCCTTGACTTTTGAGAAAATCGGGTTTCTCTAAACCCGACTCGACCCGAGAAAAGGCAAAGTCGCTCATCTCTACTGACAACATGTCTCCAAATTTCAAAGCAATAAATTTTGTATTTATTTTCAGAAAATGAGAAATAACAAAAAATTGCAGTGCTTGCTGTTAGGGTTTTGAGTTCCCGCTCCTGCACAAGGGGAGTCTCGAACCAGTGCCGCTGCGGTCTCCCATTCGTCTCCGGCCGCAGTGGAGCCTGCTCAGCAGAGACATCGTTCCAGGCGTCTTGCCCACTCCACTACTGGGCAGTGACTTGCTGCTGCCTTTCCTGGATCTGCTATTGTAGCCATTTTAGGAGCAGACGTCTTTGGGATAAAGTCCTGCATTTTCCCTTCTGCGCGTGCCCAGAGTGAGATCTCTCATATGAGATCAGGGGTCACATGCTCAGGTACTGCAGCGGCTCCTATTGGCCCGCCAGGAAGGCCCTGTTACTACTAGTCTTCTGAACAGGTTCTCATTGGTCCTTGTTCCTGGAAGGTCCTGTGGCTGTTGCTATAAAAGGGTAGCATGGCTGGGCCGCCATGCGCTAATATCAACCATTGTATGCTATGCGCCAGTGTGGTCATGCGTGTGTGTGGTTAGGGACCCGGCTGAAATAAGCCACTAGAATACCGACTTAATCGGTGAGGAGTTTAGTGTGCTAGCTGGTCAGGGTCGGTGTCCTAGATGCCCTAGATTACCGGCATAACCGGTGAGGAGTTTGATTGCCGTATTCAGGGTCTGGCGTTCAGACGCCATAGATTGCGGGTGACTCCCGCGAGGACATTAGCGCATGACCACGTATTATGCTCGCTTAGCAATTAACCGTGTGCCTGAGAGCCTGACAGGACACGGTGTTTGTTCTCAGCGGCTCTGTGACGTAACAGGGTTCGCTCTCGACGCTAGACAGCGCCCTAGCGTTTTACTTTGCGGCTCACTGAAGCTAAGTGAGTTCGCACATATCGCCATATAGCACTGTGGCATCCCGTTAGCGGCTCTGTGAATTAACAGAGTCTGCACTTACTGCCACAACGCGCTACGGCGTTTATTTTAGCGACTCTGCGGGATAACAGAGTTCGCTACTTTTGTCATCTTACTAGCAGCAGGCTTTGCTTGCACGGTGGACCCCGGGCTGCGAACGCACCTCTCCACTCTATATATTTGGTGCGTTCCGCAGACCCTAACATAATATTAGCGCCAGGGTCTGGCTAGTAAAATGGCGGACGAACAGCGTCTATTGCAGTACATCCAGCAGCTGAAGGGTAGGTTGGAGGCTCTTGAGAGCACAACCTCAGCTGTGGATGTTACCGCAGTCGCTGTTCAGGCTGCTAGCGTGGCTGCAGCCAGTTTGTCCTCTGCCACCTCTGCCCCTACATTATCCCACCTCCCGCTTCCTGACAAGTTTGCCGGTGATAGCAAGCAATGTCGGGGATTCGTGAGTCAGTGCTCTATACATCTCGAGCTTCTGGCTGCACGTTTTCCCACGGATCGGGCACAAGTGGGTTTTGTACTTTCTCTACACTCGGGCAGAGCGTTGGAGTGGGCAACGCCGCTGTGGGAGCGCGATGATCGTGTGGTGCAGAGTGCTCCTCGTTTCTTGGAGGCTCTTAAAAAGGTCTTTTTAGGACCCCAGGTCACCCACGATACGGCGCTACAACTGCTGGCATTGACACAGGGTTCGTCTTTGGTCAGTCAGTTTTCCGTCCAGTTTCGGACTCTGGCTGCTGAGCTAGATTGGTCTGATAAAGTTCTTATTCCTATCTACTGGCGGGGACTGGCTGACCATGTTAAAGACGCTTTGGCTACCAGGGAGATTCCCGCCACACTGGAGAAGCTTATCTCCATATCTACCCGCATTGACCTCCGTTTTCACGAGCGAAGGTTGGAGCGGGCCCAGTGTAGGCAGAGGTTTCGGTTGGCTCCTACCTTTGCCAAACCTCTCGAATTCCCCGATCTGGCGTCCGAACCTCAAAAGGCCACAGAAGTTCCTCATGCAGGACCTAAGTCTCGGTCCGTCCGAGTATCCGTGGTTTGTAACCATTGTCAGCAGACAGGACACTATGCCAACAGATGTCCACAGCGATCGGGGAAGCGATCGCGTCTAGTGGCCCTGGGTGGAGGTTCACTAGAGACAGCAGCATTTTCCTCCAAGATAACATTTAAAGGGACAATCACTGTTGGTACTTCCATTCTCACCGCCGACCTTTGCGTGGACTCAGGAGCAGAGGGGAATTTCATGTCCTCTAGCTTTGCTCACCGTCATGCAATACCTCTGGTGGCGCTTGACAAATCAGTGACTGTTCGGGTAGTGAATGGGTCGTCATTGCCCTCACAAATTACACACCAGACTGTCCCACTTGCATTGTCTGTATCTCCTTCCCATCAGGAATTTATTTCCCTACTCGTCCTTCCCGAGGGAATAGACGAGATCCTACTAGGTATACCTTGGCTCCGTTTCCACTCCCCACATATAGAGTGGACTTCGGGTAGGATACTGGGTTGGAGTGATGCATGTACAGGCAGATGTGTCAAAAGTTGCATTCAGGTTGCCATTACTGAGTTACCCGCAGATCTTACTCCACTTCCCAAGCACTACTGGTCATATGCAGACGTGTTCTCCAAGAAGGCTGCGGAGACTCTTCCGCCTCATCGCCCCTATGACTGTCCTATCGACCTCTTGCCTGGCGCAGAACCTCCTCGGGGAAGGGTCTATCCCCTCTCTCTTCCTGAGACAGAGGCCATGTCGCAATATATTCAGGAGAACCTGGCAAGAGGGTTTATTAGGAAGTCGGTGTCACCGGCAGGGCGGGATTTTTCTTCGTGCAGAAGAAAAACGGAGAATTGCGTCCGTGTATTGATTACAGGGGTCTTAACGCCATCACCGTTAAAAACAAGTACCCGTTGCCCCTGATCTCTGAGCTATTTGATAGGCTTCAGGGAGCAAGGGTATTCACTAAACTAGATCTGCGCGGTGCTTATAACCTGATTCGCATCCGTGAGGGGGACGAATGGAAGACGGCTTTTAATACCAGGGATGGGCATTACGAATATCTGGTGATGCCCTTTGGGCTCTGTAATGCTCCAGACGTTTTCCAAGACTTTGTCAATGACATCTTCCGGGATATGCTCTCCACCTCGGTCGTAGTCTATCTGGATGATATACTCATCTTCTCTCCAGATATTGACTCCCACCGGAGGGATGTTGGCAGGGTCTTCGACCTCCTACGGGCAAATTCCCTTTACGCAAAGTTGGAGAAATGTGTGTTTGAGCAGGAGTCCTTACCTTTCCTGGGCTATATCATCTCCGCCCAGGGATTGGCTATGGATCCTGCCAAACTACAGGCGGTGATGGACTGGCAAGAACCCCACTCTCTAAAGGCGGTGCAGCGCTTTATGGGGTTCATTAATTACTACCGTCAGTTCATTCCCCACTTCTCAACTTTGGTAGCTCCCGTGGTTGCCCTTACCAAAAAGGGAGCTAATCCCAAATTGTGGTCTGAAGAGGTCTCCAAGGCCTTCACGTCTATTAAGTCTCATTTCGCTAGAGCTCCTATCCTACATCGCCCCGATGTTGATAAGCCATTTATATTGGAGGTGGATGCCTCGTCCGTTGGTGCTGGAGCAGTCCTCTTCCAAAAGGATGCTCAAGGTCGGAAGCATCCATGCTTCTTTTTCTCCAAGACCTTCACACCAGCAGAGAGGAATTATTCCTTGGGGACAGGGAGTTGCTAGCAATGAAGTTGGCCTTCTCGGAGTGGAGACATCTGTTGGAGGGAGCTCGCTTTCCCTTCCAAGTCTTCACGGATCACAAAAACCTGGTATATCTTCAGACAGCCCAGCGGCTTAATTCTCGCCAAGCCAGATGGTCCTTGTTCTTCTCCCGGTTTCATTTCACACTGCATTTCCTCTCGGGAGAGAAGAACATTCGTGCCGACGCTCTCTCTCGCTCTGTGGTGTCCTCGGAGGAGGAGGTGGAGGAGCCTCGGCTTATCGTCCCCACAGAGAGCTTGAGAACAGTGGCCCCGGTTTCGCTAGAGTCTATGCCCCCGGGCAAGACTTTTGTGCCTACTAATTTGCGACCGGAGGTACTCTCTTGGGCACATTCGTCCAGGGTGGGTGGACACTTTGGGGCAAAGAGGACATCTGAATTGCTGGCGAGGACATATTGGTGGCCGCATATGGTCCGTGATGTTGGGGACTATGTTCGAGCGTGTGTCTCCTGCGCCAAAAATAAGTCTCCACGACAACGGCCAGCTGGGTTACTTTACCCTTTGCCGGTGGCAGACAGGCCCTGGGAGATGGTTGGGATGGACTTTGTGGTGGGCTTGCCCAAGTCTCGGGGTTGCACCATCATTTGGGTAATCACCGACCATTTCTCTAAAATGGTGCATCTGGTGCCACTACCACGGTTACCTTCTGCACGGGCTCTGGCAGCGTTGTTTGTTAGGCACATCTTCCGTTTACACGGCATGCCGGACAAGATTGTCAGTGACCGAGGTCCCCAGTTTGCGTCTCGGTTCTGGAGAGAGCTTTGTCGTCTACTCAGTATTGAGTTAAATCTCTCTTCAGCGTACCATCCTGAGACGAATGGGTTGGTAGAGAGGGCCAACCAGACCTTGGTCACCTATCTACGACATTTTGTCTCGGCCAGGCAGGATGACTGGGCATCCTTGCTGCCGTGGGCTGAGTTTGCATTAAACAATGCTGTGGCTGATTCCACTGGACAGACCCCATTCCTCCTGAACTACGGTCAGCATCCGCGGGTACCAGTGCCTATGCCGTGTCTTCCGCCGATTCCAGGGTGGCAGACTGGGCTGTGGAGGCACGGGACATTTGGGACCACACGCAGGATGCCATTCAGGCCTCCAAAGAGAGGATGAGGTCTTCGGCCGATGCCCATCGGCGCCCCGCTCCTACATTTGCTCCTGGGGATTTGGTGTGGCTCTCCGCCCGTAACATCAGGCTGCGAGTTGAGTCCACTAAGTTGGCACCCCGCTACCTGGGTCCTTTCAAGGTCCTCGAGCAGGTTAACCCTGTGGTATACCGTTTAGCTCTTCCACCACGCCTGGGTATCTCCGACACCTTTCACGTGTCCCTCCTGAAACCCGTGCTCATGTCCCGGTTTTCTGAGTCATCTGCCGGGACATCGGGTTCATCTGCGGATGACCATGAGGTGAACGCCATCGTGGGGTGTAAGGTGGTACGGGGCAAAAAGTTTTATTTGGTGGACTGGAGGGGCTATGGGCCTGAGGATAGGTCTTGGGAGCCTGCCGAGCATGTTCACGCTCTGCAGCTCATCGCTGCCTTTGAACGCAGCGAGGCCCAGAGAAGGGGGGGCCCTAGGAGGGGGGGTAATGTTAGGGTTCGAGTTCCCGCTCCTGCACAAGGGGAGTCTCGAACCAGTGCCGCTGCGGTCTCCCATTCGTCTCCGGCCGCAGTGGAGCCTGCTCAGCAGAGACGTCGTTCCAGGCGTCTTGCCCACTCCACTACTGGGCAGTGACTTGCTGCTGCCTTTCCTGGATCTGCTATTGTAGCCAGTTCTGGAGCAGACGTCTTTGGGATAAAGTCCTGCATTTTCCCTTCTGAGCGTGCCCAGAGTGAGATCTCTCATTGGAGATCAGGGGTCACATGCTCAGGTACTGCAGCGGCTCCTATTGGCCCGCCAGGAAGGCCCTGTTACTACTAGTCTTCTGAACAGGTTCTCATTGGTCCTTGTTCCTGGAAGGTCCTGTGGCTGTTGCTATAAAAGGGTAGCATGGCTGGGCCGCCATGCGCTAATATCAACCATTGTATGCTATGCGCCAGTGTGGTCATGCGTGTGTGTGGTTAGGGACCCGGCTGAAATAAGCCACTAGAATACCGACTTAATCGGTGAGGAGTTTAGTGTGCTAGCTGGTCAGGGTCGGTGTCCTAGATGCCCTAGATTACCGGCATAACCGGTGAAGAGTTTGATTGCCGTATTCAGGGTCTGGCGTTCAGATGCCATAGATTGCGGGTGACTCCCGCGAGGACATTAGCGCATGACCACGTATTATGCTCGCTTAGCAATTAACCGTGTGCCTGAGAGCCTGACAGGACACGGTGTTTGTTCTCAGCGGCTCTGTGACGTAACAGGGTTCGCTCTCGACGCTAGACAGCGCCCTAGCGTTTTACTTTGCGGCTCACTGAAGCTAAGTGAGTTCGCACATATCGCCATATAGCACTGTGGCATCCCGTTAGCGGCTCTGTGAATTAACAGAGTCTGCACTTACTGCCACAACGCGCTACGGCGTTTATTTTAGCGACTCTGCGGGATAACAGAGTTCGCTACTTTCGTCATCTTACTAGCAGCAGGCTTTGCTTGCACGGTGGACCCCGGGCTGCGAACGCACCTCTCCACTCTATATATTTGGTGCGTTCCGCAGACCCTAACACTTGCAGATCTCACATAATGCTAAGAAAGGTTCATAATCATTTAGAAACAACAATACTAATGTTCTAACTCAGGAAGAGTTCAGAAATCAATATTTTGTGGAATAACCATGATTTTTAATCACAGCTTTCATGCATCTTGGCATGCTGTCCACCAGTCATTCACACTGCTTTTGGGTGACCTTATGCCACTCCTACAAAAATTTAAGCAGTTCTTTGCTTGATGGCTTGTGACTATCCATCTTCCTATTGATTACATTTCAGAGGTTTTCAATGGGGTTCAGGTCTGGAGATTTGGCTGGACATGACAAGGATTTGATGTTGAAGGCCTTCATCCATACATTGATTGACCTAGCTGTGTGGCATGGAATATTGTCCTGCTGGAAAAACCAGTACTCAGAGATGACAAACATTGCCTGAGCAGAAGGAATCAACTGTTTTTCCAGGATAACCTTGTATGCTGCTTGATTAATACATCCTTCGCAAAGATTAACCTGCCCAATTCCAGCCTTGCTGAAGCATCCCCAGATCATCACCGATCCTCCACCAAATTTCACAGTGGGTGCAAGACACTGTGGCTTGTACGCCTCTCCAGGTCTCCGTCTAACCATTAGATAACCAGGTGTTGGGCAAAGCTGAAAATTAGACTCATAAGAGAAGATTACCTTACTACAGTCATCTGTGGTCCAATCCTTATGGTCTTTGGCAAACTTAAGCCTGGCTCTCCTTTGCTTCTCTTTGATGAAAGGCTTATTTCTAGCTTTACATGACTGACTTGAGCCCTGCCTCTAGGAGCCTGTTATGAACTGTTCTTGCCGTGCTCTTCACCCCAGCTGCCATTTACCATTCCTTTTGTAGGTCACTTGTTGTCATCCTGCGGTTGTTGAGTGACATTTGAATAAGATGACAGTCATCCTGGTCAGTGGAGAGTCGTTTTCGCCCTCTGCCGGTCTGTAGCTTTGTTGTCCCCAATGTCTGCTGCTTGACCTTGCTGTAATGGACTGCAGTCTTAGAAATTTTAAGGATGGAGGCAACATGATGCTCACTATATCCCTCTGCTAGTAAAGCCAGAATTGAGCACTTCTTTTCCTCTCTCAAGACTTTTCCTTTCAACTCCTTTGGCATGGTTAAAAGTTATTTTTTCATTCCTATTATTTTTGGTATATAGCTAGCACTTGTTTTGCCATCCAGCTTGTGCTATTGCAAGAGAATTGTGAACAACACAGCAGTGTTTTTTTATACTTTTCTTACTTAAATAAGATTTGGTTCAGGTGATCACCTAAACAGAAGCACATTAAGTAGAATGAGGTGAACTCTGGTTGGAATTCAACTAACACTGGAATGGAATGGCTGTCAGACATATAGACAAGCTGATTTTTATAAAACTGTGCAGTGGTCTCTTAATTTTTGCCATAGCTGTACATGTCAGGGCTTCTCCACAATACCAGAAAGTGCCATACTACAATTAGAATCAGAAAGGAATACTACAATTACATTAGCTAATGAAATGCAGCCAGTTTAGTTTTATGATTCAAAAAGCTTGAGAACACTCAATTGTTTTTTTTTTTCTTAGAAATTGATGATAGCCTATTCTTTGAGCTAGTAATCAATGTGCGATTAATGTGGTACTATGTAAGGTCAGACACACACATTCTAAAAATAAAACATCAATAATAATTCCTTTAAGGAAAATACATGAGGGTAAACTGTCTTAGAGAAAAAATTATCTTTGTTTTTAAGAATAACCAATTATTGTTCACCTTTTATTATTAATGTTGGGTTTCTAAAAATGATTGCTGGTACTGTAGCTATGGGCGCCAATGTAACTTCTTATGCATTAAAGTTCATTAAAGACAAAATTCAATTAATTGCCATATATATATATACATTCTAAATCATTGCTTATGACTACAATGAATCATTGGATTATGTAGGCAGCCAATCTTTATTATGTTTATTTACTGACTAAAATTAAATGCAGTTGTATACATTTGTTGCAGCTGATTATAATAATAGTTGACCTCAACAAATCCAACCTGATAGTGGTTGTCCTATTTTCTGACAAAAATCTGCAGTTAGTGACTGCAAACTTCTGAATCCTTACTGTGTGTGGTGTGCACGCCGTTGGGATTCAATGGTATTGATAGTGAGAGCGAACTGTCATGTGATCTACATTCTTGCGGTCCCAAACCAACTAGACATGCTTGGCTTGTCTAAATTCCCTTTTATTGGGAAGAGTCCAGCACGTCTAGTCAGAATGTGACCGTAAATATGCACATCACATGCTTATGATAACATGACTGCCCGCTCTCACCAGCAATGCGCATGCGCACCACATGCTGCAAGGATTAAGAAGCCTGCAGACACATAGCGTGGCTACAGACTTTTATCAGAATATCGGACAACTCATTGAAGGTTTTTTTATGTACAGTTTTATTATACAAGCCTTAAGTGGTCCATGTAAAAGAAATAAATTTCTACTTGTAAATTAACTTAAAATAGATCCAGGTATGTGAAAACTAGGTATAAATATGAAGATAAAATCATCATGTAAATATTACAAAAGGGGAACAGAACTGTTTGGATAGTAAAATGCGTTCAGAAAAATGAGCAACATTTTATCATCACGATTTTCATATATAATCAAGTGCTCCTGGTAAATTTTGAAAGAGATATATAATGTACTATTGATTGGTTGTAGCTTGTTTATCTGGGATTCCATTGCTTTTCTGCCACAACTTACTTCTGCTATGTTACCTTTTAATGGAACCTTTTAAAATAATTGTAATGTAACAGTACTTACAGCGGCACTTGTATAATTTTTAATCGATGTTCTCTTGCTTGTGACATCAGTATTCTTTGTCCTTTCCTTTGATGTTGGAACAAAAATTGTTTGATCGTTATTTGAAAGAGAAGCTCTTTGTAAAAGAGAAACATCCGGAATATAAGATTCATCACTTGCTACAACTGTTATTCAATGGTTTACAATAGATTAAATGCTGGAAATTCACCATGACCAATAGTTTCCATTTGAGTTAATATTATTATAATAAAAAGAAAACATTTTTTATAGCAAAAAGAAAATACTGTACAATACAAAAAAGGAATGTACTGTCCACTAACAACAATTCACTGTATATTAGCAGTTAAATGAATTTTAACCTATATAAATATTGATTAGTTAATTTTTAATTATATAGTTTGAAATTCAACCTACCAGTATTACCTATGCTCATAAATTTAAAGGTGTTTTATGGAATTTTGCATCGAATGGCTACTTACCTCCAATACTCTGTTTTATGGCAGCTCAGCCCAATTACATCAATGGACTGAGCTTCTGTATTAGGCCACATTCACACATTCAGTATTTGGTCAGTATTTTACATCAGTATTTATATGACAAAATCAAGAGTGGATGTAAAATGAAGAAGTTGTGCAAGTGTTTCCATTATACTTTTCCCCTGATTGTTCCACTCCTGATTTTGCCTTACAAATACTGATGTAAAAGACTGACCAATGGGATCAATGGGGGAATACCCAATGTTGCAAAACACCATTAAAACACAGATTTTTATTGCAAGTAATCATTCATGTAACATTTTGGTATGTTTTTATCAAACTATTAGGAAAGCTCAAACAAACTTTTAATAGTTTTGTTATTGATATTCTGTATAATGTCCATTTTTTAGCAATAATTGTATTTTTTTTATTTCCAATTACAGTCTTCCTTCAGAAGGCCTTTAGATCAGTGGAGGTCCAAGTCCTAAGGTCCCCAGATCACTCAAAACACTATGAAGAAATGCTCAGATTATGCTTGAGCTATGTGCACACCTGCATACAGAATAAACAGACTTTCTTTTGAGCGCATACTCAGCTGTGCATGTGGATCATGCAGAAACTGAGAATTTCAGCATGGTGTTTTGAAATTATATTTTATTGTGCTTATAATTAGATACATTTATTATTAAAGTTAACTCCCTACTGTTTGTACTATTACAGTGAACGTCTTTATCTGATCACTAATTCTTGCAGTGAACAGAAATACAATTGACATACAGCTCTGGCAAATATTAAGAGACCACCACATCAAAACCCTGTCATGGGCAGCCCATTCTCCAGACCTGAACCCCATTGAAAACCTCTTTAATGTAATGAAGAGGATGATGGATAGTCTCAAGACATCAAACAAAGAAGAACTGCTTCAATTTTTGCACCAGGAGCTGTGTGAAAGACTTGTGGCAAGCATGCCAAGACGCATGAAAACTGTTTTTAAAAATCATGATTATTCCACAAAATATTGATTTTAGAACTCTTCCTGAGTTAAAACATTAGTATTGTTGTTTCTAAATGATTATGAACTTGTTTTCTTTGCATTATTTGAGGTCTGAAAGCAGTGGGATTTTTAAAAAAATTTGACCATTTTTCTTTGTCAGAAAAAGATACAAAATTTATTGATTGGAACTTCGGAGACATGTTGTCAGAAGTTTATAGACTAAAAGAACGATTTAAATTTTACTCAAAAAATATACCTATAAAGAGAAAAATCAGACAAACTGAACATTTGAAAGTGGTCTCTTAATTTTTGCCATAGCTGTATATGCTGTACAATAGAAATTGAGTCATACCCATATTTATGAGGCAGTCAGGCAAACAGATGACATAATATCATAATGTATGGATTTCCAATGGCAGTTTGCATTTTAATTTGTAATGTTTCCTACTAGTTCTAATGTGAGTTTTTCATTTACAAATCAATATAGCTATATAGTTAACATGACAGAGTTTGGATGGATTTTGTTGTAAATATTTTGCGTTTAAATTTGACATATTCTTGGTTGGTTAATCTCATTCTACAGTACAACTTCGCAATATGACATTTGTTGATGATGAATGCTGTAGGCAAAACAAGCTAAATGCCATGTAATCAGAAATTAAGGAAATTCTTCAAATATCAACATTATGCACAGCATTTTAATCTGGAAAATAAGAAATTCAAAATATATCATTAATAACATCAAATGTTAAACCCTGCTATGTTGTTTAGCACATTGTAATATCACAATGCACTAATTGTGCATTTCTGCTCGCTTTAAGCTAAAATGAATTAAATGTAGCTAAAACAATATTGTTCAAATGTATTAAAGGCTAAAACAATGCTAAATAAAGAACAGAAAATAAAAAATATACACTACACTTTGACATTAAAGAACCTTTACTGTTGTGAATGTGTTAGAAATGAATTCTGAGCAGAAGCTCCCTCTGGTGGTTACTAACAGTACTGAACTATTCAATGAAGATTGTGAAGATTGGCAATCAGGTGTTACAGACCATCAGGGTTGCCGGTGATCAATTGTTCTTGTCTCAACTTTGGTTCCTGGTTCACTTGGAAGCTTACCGTGTCTTGCCTGCATCTTCTGCTAACAGATAAGATATTTTCTGCTTTTTTTTTTGTGCTTGGTTTTTGCATTTTGTCCTGCACTTCTGTGGAGGTCAGCCAGGTCCCCTCCGGGGCTTGTGCTCCTCTCAGTTTATCTGAGCCACTGTTATTTGTTCATTTGCCTTTTCCAGTTTTTTCAGTGGCTGCTGCTTAGTTTTGTTACACCAGAGAACTAATTTAGGTGGTAGAGGTCGTGTGATCTCAGGTGTTTTTGCAATTAGTGAGTTGGTATTTTTTTAGGGTTTTTTGGTTTGCAGTAAGTGTCCTTCCTATCCTTTTCTTTCTAGGAAGATTGGGCCCCAACGTTTGCTCATACTATTTTCTGTCTGTGTCTGTATTTCCTCTTGTCTAACCGCCATTACATGTTTGGGGGCTTCCTATGTTCTTTGGGGATCTGCTCCAGGTCAGATAGTTTTCCTCTTTCTATCTTTAGGTGTAGTTAGCGTCTCAGGCTGTGAGGAGGCGTCTAAAACCAACGTAGGTACGCTCCACGGCTGCCTTTAGTTGTGGTGGTTAGTCAGGGTACTGCAATCCAGTAGATTCCAACCTCTCTGGTGTATTGCCCCCATAATCAATTTACAATTATGTAAAAACATATTGAAAATAGCTATCAAAATATAGTCTAGCAAAATGTGGACCTGTTGTTGAGAAAATCTAAGTTAGACCTTTTAATTTGCAATATAAATAAAAAATTAATATCTCTTTGCTATAAATGAATCTCATTTATGGCAATGGACAGTACCATCCATTTTTCCTGCGTTAGTTTTGATGAATATCACATGTGAGTATCAACTGTATATAATGGATTCATCCATTCATTCCTTCACTTGTAGTCAATTGTAGCCATCATGTTTACAATACTTTAAGATCAATTAACTGACACTATAACAGGAATTCAAACAGTAGTTGAGCCCAATAGAGTGCATATACCTATATAGATAGTATATTCTTCTGAATTAGGTGTTTGGAACCTGAAGCCTGAAATCAAGAGCAATATTCCTATAGATCTTTTTTATACTTAATTTGGCCTTAATACTTATGAAACTTAATCCAAACATGAACACCAATGGCTAAGAACCAATAATTTGAAAATAAATTATGATAAATAGGAAATATTTTTGTTGAATCTTCATAAACATTGCTTTGTTGTTACCATGGGAAATGAAATTCCTCTTTATCTTTTTGGCAAAAAAATGTAGATGTTTCTTTGTCTAAAATATGTTGACTAGATTACTTGACCTACTTGAAGAGGCGAAGGTGTAAATCATGATGCTACTTCAAATATGCTTCTTAGAAGGTAAGGTATTTTTTGATTAATGATTTTTTTCATTGTTGTCTTTATGCAAATTATAAATTATGTATTAAAATTATTTACATTTAGATTTTAAGCTGATGCAACACAGAAATCTAAAACAACTGAGGATTGACTAGACTGTCACTATTATTGCTGTTATGCAAAGTTACCAGTAAGGAAAGGGCCTTGAATCTTTACAATAGAATCAGATCTATAGCCTAATTGAAAAATTGCTGCAAACAAATTTATTCATTCCCTAATTAATTTAAATTAGGTACATTAAAAATGCAAGAAAAAAACACACAGTGAAAAGACTTTGGTGTGGACATTACCTTGATTTCAGGCTTTAGCTCACATAATATTTTAAGATATAAAGATATTTTATATACCTGTATTGTGATTTTATCTTGCTTATGTCGATCTTTTTGTTGTAATGGACATGAAGTAAATAGTAATGTGATTCATTTTTTCTTCATGTTTTCTGTACACATCCATTATCAACTTAATTCTCAACCGTGAGTGGTATCATGTGTTTTGTACTCTGACTAACCAAGTACAGTCGATCCTCCAGCCCCTTTTGTATAGACTGGAAGCCAACAATGAAGATTTGGGTAGAGTGTAGTTTATGGTATTGTTCTACTTCACAGCATCCAGAATGTTCTGGTCATATTAATATCCAGACTGCAATTGTACCCAGTATAGTTACAGGGCTTGCTAACTTACACATACACGAGGCAATTCCTCATTCAATAAAACTATGGTATGTTTGATTTTGATACTAACACTGACTCTCATTTGAGAAACTTGAGAAATCTCAGTGTTACGGAAGAATATGCTGCCTCTTATTTTGCTAGTTGTATTTTTTTGTGTTTGCCATTGGATCCAAAGTTGCCACCCTATTTGGTGGAATGATATGTCAATTGTCTTGGGATGAATGGGACAGGACTTATAAATGCCCAATATCTCAGGACCATTTCAAAATAATGTATATATTTTACTGAAAAAAGCACTCAAATAAAAAATAAATAAATATTAGAGATGAGCAAACTGATGAAGATATAAATTGAATGTATACATTTTTTAAAATTTGCCAGACCTGGTAAATTCCAAAACAATTTGTGATTTGAGTTGCCATAATATTGCATAATGCAAAAGATTATATCAACCAGAGAAGGCTTACTTGACTTTAGGTGTAGGAGGGCAGGCTTCCACATGATGCCTTGCAGCTATCACATTACATGGTATAGCACAGTCAGTCAGCAGTGACTATCACAGCCTGTATATAAGTAAAACCATTTAATGCTCTTCCATTTCAGTGTGAATTTGGTTAGTGAGAGGACGTCACAGCTTAGTGATAGAGATAGGTAGAGAAAGCCATAAAATTTGAATGAACATTACAGTTAGTGTATGACAGCATAATAGTAAAGAGCAGTTACTATTAGTTACCCATAGCCATATATGTTGAGGTCACTTTACTCTGAAATGCAGAAAGAAAATTATCAATTGTAAGAGAGGAATCTAATTGGCTCTAAATGTATTTTGTTGCAAAGGACCCATGACACTATATGTATGGCCATGTGGGGTTTCTTTACACTTTTTGGAGGGCTATGTTGGGCTCATTATACTAATAGAGGGCTATGTGGGGGCCATTATGTTGTATGAAGGGTTATATGGGTCCCTTATAATATTTGGAGGATTATGTGGAGGCCATTATTCTGCTTGGAGGGCAATGTGGTGGCAATTATACTATATGGAGGGCTATGTGGGAGCCATTATACTGTATGGAGAGCTTCATGGAGGCCATTATAATATTTGGAGGGCTAGGTGAAATGCAATTTTATTGTTTTGAGGGCTTTGCGAGGGGTCATTGTATTGTATGAGCATGAGTATTCAGTGTGGAGGTTTGTGTGGAGTCCATCATACTATGTGAAGGGTTTTGTGGGGGTTATTATGCTGTTTGGAGGGCTAGTGAGTGCTACTAAACAGTGTGGAGGGTTGTGTTGTGGCCACCATACTGGTGGAGGGTTGTGTTGGGGCCATCATACTCTGTGGAAGGTTTTATTGGAGCCACCATACTGTGTGCAAGGGTGTAGGGACCATTTTACCGTATGTAGAGCTATGTGGAGGGACATCATAATGTGTGGAGGGCTGTGTTGTGGTCAAAGTTGGGGCATCATACTGTGTTGTTGTCACCATACCTTACAGGGGCAGAAGGGCCATCATACCTTGCATGTGTAGAATACTGTGAAGAAATTCACTGTGGGGGTATCATACTGTGTTTTTGTTGGCATCATACTTTATGATTATGGAGCAATGAATGGGGAATCTAGGAGCTTCAATAAGAGGAAAATTACTTTGTTAAATTAATTTTCTCTTCTGTGACCCTGTAATTTTTTTTTGTGGAGGAGGCTCAATTAGGACATTCGCTTTGTGTCCCCATGATGTTTATGTACGCCTCTGACAACTGGCCTCATTGACCATGACTCATTAAATTACATTTCACACAAACTCAGAACTATCAGGAAATTGAAAAAAATTATAGTGCTCTAATATTTCATAGAAAATATTTTTTTCATTTTGTTGAAAATATTGCATACCATTATAAATCTTAACTATAAAATATAATGTAATGCAGTTAAAAAGCTGCAGATGTTTTATTTAGAAGCCCAGGTGTACTATCTGACTATGGTCTGGATGAAAGATTATCCTTAGGCCTTTCAAAACTGATACATCAGGGCCAGTTGACACAGATAAATTGTTGTCTGAATGAAGCCTTGAGCAGTTTTACACATCTGTTGGAGTTATAAATTGTAAGCATACAACATTTCTTTAACTATCAAAATATTTTATAAATAAAATAATAAAAATACTTAAAAAGAAGTGTTATCATAGAAAGTGACAACAATTAATATTGTTATTAATTCTAATCTGTGAAAATCATTAATGACCCTTGAGTGCTTTCATGTTACGGCAGCTCTAACGTTATCAGCCAACTACGTTATACAGTAATGTTTTTTCTCCTGCTGGCTAAGCAAATTGATTCTGGGAGAAGCTGACGTGATGCTGAATTTTATAAGCTAATCATATTTTGAGTGCTCTATCCATTGCCGTTATTATTTTCCGTATTAAAGTGAAAAACTGTTGCAAAGTTAACATAGGTCGTCTCTGTCAGTATTGTCAAATCCTTAGCTACTACTCTAAATGCATTTAGAAAAGTATTAATTAATACACATCACATAAGATGCAAAATTGTTATAGCATTGGAAAATATTTATTAAGTCCTATATCCAAGAAGTATTGTTTCTCCTTGTGGAGAGTGACATGTTAAGCATGCCGAGATGAGGAGACTTAAAGCCACAATGCTCGTCTGGGAAATACGCATATTGTCTTTTCAGAGAGGAAGAGAACTGGAACTCTAGTGCCACCTATTGGAAGTAGCAATCCTAAAAGTCAATGTTGACCCTTTATCGAGTCTTGTCATGACTTAGGATGAAAGCCAAACCGGAATCTCAATTTGCAGACACTGTGAGAGACAATTCGCATATTTCCCAGAGGAGCATTGTGACTAAGTCTCTTCATCTCGGCATGCTTAACATGTCACTCTCCACAAGGAGAAATTATATTTCTTGGATCCCGGTCAGACGCCTCTCACACAGCCAAACCAGATTTCACACTTTGAACTAATGAGGGGCAGTACCCCAAAACACAGTGTCTGCAAATTGAGATTCTGGTTTGGCTTTGGCTGGTTTGTCATGTGACAAGCTCGTAAAATGTAAAAGATATAAAACTTCAAATCACCCTCCTTTTGCTCCATTCAAAATAAAACAATTAAAAAAATACAGTATTGCAGTGTTTAGAAGTGCCCGATCTATCAAAATAACAAAATAATTAATCCACTCAATCAGCAACATAACGAGAAAAAAATCAAAACTTCAGAATTAGGTTTTTTTTTTGCTCACCGAGCGCAATAAGAGGCGATCAAAACATCGTATCTACTCTACCTCAAAATGGTATCAATAAAAACGACAGCTCGGCACACAGAAAAAATAAGCCCTATCAGACTTATATTCAGAAAAAAAGGAAATGCTATGGGTCTTTGAAAATTGCGCCATTTTTTTCACAAATTTTGGATTTCTTTTCACCACTTAAATAAAGAGTACTTATACTTGTTTCGCATCTGAAAACTTCTAATGACCTGGAGAATCATAATGGCAGGTCAGTTTTAGCATTTTGTGAACATGGTAAAGAAAAAAAAAATTGTGTAGTTGCACTTTATTCAATTTCACCGCACTTGGATTTTTTTTCCCATTTTCTAGCACACTATACTGTGAAGTCGTTCAAAAGAACAATTCGTTCCGCAAAAAACAAGTCTCACACAGCAATATTGATGGAAAAATAAAAAAGTTATTGCTCAGGTAAAATGGGGAGCAAAAAAACAGAAATGTTTCTCTCAAGGGTACAGTAGTGATACTTATGAGCTCATTGTGAAGGATACTGTACAACTGTACTGTATATCCATCAAATACAGTAAAGGTTAAAGAAGTTGTCCACTACTTTGATAACCCCTTGTCATTCCCATGTTTGGTCCTGTTAAAATAAAGAAGATTAAATTCACCTCAGTGAACTCAGTCGAGGGGTTCAAGAGAGGCCTGGATGTTTTTCTGGAGCGTAACAATATTGTATGTTAAAGTTACTAGGTTCTTTAGAAGGACGTAGATCTGGGGATTTAGCTGAATTGGATGGACAAATGTCTTTTTTTGGCCTTGCTAACTATGTTACAATGTATGTTACCTCTTGTGCTGGCACCTTTTCAGTGGTGTCGGCATTCACTCTCCCATGGCTCATGTGAGGTTGTTAATTCACACCAGCCCTGCACCCAATCAGCGCCTGCTTCACTGTCCCCACTTTTAGATGCATTATTAATTTCCAGCCCTGGTTCAGTACAGGGCTCATGTGGCATAACAACCTCAAGTAAGCAGCCGGATTGTGAATGAGAACTCCGCTGGAACAGTACCAACACAGGAAGTGAGTATAAGCTTTTTTTTATGGGGCCAAATATGGAGAATGAGAAGGCGTTGTCCAAGTAGTGCACTACAATTTTTTTTGTGGCAAACTTCTTTAATAGCAGGACATTAGATGATTTGTTAATATATTGGAAGCAGGTAAAACAATAACATACCTTCATAGCAAAAGTATTTATTAAGAGTAATGGAATCTTTAAGAAGTATAATGAGTAGTGCAAAAGTAAAAAAAAAATATTTGATGTGTTGAGTTGCCCTCTTAATTCTTAAGATCCCGATCAAATCCAACACTTGCGGAATGTGCAGTAAAAACATGTCCAATCCATGGAGGCTTTATCCTGCAACTCAAAGGATTTGCTGCTAATGTATCAGTGCCAAATGCTGAAGGATATCTTCAGAGGTCTTGTGGTTTATAATTTTCTTGACATTATGGCATAAAAAGTAACCTATAGAATACTAATCAGTATCAGGCTAATCTGAAAAGATCTTCAATTGATCAAGAATTTAAATAATTATCTATGTTTAAGTATTTCTTGAAAATTATAAATTGTAATTTTTTTTATATATCCTTCTTGTATCTTTTTTCATGTTCTCTTTCTGTACCATTGCCACTACCTACACATAACTTTTCAGAAGCAGCTGTATTTTTTTTTCTTCAGCACTTTAATTGGTTTGACTTTCTGGTTGAGTGTACCAGCAACTTGTTTGTACTTTTAACTACCCCAGGGACAGATAAACTTTTACAATCATTAAATGTAGATGTTCCTTCACTATGGTACAATATATCATTTTGGATCTGTGGCAAAGCACAGTCGCTGCAATTCTGCTTTAGAAAATAATGAGTTCTCAATTGACAGACAAGCCAGGAGCTTCGAATTCTAACATACCTAAAATTAGAATAGCATGTTGCATATTTTTAGACTGTATTATTATGATTGTTATAGTTACAATGATGATAATGATAATAACACTATTAATAATCATTACTAATATTGATATTAGTATTCTTTTGTTTTCAATTTATTATTCTATTTTTGTTTTTATCTACATTCATTTTTAGTATAATGAATTAATTGGTTGCAACCATTATTTTGATATTCTTACTTTTTTTCTGTGGCTCAAGATTTTCTATTTTTTTGTATGATTTTGCACATAAATTTAACTTCTGTTTAAAATATCTTAAGATACAATAGAATTTAAAAGGCTTTTCCATATCAGTTTTTAATGGATGATATGTGAGTTGAGGTGGCCAAGATTATGAAGGCAGCTAAGCAAGAATTACAGAGCACCGCTTGCTCTACTTTTTTTGTAATCCCAGCCACCTCTTACCACAGTATCTGACAGATTGTGAATTCTCCTTTAAACTGGACATAACAGATATGATGAAAGACTGTCAAAATTCCCAACAGCAATCATTTTGATTCATCATAATTTTAGAAATGTTTATGACGGCCAAAAACATTTGTTAGTTGAAGTAATTAATATGGTATGTGTTAGGGTCTACGGAACGCACCAAATATATGATGTAAAGAGGTGCGTTCGCAGCCCGGGGTCCACCGTGCAGGCGGAGCCTGCTGCTAGTAAAATGGCGCAAGAAGCGAACTCTGTTATCCCGCAGAGTCGCCAAAATAAACGCCGTAATCTGCT
>JARQOD010000005.1:241551317-241576006 GCA_033576555.1 Oophaga sylvatica
GGTCTGTTCCCCAAGATGTTTGGAACCACCTTCCTGCCAAGTTCCTTCAAAAACTTTCTCACTTTCTGCAATTGTACATAGAAGAATTGATGCTGTTGTGAAGGCAAAGGTGGTCACAAAAATGCTGATTTGATTAGATTTCTCTCTTGATCATTCACTTTGCATTGTGTTAATTGTTAAAAAAATGAAGTATTAACTCTTATTTTAAAGCACTCACTTTGCAACATTTTTCTTCACCTTTGCATGGTACAGTGTATATGCAGCTCTGTCAAAAATTAACAGACCACTGCAAAGTTTTATAAAAATCATCTCTACATGTCAGACAGCCATTCCTTTCCAGTGTCAGTTGAATTCCAACCAGAGTACACCTCATTCTACTTAATGTGCTTCTGATTAGGTGATCACTTGAACCAAATCTTATTTAACAAAGGAAATCCTCTTGCAATAGGACACGCTAGATGGCATAACAAGTGCTAGCAATATACCAAAAGTAATAGGAATAAAAAATAACTTTTAACCATGCCAAAGGAGTTGAAAAGAAAAGTCTTGATTGAGGAAAAGAAGGGCTCATTTCTGGCTTTACAAGCAGAGGGATACAGTGAGCATCATGTTGCCTCTATCCTTAAAATCTCTAAGACGGCAGTCCATTTCAACAAGCTCAAGCAGCAGACAATGTGGACAGCAAAGCTACAGACCGGCAGAGTGTGAAAATGACTCTCCACTGACCGAGATGACCATCATTTCATTTGAATGTCACTCAGCAACCGCAGGATGACATCAAGTGACCTACAAAAGGAATGGCAAATGGCAGCTGGGGTGAAGTGCATGGCAATTACAGTTTGTAACAGGGTTCTTTGCGAAGGACGTATTAGTCAAGCCGCATACAATGTTATCCTGGAAAAACAGTTGATTCCTTCTGCTCAGGCAATGTTCCCAACTCTGAGGACTGTTTTTTCCAGCAGGACAATGCGCCATGCCACACAGATAGGTCAATCAATGTGTGGATGAAGGACCACCACATAAAATCCCTGTCATGGCCAGCCCAATCTCCAGACCTGAACCCCATTGAAAACCTCTGGAATGTAATCAAGAGGAAGATGGATAGCCGCAAGCCATTAAACAAAGAACTGCTTACATTTTCGGACCAGGAGCAGCATAAGGTCACCCAAAAGCAGTGTGAAAGACTGGTGGAAAACATGCAAAGATGCATGAAAGCTATGATTAAAAATCATGGCTATTCCAAAAAATATTGATTTCTGAACCCTTTCTGAGTTAAAACATTAGTATTGTTGTTTCTAAATGATTATGAACCTGTTTTCTTGATGAGAGCATGTTCACACTGAGCACATGAAGCTACGGCCTGTAATATCCTCCAGCCTAACCAGTTTGGCTGTGGATCGGTAATGGTGTGGGGAGGCATATCTTTGGAGGGCCACACAACCTTCTATGTGCTAGCCACAGGTACCGTGACTGCCATTAGGTACCGGGATGAGATTCTCAGACCAATTGTGAGACCATATGCATGTGCACTGGGCACTGATTTCCTTCTAATGCCTGACAATGCTAGGCCTCATTTGGCTGAAGTGTGTCAGCATTTCCTGCATGATGAAGGCATTGTTGCTATGTACTGGCCTGCCTGTTCCCCAGACCTTAATCCAATCAAGCACATCTGGGACATCATATCTCATTCCATCTGTGGCATCCCTGAGGGTCCAGTCACCACAGAGGTACTGCACCTCAGCCAGAGGTGTGGTACTCAGCTCTCAGGTAAGGATGAGGCACTACTCGGTACTCGCATATGTGCATCCAACACGACACTACTCCTAGGGAGGGGGAGGAGCCCAGTTCAAGCGGGAAAGTGAGTGTGACAGTTGGAGGGAAAGTGGAGTTTGTGGCAGGAAGTTGACAGGAGCAGTGGTGAAACAAGGAGCTCCTGAGAAAAGAAGTGGTCCTAGGGGTCAGGGAAGTGAGGAATACACTCTTGGCACCTGAAACCAGGCCGACTGTAGTTGGGTAGAGGGACCAGGTTGCAGTGGTGGACCGGCCCCAGACTAGTGGAGAGACTGTAGGACTTAGCTAGCAAACCAGAGGCTGTAGTGACTGTATGTGCGACAGCCAAATCCACACGCATTCGCTGAAAAGGCAGCCACTTAGGATCATGGAGACCAAGAGGGTGTCACCCCACAGGATCTGAGGCTACTGGCTTGGGACACTGTGTGTGAGGCACAGGGCAGGAAGGATGTGAGCCAGCACCGATAGAGATTACCAGAGATGGAACACAAAGATGGGGGTCTCACCTGGCTGGTGATTGAAACCTGAAAACTGTGAGTAAAGTGTGAAGACTGCACCCTGCTGTGTCCTCAGATTAATTTACTGCGTCACCTACCCTGCACTTCAACTGTTACCATCAGGTAACCCTATAACTGCCCTGGGGCCTAACTCTGCCTGTGGAGAGCTGTAACATCTCTGCTGCGTCACCAACCCCCCCAGTGGGCCTGAATCTCAGCTTCGGTCATCTATTGCCAAACGCCACGGGTGACGTCACGACAAAATCATTCATAAACCTTTCCCCTCATTTCATTGCCCGCCTAGGGCCATGGTCCAGGTCATTGCTGCCATAACCTTCCCCCAAAGAACTGTCAATCCCGGACTAAGTACCCCCGGCCCTTGGGGCGTCACACATCCACAAAACGCCAAGTTGCGCCACACACTGTCCAGGAGTTAACTGATGCTTTAATCAAGGTCTGGGAGGAGAACATCTGTCGCCTCATCAGGACCATGCCCAGGCATTGTAGGGGGTAATAAAGGCACATGGAGGCCACAACACACTGCTGAGCATAATTTCCTTGTCTTGAGGCATTGCCAGTGAAGTTGGATCAGTCTGTAATTAGATTTTCCACTTTAATTTTGAGTATCATTCCAAATCCAGACCTCCATGGAATATTAATTGGGATTTACATTGATCATTTTTATGTTTTATTGTTCTCAACTCATTTCACTATGTAATGAATAAAGATTTATAACTGGAAAATTTTATTAAGCAATATCTAGGATATACAAATACACACATTGTTTTAAGCATGGCGGAATTTGTCAAAAATGAACAGCTACAATGGATATGGATGGATAACATGTTACTTTATAAACATCTAAAAAATAAAAATATGGTTGAACTGCACAAAAAAAAGCCTTTGTGAAGAAAACATTTTATATAGAGTATTTTCTGCATGAGAAGGCTAATGAGTATAATTAAAACATATAGCAGTTTAGAAAAATATTATTTAAGAAAACAATAGTCAAAAATCAAATAACAGTACAATTATTTTTTTAAATGACAATTCTTGATAATATATGTACTTTTGACACATTTACATGCCATATGCTTAATCACATTATTAACGCATAGTTATTATCTATCCAATCTGTCTAGACATATTCCCTCAGCTAAGTAGCTTTAATTGCCTGTTTTTTAATGTTAATTGACAGTAAAAAAAAAATCTGATTTCTTTCTCTACCTAAAGAAAATCCTTAAACTGCCAAAAGGTCTGATAATCCATTCCAAGGGAAAGCAATACAAGCTCTTTTGGCAGCTAAAGTATTACACATTTTGTGCTAAGACCTGGCAATTTGTTGTTATGAATACAGAATCTGCAATATATATGGAAAGATTAGAGACTTCTTGTCACAGGAATAGGCATTTTATCACAAGACATGATACCTTGTCTAGCATAATGAAACTTAATTTATCATTTGACTGATCGGGGACTGTGCATTAGTTAGAGAACCTATGTCTTCTTTTAACTTCAATTTATTTTCAGAACATTGTAAATTCAGTAGTATCTAGTTATAATGAAAAATTGGTAAATGTACTGTTGAATGTAATTATCATAATATTTGCTTTTAATTAGAGACTCACTGACTATAGGAGCATAGGGCTGCACCAGAGACCTTTGTTACTTACTAAGTTAAAGTACCCCTAATGAGAAATTACAGCAGCTGACAAACTTGTTACAGTGACTTATGAAAGTATTCACCCTTTGCATTTTTCATGTTTTTGTTTCATTTTTTGTTACCTCACACCCTGGAATTTCAGTTTTCTTTTTAGGGTTTGAATCAGTCCATGTAAAGAGAATGCCTACAGCTGTGAAAATTTGATTTTCTTTTTTTTTGTAAAGCAAGCAACTAATAGGATAAAATTACTGAAATGTTCAGTGTGCATAACTATTCACCTCACTAAAGTCAGTATTTTGTAGAGCCTCCTTTTGTGGTAATTACAGCTGCAAGTCGTTTTGAATAAGTCTCTGAGCTTTCCATATCTTGCCACTAGGATTTTTGCCCATTCCTTAAGGCAAAACTGTTCCAGCTCCTTCAAGTTAGATGGCTTCTTCGGGTGAACAGCAATCTTCAAGTCTGACCACAGATTCTCAATTGGATCAAGGTCTGGGATTAAAAAATGTACACATATCATCAAATGAAAAGAACATTGCAGTACAAAAAATAGGTTTGTTGTGGCACCATGTTCTTTCCATTTGATGATAATGGATTTGATGGTGCTTCGGGGAATCAACAGAGATTGGGATATTTTTGTATAACCCACCCCTGACTTGAATCTCTCAACAACTTTGTCTCTGACTTGTTTGGAAATTTCCTCGGTCTTCATGGTGTTGTTTTGTTAGTGGTATATCTTGCTTAATGGTGTTGCAGCCTCTGTTGCCTCTCGGGAAAGGTGTGTATAAACTGACAAACCAATTGACACTTAGATTGCACAAAGGTGGATTTCATTTCATTAAGCATGTGACTTATAAAAGTAATTGCTTGCACCAGAATTTGTAGAAGCGTCATAGCAAAATGGTGAATACTAGAGATGAGCGACTTTGCCTTTTTTAGGGTCGAGTCGGGTTTCATGAAACCCTACTTTCTCAAAAGTTGAGTCGATCAAAATCGGCCGACTATCGGGAAAAGTCGGAGGTCCGACTGAAACACGAAACCCAATACAAGTCAATGGGGAAGCAAAGTCGGCAGGGAGTGGAGGACAGTAAACACACCATCAGTGGCCATTTCAATGTCAACGACATCAATTCTTATTACTTAAGCTTGGCAACCTTAAATTACTTTATAATAATAGTTACGCATTGAAAACTAGGGGTTATTTGGCTAAAGTTGTGGGGGGTAGGGCTGGCTCCAGGTTTTCGTGTGCTCCGGGCGAAAGAGTGTCAGTGGGCCCCTTTAACACATACCACAATTCATGATGCTCCGATACGGCAGAGAAATATAGGTATAGTACAATGACAAATACTTCACTTCTTACATTACATGACTGATATCTATTTTAAATTCTACAATAGCTCAAAAACCGGACAGTATATTCCTCCATACAGTATTATGGCCACCACATAGTGCGCCATACAGAATAATGAGCTCCATATATTGCTCCATACAGAATAATTGGTCCCATATAATGTTACAGTATATGATGAGCTCCACATAATGCTACAGTATATGATGGTCCCCATATAATGTGGCATAAAGTATAGGACGGTCGCCATAGAGTATAATGAGCCCCACATATTGCTCCATACAGTATAATGAGTAGCATATAAAGCTCCATACAGTATATGATGGGTCCTATATATTGCTCCATACAGAATGGTCTCCATATTATGCTCCATACAGAATAGGCCCCATATGTGCTCCATATGATGCTCCATACCCTATATGGTGCCCCATAAATAATGAACCCCATATGATGCTCCAGTATATGATGGGCCCCATGGATGATGCTACAGTGTATGGTGGGCCAATATACTGCTCCATATATAAAGGGCACCATATGATGCTCCAGTATATGATGGGCCCCGTATATGATGCTCCAGTGTATGATGGGCCTCATTTATAATGCTCAAGTGTATGATGGGCCTCATGCATGATGCTCCAGTGTATGATGGGCCATTATAATGCTCCATATATAATGGGCCCCATATGATGCTCCAGTATACGATGGACCCCATGGATGATGCTCCAGTGTATGATGGGCCAATATAATTATCCATATATAATGGGCCCCATATGATGCTCCAGTATATGATGGGCCCCATGGATGATGCTCCAGTGTATGATAGGTCAATATAATGCTCCATATATAATGGGCCCTATATGATGCTCCAGTATATGATGGGTCCTATGGATGATGCTCCAGTGTATGATGAGCCAATATAATGCTCCATATATAATGGGCCCATATGATGCTCCAGTATATGATAGGCCCCATGGATGATGCTCCAGTGTATGATGGGCCAATATAATGCTCAATATATAATGGGCCCCATTTATAATGCTCCAGTGTATAATGGGCCTATATAATGTTCCATATATAATGGGCCCCATATGATGCTCCAGTATATGATGGGCCCCATGGATGATGATCCAGTGTATGATAGGTCAATATAATGCTCCATATATAATGGGCCCCATATGATGCTCCAGTATATGATGGGTCCTATGGATGATGCTCCAGTGTATGATGAGCCAATATAATGCTCCATATATAATGGGCCCATATGATGCTCCAGTATATGATAGGCCCCATGGATGATGCTCCAGTGTATGATGGGCCAATATAATGCTCAATATATAATGGGCCCCATTTATAATGCTCCAGTGTATAATGGGCCTATATAATGTTCCATATATAATGGGCCCCATATGATGCTCCAGTATATGATGGGCCCCATGGATGATGATCCAGTGTATGATAGGTCAATATAATGCTCCATATATAATGGGCCCCATATGATGCTCCAGTATATGATGGGTCCTATGGATGATGCTCCAGTGTATGATGAGCCAATATAATGCTCCATATATAATGGGCCCATATGATGCTCCAGTATATGATAGGCCCCATGGATGATGCTCCAGTGTATGATGGGCCAATATAATGCTCAATATATAATGGGCCCCATTTATAATGCTCCAGTGTATAATGGTGCCAGTATATAATGCTCCAGTGTATGATGGGATAATATAATGCTCCATATATAATGGGCCCCATTTATAATGCTCAAGTGTATAATGGGCCCAGTATATAATGCTCCAGTGTATGATGGGCCTATATAATGCTTCGCATATAATGGGCCCCGTATGGTGCTCCAGTATATGATGGGCACCATAGATGATGCTCCAGTGTATGATGAGCCTATATAATGCTCCATATATAATGGGCCCCATATTATGCTCCAGTATATGATGGGCCCCATGGATGATGCTCCAGTGTTTAATGGGCCCCGTATATGATGCTCCAGTGTATGATTGACCTATATAATGCTCCATATATAATGTGCCCCATTTATAATGCTCCAGAGTATAATTGGCCCTATCTATGATGCTCAAGTGTATGATGGGCCCCATATATAATTCTCCATTGTATAATGCTCCCCATATATTGCTCCAAACATAAAAAAAAGAACTACCTCACCTCGCTGGGCATTGCTTTACTCTGGACTCCTCAGTGTCGCCATCTTCCAGCTCTCTGCACTTGGACTGTTCAGGCAGAGGGCGTATGGACGTGACATCGTCGCGCTCTCTGAACTAAAATGTCACTGTCAGGAAACGCGGAAGACGTCACAGCAGTGGAGCAGTGAGAGGTAAGTATTGCAAGTGCTGGGGCCCTGAGCAAGGAGGGGAGGCCCACTCGTGGGCGACAGCACTGGCACAGGGCCCCTCATGGTACGCCGGTGTGTCTGATGGCGAGCGTGCCCCCCACCGTCAGAGACACTTTTGCATACTATGAGGGACCCTGTGCCAGTGCCGTCGCCCACGAGTGGGCCCCCCACATGCTCAGTGCACCGGCACTTTCCCGGGTGCGCCAGGTGCTGACACCGACCTTGAGGGTACAACTCAGTTAGGGAGGTGGAAAAACTGGCATATGTTGATGTGTAGGCTGGACGTTCAGCAGCTGCAAATGGAGGAATTGGAGAAGTCGGAGGAAGAGGAGGACAAAGCGAGGCATTTTGCTGGCAACCTATGTGTCATCAGGGGAAGGTGGTACAAAATCCTTTGAAACCTAGGCATGGTTCATTTTAATGAATGTGAGATCACCAACATTTTGGGTCGACAGCCGGGTCCTTCTTTCTGTCAGTATTGATCCAGCTGCACCGAAGACTCTTTCTGATAGCACACTACCAGCAGGGCAAGCGAGCTCCTGTAAAGCATATTGTACCAATTCAGGTCAAGTGTCCAGTTTACAGGCCCAGTAGTCAAAGGGGAATGAACTGTGAGGGAGAACATCGCTAGGGGAGGAGAGGAAATTTTGAACCTTAGCTGACAACTGCTGTCTCATGTCTGTTGCAATCGATTCCGTATTACCAGTCGTGTGAGTGTTACTCGAGAAATCAGTCCACAACATGGTCATGAAACCCCTGTCTCCAACGCCACTTCGGCTGTGTGCACCACTAACACCTCTTCCATTTGGCCCAGTACGGCTCATGGTAGAACCTGCACCGCTGCTGTGTGTTGGGAATGCCTCTAAAAACAGTTTACCAGAGTTGCTTGTTTGTTCGCCAGTATTAGCTCTAGGTTCTCTTGTTGCATAATGTTCTGTAATTTGCCTTTATTGCGTGGATCGAGGATGCTGGCCAACCTGTAGTCGTCATCCTTCATAATTTTGGCAATGCGGGAGTCCCTTTTTAGGATCCGCAAGACATAATCACACATGTGGGCCAATGTTCCAGGTGTCAATGATGCACTGACAGTGGTGGGTGGAGTAGCACTTTCTGCCACATCCACATCCCTCCAGTCATGAACAAACCCTGTACCTGACCTTGGAAAGCCAACAATTTCTTTTGCCCTCTGAAAATAATCCTCCTCCCCAAAATAATCATCCCCCTCATCCTCTTCCTCTTCTTCCTCCACCTCATCCAGGACAGTTCCCTGGGCAGACAATGGCTGACTGTCATCAAGGCTGCCCTCCTCCTCCTCATCCTCTTCCTCCTCCACTGCAGATGCCTGATCCTTAATGTGTGTCAAAGTTTTCATGAGCAGACGCATAAGTGGGATGCTTATGCTTATGATGGCGTCGTCTGCGCTTACCAGCCATGTTCATTCCTCAAAACACTGAAGGACTTTACAGAGGTCTTTCAGCTTTGACCACTGCACACCCGACAACTCCATCTCTTCCCTCAAACTGCCTGCCCGTGTATCCTCCCACAAATGCTTTACAGCCTGCCTCTGTTCGCACAGCCTCTCAACCATGTGCATGGTGGAGTTCCACCTTGTTGCAACGTCTATGATTAAGCGGTCCTTGGGGAGGTGGAGCGATCGCTGCAGCCTCTGCATACGACTGGAGTTTACGGGCGAGCAACGGATGTGCGAACACAGTCTTCGCACCTTATCGAGAAGGGCTGTTAACTCCGGATAATTATTTAGGAAGCACCGCACCACCAGGTTCAAGGTGTGAGCCAGGCAAGGAATGTGTCTGAGTTTTTCCAGGGCTATGGCTGCCACAAAATTACATCCATTATCACTGACTACCTTGCCTGGCGCAAGATGTAGACTGCCCAGCCATGACTCAGTTACTCGCTGCAAGTAGTCGGCCAGTACCTCCGCGGTGTGTCTGTTGTTGCCCAAATACATCTTCTTTAAAACAGTCTGCTGACACTTACCACTAGCTGTTCGATAGTGGGACACCTCGTGTGCAACACTGACAGCTGCGAATGGAGCGCTCGTGTGACTGCGCTCTGTCGACGAGCTTTCGCTTCTGGAGGAGGTTGAATACCTACAGCCAACTGTTGCCTATACCGTGGGCTAGGCAGCACTGTCCCACCACCGCTGTCCCCTGTGGACCCTGCATCCACCACATTAACCCAGGGCGAAGTGATGAACACGTAACGGCCCTGGCCATGCCTACTTGCCCATGCATCTGTTGTGAGGTGCACCTTTCCACTCACTGATTGTTTGAGTTCATGGACAATGCAGTCTTTCACATGCAGGTGGAGGGCAGAGATGGCTTTACTAGAAAAGAAGTGCCGACTGGGTAGGTCATAGCGTGGGACAGCGTAGACCATGAGCTCTAGGAACAATGCTCTTTCAACCAAACGAAAGGATATCATCTCTAATGAGATCAGTTTGGCAATGTAGTCGTTCAAAGCGAGTGTACACAGATGAGAGGATGAGTACTTTCTTGTCCTACTCAGAGTGTCTGCTAGGGTGAGCTGGACTTGATAGCTGCATATGGGTGAACTAGCGGTGGACATGACGGACTGAGAGGGGGTTGGTGATGGTGGTGGTGGTGGTGATGGCCTAGATTCAGTATTTCATTGCAAAAACATTGTGATTCCCGGAGTGCTTTGGCCTTGCGACGATACCCCAATATTTGTTGCTGGTGGTGTGCTAACTGGTGGGCTTACAGTGGGGGAAGCGATGGAGCATTGCTGGCTACCTTCAGTCGGAGCAGGTGCACATGTGCTACCTGAGGTTTTATAGTCCGTTCACGCTTGCAAGTGCATGTTGATTAAATGTCTAAGCATGCAACTGGTATTCAAATTTCAGAGATTTTTCCCTCGGCTAAAGGTCCTTCCGCACTTCTTACAGATAACCTTTGCTTCATCAATAGGATTTTGGTCAAAAAAGAGCCACGCTGCACTCTTCCTACTATGTTATAAATTTTCAGGGATTGCACGCTGTGCTAATTTGACCCTCTGGCCAAGCTGTCCTGCAACTTTTTTTGTATTTTTAACACATTTTTGGACTGCTACGGGCCTGCCAGATAACCGCTGCTGTGATGTCGATGCCTGCTGTGGATCCTTCTCCTCTTCTGAGCTATTGCCAGCGGCACCCTCTTCCCCCAATGGATGCCAATCCGGGTCAACAACTGGGTCATCCATCACCTCTTCTTCAATTTCATCTGCACTTTCCTCTGTGTCACCGTGTAAGGTGGTATAGTATGCGGGAAGGGGCACCTGAGATTCATCAGGGTCAGATTCTGGCTCAGAAGACTGCAAGGGCAATGTAGTGCTCTGGGTGAATGTACCAGCAGAATTATCTAGCAGTGGCTGTGCATTAGTGCACTTCATGTCAGACTAATGTTTGACTGGGGAATTCAGGATTTGACTTGATAACCCAGGCATGGTATGTGAAAAGAGCTCAATGGAGTAATCTGAAGTGTTGCTTGCCGCATCCTTCACTTTTGGTGGGGGTGAAAGACACAAGGAAAGGTGTTGTTACTGACCAGGAGCCTGCACTGATGACTCAGTGCTTGAATTTTTTGAAACTTCAGAAGAGGAGGTGAGAGAGCTGGAGGCTGTTTCGGCAATGTAAGACAAAACCTGTTCCTGATGCTCCGGCTTTAAAAGCTGTTTACCTACTCCCAGAAAAGGGAGCCTTCCAGGCCTTTTGGAGCAAGATGATAATGCAGGCTCAATACCTCCTCCCTTAGGTGCTATAGTGCTTTTGGCACTACCAGCAGATGCCCACCACCACCATCAGTACCAGTTGGCCCCCCATGCCCATGTCCATGGCCTCTTCTACCATACTTCCTTATGTTTGTGAAAAGGTACCCAAAATACCAGCAGATATATGGTACTGTATCAGAAGCGTACAGCTGTATACAGTGTTGAGGTAATTTTAAATCTCCGTATATATTTCCGGAGTAACACACAGACGCTCACAGGCTCAGTATGGATTACACCAGAATCTAAAAAGTAGAAAAAGGGTAATGTATCAGAAACGTACAGCTGTATACAGTGTTGGGGTAATTTTAAATCTCCGTATATATTTCCGGAGTAACACACAGACGCTCACAGGCTCAGTATGGATTACACTAGTATATAAAAAGTAGAAAAATGGTAATGTATCAGAAGCGTACAGCTGTATACAGTGTTGGGGTAATTTTAAATCTCCGTATATATTTCCAGAGTCAGACACAGACTCTGACAGGCTCAGAATGGATTACACCAAAATATAAAAAGTAGAAAAAGGGTAATGTATCAGAAGCGTACAGCTGTATACAGTGTTGGTGTAATTTTAAATCTCCGTATATATTTCCGGAGTAACACACAGACGCTCACAGGCTCAGTATGGATTAGACCAGAATATAAAAAGTAGAAAAAGGGTAATGTATTAGAAGCGTACAGCTGTTTACAGTGTTGGGGTAATTTTAAATCTCAGTATATATTTCCAGAGTCAGACATAGACTCTCACAGGCTCAGTATGGATTACACCAGAATATAAAAAGTAGAAAAAGGGTAATGTATCAGAAGCTTACAGCTGTATACAGTGTTGGGGTAATTTTAAATCTCCTTATATATTTCCGGAAAAACACACAGACGCTCACAGGCTCAGTACGGAGCAAACCAGAATATAGAAAGCAAAAAAGGCTAATGTATCCGAAGATACCAGGCGTATACAGTATAGGGGTAATTGTAAATCTCCATATATATTTCCGGAGTCACACACAGACGCTCTCTCAGTATGGATTTGACCATAATACAGAAGGCAGAAAAACGGTACTGTATCAGAAGATACCAGCTGTATACAGTTTTGGGGAAAATTTAAATCTCCGTATATATTTCCGGAGTCACACACAGACGCTCTCTCAGTATGGATTTGACTGTAATACAAAAGGCAGAGAAAAGGTACTATATCAGAAGCTGTATAAAGTATATGGGAAATTGAAATCTTTGTTTATATTTCCGGAGTCTCACACAGATGGTCAGCATGTATTTGTCCGTGATACCAGCCGGTACATGGTAGTGTGTGAGGAGCGTACAGCTCTATACGGTGTTGGAAAATATGAAAGCTCGGTAACTGTGCAGAAAAAAAGTATAAAACTATTAGTGCTGTGTAGGTGCTGTGTAAAAAGCACTCTGCACAGCAGTGTACACACAGCAATACAGCTAGCAGTCAGCCTAATAATCAGCTCTGCTGCTGCACGCAAGAAAATCCTACCCTGTCACTGCACACTAACTGTACAGCACAATCGCTATCAGCACAAGCACAGAATCACTTTTCATTCCAGCCTAATTCTCTCCCTACTGATAAACAGCGGCAGCAACCTCTCCCTATGCTAAGATTGGCAGAAGTAAAATGGCGGTCAGCGGTCAGGGCTTTTATAGCCACTGTGACGCCACACAAAGCAAGCCAATCACTGAAATGCCCTTCTCTAAGATGGTGGTGGCCGCTGCCCACGTCATCTCGTTGCCCACAGTGTGCGTCCTTGCTCATTGGCTGAGAAAAGGCGCCTGCAAGCATTATGGGAAACAGACTTTGGCGCTCGGGTCGACGACCGTATAGCTGACCTCACGCTATGGTCAGGTTTCGCTCGAATCTGACCGACCTATTTCACTCAACTCTAGTGAATACATATGCACATTCCAATTTTTATTTATTTTATACCATAAATTGAATTTTTGCCTATATTTTTCTTATTTCATTTCACCAACTTAGACTATTTAGTGCTGACTCATCACACACCAATTGGATTACAAAAATAATTGAACACAGGTGGTATTGTAAACAAATAGGTAGAAAGCCAAGGTGGGGGTGAATACTTTCACAAGCCGCTGTATATCTCTAATATATGCATGCGCCCTAAATACTAGAATGATTGGGTGCATATTATTTTGGCCTTCATCTTTCAGAAAACAGAGGCCCTGAATTCCCCATTGTGTCTTTGAGTTTGGCATTAACCTGCTTCAAATAAAATGTACATTATTTGAAATAACCTAAACAAAATATTCTCAGTTATTGAAAATGGACCAGATAATGTCTACCTCTGGTGGCAATGTATGTGGAAAAATTATCTAGTTTTACTAAATTATCATAATGTTCAAAGTATGCATGGATGTCCACCATGATCTGTGGTTACATATTATAGAGGCCTATAGCTCATTTAGTAGAGCAGAATAGTCTCCAAAAATCCTGACTCTCTTGTACAAAGAAATCAGTGGCTTTCTTAAGTCCCCGTATTACATAGCGAGATCGCTAGCGAGATCGCTGCTGAGTCACAAGTTTTGTGATGCAACAGCGATCTCCCCAGCGATATCGCTGTGCGTGACACTTAGCAGCATCTGGCCCCACTGCCGGGTATCGCTGATCGTGCTCGAATGCCCTGGACATTTTTTTGATCGTTGGTCTCCTGCTGGCCAGCACGCATCGCTGCATGTGGCAGGCGGGAGACCAGCGATCAGCGAGCTGAAGCTGGTAACCAAGGTAAACATCGGGTTTCTAAGCAAGCGCGGCGCTCAGAAACTCGATGTGTACGTTTGATACCAGCGCACTGGTGCAGGGAGCTGGTAACCAAGGTAAACAGTGGGTTTCTAAGCGCCGTGTGGCGCTTAGAAACCCGCTGTTTACCTTGGTTACCAGCTCCCTGCACCAGCGCACTGGTATGCGGGTAACTAAGCGACGTTACCCGCGTAGTCGCTGTCCTGATCGCTGCTAAGATCTGCCTGTTTGGCAGCTCACCAGCGATCATGTAGCGACACACCAGCGATCCTGACAAGTTCATATCGTTGTCTGGATCGCTGGTGAGTCGCTATGTGTGACAGGGCCCTTAGACTGTGAAACTTTCCTAACATTACACATGGTAAGATTTAAGATTGAGGTCTTCAAAAAAGCAGATCAGGTATTCTAGTACGTAGATTACATGGCAAATATATTCTTACCACAGATCAGAAATGGATTACATCCCTCTCGGGGCAGCAGGACTGAGCATGTAAGTAAGGAAAGTTATTTTACAGATGATAGAAGTCAGCAAAATTGAGATTTGGATGCGCCCACTAATGTACAAGAGAATTCCTCTCATGGGCTTTGATCTTGTACTCTGTCACAATAATGGGTCTCAAAGGACCAATAAAATGCTAGACCATTAGTAAAGTCAGAGTCAATCACTTGACAATAGTATTTATTTTGAATGATGATTCTCAAATATCTTAGTAGACCTTATTCATCATATGTCCAGGTTGTACAAATTTAACAATGTATTTAAAAGTTGAATCTGGGTCCTTAAAATTATTCCGCTAATAGGAACCAAGGGGTCCAAATGCAATGTTATAGATAAGTTTTGCTACATGACCAGATATACAATATTTTCAGGCTTCTTAATATAAAACAATACATGAACCATCGCACGACCAGCTCTACCTTTCCTAGTGTATCCTCACCCATCCCCTGTAGACTGTGAGCCCTCGCTGGCAGGGTCCTCTCTCCTTCTGTACTTGTGTGTCCCTTGTCTAGCACACGTTTATTGTACCTGTCTATATTTTCCCTTTTCATATGTAAAGCGCCATGGAATAAATGGCGCTATATAAATGTATAATAATAATAATAATGTTAATAATGTAGTCTTTATGTAAACAAAAATAAAAAAAGTTTATATTATGCAACTTTAAATTGTATTTTCTCCTAAAAAGTGATAAATTAGGATTAGTTTGACATAGATATTAATAATGTCATTCCTGCACATAAAAGATAAAAATATATCAGTGCTAATATCATTCTTTAGAGATGAATACCGGAGATCACAGATGGCTATTCTATGAGATTGTATCAGTTTAGTTCAGACTGTATGCCAAGGAGTATTAGATATGAGGTGTCGTTGACTTTATGCAATTTTTCTTTTAGGTTTTATACCACTCTGTACAGACTTAAGGTACTGCCACACTAAGCTATCCCGCTAGCGATCTCGTTAGCGTTGCATACTAATGAGATCGCTAGCGGGATCGTTTCTATATCGCTAAATGCAGCCACATTTAGCGATATAGTTAACGACGCTATCGCCGTTAGCGATCTTCTTAACGACTTTAGCGGTACAAAAGTACCGCTAAATCGCTAAGAAAAGGTGCCACACAGCGATTAGATACTTACCCAGCGGGAGCGCCAGCGATGAAATAGGGTCCGGAGCGATTCCAGCGACGAGCGAGATCACAGCAGGAAGCTCGTCGCTGGAAGCTGCCGCACTGAACAATATCGCTAACGGGATCGCTAAATAGTGACGTTTTTTAGCGATCCCGTTAGCGATATTGTTCAGTGTGGCATACCCTTTAGCCTTGCTATTATCTTAAGCAATTGGCTACCTTAATCTACAAACACTGACACTTGGCTTTGATGTGCCTCAAGGAGCAAGCAACAATTTCCAGAAACTTGATATATTACGAACATGTTTTCTTCTAAAGAGAATACTTTCTATCTATTTTATTCTACATACATTTGATTTCATATTTATACTATTTCCTTATTATTTGCTGATATGTCTAAAGGGCCCTTCTCACATAGCGATATCGCTACCGAGATCGGTGCTGAGTCACTAGTTTTGTGACGCAGCACCGAGCTCACCAACGATATCGCTGTGTGTGACATTCAGCGACGATCAGCCCCCCTGCTGGGTATCGCTGATCGTCGCTGAAATGTCAGGACATTTTTTTGATCACTGGTCTCCCGCTGACAGGCACGCATCGCTGCGTGTGACAGGCGGGAGACCAGCGATCCGCTGGTAACCAAGGTACACAGAGGGTTTCCAGGCGCGGGGCTGTGCCTAGAAACCCGCTGTGTACCTTGGATACCAGCGCCCTGATGCAGGGCGCTGGTATCCAAGGTACACAACGGGTTTCCAGGCACCGCGCAGCGCTTGGAAACCCGCTGTGTACCTTGGATACCAGCTCCCTGCATCAGCGCGCTGGTATCCAAGGTACACTGCGGGTAACTAAGCGATGTTACCCGCAGTGTCGCTGTCTCAGATCGCTGCCTGAGCTGCCTGTTTGGCAGCTCAGCAGCGATCATGTAGCGATACACCAGCGATCCTGACAAGTGCATATCGTTGTCGGGATCGCTGGTGTATCGTTATGTGAGACCCAGCCTTAAGTCTTCCCTGTTATAAAATTGTTGGTCATGTTCAAACATATACAGTTGTGTGAAAAAGTGTTTGCCTCCTTCCTGATTTCCCATTCTTTTGCATGTTTGTCACACTTAAATTTTTCAGATAACCAAACAAATTTAAATATTAGAAAAATATAGCACAAGTAAACACAAAATGCAATTTTTAAATGAAGCTAATACCTAATACCTGGTTTGGTCACCCATAGCAGCAACAACTGCATTCAAGCATTTGCGATAACTGGCAATGAGTCTTTTACAATGCTATGAAGGAATTTTGGCTAACTCAACTTTGCAGAATTGTTGTAATTTAGCCACATTGGAAGGTTTAATCATCTCAATCAGATTAAGGTTAGGACTCGGAGTAGGCCACTCCAATTTCTTAATTTGTTTTTTTCTTAAGCCATTCAGAGGTGGACTTGGTGTATTTTGTATCATTGTCCTGCTGTATAACCCATGTTTGCTTCAGCTTGAGGTCACAAACAGATAGCAGGACATTATCTTTCACAATTTTTTGGTAGAAGAATTCATGGTTCCATTTACCAGAGCAATTCTTACAGGTTCCAAAGCAGCAAAACAGCCCTAGACCATCACACTACCACTACCATATTCTACTATTGGTATGATGTTTGTTTTCTGAAATGCTGTGTTACTTCTACGCCAGATGTAATGAGACATACGCTTTCCAAAAAGTTCAACTTTTGTCTTGTCAGTCCACAGAGTATTCTCCCAAAAGTCTTGGGGATCATCAAGATGTTTTTTGGCAAAAATTAGATGAGCCTTTATGTTCTTATTGCTCAGCAGTGTTTTTTTTTATCTTGCAGCTCTTCCGTGCAGGCTGTTTTTGCCCAGTCTCTTTCTTATGATGGAGTCATGAACACTTACCTTAACTGAGGCAAGTGAGGCCTGCAGTTATTTGGATGTTGTTGTGAGATCTTTTGTGTCGCTGCGCTCTTGGGATAATTTTAGTTGGCCAGCCACTCCTAGGAAGGATCACCACTGTTCCATGTTTTTGCCATTTGTGGATAATGGCTCTCACTGTGGTTTTCTGGAGTCCCAAAGCTTTAGATATGGCTTTATAACTTTTCCAGACTGATAGATCTCAATTACTTTGTTTCTTATTCGTTCCAGAATTTCTTTGGATCGTGGGCAAGATGTCTAGCTTGAGAAGAACTTTTGGTCTACTCCACTTTGTCTGGCAGGTCCTATTTAAGTGATTTATTGATTAAAGGGTATGCCACACTAAGCGAGATCGCTAGCTAGATCGCTAACGAGATTGCTACTGCGTCACCATTTATGACGCAGTAGCGATCTCGTTAGCGACTTAGCTGTGTGTGACATGTAGCAGTGATGTGGCCCCTGCTGAGATGTCGCTGATCGCTTATGAACGTTCTGAGCCGTTTTTTGGTCGTTGGTGTCCAGCTGGTGAGCCTGAATCGCTGAGTGTGACACCCTTTATGAACAACTTCACCAGCGTCGCAGGTGGGACTAGGTTTTCCCAATGACCGCAGAGGTCATTATACAGATCGCTGATGAGTTGTGTTTGGAATCACAGATCACTGATGAGTTGTATTTGGAATCTAACTAGCGATCACATAGCGATCGCACTAGCGATCTCGCCAGGTCGTGTCGTTGTCGTGATCGCTAGTGCGATCGCTAAGTGTGGCAGTTCCTTAAGAACAGGTGTGGCAGTAATCAGGTCTGGGTGTGGCTAGGGAATTTGAACTCAGCCTCCCAGTGATGAGATAAACTACAGTTAATTCATGTTTAAGGAGAGGGGGGCTGTAACGGGTCCGGAGGGCGGAACCTCTGAGCTACTATACAAGGGGGCAGTCCTTGTAAGGGAGCGGGTGGCGACCAGGGTAGACAGGCAGGCAGTCACAGCAGGTAACCGGGGCAGTCTCTGGATGGACGGGCAGGAGGTCACGGCAAGTGACCGGGGCAGTCTCTGGATGAACGGGCAGGAGGAATGCGGTATTTTTCTACCAGAGCCTGTGAAACAAGATTCCCGGCTGCTCCAGAGTCAAGTTGGGCTAGTTTGAAATAACGGTTCTCCCCGAGGAGAATTGAGACTGACAGCAGCAGAGATGGAAAGGATTTATCTTTGTCTAGGTCGACCTCTCTGAGCGAACCTAGACACAGGCGTTTCCCGACCTCTCTGGGCAGGTACGGATCCGGTGCTCCTTACTGCCACAGTAGAAGCAACTCCCCTCGGCACGGCGTAAGTCCTGACGGTTTTGACCATCTTGGTCTGGTCGACCTGCATAGGCTCAGGAGAGTGTAATTGGGGAGAAACGGAGGGAGTGACGGGTTTCTGAAACGTAGGAGCTAGACGTGGAAACCTCCTCTCACGGGTAACCTCTTTGGCCCGCTCCTGGAACCGTAGGTCAATCCGGGTGGCAAGAGTTATTAGGTCATCGAGAGTGGTAGGAATGTCCCGACCGGCGAGTTCATCTTTAATACGACCGGACAGACCCTCCCAGAAAACAGATACCAGAGCGTCGTTATCCCAGGCCAGCTCCAAGGCAAGGGTACGGAACTGTATGGCATATTGGCCCACGGTGAGACCTCCCTGACGGAGGCGTAGCAGAGATGATGCAGATGAGGTCTTCCGTCCGGGTTCGTCGAAGACCTTCCGGAAAGCCGCGAGAAAGGCAGACAAGGGGATCTCCTCTCTCCCAAAGAGGATTTAGTCAGGCCAGGGCTTCCCCGGTGAGATGGGACATGATGAAGGCAATTTTGGCCCGGTCGGAGTTAAACTGGTGGGACAGGAGTTCAAAGTGCAGGGTGCACTGATTAATGAAGCCCCGAGCCTGAGCGGGGTCGCCTCCGAAGCGAGGAGGTGCAGAAAGCCGGGGTCTGGGACAGGAAACCACGGAATGGGTGGAGAGCGGAGCTGCCAGATTGCGGGTCATGGCACCAGCGGTGGTTGCTGGTGTAGCGGCCAGAGTGTCCAGGCGAGAATTGACATTCCGCAGGTGACCCAGGATGGACTCCTGTTGGGACCTCTGACGGGACAGTTCATGACACAAGTCCGAGAGCGAGGGAGCTTGGGTGCCACCGGGTTCCATGGCCCGAGCAAACTGTAACGGGTCCGGAGGGCGGAACCTCTGAGCTACTATACAAGGGGGCGGTCCTTGTAAGGGAGCGGGTGGCGACCAGGGTAGACAGGCAGGCAGTCACAGCAGGTAACCGGGGCAGTCTCTGGATGGACGGGCAGGAGGTCACGGCAAGTGACCGGGGCAGTCTCTGGATGAACGGGCAGGAGGTCACGGCAAGTGACCGGGGCAGTCTCTGGATGAACGGGCAGGAGGTCACGGCAAGTGACCGGGGCAGTCTCTGGATGAACGGGCAAATACGACCTGTGATGGCTGAGCCTCCCGGTAGGCTAGCAGGCAGATAGCAGATGAGCGCTCCCAGGTGAGCGGGCGAGAGTCTCTGGAATAGCAGATGGTCACCGAACGTGACGGCAGAGCCTCCAGGTAGGCTAGCAGGCAGGCAACAGATGAGCGCTCCCAGGTGAGCGGGCGAGAGTCTCTGGAATAGCAGGTGGTCACCAAACGTGACGGCAGAGCCTCCAGGCAGGCCAGCAGGCAGGCAACAGGTGAGCACTCCCAGGTGAGCGGGCAGGCTGGTCCATAGACAGACTGGCAGGTGATGGTGGACAGACTGTCGGACGGTGGAGCCTCCAAGTAGGCTAGCGGGCTGGTAACAGGTGAGCACTCCCAGGTGAGCGGGCAGGAATCTGGCAGGTAACAGGCAACGGAACCTGAGGGCTGAAGCAGAGTAGTGAACAGTGCAACAACATTGCTCGGGCACCTCCATTTTGGAGGAGGTGCCTTATATATGGTGAAGTCCTCCGGCCATTGGCCGGGGACTACTTAGGAGGACGCGCGCGGCCCCTATAAGAGGAAGGGAGCGCGCGCGCGCCCTAAGCACAGTGGCCGGAAAGGAGCGTACGCCACCAGCAGAGCGGGAGGAGGAAGACGGACCCGGAGCAGAGGGGTGAGGGGAACAGCGTCCCTGCCTAGCAGAGGGCAGGGACGCCGACGCTACAGGGGCAATCACTTTTTCACACAGGGCCCTGTAGGTTTGGATTTATTTTTCCCTTAGTAATAAAGATCTTTATTTAACAACAGCATTTTTTGTTTACTTGTGTTATCTTTGTCTAATAATTACATTTGTTTGACGATCTGAAACATTTAAGTATGACAAACATGAAAAAGAATAGGAAATCAGGAAGAAGGAAACACTTTTTCACCCAACTGTAAGTTAAACAACATTTTTTAACTTGCTGGCAAACCCATTTACTTAAAAAGATATAAGATCAGGACTTGCATTTTATTGTGAAGGTACTATACACTCAGGATATAAAAATGTGCCCATGTCAGCAAAGTTTATGCACCATTTCCAATCAACAGCTTCTTGACACTTGCAATATTGCAGAGAGATCTTCCAGTGACCCAAGAGTTTTGTTCTCTTATCTTTTACGCAGTGTATGCTATCTCTTCTCTGCAGTCTAGCAGAAAAACCTGCTAGACATTATGACATTTCAAGATGAAATTTGGGAACATTTCTAAAAATTAAATCAGTGAATTAAAAATGTGGAAATTCTTATATATATCTATTTCATTGCTGTGGGAAAAAGCATTTTACACTTTGCCTGATCAGTTGAGATTTAGTCGCTACCCTAATTACGAGGGCCATATTTGATCTATCTTAATAAATAATTTTCCCATAAACCATATTAGCTAAGTAAAATTTTTATCCATTTGTTAATGGTTAATTACAAATTGACAAAAAATATTTTTTTAATGATATATTGTCAGTTTGTAATTAATTTTTTAATGATACATTGAAACCTTTTTAGGTTTCCACATTGTTAATGAAATTAAATAATTAATTTGGCTCATATAATATTTCTTTTTCTTCTGCTGCATTGTACTTTCTACATTTGGTACAAGCATAACTTGTACAATCTGTAGTTAACCTTTTTGAGACTCTACAATGAGTAAAAATTGTATGTAGGCTTAGAATGTCTATTTCAACTACATAGCAGAAAATGTAATTGCTGAGGACTTTATTACGGTGTTACCTAATGTTACCTAACCTGTTTAGATTACCATTTTTATATACAGTTATACATATGAACAAATGTTGCGCAAGCAATTTAGCAAAAATTAGATATGGAAGTCAAGTTAGAAACAATAACAACAATTTTTTTATTATTAGTAGTAATATTTCCTTGTATTATTATTTTTTGTTAAGGATGAGCAATTTAATTAAAAAATTTTTTCAAAATGATTCCATCGCGATCACAGGTTCACAGCCGCTTGTGGATCGTAATTCCACCCACGGCTGTTAGGGGCACATATCAGCTGTTTAAAACAGCTGACATGTGCCAGGAAAGATGTGGGCTCAGCACCGGAGCTCACATAAAATGTAGAGACATAATATGCACAGTATATGTACAGCGGATGGCATGAAGGGGTTAATAACAATAAACATCTTTTTTAATGATAGTCAAGGCTCATTTGATTCACTTCCAATAAATTTGATGCAAATTAATTTTTTTGCTAAATTCAAGCAAGTCTAACAAATTTAAATTTTACTAGAATTGCTCATCTCTAATTCTTATTATTTCTGTTATTATTGGTAGCATTTCATCATCTATAACAATGCCTGTGGCACTGCTGAGGTGTTATGGAAGCCCAGGTTGCTTTGATAACAGACTTCAGCTCGTCTGCATTGTGGGGTCTGGTTTCTCTCATCTTCCTCTTGACGATACCGCATAGATTCTCTATGGGGTTTAGGTCAGGCGAGTTTGCTGGCCAATCTAGCACAGTGATACTGTTGTTTTTAAACCAGGTATTGGTACTTTTGGCAGTGTGGACAGGAGCCAAGTCGTGCTGGAGAATGAAATTTCCAACTCCAAAAAGCTTGTCAGCAGAGGGAAGCATGAAGTGCTCTAAAATTTCCTGGTAGACGGCCGCGCTGACTTTGGTCTTGATAAAACACAGTGTACCTATACCAGCAGATCAAAAAAATAGGAAGAGGGAAATAGGAAAGTCAGCTCACCACAGCATGTTGCTCTGTGTTAGTGGAAGTCCTCTGCACGGAGCCGCCCCAGTTTAGGGCATCAGTAATCAGCATAAAGAAAAGAAGTTGTGCTCCAGCGATGAAACAAACCACAGATGTATAAAATAGTAGTTTATTTAATTCTTAAAAAACATAGAAAAACAATGTGGGTAACACAAAAAGAAGTAATATGACCAACGCGTTTCAGCAATCATGGTTACGGCTTAATTGCTGAAACACGTTGGTCATATTACTTCTTTTTGTGTTACCCACATTGTTTTTCTATGTTTTTTAAGAATTAAATAAACTACTATTTTTATATATCAGTGGATTGTTTCATCGCTATACCAGCAGATGACATGGCTCTCCAAACAATCACTGATTGTGGAAACTTCACACTAGACGTTAAGCAGCTTGGATTGTCTGTCTTTTCACTCTTCCTTCAGACTCTGAGACCTTGATTGCCAATGTCTATTGTGACATATCCACAATCAATGATGGTTTCGGGAGCCATGTCATCTGCTGGATTAGGGTTTCCACTTTGTTTTATCAAGACCAAAATCAGCACAGCCGTCTACCAGGAAATTTTAAATAACTTCATTCTTCCCTCTGCCGACAAGCTTATTGGATATGGAAATTTCATTTTCCAGCAGTAATTGGCACCTGTTCACACTACCAAAAGTACCAATTCCTGGTTTAAAAACAACAGTATCACAGTGCTTGATTGGCAGCAAACTCATCTGACCTTAACCCCATAGAGAATCTACAGGGTATTGTCAAGAGGAAGCTGATAGGCACCAAACCCAACAATGCAGACAAGCTGAAGGCTGCTACCAAAGCAAACTGCGCTTGCATAACATCTCAGCAGTGCCTACAGACTGATCTCCACCATACCATGCCGCATTGATGCAGTAACTGATGCCAAAGGAGCCCCGACCAAGTATTGAGTGCATTTACTGAACATATATTTCAGTAAGTCAACATTTTGGATTGTAAAATCATTTTTTCAAGCTGCTGTTATAAAGTATTCTAATTTACTGAGAGAATGACTTTTGGGTTTTCATTGGCTGTAAGCCATAATAATCAACATTAGCAGAAATAAACACTTGAAATAGATCACTCTGTAATGACTCTATCTAATATATGAGTTTCACTTTTTATATTGAAGAACTGAAATAAAATAACTTTTTGATGATATTCTAATTTTGTGAGATACACCTATATACCAGACAGCTGCGGGCTCACATTCTTATACTGGAAAGGAGCCATGGATATTTTTCCATGCCAAGCCTAAAAAAGCACCCCACAGTTGCCCCAGAAAAGGTGAATCTATTAGAAGTGCCAATTCTGTCTCTTTGCCTGGCTCCACCCACTTGCCCTGGTGCAATGTCAAGTGGGGTAATATTTTTGGGGTTGATGTAAGTTTTGTAATGTCAGTTGACATCCAGCCCATAGGTTATTAAAGGAGAGGTGTCTATAAAATGCCATTATTAACCCCATAGTCTAAATGTAATAAAAACATACACAGAGTAAAGTTCTTTAATTTAAATAAAAGCACAGACTCCTTTATTTGAAAGAAACCCTTCACACCCTCTTTCACCTACTTATCGCATCAGCGGTGGCATGATGTGATCGCTTAGCCATGAATCCAGGAGACACTGAGCAAAGCCTGAGAACTCAGTTACAGCGCCGAGCGCTGATGTCAAAAGGTAACCAAAGTTCATAGCCGATGAACTCCTGTCAAA
>JARQOD010000005.1:241576106-241587288 GCA_033576555.1 Oophaga sylvatica
AAATTTTTTAAAAAATAAAACTCATGAAATAGGCCTGGACAGAAATGATGGTACCCATGAAAATAATGTGAGAAAAGGGACATGTTAAATCAAGGTGTGTCCACTAATTAGCACCACAGGTGTCTACAATGTTGAAATCAGTGAGTGGGCCTGTGTAGAGGGCTACAGATACTCACTGTGCTGTTTGGTGACATGGTGCGTATCACACTCAACATGGACCAGAGGAATCGAAGGAAAGAGTTGTCTCAGGAGATTAGAAAGATAATTATAAACAAACATGTTAAAGGTAAAAGTTATAAGACCATCTCCAAGCAGCTTGATGTTCTTACTGTGACTACAGTTTCACATATTATTCAGAAATTTAAGCTCCATGGGACTGTATCCAACCTCCCTGGACGCGGCCGCAGGAGGAAAATTGATGACAAATCAAATAGACGGATAACACAAATGGTAACAAAAGAGCCCAGAAAAACTTCTAAAAAGATTAAAGGTGAACTTCAAGCTCAAGGAACATCAGTGTCAGATCACACCATCCGTCCTTGTATGAGCCAAAGTGGACTTCATGGGAGATGACCAAGGAGGACACCATTGTTGAAAAAAATCATAAAAAAGCCAGACTGGAATTTGCCAAACTACATGTTGACAAGCCACAAAGCTTCTGGGAGAATGTCCTATGGACAAATGAGACAAAAATGGAACTTTTTGGCAAGGCACATCAGCTCTATGTTCACAGATGGAAAAATAAAACATAACAAGAAATGAACACTGTCCATACTGTTAAACATGTAGGAGGCTCTGTTATGTTCTGAGGCTGCTTTGCTTCATCTGGCATAGGGTGTCTAGAATCTGTGCAGGGTATAATGAAAGCTCCAGACTATCAAGGGATTCTAGAGAGAAATGTGCTGCCCAGTGTCAGAAAGCTTGGTCTCAGTTGCAGGTCATGGGTCTAATGACCCAAAACACACAGCTAAAAACACCCAAGAATGGCTAAGAGGAAAACATTGGACTATTCTGAAGTGGTCTTCTATGATCCCTGACCTAAATGCTATTGGGCATCTTTGGAAAGAGCTGAAACATGCCATCTGGAAAAGGTAACCTTCAAGCACGAGACAACTGGAGCAGGGAGTGGGCCAAAATACCTGTTGAGGGGTGCAGAAGTCTCATTGACAGTTACAGGAATTGTTTGATTGCAGTGATTGCCTCAAAAGGTTATGCAACAAAATATTAAGTTAAGGGTACCATAATTTCTGCCCAGGCCCATTTTACGAGTTTTATTTTTTTTAATTCTATAGAAGCATGGTTGAAAAGCAATGTCTGACTTTCAGTTGTTCATTGTCATAGATTTTTGATTTATTATTACTTTTGTCAGATTCAAGTTATTTCTGTGACCATTGTGGGTTTTTCTGTCTTTAAACGAGGGGGTACCAACAATTTTGACCGCGTATGCATGTGTCATCACCTGGACTTGAGGAACGGGCTTCCTGCCTCCCACAAACGCCTTTGCAAGCATATCAATCTGCTGCTACTGTTGTCTGAAATGGTCTTGCTGGTGCTGCTGCTGTTGTTTGAGCTGCTACTGGTGCTGCTGCTGTTGTTGCATCTGTTGGATAAGCAGCTTGCTTGTCTCCTGATATGCCAGCTGTTGCTGCTGATGTGCGCTCACCAGATACTGATTCAGGTCCTCCATACTGTATGACTTTGTCTCCTGGGTTATGACCACCTTTACCCAGAACATGCAGTTTGTCCACAGTCACTACTTGTGTTCCTGGAACATTGCCCGCAATTGAAACACCACCTGCGGTAGATAGGCTCACTCAGTTCTACATGGAGGTAGAACGAGAACATTGTCTCTTTAAGATCTTCCTTAGTTAATTATATGCAGCCTAAACCAAGCAAAAGCAAAAAAAGTTAACACGGCCATCTGTGCAAAAACAGGCAAAACAAAACAAAGTGTTACCACAAAGCACATTTCTTGTAGTGGCGGGGATAACCTCTTTCAAGGTTAGCAAGACCCACGGTTCAGGTTTTAATACAACCACTTCTCTGGAGTGGTCCTATCCAGACAATAAATTCTAACTGCCTTTTGAGGCCAACTATTTAAGCCTCAGACCATCCTTTGGATTGAAAAAAGGTGGACAACCTCCCACCATCTCTATGGTTGTTACAAAAACCCAGCCCTTAAACAAATTGGCTGTTAACCCCATGCAACACTTAATATTCTGGAGGAAAACTTCTGTGTTTTACATCACTGAAGCCATTAATTTGAACAAAACATATTTCCCCTCCAGCACCTTGCCAGTGACTCTGTCACTATATAGACAGAGAGAGAGACAGATAGATATACACACATATACAATCATGGCCAAAAGTGCTGGCACTCTTGCAATTCTTCCAGAAAATGAAGCATTTCTCCCAGAAAACTGTTGCAATTACACATTTTGTAGTATAATTCCCCAACAGTGTCACCAGCAAAGCACCCCCACACCATCACACCTCCTCCTCCATGCTTCACGGTGGGAACCAGGCATGTAGAATCCATCCGTTCACCTTTTCTGCATGCAAAGCAGTAATCAAATCAAAAGGTGGCTACTTTGAAGAACCTAGAATATAAGACATATTTTCAGTTGTTTCACACTTTTTTGTAAAGTTAATGTATAATTCCACAAGTGTTAAATCATAGTTTTGATGCCTTCAGTGTGATTCTACAATTTTCATAGTCATGAAAATACAAAAATATCTTTGAATGAGAAGGTGTGTCCAAACTTTTGGTCTGTACTGTATATATATAAAAAAGACCCAACACAATAGAACAATATATAAAGGTAATGTTACCAGCAGTGTAGGAAGCTAGGAACCACCAAAACAGACAGGCGTTTCACAATGAAATGCTTCGTCCAGGAAGAAATAAAATATGCCTGTACACAATAACTGTTTAGAGGAATCCTACATCTTAAAACACTGCCTTTAAGCACAAGAAGGGTCCCCAACCATCATTTTGCATTGTAAACTGAATAATTTCAATAATATAGGGGTATTTCAACTCGTTAACTGTATGGCATATCCTTATGATATGCAATAAATTTAAAACAGATGAGAATCACTTTTGGGATTCTATTTTTCATGCACATAAGGTCTAGAGAAATACTATGGAGAGTGTGCATACAGTATATGACTACTTTTTCAACTCCCATAGACTAAACTTAATAAAATACAAATGTAGATGTATTTAAGGTCAGAAAAATGGTGATAATCACCTACACATATCATTCATGCTGTGGATGATTACCTTAATCTTTTCTGACATTATATCCATCTATATGTGTACAATATTGAGCTTAGTCTATGGCAGTTGAAGATGTAGCCATATTTGCACACTTTCCACTGCATTGCTCTAAACATGTGCACAAAAGGTAGAACCCCAAAAGTGAGTCACATCATAAATTTATAGAGGCTGTCCACTACTCAGACAAAAACTCCTGAATCCTTAGGTTTTCCCACAGTGTAATACACACCTTCTATTGATGAATCGAGATATATGTTGAAAGTGAGCGAGCACCTAAAGCTCTCACTTCCTCCAGATGTCAATTAAGTTCATAGGAGTTGAGAATGAAGCCAGTGATGATTGGCTTCAGGTATCGCGTGACATTAATAATGTCACACAATCCCAATGAAAGCCATTGCCAACACTACTGGAATGGCACCGGAAGTGAGTAAAAGTGTTATTATTTTATTGGGGAAAAAATAGAGTTCAGGAGTGGTTGTCCAAGTAGAAGCCAAATAAATCAACAATAGTGTAGTTACTCAAACTCACTAATGAATATACTCTTAGAGGTAATAGGAAGGAAGCAGGGAGAGATTCCCTATATCTAAAATGTAACTTTTATTCCAAGTAAGTTAAAAAACACTAGACATAGAAAATAGTGACACAAAGAAAAATAAACACAATGATAAAGTACCAGTGCCAGTGCTTGAACCAGTGTTCAAAAGTAGCTCACATTCTATACATGGGCTGTGACACAACTAGTCAGACCTGAATCTAGTTTTCCTGCTACTGCAGGAACCTTTGACATTTTTCCCACTTTCTTTTCTTGCACCCCTGATGTATCCCCTTTATTGAGGAGGAAAGGCGTTGGGAAGAAAGCATTATACCTTGGTGGGTACATCCTAGCAGCCTACACTTGGGGATTATAGGAAACCTCCCCCTATATGTAATCCTCTCATCTGTTCCTTGTGTCTTCAACCTGCTAACTAAAAGTGAATGACTTGCTGAGATCAAACCCTTTACTATTGAGCTCTGGTTCAAGCACTGGTACTTTATCACTGAGTTTACTTTTCTTTGTGTCACTATTTTCTATGTCCGGAGTTTTTTAACTTACATTGAATATGTTACATTTTAGATATAGGGAATCTCTCCCTGCTGCCTTCATGTTGTCCAAGAAGTAGATAACACTTTCAAGGAGTTGAAATGTCCCGTTTTACCAAACTAAAGTTGCCATTAATGAGTGCATTAATAACATATGAGCAATACAAGGCTGTAAAGCAATTAGTTTTATTTGTCCGCATGCTTGTGAAGCTTCAAATTCAGAGCATTGCATGAAGCATGTTCTCTCTCCCTTTACCTTCTCTTAATACATTAAGCTGTCCCACTGACATGGCTAGGTAGGATGTCATTCTTGGCATATGTATAGTGTTATGCGCTCGGTTGCAACAACTTTAAGGTATAATGGATTGCAACCGAACACAGGGTCCGTGATGTAGTTTATGTTCACTGCTGACGAACACCCTTTGGTTAGGAGTGTAATAACTGACAACTAAAATATAAAGATCTTGCCTGTGAACTTCACATTGAGCAAGATATAGCATTTGCACTTTCTCCGTTAACTTCACGGGAGATGTGCTATCAACTGGCGTAGAAGTAGCCCTGTTAATGGCACAGAAGCCACTTGCCAGATATTGGGTTAGCACTATGTGCTGCAAGCTGGTATAGACATAGCCCTGTTAGACTACACAGAAGCTACGTGCCAGCCGCTAGGAAGTGCATGCGACTAATGCCAGGCGTATGTGCTGTCAGCCGGTGTGCGACCGGACAGAGCAACTTAACTGTTCAGCTGCGCGGTCAGATCATACTAAATAGGTATTGCTCATGTGTGGACTTACCAGAATCTAGGCTCCACGTGCTCTCTAGCTTTGCTCTCCTGGACCTTGCCAGAGAACGCTCGGCTTATTAGCTCAGGTCCTTCTGGCAGGGTCAGCTTATGCCAGGCAGGTAGACTATGTTGCAGTCTTGCTACGAATAGTGCTGCCAACCGGGTTACGTCCGGACTGCGCAGCTCCAATATTCAGCTGGTGGCGATGCCCGCGTGATGTCAGCTGGTGTGAGACCGGACTGAGCAAGCTTCTCTGTTCAACGAGCAGGTGATACCCAGGTTACGCGCCCTACAGTCTGCTCAGGGTGTATAGCTACCCTATATTCGTAGCAAGACTGCAACATAGTCTACCTGCCTGGCATAAGCTGACCCTGCCAGAAGGACCTGAGCTAATAAGCCGAGCGTTCTCTGGCAAGGTCCAGGAGAGCAAAGCTAGAGAGCACGTGGAGCCTAGATTCTGGTAAGTCCACACATGAGCAATACCTATTTAGTATGATCTGACCGCGCAGCGGACAGAGAAGCTATTTCAGGGCTAAGCTCTGCCCCCATCCATCTCGTCAATCGCATCGCCGATGACGTCATCCGTGACCAATCAGGCGATGCCAGGTCAAAGGATCATCTGACCTTAAACACAAATCATGACTCGCCATGTCACGGACATGCTCAGTGCATGCATTTCCGGACTTAGGCTTGCAACAGCCTTTTCTTGTTTCGTAACCTAGGTTTAAGGTTACTGTGAACAAAGATCTGAGTAACTATTTGTGCCTCTTGGGTATTGGCTAGGCCCTGGGATTGACATCAAAGCTGAGCAGCATCTGGGTCTGGATGGGAGACCACAGTCTCCTTGGATCCAGGTTCAGATCCCATTGTTGCCCGATGCCTAACATTATCCCCCCACTTGATGCTCATATTCCTCAATGAGCAGGGGAGCATGAATATGGTCCATGGGCTCCCAAGTGCGATTTTCAGAACTGCGGTCCCTCCAGTGTGCCAAATAAATTTTTTTGCCATGCACCACCTTAGACCCCACAATCGCCTCTACCTCGAAATCCTCACCCCCGGTGTCAGAGGCTTGCTGAGCTTCCGAGAAATTCGTCAGGCGAACGGGTTTCAGAAGTGACACATGGAATGTATCATGTGTCCTCAAGTGCTGGGGCAATTGAAGATGGTACACCAAGGGATTTACTTGTGCCAGAACTTTAAAAGGACCAATAAACCGAGGGGCGAATTTAGCCGATTCCCCGCAACGTCTAATATTACGAGCTGCGAGCCAGACCCTGTCGCGCGGAGAGAAAACGGGGGCTGGACGACGATGACTGTCTCATCCAATTTTTGGAGGCCAATAACGCTTCCTGCGTCTGATCAGACATCCGTGCCTCCATAGCCCAATCTGTGACCCCAGGCTCCTCAGAGTTAACTTTAATAGGGACGGGCACACGTGAATGCTGACCATTGTTCAACAGGAAAGGAGTCTGACCTGTGGAATTCGCCACTGCATTATTTAAAGCAAATTCTGCCCAAGGAAGCAAAGTTGCCCAGTTATTGTGATTGGCAGAAACGAAATGACACAAGTATGTCACAAGCATCTGGTTAGTGCGTTCCACCAGGCCGTTGGTCTCCGGATGATAGGCGGTAGAGAGGTTCAGTTCAATAGTGCACAGGTTACACAATTCTCTCCAAAACCGAGAGGTGAACTGAGGACCTCAATCACAGACAATCCTATCAGGCATCCTGTGCAGACGGAAAATGTGGCGAATAAATAGTGATGCCAGAACCTGGGAGGAAGGAACCCTAGGAAGGGGTACCAGGTGGACCATTTTAGAAAAATGGTCAGAAACCACCCATATGGTCGCAGTACCCGGGACTTCGGTAACTCAACCACGAAATCCATCCCTATCAGCTCCCAAGTTCTATCCGCCACGGGTAACGGATGTAGAAGACCCGCCGGACTCTCGTGAGAGGATTTATTTCTCAAGTAGGAGATGCATGCTTGGACATATTCTTTAACGTCCTGGGACAACCGAGGCCACCAATAAGAGCGCTGGAGGAACTTAGTGGTGTATTTGATTCCAAAATGCCCTCCGACCTTAGAGGCATGTGCCCACAAGAGCACCTCATTCTGTAGGTTCGGGGGAACAAACCTCTTCCCGGGTGGAACCTGGTCTAGAGTCACCGGTGCCACCGTTAGCATACTCTCTGGAGGAACGATAAGCCTGGGCTCGTCATCATCCTCCATCGTATCCATAGACCGAGACAGAGCATCCACCCGAGGATTCTACTCCCCTTTTAAAAAATTAATGGTGAAATTGAATCAGGCAAAAAAGAGGGACCACCGAGCCTGTCTTGGGTTGAGACGCTGCGCCGTATGCAGGCATGAGAGGTTTTTATGGTCGGAATACACCACAAATGGATGTTTAGCTCCCTCCTAAAGATGCCTCCATTCAACAAAAGCCAATTTTATTGGAAGTAACTCTTTATCCACGATAGTATAATTCCTCTCCCTGGAGAAAAGGTCTTGGAGAAGAAGAAACATGGTCTTCTCCGACCCTGCCCATTCTTTTGGGAAAGGACAGCCCCTGCCCCTACAGAGGATGCATCGACCTCCAAATGGAATGGCTTATTGACATCTGGCCGATGTAAAATGGGAGTGTTTGAGAAATAAGACTTGAGCTCCCGGAAAGCCTCAGATGTCTCTTTAGACCAGTTTTTTGGGTTGGCACCTTTCTTGGTTAGCACGGCCAAAGAAGCCGCCAGTGTAGAAAAATGTGGTATAAATTGCCGATAATAATTGATGAACCCCATGAAGCACTGCACCGACTTCAGAGAATGGGGCTCCTGCCAATTCTGTACTGCTACCAACTTTTGGAGATCCATGGCCAGGCCTTTACTGCATACAATGTACCCCAAGAATGGTAAAGACTCCTGTTAGAACTGGCATTTCTCCAGCTTGCAATACAGAGAATTTGCGTGCAAACGCTCAAAAACTCTGCGCACATCCTTTCTGTGTGTGGAGAGGTCCGGGGAAAAGATCAGGATATCGTCAAGATACACTACCACGGAGGACAGCAGCAGATCTCGAAAGATATCATTGACGAAATCCTGAAAGACGGCGGGGACATTGCATAAACCGAAGGGCATGACGAGGTACTCGTAGTGGCCATCACGAGTAATAAAGGCTGTCTTCCACTCGTCGCCCTCACGGATTCGTATGAGGTTATAGGCCCCACACAGGTCTAATTTTGTGAAAGTTATAGCCCCTCGCAGCCTGTCGAACAATTCAGAGATCAGGGGCAGGGGATATTTGTTCTTGATGGTGATGGCGTTTAATCCCCTTAAGATCCCCGCACCAGCAGGAGAGACCGATTTCCTGATAAACCCCGGGCTAGGTTCTCCTTGATGTAATCGGACATAGCCTGGGTCTCAGGGACAGACAGGGGATAAACCATACCATGAGGACCTGATCGGGGATCAATCTATCACTTCATACAGTCGGTGGGCAGGTAAGGTCTCTGCAGCGTTTTTCGAGAACACATCGGCATAGCTCCAATGTTGCTCTGGAAGTGCCTCTAGACCGGCCGGAGGGTCTAAGACCACCTTCCGAGTTGATGCCACCATACACTGGGTAGTACATCTCTCACCCCATGAATAAACTGTCGCTGTGTTCCAGTTTATATGTGGGTTGTGAGAACGTAACCACGGAAGACCCAATAGCACCTCATCCAATTCTCAAGGAAGGATAAGAAACGAGATATCCTCCCGATGACCCTGAGGAAATGACATGGTGAGGGGGATAGACCGGTGGGTGATTTGGGTGTCTAACATGGAACGATTAACTACCCTGATGTTTATTGGTCTGGACAGTAGTTCCATAGGAACGGCGTGCTTCTGGGCAAAGGTTGATGACAAAAAATTGCCATTGGCCCCAGAATCCACCACAGCCTTGGCATCAACCGTGGTTGTTCCGAAGAGCAACGTCACGATATAGGCAAGTCTGGAGGAAAGAGGTCTCAGAGTCTATCACACCTCCTCCGATGGTGGTTAGACACTTTCGTTCACCCGCCCGCTTGGAACCCTTATTATTAGGGTACACCAAAAGACACGTAGGGCGGGAATGAGGAGACCATTTCCTGGTCTGAGAAATGTCCATTGGCTCCGATTCCGTGTCTGGAACCACGGATTCGGAAGTCAATTTGGAAAATAACGGTGCCAATGGAAACCTTCAGCTCTAACTTGCTTTCTGCATGACGTAAGTCAATACGGTTGGCAAGGGTCATTAACTCTTCCAGGGAGGATGGAATCTCCCTGGTGGCTAGAGCATCTTTTATATGCCCAGCCAAACCCTTCCAGAACACCGGTATTAGTGACGTTTCAGACCAATCCAGTTCTGCCACTAATGTCCTGAACTGGACGGCATAATGACTGGTGGTGGTCGAGCCCTGCACTAATGTGAGCAGCTTAAGAGCTGTATAATGTATGACCTGAGGACCGAGGAACACACTTTTTTGGGTTCTGAGAAAGAGACCCACATTGGCCACTACCGGGTCACTCCGTTCCCATACAGGAGCTGCCCACTCCAAGGCCTTGTGGGTAAGTAATAAGATGACAAAACCCACTTTAGCCCTTTCGGAGGGGAACCATGCCTCCATCATCTCTAGCTGAATGGAGCACTGATTAATGAATCCTCTGCAAGGATTTACTGTGCCCTGAAAATTTTTCTAGCAGAGCAAAATGCATTAATGACACTTCAGAAGCTACCGCAGCTTGCACAGCAGCAGAGCTTACGAGATTTGCTGCTTGTACGGCCGCCTGAGTAGCTACTGCAGTGAAATCAGCAACTGGAACGGCCTGCTCCAGAGATTTAATTCTGGCCCCTAGTTGCTGAACGTAGTGCTGCAGCTGCTTGTCGTCAGCCATGATCGGCTAGACCCTGGCGGTCAGAAACTGTTATGCGCTCTGTTGCAACAACTTTAAGGTATAATGGATTGCAACCGAACACGGGGTCCGCGATGCAGTTTATGTTCACTGCTGACGAACACCCTTTGGTTAGGAGGGTAATAACTGACAACTAAAATATAAAGATCTTGCCTGTGAACTTCACATTGAGCAAGATATAGCATTTGCACTTTCTCCATTAACTTCACGGGAGATGTGCTATTAACTGGCGTAGAAGTAGCCCTGTTAATAGCACAGAAGCCCTTGCCAGATATTGGGTTAGCACTATGTGCTGCAAGCTGGTATAGACATAGCCCTGTTAGACTACACAGAAGCTACGTGCCAGCCACTAGGAAGTGCGTGCGACTAACGCCAGGCGTATGTGCTGTCAGCCGGTGTGCGACCGGACAGAGCAACTTAACTATTCAGCTGATGGTGATGCCCGCGTGCTGCCAACTGGGTTACGTTCGGACTGCACAGCTTCAATATTCAGCTGGTGGCAATGCCCGCGTGCTGTCAGCTGGTGTGAGACCGAACTGAGCAAGCTTCTCTGTTCAACGAGCAGGTGATGCCCAGGTTACGCGCCCTACAGTCTGCTCAGGGTGTATAGCTACCCTATATTCATAGCAAGACTGCGACATAGGCTACCTGCCTGGCATAAGCTGAATCTGCCTGAAGGACCTGAGCTAATAAGGCGAGCGTACTCTGTCAAGGTCCCGGAGAGCAAAGCTAGAGAGCTAGAGAGCACGTGGAGCCCAGATTCTGGTACGTCCACACATGAGCACTGCCTATTTAGTATGATCGGACCGTGCCGTGGACAGAGAAGCTATTTAAGGGCTAAGCTCCGCCCATCCATCTCGTCAATCCCATCACCGATGATGTCATCCGTGACCAATCAGGCGATGCCAGGTCAGAGGATCATCTGACCTTAAACACCAATCATGGCTCGCTATGTCACGGACATGCTCAGTGCATGCATTTCCTGACTTAGGCTTGCAACAGCCTTTTCTTGTTTCGTAACCTAGATTTAAGGCTACTGTGAACAAAGATCTGAGTAACTATATGTGCCTCTTGGGTATTGGCTAGGCGCTGGGATCGATGGT
>JARQOD010000005.1:241587388-241648823 GCA_033576555.1 Oophaga sylvatica
AATTTAGCCGATTCCCCGCAACGTCTAATATTACGAGCTGCGAGCCAGACCCTGTCGCGCGGAGAGAAAACGGGGGCTGGACGACGATGACTGTCTCATCCAATTTTTGGAGGCCAATAACGCTTCCTGCGTCTGATCAGACATCCCGTGCCTCCATAGCCCAATCTGTGACCCCAGGCTCCTCAGAGTTAACTTTAATAGGGACGGGCACACGTGAATGCTGACCATTGTTCAACAGGAAAGGAGTCTGACCTGTGGAATTCGCCACTGCATTATTTAAAGCAAATTCTGCCCAAGGAAGCAAAGTTGCCCAGTTATTGTGATTGGCAGAAACGAAATGACACAAGTATGTCACAAGCATCTGGTTAGTGCGTTCCACCAGGCCGTTGGTCTCCGGATGATAGGCGGTAGAGAGGTTCAGTTCAATACTGCACAGGTTACACAATTCTCTCCAAAACCGAGAGGTGAACTGAGGACCTCAATCACAGACAATCCTATCAGGCATCCTGTGCAGACGGAAAATGTGGCGAATAAATAGTGATGCCAGAACCTGGGAGGAAGGAACCCTAGGAAGGGGTACCAGGTGGACCATTTTAGAAAAATGGTCAGAAACCACCCATATGGTCGCAGTACCCCGGGACTTCGGTAACTCAACCACAAATCCATCCCTATCAGCTCCCAAGTTCTATCCGCCACGGGTAACGGATGTAGAAGACCCGCCGGACTCTCGTGAGAGGATTTATTTCTCAAGTAGGAGATGCATGCTTGGACATATTCTTTAACGTCCTGGGACAACCGAGGCCACCAATAAGAGCGCTGGAGGAACTTAGTGGTGTATTTGATTCCAAAATGCCCTCCGACCTTAGAGGCATGTGCCCACAAGAGCACCTCATTCTGTAGGTTCGGGGGAACAAACCTCTTCCCGGGTGGAACCTGGTCTAGAGTCACCGGTGCCACCGTTAGCATACTCTCTGGAGGAACGATAAGCCTGGGCTCGTCATCATCCTCCATCGTATCCATAGACCGAGACAGAGCATCCACCCGAGGATTCTACTCCCCTTTTAAAAAATTAATGGTGAAATTGAATCAGGCAAAAAAGAGGGACCACCGAGCCTGTCTTGGGTTGAGACGCTGCGCCGTATGCAGGCATGAGAGGTTTTTATGGTCGGAATACACCACAAATGGATGTTTAGCTCCCTCCTAAAGATGCCTCCATTCAACAAAAGCCAATTTTATTGGAAGTAACTCTTTATCCACGATAGTATAATTCCTCTCCCCTGGAGAAAAGGTCTTGGAGAAGAAGAAACATGGTCTTCTCCGACCCTGCCCATTCTTTTGGGAAAGGACAGCCCCTGCCCCTACAGAGGATGCATCGACCTCCAAATGGAATGGCTTATTGACATCTGGCCGATGTAAAATGGGAGTGTTTGAGAAATAAGACTTGAGCTCCCGGAAAGCCTCAGATGTCTCTTTAGACCAGTTTTTTGGGTTGGCACCTTTCTTGGTTAGCACGGCCAAAGAAGCCGCCAGTGTAGAAAAATGTGGTATAAATTGCCGATAATAATTGATGAACCCCATGAAGCACTGCACCGACTTCAGAGAATGGGGCTCCTGCCAATTCTGTACGGCTACCAACTTTTGGAGATCCATGGCCAGGCCTTTACTGCATACAATGTACCCCAAGAATGGTAAAGACTCCTGTTAGAACTGGCATTTCTCCAGCTTGCAATACAGAGAATTTGCGTGCAAACGCTCAAAAACTCTGCGCACATCCTTTCTGTGTGTGGAGAGGTCCGGGGAAAAGATCAGGATATCGTCAAGATACACTACCACGGAGGACAGCAGCAGATCTCGAAAGATATCATTGACGAAATCCTGAAAGACGGCGGGGACATTGCATAAACCGAAGGGCATGACGAGGTACTCGTAGTGGCCATCACGAGTAATAAAGGCTGTCTTCCACTCGTCGCCCTCACGGATTCGTATGAGGTTATAGGCCCCACACAGGTCTAATTTTGTGAAAGTTATAGCCCCTCGCAGCCTGTCGAACAATTCAGAGATCAGGGGCAGGGGATATTTGTTCTTGATGGTGATGGCGTTTAATCCCCTTAAGATCCCCGCACCAGCAGGAGAGACCGATTTCCTGATAAACCCCCGGGCTAGGTTCTCCTTGATGTAATCGGACATAGCCTGGGTCTCAGGGACAGACAGGGGATAAACCACATACCATATGGCACTCTCATACAGTCGGTGGGCAGGTAAGGTCTCTGCAGCGTTTTTCGAGAACACATCGGCATAGCTCAATGTTGCTCTGGAAGTGCCTCTAGACCGGCCGGAGGGTCTAAGACCACCTTCCGAGTTGATGCCACCATACACTGGGTAGTACATCTCTCACCCCATGAATAAACTGTCGCTGTGTTCCAGTTTATATGTGGGTTGTGAGAACGTAACCACGGAAGACCCAATAGCACCTCATCCAATTCTCAAGGAAGGATAAGAAACGAGATATCCTCCCGATGACCCTGAGGAAATGACATGGTGAGGGGGATAGACCGGTGGGTGATTTGGGTGTCTAACATGGAACGATTAACTACCCTGATGTTTATTGGTCTGGACAGTAGTTCCATAGGAACGGCGTGCTTCTGGGCAAAGGTTGATGACAAAAAATTGCCATTGGCCCCAGAATCCACCACAGCCTTGGCATCAACCGTGGTTGTTCCGAAGAGCAACGTCACGATATAGGCAAGTCTGGAGGAAAGAGGTCTCAGAGTCTATCACACCTCCTCCGATGGTGGTTAGACACTTTCGTTCACCCGCCTGCTTGGAACCCTTATTATTAGGGTACACCAAAAGACACGTAGGGCGGGAATGAGGAGACCATTTCCTGGTCTGAGAAATGTCCATTGGCTCCGATTCCGTGTCTGGAACCACGGATTCGGAAGTCAATTTGGAAAATAACGGTGCCAATGGAAACCTTCAGCTCTAACTTGCTTTCTGCATGACGTAAGTCAATACGGTTGGCAAGGGTCATTAACTCTTCCAGGGAGGATGGAATCTCCCTGGTGGCTAGAGCATCTTTTATATGCCCAGCCAAACCCTTCCAGAACACCGGTATTAGTGACGTTTCAGACCAATCCAGTTCTGCCACTAATGTCCTGAACTGGACGGCATAATGACTGGTGGTGGTCGAGCCCTGCACTAATGTGAGCAGCTTAAGAGCTGTATAATGTATGACCTGAGGACCGAGGAACACACTTTTTTGGGTTCTGAGAAAGAGACCCACATTGGCCACTACCGGGTCACTCCGTTCCCATACAGGAGCTGCCCACTCCAAGGCCTTGTGGGTAAGTAATAAGATGACAAAACCCACTTTAGCCCTTTCGGAGGGGAACCATGCCTCCATCATCTCTAGCTGAATGGAGCACTGATTAATGAATCCTCTGCAAGGATTTACTGTGCCCTGAAAATTTTTCTAGCAGAGCAAAATGCATTAATGACACTTCAGAAGCTACCGCAGCTTGCACAGCAGCAGAGCTTACGAGATTTGCTGCTTGTACGGCCGCCTGAGTAGCTACTGCAGTGAAATCAGCAACTGGAACGGCCTGCTCCAGAGATTTAATTCTGGCCCCTAGTTGCTGAACGTAGTGCTGCAGCTGCTTGTCGTCAGCCATGATCGGCTAGACCCTGGCGGTCAGAAACTGTTATGCGCTCTGTTGCAACAACTTTAAGGTATAATGGATTGCAACCGAACACGGGGTCCGCGATGCAGTTTATGTTCACTGCTGACGAACACCCTTTGGTTAGGAGGGTAATAACTGACAACTAAAATATAAAGATCTTGCCTGTGAACTTCACATTGAGCAAGATATAGCATTTGCACTTTCTCCATTAACTTCACGGGAGATGTGCTATTAACTGGCGTAGAAGTAGCCCTGTTAATAGCACAGAAGCCCTTGCCAGATATTGGGTTAGCACTATGTGCTGCAAGCTGGTATAGACATAGCCCTGTTAGACTACACAGAAGCTACGTGCCAGCCACTAGGAAGTGCGTGCGACTAACGCCAGGCGTATGTGCTGTCAGCCGGTGTGCGACCGGACAGAGCAACTTAACTATTCAGCTGATGGTGATGCCCGCGTGCTGCCAACTGGGTTACGTTCGGACTGCACAGCTTCAATATTCAGCTGGTGGCAATGCCCGCGTGCTGTCAGCTGGTGTGAGACCGAACTGAGCAAGCTTCTCTGTTCAACGAGCAGGTGATGCCCAGGTTACGCGCCCTACAGTCTGCTCAGGGTGTATAGCTACCCTATATTCATAGCAAGACTGCGACATAGGCTACCTGCCTGGCATAAGCTGAATCTGCCTGAAGGACCTGAGCTAATAAGGCGAGCGTACTCTGTCAAGGTCCCGGAGAGCAAAGCTAGAGAGCTAGAGAGCACGTGGAGCCCAGATTCTGGTACGTCCACACATGAGCACTGCCTATTTAGTATGATCGGACCGTGCCGTGGACAGAGAAGCTATTTAAGGGCTAAGCTCCGCCCCATCCATCTCGTCAATCCCATCACCGATGATGTCATCCGTGACCAATCAGGCGATGCCAGGTCAGAGGATCATCTGACCTTAAACACCAATCATGGCTCGCTATGTCACGGACATGCTCAGTGCATGCATTTCCTGACTTAGGCTTGCAACAGCCTTTTCTTGTTTCGTAACCTAGATTTAAGGCTACTGTGAACAAAGATCTGAGTAACTATATGTGCCTCTTGGGTATTGGCTAGGCGCTGGGATCGATGGTAAAGCTGAGCAGCATCTGCCTTGGCTGGGTCTGGATGGGAGACCACAGACTCCTCGGATCCAGGTTCAGATCCTGCCGTTGCCCGATGACTAACATATAGTAACATACTGTGCCTAAATATCTCTAGGTTACTGTTACCACAAAAGTCTCTTTATTATTCAGTAGAATGTTAAACAAGGGACAGGTGGAGAGAAATTATAGTCAACTGACCTAATTACTCACAAGTATGTGTAATATATGGTACAAAAACATTTTGAAACCATAGTAGAGATGAGTCAATAAATTCAAGTGGAATTGAATTCTACACAAAGTTTACAAAAATCTGCATTTGCCAAAATGCGTATTTTTTTGCAATTTGCTTCTGTGTGGATTCAGCAAATGCCAATCGTAAATGGGCATTAAAATGTAAAAAAATACTTATACTCGCCTAACATCTCACCTCTCTGGTCCCTCTGCATCACTTGTCTGGTCCCCAATTTGATGAGACCCAGGAAGTCTCATCAAAGTGAGGACCAGATGAGCGAAAAGTTTAAGCGTCATGACATCACGGTGTGTACCGTGGTCTTTTGCAAAATTCTCCTGGGTCTCATCAAAGTCCCTCCCCAACATAAAATGTCCGGGCATTTCAACACGAGTGTAAGCGATCTGAATATGTGGCAGGACCGATCGGGTTATGGTGGGGAGTAGAGGGACCAGAGAGGTGAGCAGTAGTGTGAACATAAGGATATTTTCTTTTTTTTACATCTTACATTTATTATGTTTTCGGGTAGACCCCAGTGCGTAATAAGGGACATTAAATTGGTAGAAAATAACTTCTGTGCAAATCAAATTTCCTGGGAAAATCTGCGCAAACCTGTTAATTCGAATTTTTCCTAATTCACTCATGTCTAAACATTAAGGCTACATGCCCACATTGAGTATTTGCTGATTTTTTTATCTCAGTCTTTATAAGCCAAAACCAGAAGTGGGTAAAAAATGTGGAAGTAGTGACGTGTTTCAATTATACTTTTCCTCTGATTGTTCTACTCCTGGCTTTGGCTTACAAATACTGATGTAAAACATGGACCAAATACTCAACATGTCCAAGTGGCCTAAGGCTATGTTCCCACAATGAGTTTTTGGTAAGTTTTTGATGCTGTGCATTTTTGAAAAAATGAAAGCAACCTATTTTACTTAAAGTGTGCTGGAAATCTGCAACATGAAAAACTCACCAAAAGCTTATCGTGAGAACGTAGCCCAACTGTATAAAACTTTTGTCACAAGTTTTTCAAATAAGCTCCAAACATAATCTTCATTTTTAATATACACTTTATGAAAAAAATAGTAATTTTGTATTTAATATGCATAAAGGAAGAGAGAAAACGATTTTTGCAAAGTGCACATAGGCTTTTGTTATATTAGCGCACCATAGTCATGTTCAGCGCACTATATCACTTAGCTTTTACTATTGATGTTTTAGTCAGCAACCTTCCTGTGCCAGTATTTATTTTTCAACAGGTCAGAGCTGGAAATTGGTTTTAAAAAGGTTCATAGCCTTTATTTTATTTGTTCTTGACTGGAAAATTCTGATTGTAACCTGCTATTAGATTGGAAATAGCTTGAAGCTGTATAAAAATCTAAAGTAAATATCAATCATGCTGAATCATTTCATTTGACTACAATAATCTATTTGTAGAACTCTTGCAAAAATGTCCTCCAATCCAACTAAATCTAATTTCCTAAATGTGACAGGAGACGTTAGCATAGAAGATATAATGTAATTGATGTATTTTGTGCAATTTCCGGAATGCTGCCTCGCAAAAGAGTCCCTGTAAAAGGACCATTTGTTAAGACAATAACATAAGTTTTCATTGTTGTTATTACAAAATATATCACTGTTTTAATCTATTAATTCTTCTTCGCAGCTCAACATAAAAATGAATAATTTCACAACCTATGAATTCAATCAGTGCCTCTGATTTTTTTATGAATAGCCTGTGGTTGACGCTTAAGTTAAAATTGTATAAAATAGATGAAAGCGGTTTAGGAAATGCTTTGTGTAAACTTACAAATTTCTCTATAGGATTTATAGTTTTGTTACAAAATAACTGGTTTCAGTGCTTTTTAAAGTGGTATAAAAATATAGTTAATGCATTTGCATAACAGAGAAGTATGGTAGATTTCCTGGAAAAAAAAATCAAATTGTGACAAAACAAGTCTACGATATTTTCAGCCTGAGAGTTGAATGGCAAATCATATATTTTGGTTACCTTTAAACTGTTATTTACTATGTTTGGGGGAAGTATTTTTAGAAGCTACAAATGAAACCCTAAAATTAGTGTTTTCTTGAGTTTAACCCCTCTCTGACATTAGACGTACTATCCCGTCCATAAAACCCGTGCCATTCTGCCCATGGACGGGATAGTACGTTATAGGCGATCAGCTGCGCTCCTGAGGGGAGCGCAGCTAATCGCCGCAGGGTGTCAGCTGATTATCACAGCTGACACCCGTGACTGTATGTCAGGAGCGGTCACGGACCGCTCCCGGCATATTAACCCCTAGCACACCGCGATCAAATATGATCGCGGTGTGCCGGGGGCACAGAGGAGCATCGCGCAGGGAGGGGGCTCCCTGCGCGCCCCCCTGAGACCCTCAGACCAGCGCGATGTATCGCGCTGTTCTGAGGCTTCCTTCCTCCAGACCGGATCGAGATGGCGCTGGGTCCTGGAGGGAGGCGCTTCCTCAGTCCCTGCTGAGAGCAGGCACTGAGAACTGCTGCACTGCCTGAACGATCGCTGGTGTGACAGTTGCTGTGCACACTGTCACACCAGCGATCTGATAAAATACAGTGATGTCCCACCCTGGGACAAAGTAAAAAAGTTAAAAAAATAAAAATAAACATGTTATAAAAAAAAATCCAAAATAAATAAAAAAAAAAAAAAATATTCCCCAATAAATTCATTTCTTCCTGTAAATAAAAAAAACAAAACAATAAAAGTACACATATTTGGTATCGCTGCGTCCTTAACGACCCCCCCTATAAAACTGTCCCACTAGTTAACCCCTTAAAAAAAAAAAAAAAAACGAAGCAAAAAATCAATGCTTTATCATCATACCGCCGAACAAAAAGTGGAATAACGCGCGATCAAAAAGACCGATATAAATAAACATGGTACCGCTGAAAACGTCATCTTGTCCCGCAAAAAACGAGCTGCCATACAGCATCATCAGCAAAAAAATAAAAAAGTTATAGCTCGCATAATAAAGCGATGCAAAAATAATTATTTTTTATATAAAATTGTTTTTATTCTATAAAAGCGCCAAAACATAAAAAAATGATATAAATGAGGTATCGCCATAATCGTACTGACCCGAAGAATAAAACTGCTTTATCAATTTTACCACACGCGGAACAATAAAAACGCCTCCCCCAAAAGAAATTCATGAATTGCTGATTTTTGTTCATTCTAACCTAACAAAAATCGAAATAAAAAGCGATCAAAAAATGTCACCTGCTCAAAAATGCTACAAATAAAAACGTCAACTCGTACCGCAAAAAATAAGACCTCACATGACTCTGTGGGCCAAAATATGCAAAAATTATAGCTCTCAAAATGTGGCGATGCAAAAAACTATTTTTGCGATACAAAGCGTCTTTTAGCGTGACAGCTGCCAATCATAAAAACCCGCTATAAATAGTAAATCAAACCCCCTTTATCACCCCCTTAGTTAGGGAAAAATAATAAAATTAAAAAAATGTATTTATTTCCATTTTCCCTTTAGGGTTATGGTTAGGGTTGCGGCTAAAGTTAGGGTTAGGGTTGGCGCTAAAGTTAGGATTAGGGTTAGGGTTGGGATTAGGGGTGTGTTAGGGTTAGGTTCGTGGTTAGGGTTGGGACTAGGGTTAGGGGTGTGTTGGGGTTAGGGTTGGAGTTAGAATTGCGGGGTTTCCGCTGTTTAGGCACATCAGGGGCTCTCCAAATGTGACATGGCGTCTGATCTCATTTCCAGCCAATTCTGCGTTGAAAAAGTCAAACGGTGCTCTTTCACTTTTGAGCTCTGCCATGCGTCCAAACAGTAGTTTATCCCCACATATGGGGTATCAGCGTACTCTGGACCCCAAGAGTTATTGTGCAATTTGTCCTATTTCTTCTGTTACCCTTGGGAAAATAAAAAACTGGGGGCGAAAATATCATTTTTGTACAAAAAAAAATATTTTTTTGTTTTTACGGCTGTACATTATAAACTTCTGTGAAGCACTTGGGGCTTCATAGCGCTCACCACACACCTAGATAAGTTCCTTGTGGGGTCTATTTTCCAAAATGGGATCACTTGTTGGGGATTTCCACTGTTTAGGCGCATCAGGGGCTCTCCAAATGAGACATGACGCCCCCAGACCATTCCATCAAAGTCTGCAATCCAAAACGTCACTACTTCCCTTCCGAGCCCCAACGTGTACCCATACAGTAGTTTTCTCCCACATATTGGGTATCAGCGTACTCAGGACAAATTTGGCAACAACTTTTGGGGTCCAATTTCTCCTGTACCCTTGTAAAAATAAAATATGGGGCGAAAAAATCATTTTTGCAAAAAAAAAAAAAGATTTTTTATGTTTACGGCTGTGCGTTATAAACTTCTGTGAAGCACTTCGGGGTTCAAAGTGCTCACCACACATCTAGATAAGTTCCTTGTGGGGTCTATTTTCCAAAATGGGGTCACTTGTGGGGGGTTTCCACTGTTTAGGCGCATCAGGGGCTCTCCAAATGCGACATGACGCACCCAGACCATTCCATCAAAGTCTGCAATCCAAAACGTCACTACTTCCCTTCCGAGCCCTGACGTGCGCCCATACAGTAGTTTTCTCCCACACATTGGGTATCAGCATACTCAGGACAATTGGACAACAACTTTTGGGGTCCAATTTCTCCTGTTATCCTTTTGAAAATAAAATATTGGGGGCAAAAAAATCATTTTTGTAAAAAAAAGGATTTTTTTTTTTACGGCTGTGCGTTATAAACTTCTGTGAAGCACTTCGGGGTTCAAAGTGCTCACCACACATCTAGATAAGTTCCTTGTGGGGTCTATTTGCCAAAATGGGGTCACTTGTGGGGGGTTTCCACTGTTTAGGTGCATCAGGGGCTCTCCAAATGTGACATGACGCCCCAGACCATTCCATCAAAGTCTGCAATCCAAAACGTCACTACTTCCCTTCCGAGCCCCGACGTGTGCCCATACAGTAGTTTTCGCCCACATATTGGGTATCAGTGTACTCAGGACAAATTGGACAACAACTTTTGGGTTCCAATTTCTTCTGTTACCCTTGTGAAAATAAAATATTGGGAGCGAAAAAATCATTTTTGTAAAAAAAAAAAAAGATTTTTTATTTTACGGCTGTACGTTATAAGCTTTAGTGAAACACCTGGGGGTTCAAAGTTCTCACCACACATCTAGATAAGTTCCTTGAGGGGTCTAGTTTCCAAAATGGTGTCATTTATGGGGGTTTCCACTGTTTAGGCAGATCAGGAGCTCTCCAAACACGACATGGCATCCAGCCAATTCTGCGTTGAAAAAGTCAGACGGCGCTCCTTCCCTTCCAAACTCTGCCATACACCCAAACAGTGGTTACCCCCAAATATGGGGTATCAGCGCACTCAGGACAAATTGCACAATAACTTTTGGAGTCTTGTTACCCTTGGAAAAATAAAAATTGGGGTGAAAAGATCATTTTTGTGGAAAAAATATGATTTTAAAATTTTACAGCTCTACGTTATAAACTTGTGTGAAGCACTTCGGGGTTCAAATTGCTCATCAAAAATCTAGATAAGTTCCTTAGGGGGTCTAGTTTCCCAAATGGGGTCATTTGTGGGGGGTTTCCACTGTTTAGGCACATCAGGGGCTCTCCAAATGCAACATGGCATCCAAACTCAATTCCAGCCAATTTTGGTTGGAAAAAGTCAAATGGTGCTCCTTCCATTCCGAGCTCTGCCGTGCGCCCAAACAGTGGTTCCCCCCACATATGTGGTATCAGCGTACTCAGGACAAATTGTACAACAACTTATGTGGTCCACTTTCTCCTGTTACCCTTGGGAAAATAAAAAAATAGTGACTAAAAGATAATTTTTGTGGGAAAAAAATAGGATTTTTTATTTTCATGCCCGGGCATTATTAACTTGTGTAAAGCACTTGGGGGTTCAAAGTGCTCACCAAAGATCTAGATAAGTTCCTTAGGGGGTCTAGTTTCCAAAATGGGGTCACTTGTGGGGGGTTTCCACTGTTTAGGCTCTTCTGGGGCACTGCAAACGGAACATGACCCCCATTAACGTCTGCATTCCAAAATGTTACTACTTCCTTTCCAAGCCCTGCCGTGCGCCCAAACAGTTTCCCTCCCCCACATATGGGGTATCAGCGTACTCAGGACAAATTGGACAACAACTTTTGGGGTCCAATTTCCTTGGGAAAATTCAAAAATTTGGGATTAAAAAATCATTTTTGTGGAAAATTGATTTTTTTTTTTTCACACCCAGGCTTTATAAACTTTTGTGAAACACTTGAGGGTTCAAAGTGCGCACAACAGATCTAGATAAGTACGTTAGGGGGTCTAGTTTCCAAAATAGTGTCACTTGTGGGGGGTTTCCACTGTTTAGGCGCATCAGGGGCTCTCCAAACGCGACATGGCATCCAATCTAAATTCCAGCCAATTTTAGTTTGAAAAAGTCAAACGTCGCTCCTTCCCTTACGAGCTCTGCCGTGTGCCCAAACAGTGGTTTTCCCCACATATGGGGTATTAGCGTACTCAGGAGAAATTGCATAACAACCTTATCTGTCCATTTTCTCCTTTTACCCTTGTGAGAATAAAAAAAAAGTTTGTAAAAGATAATTTTTGTGGCTAAAAAGTAAAATATTCATTTTTTCCTTCCATGTTGCTTTAGTTACTGTGAAGCACCTGAAGGGTTAATAAACTTCTTGAATGTGGTTTTGAGTACCTTGAGGGGTGCAGTTTTTAGAATGGTGTCACTTTTGGGTATTTTCTGTCATATAGACCCTCAAAGTGACTTCAAATGTGAGGTGGTCCCTAAAAAAAATGGCTTTGTAAATTTTGCTGTAAAAATGAGAAATCGCTGGTCAACTTTTAACCCTTATAACTTCCTAACAAAAAAAAAATTTGGTTCCAAAATTGTGCTGATGTAAAGTAGACATGTGGGAAATGTTATTTCTTAACTATTTTGTGTGATATATTTCTCTGTTTTAAGGGAATAAAAATTCAAAGTTTGAAAATTGCAAAATTTTCAAAATTTTAGCCATATTTGCGTTTTTTTCAAAAATAAACGCAAGTTATATCGAAGAAATTTTACCACTAACATGAAGTACCATATGTCTCGAGAAAACAGTCTCAGAATCGCGAAGATCCGTTGAAGCGTTCCAGAGTTATAACCTCATAAAGAGACAGTGGTCAGAATTGTAAAAATTGGCCCGGTCATTAACTTGCAAACCACCCTTGGGGGTGAAGGGGTTAATGACTCCTGAAACATGGATTTTTTTTACTTCTATAAATGAGGAAAACCAGTTTTAGCTTACTTCTAACATAATCAAGGGAGATTAATTATGCCAACACTGATTATATATTTAAACCTGCAGTCTATAGATAGACAGATAGATAGATATGGAATAGAAAGATAGAGATAGATAGATGAAGATAGATGATAGATAGATAGATAGATAGATAGATAGATAGATAGATAGATAGATAGATAGATAGATAGATAGATAGAAAGATAGATATGGGAAAGATAGATAGATAAATATGGGATATATAGATATGGATATACAGATAGATTTTTAGATAGATAGATGCATAGATATATATGGATTGGATGGATAGATAGATAGAAAGATATGGGTTATATGTATATGGATTAGAAAGAAAGATATATAGATAGATATTTAAGTTGTACTTAACTCACTTGAAAAGCAGTGTAAAAGAGAAATGATGACATGTTTGATAAATTCTATGCATGACATTGTGTAGTTTTGGACTTAATTATAGAAAACATTGTTTTCTTAACCCCCTCATAACAGGCAATATACTATTTTACTGACCTGAGAAATTAGAGAATAGTCTCAGCTTTATACTATACATCTTGTAGATTATAATATATCTCATAGACTGTAAGCTTGCGAGTAGGGTCCTCACTTTTCTTGGTATGTGTTGAATTATCTGTTACTCCCTATTGTGTGATATTGTCTGTGATATTGTCTGTACAGATCCCCTGAATATTGTAAAGTTAGTAAGAATATGTTGGCGCTGTAGAAATAAAAATTATTATTATATACTATTAGTGATGAGCAAAAGTGCTTGCCATTAATCGTTAATCGCCCGAATATCACTGTACTCAGCGAGCACCGAGCATTTCCGGTATTATTCGATGGGAGCTTGCCTCTCCGCCCTGCAATTTTGGCACTTTTTAGAACCCCAATGAACATGAAGGGATTGTCAGCCATGCACTGTAATGCCGCAGCCATCTTTGTTGTGGTAATACAGTGATTGGCTGGCCGCACAGCATCATCAGGTCTATAAAAGACCGGATGCCGCCCTGCTTGACGCATTCTGCTCCGGATTCAGACAGTGTTGGCAGAGTTGCTGCTGAGATAGGGAGAGATTTGGGCTTTTATTAGTTACTGTGGGTCTGCCATTGTTCAATCCACAAATCCAGCTAAACCAACAGTCCTTTTAAGGGCTAATTAGGGGTATATAGATTGCAGTGCTAGGTTGGCTGTGGAGTCTATGTGCACATATCCACATCAGTGTGATATGGAAATTTAATTAGGATAAAAATATCCTTCCGTGTTTGCTGCTTGCTTCTCCAAATCTCTATATAATGTATTTTTGAGCGCTCAGAACGAAATGAGGACTGTCCACACGAAAGTGTCAGTATAACAGTTCGTCAAAGACCCACATTTATTATTCATTCAAGGTTTTATACATTTACAAAAAGGGGCTGGTTAGTCAATTAACATACAATTAAAAGCTGCTAGATTATTGGCTGTTCTAGTGTAAATATGATAATTATGATAATCATGATTAAAAGAGCTGAAGTTGCAGAATTATTGTTTATATTCTTGTGACCTAGTTGTCTTGCATAACTATAATGTAAACAACAGATATCTAATAGGACTTTTTGTACTTCATGCATTTGTTCCTTTATGAAGGCCAGATTTCTTTAAAACGACTGATTATAGCTGGCCTAGAAATATGTGAGCACAAGGTTTTTTAGCAAGTGAGATCTATCTAACTGTGAACTGTGAATACATATATGTGAATATACTTTGAATATATGGAATACATATATATTTCCATGACAGTCCCCCCTTAGATACCACTTGCCCTAAAAAAACCTACTCCTGGCCCAAGCGCTGCAACTCTTTTGTTCTGCCTGCGAGTTGAGACACCCCTAGCGCATGTCTCCCCACCGAATATAGACTTTTCGCAAATGGGCGGTCAGGAGGACTGTCCCTGTCGGGGGTTTATGTGTTTGCAATCATAGTCTCTTTATTTGATAGGATGTTTCATCAAGGATGTGTATTCTCAGTCTGGAGGTAGTTCGGAGATCTGGTCAAGCCAGGCAGTTCTATCCGGACTGGTGCGAGGTCCAAGATGGTGAGTGGCATCAAATTGGTTGTCTCCTGAACAGTTTTTTTTTCCATTATCTAGTGGTAATAGTGACTCAAATCCTGCTTTAACTTGGTCTCTGGCCTTGAACTCATCAAGTAGGTCATCTGTCTGGTCAGTCAGAGCATCCACGACATCCTTCATGGCTTAGGTGTCTCTCCTGGTACGGGAGCTTCCTTGCAATGCGATACGTGGATCCAAACAGGCTTTCCCTCTAGTTACACAGAGGTTGGTGTCATCTGGGGCTCTTGGACAGGATCATCAAATCTGGCAGTGAAGAGAAAAAACTCGAGAATGGACATTAGTTTTTGACCAATTCAATTACATAAGTGTTATGATTTGGTAGCTGAGGAGAGCAGGCAAAAAAAGGCAATACACCAGAGAGGTTGGAATCTATGGGATTGCAGTACCCTGACTAACCACCACAACTAAAGGCAGCCGTGGAGCGTTCCTACGTTGGTCCTAGACGCCTCGTCACAGCCTGAGAAGCTAACTACACCTAAAGATAGAAAAAGGAAAGCTATCTGCCCCGGAGCAGATCCCCAAAGAACATAGGAAGCCCCCAAACATGTAATGGTGGTTAGACAAGAGGAAATACAGACACAGACAGAAAATAGTATGAGCAAACGTTGGGGCCCAAACTTCCTAGATAGAAGAGGATAGGAAAGGCACTTACTGCAACCCCAAAAAACCCTGAAAAGTACCAACTCTACTAATTACAAAAACACCTGAGATCACACGACCTCTACCACCTAAATTAGTTCTCTGGTGTAACAAAAACTAAACAGCAACCACTGAAAAAAACTGGAAAAGGCAAATGAACAAACAGTGGCTGAACTAAACTGAGAGGAGCACAAGCCCCCCGAAGGGGACCCGGCAGACCCCCACAGAAGTGCAGGACAAAATGCAGGCACCAAAAAACTAAAAGAAGAAAATGTCTTATCTGTTAGCAGAAGATGCAGGCACGAAACAGCTTTTCTGGGTCTCGGGGAGTGTGCCTTATGCTAAACAGTGCAATTGGGAGTGTGTCATGCCATGGTTTGCGTGTCTCTTGGGCAATTTTTCAGCATTCTATTCTTAAGTGTTTCGTTCAGTTTTTCTACCTTCCTGCTGCTCTGGGGGTGGTAAGGAGTGTGTAGGCCTAAATCTGACCCTACTGCTAATCGGGTCTTGTGTGTCAGATTTGCTGTGAATGCGGGTCCCTGATCACTTTCTATCATTTCTGGAACCCCGTATCTGCACACTATTTTCCGAAAGTAGCTTCGTTGCAGTAGTCTTTGCTGACTTGGAAGGCTTCTGTTCATCTTGAAAATACTTCTTTTGACCACAATGGCGTATTTGAATCCTTCACTTGGCGATATCTGGATGTGGTCTATCTGGATCCTTTGAAGCTGGTAAAGTGGTCTTTCCAGATAAGGTGAGGGGGTCTTTCTTCCATACGTCCAGGCTTGCATTTGCCGCAGGTCAGACAGCTGCTGGTGAATTTGGCTGTTAGGGTGGAGATCCCTGAAGCAAACCAGTAAGCACCAATCAGATCATTCATTTGTGTCTTTGATATGTGGATGTGGGTCCATCTACCCATTGGACCACCATAGGGTGCATACTTTGTGGTAGGCAGAGTTTGAAGTCTATTATTGTTAGCCTTCCTTCTTCACGTGTTGCTTTTTTCGCATTCAGCTCTTCTTCTCCTTTTGGAGCTTGGTCTTGTAACTTCTTGAGCAGATCCCAGGACGTCTTTTTGTCAGGTTTCTTGTCTTCAGTCGTCATGTAGTAGCCGTCCGGCTCTACGACCTCTCCCACTTCTCCATGTTGTCTTCCTTTGGCTGCTTCTTTGGCTGCCATGTCCGCCATGTTATTGCCTCACGCCTCTTCTGTTTTCAGTTTTCCATGCACTTTGATTTTTCAAATTGCCACCATTTTGGAAGTTGGAGTACACCCAGCAGGTCCCTGAAGGCTCCATGATGCTTCACGGTTGTCCTGTTTGCTGTGATGAAGTCCCTTGTAGCCCAGATGGGTCTAAAGTCATGTGCTATGCCATGCGAGTAACTGTAGTCCGTGTAGATGTTTGCAGTCTTGCCTTCTGCCATCTGGCAGGCCTTCGTCAGCGCTATCAATTCTGCTTCCTGGGCTGACAGGCTAGGTGACAGACTTCTGGACCACAGGATTTCTTGATTGCTGGTCACTGCACTTCCTGTGTTGAAACTTCTTCTGGAGCCATCCAAGTATCCCCCCTTGGGAGTGGGAGTAGAGTGGCCGGGCTGAGGACTTTAGGTCTGGAGACGGTGACATTATGAGACAAAGGCAATAGAGGCGCCACAAAGATGCCTGGCGGCAGGGAGATTACTGTTGGTTGAGCTTGATTGAAGATTGCCAAGATGTCATGTGGAGTGAGAGTTTCCAGTGGCTGTCCAAGAGTGATTTCAGCAACCTTGTCCAGGAGGGTGTGTGCTGCGGATACTGCCATCAGGCAGGAGGGTGCTCTTCTTGCAACTGGATCCAAGCGGGCTGAGAGGCAGCCTAAAAGTCTCTGTTTTCCCCCGTGAATCCGTGCCAGGACTCCAATAGCATGACCTTCTTTCTTCCATCAGGTAGACGGAAAGACTTTTCATAGTCAGGTAGGCCTGGTATTGGCGCTGAGACTGTGGAGTTCTTCCAATCTCCTGAATGGGTTGAAGGCTGCGTCTGATAGAAGGAGCGGGGTTGCGTTGATGCAAGCGCACAGAGGCTGCATTAGGTCTGAGGCATCAGGGATCCAGGTTCTGCAATATGACACTAGACCAGGGAAGGCCTGCAGCATTCTTGGAGTTGTTGGGGGAGCCATCTTCTCCACAGTGGTCTTCCAGTCTTTTGACATGTGTTTCGTCTTGTGGGCAATACAGTGTCCCAGGATGTAACTTGCTTCTGGCATCACTGGACTTTGTTCTTCCAGACCTTGCGTTGCTGTTCTTCCAGGTAGAGTAGGAGAGATAAGGAATAGGCTGTGCAGGTGTCGATGTCAACCACACAAAAGAGAAAGTCATCCACGTGTTGTAGAAGAGTGTCTCTTTCATATTCTGCAATCCAGTTGACGAAGATGGAGGACATTGTCTTGGTGAAACTTGAAGGGCTTGTTTTGAGCACCTTGAGGCAACATTGTCCATATGCACTGCACTGGTGCGTGAAAGCAGGCCTCCAGGTGGAGGGGAAACACTGAAGAAGGTACTGGCCAGGTTGATCACCGTGAATACCGTTGCGGTGACTGGGACTCTTGAGAGCAGAGTGTGATGGTTCAGCACTGTTGGGGTTTCAAATACCGTAGCCTCTTTCGCGGCCTCCAGGCCTTGCACCATTCTGAACTCAGTGGGGTTTACAATCTTTTTCTTCACTGTGGAAAGCTGGGATTGATTCCGATGGGCGAGGCAGCCCAGTTTGGCCTTGTCCTTCAGTATGCGGCAGGGGACTCCCATCTGCTGGTGCAGAGCTGGCGGAAAAACAAGCCGTCTACTAGGATCCACATCATGAGAGATGACGACCAGCTGGCTTTCTTGTTCTCCACCAAGACAGTTACTGTGTTAGCACCTGTTCTGGTCACAGGGGGTCTTCTTGTTGGGATGTCTCCTTAAACGGCTGCTTTTTTCTCAGCACGGGCCATCAGTAGTTTCTTTTTCTCCAGCTCGGTCTCAGGTCAGTATTTGTGCACAAGTTTGAAGAGCTGAGTGGCCTTTTTCCGGTCTAGGGCCTGGGTGAACTGGTTGATTGCAGGGGCACCTCCTGGTGCTTGCAAAAGATGAACCTCTGGCGTTAGAGCTGAATGAGGTGTTGCCATTCCATGAAGCGAGTAGAGTCCTTCTTGAGTTGAATATCCTGGCCAATGTCAAAGTTCTCAGGCCGTCTTCTTAGGCGAGTTCACTTAGACCTTCAGTTGGTCAGAGACATCTTGACTCTGGGTGATGGAGTGGCTTTTCTGGTACTATGTCCAGCACCTCCTGTGATAGGTCTGCAGTGTGGTTGTTTGAGGTTCCTGTTTCTTCTTGGGTCAGGGGTGAAGAAAGTGTCATGGTCCCATCTTCCTGGAACACTCTGGTCGCTTTCAGCTTCTGCAGTAGGTCCACTCCCAATAGGTTGAGGGTGCAGGTTTTTTACACAACAAACTGGGACATGATGGAGTGTTCTGGCTGAGTCCACACGCTCAGGGGCTTCATAATCTGGAAATATCTGACTTGACCATCAATTCCCATGCAGGAAGCAGAAGATTCTGGTTGCGGAGTTCCACAAGAAAAGATATGACTACGCCATCCACTCTCAGGATATTGGTCCCACTGGTGGGGTTCCTTGTGGACTTGGTGTGCTCTTGTCCTATGGACGGGGTTCTTCACTGCTTTCTGTGTTTCTTCTTTTTCTGGGTGAAGTCAGTGTTCTGCACTTGTTCCGGAAATGACCAAACTCGCCACAGTTGTAACACTTGACATTCCTTCTGTCCCGGCGGGACTCAATCCTTTTTGCTACTGTGAGCAGGGTATCCATTGCTATTGACGTGTACTCAGGCCTGGCTGCTACCAGTGGTTTCCTGATTGGTTCTCTCAGTCCATGCACAAAAGCCTGTGCCAACATCCGTCTGTGTGTCTGATCATGGGTAATGAGGCCCAAATCTTGAAACACTTGCATTACTCTGTCATGGAACTTCTCCACAGACTCTGTCTTGTCTTGACTCGTGACATGTAGGCTGAGAGTTTGTCCTGTCAGTCTGCTTTTGGCCCATTCTCTGAGTTGCTCAATTAGCTTTGGTCCTGTCTCCCAGGCATACGCATCTAACTCTGTTGGAAGCTTGAAGTGTTCTCTCATAATTGGCCAGAATGCATTACCTGCTTTTATTTCCATTACGGTCCAGAGATCAGTCCAGGCTGCTGCATACGTTCGCTGGATCTGCTGCATTTTTTGGCAAAATGGCATGGGGTGTATCTCTGGGTCTGGCAGCATACTGATCACCTGGCTTGGGATGAAGGGCTCATAGGATGGTGCCTCTACCTGTCCCTGCTCTATTGGTGCTTGTGTGTTTTCTTCCCTAGTATTGGGCAGCATGTGTGACGTTGCATCTTCATCTTCATCAGATAAGAAGTGACATGGTGTACTTGGTGCATACACTGGGTGAGATTTGGGCTTTAAAGTTGTCTTGCTGCATGGGGATTTCCCACTTCCTTGCTGAGGCTGCGGTGGATCAGTGTCATGGTTCCATGCTAGCAGCCCTGTAGCTATACCACTCCCCTGTGAAGCCCTAGCAGTGGACTGTTGTGTCTGGGGGCTACATGTAGCGTTTTGTGTAGGGAGATCTGCACTTTCTTCTCCTGATGTAATGACTGGCAATGTTTGTACTGTGCTTGGGATAGACAAGGTGCCCTGTGCTGGAAACACTGAATACAGGGACACCACATTGCTTGGATTGGGCGTTGACCCAGTTGATGACGAAGTAGAAAAAAGAGGAAAAGAAGGGAGGTGTGAGGGAGGAGCGAGAGAAAGAGGAGGGGAGGGAGAGAAGAGTGAAAGGGGGAAAAGAGAGAAAGATGGAGGAGAGAGAGAGAAGAAAGATGGAGGGGGAGAAGTAGAAGAAGATGAAGAACAAGATTTGAGAGTTGGAGAGGAAAGATAGAAGAAGAGGAAGATGAAGAAAATGGATGTGTTAGAGATGTGATGGAGGGAAAAGAAGGAATGAGAGGGATGGCAGCGAGGAAAGAGGAGAAAAGTCTGAAGAAGAAAGAGAAAGGGACTGAGAGAAGAAAAAGGAGAGGGTGTCCCCCCTGTGACTCTTGAGAGGGGATGGTTGAAACAAAAATGCCTTCTCCCTGTGGAGAGAGGCGGGGAGCGTTTTTCCCTGTACAAGGCTCCTTACTCAATGAGAGCAGCCTACACCTGTCCCGTGTCTCCACATGATGGACATGTGATGTGTGTGACTCTGAATTCTGCTCTTGTGACATGTCAGTGATCTTTTTCTCACAGATGATTTAACACCTTTTCAAACTTATTCACATAAAAAAAAAAAAATCTCTTCTGGTCCGTTCAAATTAACTTGCTGTATCTTTTACACGATGCACCGCTGCTCTTTTATAGCAGATGGTAATCTATTAATAAACTTTCCCGTTACCTTTCAAATAACAAAAAACAAGAAAAAACATTTCATTATGCAGCGTAAAGGCTGCCTGTCTATTTGCTTCTCACGTACTCTGACATTCTATTCACATGCCTAGCCCTTCGATTCTTACGTACTGTGTCTATTCCAAAAACCTATTCAACAAAGGTGATTTAAAAATCTGAAAACTGCACTCTGGTTCTGTTTGTTCTCGCCGAATGCCCGACGGGAGGGGCTACTCAGACCACTGCGTAGTTTGTGTCTGCTCTCTCCCTCAGCCTGTAATTCTCCTTATCTATGTGACCTTGTTCTAAAGCAAGCTTGTAGAAAAAAAAATGGCTGGAGAAATAAAGCTCTAAAATAAATTGCTTAGAGAAAAAATCTCTCCAAAATCATTTAAAAATGTACTTAAAAGAAAAATTTTAAAAAACAAAAAAGTTAGATTTAGTAAAAAACTCTAGAAAAAGAAAACAAAAAAAAATAAATTCACCAAAAAAGGGGAGAAAAGAAAAACCGTATTAATCATAAAACTCTGAAAAACAACCCTTGTTACTAAAACAGCTAATTAAAAATCTCTGGAATGTCAGCTGGCTGCTTCCCCCCTCCCTTCCTTATATCTCTGCTTGCTGTCTCTATAGGCACTGAAATCACGTATCAAAAAAAAAAAAAAAAATATTATTCCTCAGAATAGCAAAAAAATGAATATAGTTCAGTCTGAATGCCTGAGAATTTTCACATTAAAACCTGTAGCCAAAAAAACTAGCTTAAAAAAATAAAAATCAAAGCCAAGAAACAGAATGCCTGATAACGTGATTAGCAGAGGAGGGGGGGTCAAAGGGGTTTTCTCGCTGCTGCAGCCAGCACACTGCTCTGAATGAGTTACTGACAGAGCGCACGGAGATGTGATTTAAAGCGACAGTACCTGATACAGACAATGAGACAGACACCCGGGAGAATACGAATCCCTCTTTTGATGATCTGTGACACATACAAGCTGCTCTGGTAACTGATAACTCACCAATTGCACTGAGCGCGGTGAGGCTCAAGGTTCTATCGCTCTGTACGTACGCCCTGGCTGGTGCGCCGGTCACAGTAATCTGCAATAGCCTTCATCAAAATTCTCACTATCCACGTCTGATTTGACTGGGATGGCCTCCCGGTGTGTGGACAATTATTGTGAGAACTTATCCAAACAAAGCTCCTGCCCTTCACGTCTGATTTGACTGGGATGGCCTCCCAGTGCGTGAAAGTTTACTGCAGAAACTTAACCGAACAAAGCCCTCGCTTCCACAACTGGATTTTTTGGGATAACCTCCCTCCAATGTGTGAAGAATATCTGCGTGGACTTATCCAAAACAAAGCTCCCGCCCTCCACGTCTGATTTGACTGGGATGGCCTCCCGGTGCGTGAAAGTTTACTGCGGGAACTTATGCAGCAATTTGTCTTTTGCTATACAGCCCCCAGAGATCAGCAAGCAAAAACACAGTCACCGTTCCAACTTTCTCCCGGTTCACATAAAACATGAAACATATACAGCACAGCAGCAACCAACTCGGCTTATATCCCAGGGCTTTTGGATAAGGGTATGGACTTTTTACACAACCTGGGAATGCGGTGATGACCACGTCCGACCGGCTGGAAGTGTAGGCTAGGACTAGGCACAGGGAACATTCAGGTAAGATGACAAAGTTTTCTTACCTTACTGATGGAGCTGCAGTCTCCGTCCCGTGTGCCAAGGCCAGGGCCAACACCCCCGTCTCTCCGGTCGGCCGGGTCCTCGTGCGTTTCGTCAAATGCCCCGCGTGCAGGCGCCAACTGATATGGAAATTTAATTAGGATAAAAATATCCTTCCGTGTTTGCTGCTTGCTTCTCCAAATCTCTATATAATGTCTTTTTGAGCGCTCAGAACGAAATGAGGACTGTCCACACGAAAGTGTCAGTATAACAGTTCGTCAAAGACCCACATTTATTATTCATTCAAGGTTTTATACATTTACAAAAAGGGGCTGGTTAGTCAATTAACATACAATTAAAAGCTGCTAGATTATTGGCTGTTCTAGTGTAAATATGATAATTATGATAATCATGATTAAAAGAGCTGAAGTTGCAGAATTATTGTTTATATTCTTGTGACCTAGTTGTCTTGCATAACTATAATGTAAACAACAGATATCTAATAGGACTTTTTGTACTTCATGCATTTGTTCCTTTATGAAGGCCAGATTTCTTTAAAACGACTGATTATAGCTGGCCTAGAAATATGTGAGCACAAGGTTTTTTAGCAAGTGAGATCTATCTAACTGTGAACTGTGAATACATATATGTGAATATACTTTGAATATATGGAATACATATATATTTCCATGACAGTCCCCCCTTAGATACCACTTGCCCTAAAAAAACCTGCTCCTGGCCCAAGCGCTGCAACTCTTTTGTTCTGCCTGCGAGTTGAGACACCCCTAGCGCATGTCTCCCCCACCGAATATAGACTTTTCGCAAATGGGCGGTCAGGAAGACATGCAGGCACTGTATGTGAGTGTATAGATCTGACTGCAAACTTTAAAAGGGTCCATTACTGTCTGGTGCTGCCTATATATATATACCTAGCTGCAGGTAGCCGTGGCTGGGATTATTTTTTTTTTGCACCTGAATCTTGCTAATTTTAATACAAAGCAATCCAGAGACCCTATTTTTGTCTACATTTATTTGGTTGGTCACACTGCAGGCTACAGCCAGGTCATTTTAATACAACAGTGTGAAAATCTGGCAATTTAAAAGTGCTTTTTTTTGTCCCAGGCATCAGATCTGAGTGCGCAGAAAATACTTTTTTTTTTGTTACTGTAGTATTTTTTGGAGTATCTTACAACATTTTTGGCCACCATTTTGCTGACCAAAAAATCTTTAGGTGGCCAAAAAAAATTTCTCTACAATTCTTATATCTATCACTGTGTTTTTAACGCCACATACAGTACATCACATAACATTACGATAACTATTTTACAATTTTAGTACTGCAAAAAAATTTTTTGTCATAGCCTTGTTATTGACACAATTTGGTGGTCCAAAAAAAATCCAGCCAACATATGTAACAGTGTTCTATTTCAGTCAGACTCCAGATCTATCCGTGGTCTACAAATTGTGGCATTTCTGGCCTATATTCCACTGTATTTGCTGTCTGTAACCCTAGTTCTGTACAATATTTTGGGGTATAAGCTAAAAAAATTGCAGGCTACATAGAGTGACCAGTGTGGCATCTGTATCAGACTCCTATCTCTCTGTGTGCCTAAAATTGTGGCATATCAGGGAAACATTAACCTTTTTTGTTGTGTCTTACCCTATTTCTAGGCAGTATTTTTAGGTAAAAAAAAGTTTAAAAACTCCAGGGCACATATTGAACAGTCTGTTATCTCCGTCAGACTCAGACGCCAGGTGTATCTGTGCTCTACAAATAGTTGCTTTTCAGGCCTACCTTGCCCTTTTGTTTTCTGTCTGCTACCCTAGGTCTAGTATACACTATTTTGGACTAAAAAATAAAAAAATACCGGCCTCATAATGAACAGTCTGGTATCTCAGTGTCACGCCTCATCTATCTGTGGGCTAGAAATTGTGCTTTTGAGCCTTCCCTTCAGCTTTTTTGCTGTGTGTTACCGTAGCTCAAAACAGTTTTTTTGGTGTAAAAAATACAAAAAGACCAGCGACATATTGAACAGTCCGGTATCTCTGTGACACTCCTCATGTATCTGAGGGCTACACGGTGTGCTTTGGAGGCTTCCATTCACCTTTATTTGCTGTGTATTACCCTAGCTGTTAACACTATTTTGGGCTAAAAATGTAACAAATACAGCCTACATATTGAACAGTGTGGTATCGCTGTCAGATGGCTGAGCTATTTGTGGCCTACAAATTGCTGCAATTCAGGCCTACATTCCACTGTATTTTCTGTCTGTTACCTTAGTTCTGTACAATATTTTGGAGTATAAACTAAAAAAATACAGGCTACATAGAGTGACCAGTGTGATATCTGTGTCTGACTCCTATTTCTCTGTGTGCTAAAAATTGTGGCCTTTCAGGGCTACATTAGACAGTTTTTTCTTCATCTTATCACAGTTATAGACAGTGACAACAGTTTGTTAAACAAATAAAGTACATTCCAGATATTTGAAAGTGCATTTTGCCCAAACACAGATTACACGGATTTAGCTCCAAATTGTGACTTTTTTATTGAACGTTAAACATATTGTACTATATTTAAAATGGGAAAGGCGTGCAATTGTGCCACAACAAACACCCACATCTTATCACAACAGATTTCTGTCAGAATTCATAGGGGATGGCAGAAGACCACTCTTGACACCAGAGCAGCATGAAAAGGTAAGTTGGTTGGATGGCAGATAATACTTCCAGTCAGTTTGGCACCACCACCAGCACCATGTCTTCCACACGGTCAAGTCTGAGTAGCCGTGAGTCTGGACTGCATATTCCTCACCCTGATCCTCCTTCCACCTCCCATGCCGAGTGCCCGCAGACAACTGATCCCACACTTGGACACTCCGAAGAGCTGTTCAGTTGTCCATTTTTAAATTCTGGCCTCTCGCCTGGTCCACTTGAAGAGGGGCAAACTGAGATTGCATGTAGCGATGCCCAAATATTTGAGCAATCACATTCACACGAAGGCAACGGTGGGAATGTGTTACAAGAGGTGGATGATGATGAGACACAATTGCCAGAAAGTCAGGAGGAGGACCACGATATGGAAATGGAAGAGGCGGTGGTGGATATATAATAACTGACTCAACTTGACAGGAGGATATGCAGAGCGAGGACAGCAGCACACGAGAGTAGGGAGGCGTAGCACCACAACAGGCAGGAAGAAGCACTGTGGTGGCTGCAGACAGAAGGCGGGCAACCGTTCCTTGTAACACCAACATAACGGAAGTTATCATTACAACTGTTCTGTCTTCTCGAGTCTGGTTGATTTTTAAAGACTGTGCAGATAACCCCAAACAGGCCATTTGCACCACCTGCCATGCCCGTATCAGCAGAGGTAGCAAAACTACCAGCTTGACCACCACCAGTACGATCAGGCACATTGCAGCGGAGCACCGACTTCGTGGGCTGAACCCCAGAGTCCAGGAACAGTGTCTGCGGGTGAAACCACAGCTTCTTCCGCTGTTGTGAATGGAAGCCAGTCCCCAGTCCATGGTGCCTGCGAAGATGCCTCCTGCTCTTAACCTGTCGTTGCACACACTCAACTACCACCATCAGCAAGCACGTCCACGTCCTTGTCCCAACACAGCGTTCAGTTGTCCATACCTCAGTCATTGGAACAAAAGCAGAAATACGCATCCAATGCCCCACAGGCCACAGTACTAAATTCACACGTTTCTTGTCTGCTTGTGCTCGAAATGTTGCCTTTTAGGCTCGTGGGGACCTAAGCTTTCCACAACCTGATGGGGGCGGCTGTCTCAAAGTACTCTGAGGTAAAGGAGGAGGAGGACAGCATGATCTGTCATCCTGTTGGTGAGGACACAGAAGCCTTGCCAGTTATCTGTCTAAAAAATATGAAAACCACAAAACAAAGCAGTGCAAAAAATGTCCACATAATTGCAAAGAGTAAATTTTATTGATTAAAAATATTACCAAAAAACTCAGAGGTAGAAATAGAGGAGACTAAAACAGTGACATGTGAAAAACACCGCATGGCAAAAAATACATAGCAAGGGTATGGATAAGTGCCTGCATGAATGTTATAGGTATGGCCACATACATAGAATATATCATATGAAGAAAGAGAAAATACCGCCCCCTGAGGAAGGCATTTGGCCGAAATGCGCATTGGGGAGGCGGGGGTTGGAGCTGTGTCCTGATTATACTTACCTGGTATGTCCACTACTCTCATATGACTTCTCCTATATACCTTCTATGTATCATTTCTATGGGACATTGTTGTTGTGGTCATTTGCAGGCAATATACCATGTTCCATATGCTATCTCTCTCCCTTGTACTATAATAGTGATTGATTTATTCCTATGATAGACTACTATGTCAGTGTTACATGGGATTGAGAGAGTAATATTGATTTGAATTTTGTCATATGCATCATATAATGGTATTTTCTCTTTCTTCATATGATATATTCTATGTATGTGGCCATACCTATAACATTCATGCAATGTATACAGCACTGCACTCTCAAATGGGAATTCCATGCAAAATAGTGTAAGTTTTATTTATACAACGAACAAAGTGAGGAGCACAACAATCAGAGCGACTTAAAAATCATTTGACGTTTCGACTCTCCCGAGTCTTATTCAAAAGTCGCTATGTAAAAAGGAAGAAATAACAAGAATGAATAATACAATATGGTTGAAATAAAATAGTCGGTACATAGAAATAACAAGTAAATCAACAAAACATAAAAAAATTACCAATTCGTGCCATAATAAGTGCACACACCATGAAGACAAACAAGCACCAACCGTATGACGAAAGTAAGGAAGGTGTAGAATAGAGTGGTGATAGGAACTTACCCAAGCTACGTATATTGAAAGGGAGATTATCAAGAAATAGGTAACAATTGAGGATGATTTTACCTGAAAATTGCTTCAGAAGAAGTACTAGAAAAGTAATGAATTTCTAAACCAAAGAGAGGATAATTCAATAGGAAACAAGGGTTAGATTAGAAAGAACGCTGTAGGAGTTCAACACTGGTGGGAGGTATGTATGATGGTAAAATACCTGTCGTAATTGAAATAACATAGAGCCAAAAATCAGAATGGGGTGTCTCCCCAGAAGTACGACCTGGGGTATGGAAATATGAGAGGAATAGGAAGTTAGAAATGTCCTATAGAGATGCAGATAGAGTTGGAAAACATGGAGTCTGTATATAAAAGTACCTGAATGGTTGTAGGTTAATAAATGAGAATTAGGGATTTTCAGGCAGATAAATGCGGAATCTGTTTGCAATAAATGTAGAAACAACATGTAGAAACAACAAAGCTGTCTGTAATAACATATCAATGCTTTAGGTATAGACTAATTCAATATAGTGGGCGCAATCTCTATTGTAGAATCATGCCAATATAAAAGATATTCTCTGGCTAAAAAGGCAATAATGCAGCGCTGGTGGTGGGGGTAAAGCCGGCATAATAGTATCAGAGAGTAACCTGCAAAAAATAAGTAATTACCTTAGGAAGATGTATAACAGCGACGCTCCCGCGTCTTGCTGGGTTGTGGCGTGTTGCAGGAATGAACAAGCTGGGTATAAAAGCCGGCAGCCACCGCCGGACCGGATGTGCGTCATCCGGACCGGAAGTGCCATAGCCGATAATGAAAATGATACTGCGATTGCGCAGTGAACTTTAGTAATGTGTAATGCGCATGAGCAGTATGAAGACAGGGAAACGAATGTAACTGGAGGGAAGGAAATGTAAATAGAGGGATCAGTGAGAAAAATAAACGCATATAAAAGAAAAAGAATGCCTAGAGGATGAAGAAGGAGTGGGAAAGGTTGCTAAACAAAAGGGAAAAGAGATAAAGTAATATAATGGGAGTAAATGAAGTGGAGGAAAATAAAGGAGGAATAATAAAGAAAAGGGAATTATGCAGATAACAAGGGAAAAATATAAAAAATAAAAATAATAGTGGAGGCCAAAATTATTGTGTAGGGAAATGGGAAAAGAGGGGGAGGGGGGGAAAGGAAAAATAAACGAGAGAAGGGATACAGAGCTCTATCGTTGGAAGTGCTATGTATAAATTCATTGAAGAGAATTATATTCGTTGTATATTGTTAAGAGTGAGAACTCACCAGTGTTGACTTAAGTCAGCGAGTCTAAGAGAATACAAGGCCCTGCCTCCATCAAATTCAAATGCACCCCAAAAAGGCTTTGAAACCACGTACGTGATGGACACCTGAAAGCATTCTTCCCATTAATTTGTTACTCCCATATTGTTTGGCTACGCAGTGAATAGTTGAGCCTGAAGACCCCGCATTTTAGTATTGCAGTGTTGAGGCTGAAGAACTGGCATAGAAGAATTGCATTGTTGAAGAATATTAACAGCCAACAAAGTACACATTATTATGAAGTGGGTCTCTCATACTATTTTCCTATGCATTGAATGGAAGGCCTGCCTCAAAGTTGGTCAAACGAAAATACCACTTTGAAGAGACGTGTATGAAGTCTTCCTAAAAATCAGTTTCCATTACAAAGGAGCAGGTCTCCTATACTTGTTATGGCCATACACTAAGTGCCTAGGCTTAAAAACATTTTCCCCTGGGGTGGGGCACATCAACCAACTGTGTAACTATTTGTAGTTATGGACATCCTAAACACCATGCAAAACAATATAGTGGCTGTTTCATCATGAAATACAGTCACCCTGGTGATCTAGGGTTGGTGTAGGAAGAGACGTGGAGTATGGTCTGCGAAAAAGGTCTTCCCAGTTTAAAGGAGCAGGTCTCCTATACTTGTAATGCACATACACTAAGTGCATAAGCTGAAAAACATTTTCCCCTGGGGGATGACACCTCAACATAGAGTGTAAACATTTTTGTAATGGGCATCAAAACACCCTTGAAAAAATTTCTACTGGCTGCTGCATCACAGACCACGGTCACCCTTATGTTCTAGTGGCGGTGGATGATGACGATGAGGAGAAGGAGGAGGATAATTACACACCAAATAGCCAAAGTCAGGAAGCGTATACCCATGTGTGTGTGTGAACAAGTGCATTGAAATACACCTCTCAAAAAAATGTACTGTATTGAAGGTTATGTTTCGCTATTCTCATTCGGTGGTGTAGAGAAGTCTACCCCAATCCATTCCTTGCTCATTTTTATAAGAGTCAGCCTGTCAGCATTATCTGTTGACAGGTGGATGTACTTATCAGTTATTATTCCACCAGCGGCACTAAAAACCCGCTCTGACAAAACGCTAGCGGCAGGGCAGGCCAGGACCTCCAAGGCATAGAGAGCCAGTTCATGCCACGTGTCCAGCTTGGATACCCAATAATTAAAATGCACAGATGAATCACGGAGGACATTAGTACGGTCAGCAAGGTACTCCTTCAACATCTTCACAAACTTTACAGGCCTTGTGAGACTACCCCGTGACTCTGGGCCAGGGCGATGAGAGGGTCTGAGAAAAGTGTCCCAGTACTTTGCCAATGTTCCCCTGCCTCTGCTGGATTGTAGTTGGGTCTCTCTCACCTCTACTCCTTGGTTGGCCAAAAACTGTGACCTCTGCCGCCAGCGTTTTCACATCAGATTTTTTTCAGTAATTCCGCAACAATGGCCCTCTGGTACTGCATCATTTTAATTCACCTATCTGACTCTGGAATAAGAGATTGAAAGTTCTCCTTGTAGCGTGGGTCTAGAAGTGTCACCAACCAGTAATGAATGTCCGCAAAAATTTTGATAAGGAGAGGGTCACGGGAAAGGCAGCGCAGCAAAGTCTGCCATGCGTGCTAGACAGATAACTGGTAATCCATAAGGAAAACACAACAAGCTATCCAAACGTAACATATTCAAAATACTGTATATATTTGGGATAGCCTAATAGAAATGGACAGTGTAGGACACACTGCATATATAAATACATATGAAAACCACGAAACAAAGCAGTGCAAAAAATGTCCACATAATTGCAAAGAGTAAATTTTATTGACTAAAAATATTACCAAAAAAGTCAGAGGTAGAAATAGAGGAGACTAAAACAGTGACATGTGAAAAACACCGCATGGCAAAAAGCACATAGCAAGGGTATGGATACCGTATATACTCGTGTATAAGCCGAGATTTTCAGCACCTTTTTTCGTGCTGAAAATGCCCCCTCGGCTTATACACGAGTCATAGGGCAGAAACCAGTGGGGGAGGGGGTGCCGCGGCAGGAGCCGTGGCAGGGATCATACTCACCCTCCCCGTGCCATCGCTGAGCGTCCCTGCAATCCTGCAGCTTTCCCCGGCTTCCTGGCTCCTGCAGCACTGAGCGGTGAGGTAATACCCGCTCATTAAGGTCATGTAATATGGACGCGACGCCACTCCCATGGGCGTGGCCTCCATATTCATGGCCTTAATGAGCGGTATTACATCACCGCTCAGTGCTGCAGGAGCCAGGAAGCCGGGGAGAGCTGCAGGATTGCAGGGACGCTCAGCGATGGCACGGGGAGGGGTGAGTATGATGGAGGAGAGGACAAGGAGCACGAGCAGGACGGGGGGGGAGAACGGTGGACGGGGGAAGCATAGAGGAGGACGGGGGAAGCTGGAGCAGGACGGGGGAAGCATGGAGGAGGACGGGGGAGAACGGAGGACGGGGGAAGCATGGAGCAGGACAGGGGAGGATGGAGGGCACAGAGGAGCACGGAGCAGGACGGGGGGCACAGGAGGACAGGAGGACGGAGAAGGAATGGTGAAGCACAGCGGAGGACGGAGCAGGAGGGGGGAGTACAGAGGAGAATGGGGGAGCACAGAGCTGGATGGGGGAGCAAGGAGCAGGACGGGGGCAGCACAGAGCAGGAGGGCAGTTTATACACCCGGCTTATACACGAGTCAATAATTTTCCCCAGTTTTTTGTGGCAAAATTAGGGGGGTCGGCTTATACACGGGTCGGCTTATACACGAGTATATACGGTAAGTGCCTGCATGAATGTCATAAATAGAAGATAAATGGTGTGCACTCAGATATATAGGGATGGCGAGGTGCTAGTGTCATGGAATAGATCCCAACCTAGAAATGTATACAGCACTGCACTCTCAAATGGGAATTCCATGCAAAATAGTGTAAGTTTTATTTATACAACGAACAAAGTGAGGAGCACAACAATCAGAGCGACATAAAAATCATTTGACGTTTCGACTCTCCCGAGTCTTATTCAAAAGTCGCTATGTAAAAAGGAAGAAATAACAAGAATGAATAATACAATATGGTTGAAATAAAATAGTCGGTACATAGAAATAACAAGTAAATCAACAAAACATAAAAAAATTACCAATTCGTGCCATAATAAGTGCACACACCATGAAGACAAACAAGCACCAACCGTATGACGAAAGTAAGGAAGGTGTAGAATAGAGTGGTGATAGGAACTTACCCAAGCTACGTATATTGAAAGGGAGATTATCAAGAAATAGGTAACAATTGAGGATGATTTTACCTGAAAATTGCTTCAGAAGAAGTACTAGAAAAGTAATGAATTTCTAAACCAAAGAGAGGATAATTCAATAGGAAACAAGGGTTAGATTAGAAAGAACGCTGTAGGAGTTCAACACTGGTGGGAGGTATGTATGATGGTAAAATACCTGTCGTAATTGAAATAACATAGAGCCAAAAATCAGAATGGGGTGTCTCCCCAGAAGTACGACCTGGGGTATGGAAATATGAGAGGAATAGGAAGTTAGAAATGTCCTATAGAGATGCAGATAGAGTTGGAAAACATGGAGTCTGTATATAAAAGTACCTGAATGGTTGTAGGTTAATAAATGAGAATTAGGGATTTTCAGGCAGATAAATGCGGAATCTGTTTGCAATAAATGTAGAAACAACATGTAGAAACAACAAAGCTGTCTGTAATAACATATCAATGCTTTAGGTATAGACTAATTCAATATAGTGGGCGCAATCTCTATTGTAGAATCATGCCAATATAAAAGATATTCTCTGGCTAAAAAGGCAATAATGCAGCGCTGGTGGTGGGGGTAAAGCCGGCATAATAGTATCAGAGAGTAACCTGCAAAAAATAAGTAATTACCTTAGGAAGATGTATAACAGCGACGCTCCCGCGTCTTGCTGGGTTGTGGCGTGTTGCAGGAATGAACAAGCTGGGTATAAAAGCCGGCAGCCACCGCCGGACCGGATGTGCGTCATCCGGACCGGAAGTGCCATAGCCGATAATGAAAATGATACTGCGATTGCGCAGTGAACTTTAGTAATGTGTAATGCGCATGAGCAGTATGAAGACAGGGAAACGAATGTAACTGGAGGGAAGGAAATGTAAATAGAGGGATCAGTGAGAAAAATAAACGCATATAAAAGAAAAAGAATGCCTAGAGGATGAAGAAGGAGTGGGAAAGGTTGCTAAACAAAAGGGAAAAGAGATAAAGTAATATAATGGGAGTAAATGAAGTGGAGGAAAATAAAGGAGGAATAATAAAGAAAAGGGAATTATGCAGATAACAAGGGAAAAATATAAAAAAATAAAAAAATAGTGGAGGCCAAAATTATTGTGTAGGGAAATGGGAAAAGAGGGGGAGGGGGGGAAAGGAAAAATAAACGAGAGAAGGGATACAGAGCTCAATCGTTGTAAGTGCCATGTATAAATTCATTGAAGAGAATTATATTCGTTGTATATTGTTAAGAGTGAGAACTCACCAGTGTTGACTTAAGTCAGCGAGTCTAAGAGAAATAGGAAACATCATTAGTCAAAACGTGGAGTAATACATATCGCACATGTAATTAAACAGACCAATCAATTTCCCGATTTAAGCCTCGTGGTGATAACGTGTCCAGGGTGTAAATCCAAAAGGTCTCTCTGCTTTTGAGTATTTTTATGTGATTCCCACCCCGGCGTGGGCGTGGAACGTGCTCTAAAACTTGAAATTTAAGTTGTGCGACCGTATGTTTCAAAGTAGCAAAGTGATCTGGCAATGGTAGCCATGTTTTTCCACAGCGTATTGTGGATTTATGTCCGACTATTCTATCTCTAATGTGCTGTGTGGTCTCCCCCACATAGAGGAGGCCACAAGGGCATTTGATAACGTAGACGACAAAGTTTGAGTCGCAAGTAAAATAGCCATTAATAGGGTAAGATTTTCCTGTTCGTGGGTGTAACACGCTATCGGACTTGATCACATTGGAACAGGCCGCAACCAAGACACGGGAATGTGCTTTTGCGCCGGGTACGTAATAATTTCTGTGTTGAAATAGGGTGAGAACTGCCAATGTCTGCCCTCACTAACTTGTCCTTGATGTTGGTAGGCCTTCTGGTACTGACCAATACTGGATTTTGGAAAGGTGGAATATCAGGATATGATTGGGACAGGAGGGACCAATGTTTTTTAATTGTAGCGTAGATCCTAGGCATGAAGGGATGGTGCGCATGGACAAAAGGTATTCTTTCTAGAGGTTGTCGTGGAGGGGGAGGGGATAAAGGAGACCTTGCCAATGTCATGTCTCTATCGAGAAGTTTTTCCGGATATTGTCGTTCCTTGAATCTATCTGCCATGGTTTGGAGTCTGGTATCGCGTGTTACGGGATTGGTCACTATACGTGTGACTCGTTTAAACTGGGAACGTGGTAAACTATTCTTTGTGGACTTCGGATGACAGCTGGTATAGTGTAATAGACTATTACAGTTTGTTGGTTTAGTAAAAAGATCAGTTGTCAAGTTTCCTTCTTGATCCTTAAGTACCACCGTGTCAAGGAATGGGATACGTGAGTCATCATAGTGAATAGTGAATTGTAGTTCGGGGAAGATCGAATTGAGATAATGAAAAAAACATAGTAGAGTATCCAAGGTACCAGTCCAGATGAGAAAAATGTCATCGATGTATCGATGGTAAAGTAACACGTGTTGCAAAAAAAGTGTGTTATTATATACATGTTCAGACTCAAATAAATCCATATAAGCGTTAGCGTAAGCCGGAGCTACATTGGACCCCATTGCGGTCCCCCGCTTCTGTACATAGAAGGTACCCCCACCACTAGCGCTGCATTATTGCCTTTTTTGCCAGAGAATATCTTTTATATTGGCATGATTCTACAGTAGAGATTGCGCCCACTATATTGAATTAGTCTATACCTAAAGCATCGATATGTTATTACAGACAGCTTTGTTGTTTCTACATGTTGTTTCTACATTTATTCCAAACAGATTCCGCATTTATCTGCCTGAAAATCCCTAATTCTCATTTATTAACCTACAACCATTCAGGTACTTTTATATACAGACTCCATGTTTTCCAACTCTATCTGCATCTCTATAGGACATTTCTAACTTCCTATTCCTCTCATATTTCCATACCCCAGGTCGTACTTCTGGGGAGACACCCCATTCTGATTTTTGGCTCTATGTTATTTCAATTACGACAGGTATTTTACCATCATACATACCTCCCACCAGTGTTGAACTCCTACAGCGTTCTTTCTAATCTAACCCTTGTTTCCTATTGAATTATCCTCTCTTTGGTTTAGAAATTCATTACTTTCCTAGTACTTCTTCTGAAGCAATTTTCAGGTAAAATCATCCTCAATTGTTACCTATTTCTTGATAATCTCCCTTTCAATATACGTAGCTTGGGTAAGTTCCTATCACCACTCTATTCTACACCTTCCTTACTTTCGTCATACGGTTGGTGCTTGTTTGTCTTCATGGTGTGTGCACTTATTATGGCACGAATTGGTAATTTTTTTATGTTTTGTTGATTTACTTGTTATTTCTATGTACCGACTATTTTATTTCAACCATATTGTATTATTCATTCTTGTTATTTCTTCCTTTTTACATAGCGACTTTTGAATAAGACTCGGGAGAGTCGAAACGTCAAATGATTTTTATGTCGCTCTGATTGTTGTGCTCCTCACTTTGTTCGTTGTATAAATAAAACTTACACTATTTTGCATGGAATTCCCATTTGAGAGTGCAGTGCTGTATACATTTCTAGGTTGGGATCTATTCCATGACTCTAGCACCTCGCCATCCCTATATATCTGAGTGCACACCATTTATCTTCTATTTATAACATTCATGCAGGCACTTACCGTATATACTCGTGTATAAGCCGACCCGTGTATAAGCCGATCCCCCTAATTTTGCCACAAAAAACTGGGGAAAATTATTGACTCGTGTATAAGCCGGGTGTATAAACTGCCCTCCTGCTCTGTGCTGCCCCCGTCCTGCTCCTTGCTCCCCCATCCAGCTCTGTGCTCCCCCATTCTCCTCTGTACTCCCCCCTCCTGCTCCGTCCTCCGCTGTGCTTCACCATTCCTTCTCCGTCCTCCTGTCCTCCTGTGCCCCCGTCCTGCTCCGTGCTCCTCTGTGCCCTCCATCCTCCCCTGTCCTGCTCCATGCTTCCCCCGTCCTCCTCCACGCTTCCCCGTCCACCGATCTCCCCCCCCACCGTCCTGCTCCATGCTTCCCCCGTCCTCCGTTCTCCCCGTCCTCCTCCATGCTTCCCCCGTCCTGCTCCAGCTTCCCCCGTCCTCCTCTATGCTTCCCCCGTCCACCGTTCTCCCCCCCGTCCTGCTCGTGCTCCTTGTCCTCTCCTCCATCATATTCACCCCTCCCCGTGCCATCGCTGAGCGTCCCTGCAATCCTGCAGCTCTCCCCGGCTTCCTGGCTCCTGCAGCACTGAGCGGTGATGTAATACCGCTCATTAAGGCCATGAATATGGAGGCCACGCCCATGGGAGTGGCGTCGCGTCCATATTACATGACCTTAATGAGCGGGTATTACCTCACCGCTCAGTGCTGCAGGAGCCAGGAAGCCGGGGAAAGCTGCAGGATTGCAGGGACGCTCAGCGATGGCACGGGGAGGATGAGTATGATCCCAGCCACCGGCTCCTGCCGCGGCACCCCCTCCCCCGCTGGTTTCTGCCCTATGACTCGTGTATAAGCCGAGGGGGCATTTTCAGCACGAAAAAAGGTGCTGAAAATCTCGGCTTATACACGAGTATATACGGTATCCATACCCTTGCTATGTGCTTTTTGCCATGCAGTGTTTTTCACATGTCACTGTTTTAGTCTCCTCTATTTCTACCTCTGACTTTTTTGGTAATATTTTTAGTCAATAAAATTTACTCTTTGCAATTATGTGGACATTTTTTGCACTGCTTTGTTTCGTGGTTTTCATATGTATTTATATATGCAGTGTGTCCTACACTGTCCATTTCTATTAGGCTATCCCAAATATATACAGTATTTTGAATATGTTACGTTTGGATAGCTTGTTGTGTTTTCCTTATGGATTACCAGTTATCTGTCTAGCACGCATGGCAGACTTTGCTGCGCTGCCTTTCCCGTGACCCTCTCCTTATCAAAATTTTTGCGGACATTCATTACTGGTTGGTGACACTTCTAGACCCACGCTACAAGGAGAACTTTCAATCTCTTATTCCAGAGTCAGATAGGTGAATTAAAATGATGCAGTACCAGAGGGCCATTGTTGCGGAATTACTGAAAAAAATCTGATGTGAAAACGCTGGCGGCAGAGGTCACAGTTTTTGGCCAACCAAGGAGTAGAGGTGAGAGAGACCCAACTACAATCCAGCAGAGGCAGGGGAACATTGGCAAAGTACTGGGACACTTTTCTCAGACCCTCTCATCGCCCTGGCCCAGAGTCACGGGGTAGTCTCACAAGGCCTGTAAAGTTTGTGAAGATGTTGAAGGAGTACCTTGCTGACCGTACTAATGTCCTCCGTGATTCATCTGTGCATTTTAATTATTGGGTATCCAAGCTGGACACGTGGCATGAACTGGCTCTCTATGCCTTGGAGGTCCTGGCCTGCCCTGCCGCTAGCGTTTTGTCAGAGCGGGTTTTTAGTGCCGCTGGTGGAATAATAACTGATAAGTACATCCACCTGTCAACAGATAATGCTGACAGGCTGACTCGTATAAAAATGAGCAAGGAATGGATTGGGGTAGACTTCTCTACACCACCGAATGAGAATAGCGAAACATAACCTTCAATACAGTATATTTTTTTGAGAGGTGTATTTCAATGCACTTGTTCACACACACACATGGGTATACGCTTCCTGACTTTGGCTATTTGGTGTGTAATTATCCTCCTCCTTCTCCTCATCGTCATCATCCACCGCCACTAGAACATAAGGGTGACCGTGGTCTGTGATGCAGCAGCCAGTAGAAATTTTTTCAAGGGTGTTTTGATGCCCATTACAAAAATGTTTACACTCTATGTTGAGGTGTCATCCCCCAGGGGAAAATGTTTTTCAGCTTATGCACTTAGTGTATGTGCATTACAAGTATAGGAGACCTGCTCCTTTAAACTGGGAAGACCTTTTTCGCAGACCATACTCCACGTCTCTTCCTACACCAACTCTAGATCACCAGGGTGACTGTATTTCATGATGAAACAGCCACTATATTGTTTTGCATGGTGTTTAGGATGTCCATAACTACAAATAGTTACACAGTTGGTTGATGTGCCCCACCCCAGGGGAAAATGTTTTTAAGCCTATGCACTTAGTGTATGGCCATAACAAGTATAGGAGACCTGCTCCTTTGTAATGGAAACTGATTTTTAGGAAGACTTCATACACGTCTCTTCAAAGTGGTATTTTTGTTTGACCAACTTTGAGGCAGGCCTTCCATTCAATGCATAGGAAAATAGTATGAGAGACCCACTTCATAATAATGTGTACTTTGTTGGCTGTTAATATTCTTCAACAATGCAATTCTTCTATGCCAGTTCTTCAGCCTCAACACTGCAATACTAAAATGCAGGGTCTTCAGGCTCAACTATTCACTGCGTAGCCAAACAATATGGGAGTAACAAATTAATGGGAAGAATGCTTTCAGGTGTCCATCACGTACGTGGTTTCAAAGCCTTTTTGGGGTGCATTTGAATTTGATGGAGGCAGGGCCTTGTATTCAATGCATAAACTAACAGTATGGTAGTGCAAAAGAGTAATGTGAACGTTGTTTTCCTGTGCACATCCACTAGGTCGCTTCAAAGCCTTTTGGGGTGTATTTGAATTTGATGCAGTGCGGGCCTTGCATTCAATGAAGAAGCTAACAAGTATGGCAGTGGAAAAGAGTAATGTGAACTTGGTTTTCCTGTGTACATACACTAAGTCACTTCTAAGCCTTTTTGGGGTGCATTTCAATTTGATGCAGGCCGGTCCTTGTATTCAATGCTTAAGCTTACAGTATGGTAGTGGCAAAAGAATAATGTGAATGTGGTTTTCCTGTGTACATTCACTAGGTCACTTCAAAGCCTTTTTGGGGTGCGTTTCAATTTGATGCAGGCAGGGCCTTGTATTCAATGCATAAGCTAACAGTATGACAGTGGCAAAAGAGTACTGTCAATGTGGTTTTCCTGTGTACATACACTAGGTCACTTCTAAGCCTTTAATGGGTGCATTTCAATTTGATGCAGGCAGGGCCTTGCATTCAATGAAGAAGCTAACAGTATGGAAGTGGCATAAAAGTAATGTGAACTTGGTTTTCCTGTGGCCATCCAGTACCTGGGTTCAAAGACTTATTGGGGTAATAACACTATGGAAGACCTATTTTCTTATAATGGGAATACCTGTTCATGAGGCCCTCCTGTACGTCTCATCACAGGGATATTGGGGTGCAACCTAATTTTTGGCAGCCCAGTCACTCAATGCCTAGGCAGTAACAGTATAGGAGACCCACTGTTTAATATTGGCCCTGTAAGAAGATTAATGCTGCCTGATACCCCTATAAAAATTGGCTTAGTGACTTTAAGAGTCCCTCCTTCATAATTGAAAGAAGATGTGTCTGATGATGTGTCACACACCACATGGCCAGCTAAGGTTGTTAAATGCTACAATGACATTTCACAGCAAATGCATTTGTATTGGTTGAAAGCAATGGTAAAATTGAAAAATGCATCAAAAACGCTACGTGTGAACATAGACAAATTGGTTTAATTATTTTGCCTTATATAAAAGTTATTAGCCTGGAAAGGATGCTCCTTGACATATTTCCCAAGGAAATCTATTTTGGTTTCGTTTTCTATGTTTTTTGGTGTGCCTGTAAAAATGGCGTAAAACTCTAACAACATTGCTCACAGCTGTGACCTGGGAGTCAGAAATGCTTTCAGGGGCATTCCCCATGGTGTTCCTGTGTCACTTGTGCTGTGTTTCCATCATTTACAGATGTTTTTAGACTTTAAAAGGACCTCTGGGGGGGATTGCGGCAAAAATGCTCAGTTTTCCCATAGACTTACTTTGGGCTTGTTGCTTGGGTCGAGTACCCGAGTATTCCAATTTGCTTGACCCGAACAACGAGCACTATATACTATAGCTGATACTTTGCTGCATTGACTATGATCAATATGAAATGCAAAGATCATGGCCATTTGATCCCCTAAATCAGGGGCAGGGAACCTAATTCTGTCAAGGGACATTTGAATATTTAAACCATTGTTTGGGGGCTGTACAAATTGTGTGCTAACTCCACCCATAAAGTACGTTCTGATGCTGGCACTGGTGTCATGACATAATCTTTCACTGCACATGCTTCAGCCTTCAGTAGTGAATGCTGCGTGTATGTGCTCACAGAACAAGAAAGTATTAAAATGCCAGTGGCCATCAAAACACAGCTGCCGAAGCACTGTAGTCCCTAGGAATCTGCCCGGGGGCTGGAAAAAGGTCATTGCGGGCATAAATGACCCACAGGCCTAAGGTTCCCCACCTCTGCCCTAGATGCTGCTGTCAACAGCATCTATATGGTTAGCTGAGGGAAAGGGCTCCCACTTTAAATTTATTGGCAACCCAAGTTCATGATTGGTTTGTCCCAATGGCTGTCATGTTATTCTAAGGCAATGTCATGGCCTTGAGATCAACTAGCTATGGTGGCCTGTTAGGATGTTAGCAAAACTTTAGTTGAAAAAATTTAATTTTTTATTCAATTCATTCCGCTTTACGTTAATTCCACTGAAGCATTTAAAAGCTTAACAGATGACCTGACTTCTGCTTTAACTATTTTGAATGGTGCTTTTTTGAATATGTATTAATTTGGGGGGTTGTCCAATATATAAGCCACTCAAACTTACTTTGAAACCAAATAAATCTCTAAAAACATGTAGACAAATGGGAATAGTTGTGTATTCATTTTTTGTGCAGTATAACTATCTGGATTAGATAGTAACTTTTGTTTTAGTTTTTACTTCATAAATTAATAATACACATGAAGCAAAGCAACTTTGTAATATATCTTATGAGAGAAATCTTATTTCTCTGTCAGGACTGATCATTCACTTTCAAAATTCTCAATTTACATGTAAAATCTGACTTTAGTGAGGAAAGATTTTTACATTACTCAGATAGGAGATGGCAGCTACTACTCGTAACATTCTATTTAGACAGAGAGGGGCGTCGGAGGGAAGAGCTGAAGAAGAGCTCTTACCTTCTCCTCGTCCTTCCTATTTACATTGGATCTTATTAGTAGCAACTGTTGTCTCCAATCTAAGTAATGTAAAAACCTGTCCTCATTAAACATAGATTTTACCCATGAATTGAGAACTTTGAAAATGAGAGTTCAGTCCTGACAGAGGAAGAAGCAGATTTCTCTGTTAAGATATATCAGATACTCTTCAAGGGTGTAAACAATCAAGGAGCTAATTTTTGGTCAAATTTCTGATATTTTGATACATACATGCATAAATGTAATATTCATGGACAAAAATTTACCACTATTATAAAGTGCAAGTTGTCATGAAAATCTGTTTTCAGAATTGCTCCAAAATTTTTAAATATTTTAGAGTTACTGCCACTTAAAGGGACACATGTCAGATTTGAAAAATTTAGCGTGTTCACAAAGAGGCTGAATTTCTCATTATTGACCTTACTGAAAATGGAATATTTTAGCAATGACATTGGCAACTTTCAGTACAGCCAGCATGATTATTTATAATCTCTAGTAGAGTCTTTAATAAATATTATTTACCTATTGAAAGTTGGAGTGCAAATTTTATATCCTTGATAAATAATTTATTTCATATTAATATGCACTGTAAACAGATTTAAATGGATTACCTGTTTTTTTATTTTTTTTTTCAAATACTATGGCATGCTGAGTTAATGATGTTACCATGTTCAGAGATTTATATCAGTTATTTGTAGTAGAGAGTAGCTACCAATTATCTTTCTCTGAAGATCTATGTATATCATTACATTCATTGAATGGGCACCATATAATGTCCCATCTATGAACATTTGAGGATTTACAACTAGAGTTGAGCGATACTTTCCGATATCCTAAAGTATCGGAATCGGAATGGTATCGCCGATATCACTAAAATATCGGCGATACCCGATACCGATACCGGAAGTCCCATGTAAGTCTATGGGAACAAAATATCGAAATTAAAAAAAACCCATTCTTGCCTTGTTGGTTAATTGTACATGAAGGAAAACAAGAAAGAGTAATGTAGAATGTATTGGGGAAGGTTGAGGAGACATTAAAGGCATAGATGTTTAACCCAATCAAATGGAATAGCATAAATATTTTTTTTTTTAAAGATGTTCGGATTGACGAAGAAATTGACAATGTTAACGTTTTTTATATTTAGGCAAATATGTATATTACACAACTTCCATGCTCTTCATCTTCACCTTTTTAACTTTTCACACACTTTCTCCTTCATAATCTTCTGCAGCATCATCTTTTTCATCAAATTATTCTTCATCTTCACCTTCTTTATCTTCTTCTTAAACTTCTTGCTATTCATCTTTGTTAACATTACTCATATTCTTCTTATTAAACTATTATTCTTATTCATATTCTGCTTCATCTTCTTCATCATATTCTTATTTGTGACAGAGAATCCTGCACTTGTAATCTGTCAAAGTATGAATTTTTCATCCTTCCGTTCTTGCTGTCACAAAAGATTTAAATTACAACAGTATTTGTCCGTGTTCAGTTTAGCCTGCAGCAGCAGGCATTTTCCAGGGGCACCACGAGGAGGAACGGACTCACCCCCATACACTGCTTAGTCTTCTTCTGCTTAGAATTTAGAGCATATATTTTGCTCTTCATTTTGGTCTTATACTTCATGTTCTTCTGCTTTTAGATCTTCTGCTTATTGTTCTTGTGTCTCTTGTTCCGTATCTTGTATTTGTAGCACAATCTTGTACCAGCTGATGTTACTGGGACACGGTTACTAAGCAGGAGGTACCTGTGCTCCAAAGCACTACCAAGGACCAGCAGACGTTGCTGGAACTCGGATACCGAGATGGAGGCACCTAGGCCAAAGGCACTGCGGAGAACCAGTTGACGGTACTGGAACCCGGAGGGGCAGCAGAAGGAAAAGAGCCAATGGCACAACCGAGGACCAGCTGACGTTACTGGGACACGGTTACTAAGCAGGAGGTACCTGTGCTCCAAAGCACTACCAAGGACCAGCAGACGTTGCTGGAACTCGGATACCGAGATGGAGGCACCTAGGCCAAAGGCACTGCGGAGAACCAGTTGACGGTACTGGAACCCGGACGGGTAGCAGAAGGTACAAGAGCCAATGCAAGTAACGAGGACCAGCTGACTGTGCTGGAACCCGGAGGGGCAGCAGAAGGAAAAGAGCCAATGGCACAACCGAGGACCAGCTGACGTTACTGAACCCCAGTAACACAGGAGCAAGTGTTGACTGTGCTAACAGCACTTCCGAGCAACAACTGGCGGTGTTGGAGCCCAGGGTCAAGGAGGATGTTTAAATACTAGATCAAGTCATTTCCTTGTTACCTGTCAATTTTAAATGTCTATACTTCAAACAAGAGAAAGATAACCTTTACTACCATAAGATGATGATTTCATTTAAACTAATATCTAGATAAATAAAGAATTGACAAACATAAACACATACATTAACATGTTGAACAGCAATGCAAACCACAAAATAAATTAGTTAAGGAATCTGCTATACGGTTGTACATAAAAGCATACAAGTACATATCTGAATCCATTAATGATGGATAAGTAACAGTATGTACACCATTTTTATTGTATAGACAATGAATGTCTGACTTCAAAACATCATCAGCATTACAAGTTATCTGTGATATTACTAAAAAGTTCCATTTGCTGAATAATGTCACTAAATATTTTATACAAAATTATACAATTTCCATCATGTAATACTCATAATATGTGGCAATAATCATTTTTATTAACAAACATAACCTTTCAAAAGTGCATAGTGCATAGTGAAAATTGCTATTTATGGCTGACTGTGACTGTCGACTTGGAAGCATGACAACAGATAGATAAGGTATATATAGATGAGACTGCATAGCCACAGATGGTGAATTGCGATGTAATACTGTACTTCAATAAAGTGTGCGTCACTACTACATAATTTTTTTTATATAGCTTTATAAACAGGGTACATGGATGTATGCTTGTGCCTTTGTTTTGACGCACAGACTGCCTTCCTGCTGAGACGCATTGGGTAGTGAACAGTTGTGTGCAGTGTTCACTGCAGTCTCTGCGGAATAACCACACTTAGACCTTATAACTTTTCAGAGTTTCTTTATCAATCTACCAAGATGAAGAAGGCAGGGAGTAAGGCACGTGGTCGTGGAGTTTCTTCAGGGAGAGGACGTGGGGATTCTGTGGCTGCTGCGGCCCCCAGTGACACAGCATCCACCAGTTTTCCCCGTGAGCGTTCCTTTATGCGCACTTTTGTAGGAGCTCGGAGTACCCCCCTGCTGCGGGAAGAACAAATTGAAGCCGTTGTTGTTTGGATGTCAGCCAATGCATCGACTTCAATTGCTTCCACCTCCTCTCAGGACCACAGCACTGTTGGGCAACCATCTGTCTCTTCACCGCCTGGCAAATTGCCCAGGCAGTCAGAGAGTTCTGTACAGGAGCCAGCTGAGTGTCTGCTTCTGTTCTCAGAATCTATTGGCTTGCAAACAGGGGCCCAGCCAAGCAGCATTCTGTAATGTGAAGAGGGAGTATGCAGTGATGCGCAACAGCTGTGTCTCTCTGAATCTGAAGAGGCGGGTGAGACAGTGCCGATGGTCAGCACACCGCAGAACGCATCTGATGATGATGAGACCCAGGTGCCAGTTTCTGTTGAGCATGGTGCTGGCCAGACCACCCAACAGCAGGTGTTGGAAGAGGGTAGTGGAGATGATGAGGTCCAAGACCCAACATGGCATGAGGAACAGGAAGGTGGTGGGAGCAGCTCAGAGGAATAATAATAATATTTATTTATATAGCGCCATCATATTCCGCAGCGCTTTACAGTTTAGCCGTTTCAGAACACAAGTCATAAGTAACAACGTTAACAATACAATAATTTAAGCTAAATAAGTCGCCCCTGCTCGTGACAGCTTACAATGTACAATGAGATGGGGGAGATACAAAGTATAGGTGTTTATATACAATGGTGCATTTACAATGATGTTCCAGCCATCTTAAGGGACTGAGGGATGGAGATAGTGAATGGGCTAGAGACACACACACACTTACACAGAATACATAGAATGACTTTGATTAGTGAATGTGATAGGCCGCTCTGAACAAATGTGTTTTGAGGGAGCGCCTGAAACCATGCAAATTGTGGATAGTCCTAATTTCTTGGGGTACAGCATTCCAGAGGATTGGCGTAGAGCAGGAGAAGTCTTGGAGTCGGGAGTGGGAGGTACGTATTAGTGCAGAGGTTAGTCGAAAGTCGTTTGCAGAGCGCAGCAGTCGGTTAGGCCGATAGATAGAAATGAGGGAGGAGATGTAGGAGGGGTGCTGCACTGTGGAGAGCTTTGTGGGTGAGAACCAGTACTTTGGTTGAAAGCTGGGAGAGGCCTAGAGAAATGGTTAGTGATAGAAGGAAGATAGAGGAAGACATTGCCCCAACGGTACAAACAGGAGGGAGAGTTAGGCTGCAGACTCTGTTGCCTGTAGCCTCCAGTTTGGCACCTGTTCGGAGCAGTTGTCTTCCAAAAGTCAAAACGTGCGCTCCCAGGACTTGCACTGCGTGGTCCTTTTTTCACACACTTGCACATGATATTTGCTATGTGAAATGCAAGCTGTGTAATTAAAAATTAAAAATAGCTAAAAGTGTCAGTCACCTCAATACCACAAATATGTGGAAACATGTGCGGACAAAGCACGTAGTTGAGTTACAAAGACACACTAGAGATGTAGGCCAACCTACAGCAGCACCTACATCTTCAGGTTGTGTTGAAGCCTCTTCATCGAGCTCACACACAGCTGGTTATGCTTCCTCACAGGATCGCCATGGAAGAACCTCGGCCACTGTTGTCCAGAGACAAACTGTTATTCCACACACAGCAGCAAGTTCCCTGTCATCCTCACACTCCCAGGCCACAAAACAGCCATCGGTAGCACAGGCATGGGATAAAAGACGGCCATACTCCGCAAACCATGCACGAGCACAGGCTCTGAATGCTGGCATTGCAAAACTCCTGTCCCTTGAAATGCTGTGATTCAGGCTGGTGGAGACAGACAGTTTCCGTAACTGAATATCATTGTCAATCCCACAATACAATGTGCCAAGCCGATTTCATTTCAGCAGGCAAGCCGTCCCTGGTCTGCAAAAGCATGTTGAGGGAAAAATTAAACATGCGCTACTAAAAGCCCTCAGTAGCAAGGTCCACCTGACCACCGATGCGTGGACCAGTACCCATTGTTATGATCTGCTACAACCAGTAAGGAAAGAAGGGAATTCTGTCCCTACAATACAACTAAGCTGAATCCCTACGATGTAACGGGGAACCTGATCCTGCGACCAGACCCGCTAAAGTCCTCATCTAGTATGAACGAAGACCTATAGTTGCGAGGGAGTAATCCCTACAAGATCTAGGGACTGTGAGAAAAGGTGGACACCTCCTAACATAAATTGTAGCATGGATAATTAAACAGAAAAATAAATACTTTGTGATCCTAACATCAAGCAAAACTGACAGATTAAGGCACCTAAGCACCCGGCTAGCTTAACAGTAGATAATACAATGAAGTCAAGCAAAGCCAGAAGGGCGGAGCCAGACTAAATAGGGAAAAAAGGTCATGTGACCAGCAAACTGAAACAAAACCTAACAAGAGGGTTCTAACACCCATGGCCAGGGACAATACCTTTCCCTCACTGCCCATTGGGTCAATGTTGTGCAGCCGGGTACTGATCTTGCGAGTGGCGCTGTACGTGTTCTGCCAACTCCAAGGATTGCAGGAATCAAGTCTGTACACATTGATTCCTCCTCCTATTCCAGTTCCTCAGAATCATCGCTGCAGGAGCCGTCACGGTCTACCTCCACATGGACCCGTGAACGTTTACCTGTTGCGACCGATATGAGCACAGCCGTGTCCAAATGTCAACAGGCCATCCTGAAATTAATTTCCATGGGGAATCTTAGCCACACAGCGCAGGAGCTCTGTAATGCCATAAAGCAGGAGAGCGACGTGTGGTTTTTGGAAGAGAATCTACAGGCAGGCTTGGTAGTGTGTGACAATGGCCGAAATCTGGTGTCAGCTCTGGGCCTTGGCAACCTCACTCACATACCATGTCTGTCATATGTGCTCAACTTGGTCGTGCAGAGTTTTTTGAGGGACTATCCGGATCTTGATGCACTGCTGCACAAGGTCCGCCTAGAGTGCGCTCACTTGCGACGTTCCAGCATGGCCAGATCGCTGATTGCAGCTCTGCAACGCAGATTTCACCTTCATGAACATCGCATCATATGTGACGTACCCACCAGGTGGAATTCCTCGTTACATATGTTGGAGCGGTTGTGTGAGCAGCAGCCAACAGTAATGGAGTATCAGCTGCATCAGGCGCAGTCAACTCGCAATTTGCGCCGTTCACACTTCACCACTACTGAGTGGGCCTCTATAATAAGAATAATAATATTATTTATTTATATAGCGCCATAATATTCCGCAGTGCTTTACAGTTTAACAGTTTCAAAACACGAGTCATAAGTAACAACGTTAACAATACAATAATTAAAGCAAAATCAGCCGCCCCTGCTGGTGAAAGCTTACAATCTACAATGAGGTGTGGGAGATACAAAGTACAGGTGTTTACATACAATGGTGTTTTTACAATGATGGTCCAGCCATTTTAAGGAAGTGAGGGATGCATGGAGATAGTGAATGGGCTACACACACAGAATTACACATAGAATGACTTTGATTAGTGAATGTGATAGGCCACTGTGAACAAATGTGTTTTGAGGGAGCGCCTGAAACCATCCAAATTGCGGATAGTCCTAATTTCTTGGGGTAGAGCATTCCAGAGGATTGGCGCAGCGCGGGTGAAGTCTTGGAGTTGGGAGTGGGAGGTACGGATTAGTGCAGAGGTTAGTCGAAGGTCGTTTGCAGAGTGCAGCAGTCGGTTAGGCCGATAAATATAAATAAGGGAGGAGATGTAGGGGGTGCTGCGCTGTGGAGAGCTTTGTTGGTGAGAACCAGTAATTAGAATTGGATCCTATAATGAATGGGCAGCCACTGCCAGTGTAATGAGTGGCGAATAACTCTATGAAGGATATCTGCCACGTTTTGCGTGCGTTTGATGAGTCAACGCGGATGGCGAGTGCAGATGATGCACTAGTCAGCCTGACTGTCCCCCTTATCTGCCTGCTTCAAAAAACACTGCAAGCACTAAGGCATGAGGTTTTGGAAGAGGTGGAGGATGAGGAGTCACAAATTCCATCACCTTCTGGACAGTCAGCGCAACGTGGTTCCTCACAAAGGGCTGGAGGACTTTCAAAGTACCATGCTGTATCAACAATTGAACCTCCAGAGTCGCTGTCTATATTTTCATAACCATTACAAACTTTTAATGTATTTACAAAGCACATAATGTACATTTTTTGTCTATCCTTTTGTAATGGTATTGTGTTTCCATAAACTGATGTTACAGAATTATGATACAAAGTTTTTAAATTTTGAGTTTTAAATTTTGTAAATTTATATGTATTTGAAGGACTTTGTGAGGAGGATGAGGAGGAGTCAATGGAGGAGGAAGACATCGCTCCAGAGGGAGGTAGACAATGCTCTAGTCAGTATGTAGACCAAGGGTGGGGTGATGCACAGCAGGCGGAGATGACGCCTCTTGCAGGGGACAACGTTTCTTGGCCAGTTGGGAGTCTGCAGCACATGGTTGATTTCATGCTGCAGTGGCTGAGAAACGACCGCCGCATCGAACACATTCACACCACGTCTGATTATTGGGTGTACACCCTCCTAGACCCTCGCTACCGGGACAACTTACAAAGCCTCATCACACCGTTGAACCGGGAGCGTAAAATGCGGAAGTACCAAGACACACTGGTGCAATCCATAATGTTCTCCATTCCAGCCGAGAGCACTGCTGCTGCTACTGATTTACAAAGCAGCTCTGTGCGTCGAGGCAGTGGAGACAGCTCTGCAACAAGAGGGAGCACAAGCAGCGCCTCTGCACAGGGCAAGAACAGTATGTTCCAAATGTGTCGAAGTTTTGTGGCAGCGCCACCAATGTCTACACCATCCGAGACGGCTCCAGTCAGCAGGAGGCAACATTTCCGTAAGATGGTTACAGACTACATGTCTTGCCCTCTCAGTGTACTCTCAGATGGCTCTTCCCCATTCAAGTTTTGTGTCTCTAAGCTGGATACATGGCCAGAGCTTAGCCAGTATGCATTGGAGGTGCTGGCTTGATCTGCTGCCAGTGTATTATCGGAGCGGGTCTTTACTGCTGCAGGTGGTGTACTAACAGACCGTTGCATGCGACTATCCTACGATAATGTAGAACGGCTTACTTTTCTGAAAATGAACTAGGCATGGATCTCGCCTGAATTTGCCTGTCCGGTTTCAGATTAACTAACTGGTTGGCAACGTTTTCCATGTCTCCTGTTATGTTCATCTTTCTACCACCTGAGCTATACTCCCTGGGCTACAACACTGCCAGTTGCTGCTCAGAAGTGTCGTGTCCACAGACCAATACACAAGCTATAGTGATAGTGGGGTTCAGTAACGCCTGCTGTTCCCCTGCTGTGTGTCCGGCAAAAATTACTGCTACCTAGCTACACATGTTTAAAAAAACATGACATGTTAAAGTGGCTAGTGCTACACATAGATATCAGGCTACACCCTTATTTCTAAGCTGTAAACAAGTGAAACGTCAAATTTAAAACCATTCAATGATTAGTGTTGGTAACAAATCTGTAACTAAATAATTGTGACATATTATGGCAGATATCCACATGTCTAACACAAATGCTACACAAAAGCATACTTATGCTATAGGGTACTGATGGTGAACCTTCTCACTCCATAACTTTGACCAATCCAACTCACATCATGCCTCAAATGCTGCAATGTTGGAAGTGCATAATGTGGGTTGAACTTTGACAACAGCTGCAGTGCGAAGGTTATCCTTCTGTGTTCTTGGCTTTTAAATAAAAGCATACAAGTAAATATAATAATACATTGTTGATTAAGGGACATGATGTACACCTGTAATATTGTGCAAACAATGGATGTAGGACTATTCCTCTTCAACATTACTTATATTTGTGTCATTTGAAAAAATACATATTTTAGTTAAAAATTAAAAACCCATGTTCAGTAGCTGTGAAAGGCCCGTTTGTGTACTTCTATATTGTTTGCAACCAATGTATTGTATACGGATGGAAGCGCGTCACACTAATAGATTAGATTTATTTTAAATGGAATGTAGCAGAACCAATTGGAGATAAATGAAAAGGATGAGCCACTGAGACACGCTCAGCAGAGTACAAGCAGCAGTGCTTGAACAAGTAACTGGAGCGTGATCTGCACTCAAAAAAGTAAAAAACACAGACTGAAGTGAACACTGAAACACAACTGTCCACAATCTGTGAAAGGCTACTCCTTTGTGTACTTCTATAGTGTTTGCAACCAATGTATTGTATACGGATGGAAGCGCGTCACACTAATAGATTAGATTTATTTTAAATGGAATGTAGCAGAACCAATTGGAGATAAATGAAAAGGATGAGCCACTGAGACACGCTCAGCAGAGTACAAGCAGCAGTGCTTGAACAAGTAACTGGAGCGTGATCTGCACTCAAAAAAGTAAAAAACACAGACTGAAGTGAACACTGAAACACAACTGTCCACAATCTGTGAAAGCTCTTTGTGTACTTCTATAGTGTTTGCAACCAATGTATTGTATACGGATGGAAGCGCGTCACACTAATAGATTAGATTTATTTTAAATGGAATGTAGCAGAACCAATTGGAGATAAATGAAAAGGATGAGCCACTGAGACACGCTCAGCAGAGTACAAGCAGCAGTGCTTGAACAAGTAACTGGAGCGTGATCTGCACTCAAAAAAGTAAAAAACACAGACTGAAGTGAACACTGAAACACAACTGTCCACAATCTGTGAAAAGCTCCTTTCTGTACTTCTATAGTGTTTGCAACCAATGTATTGTATACGGATGGAAGCGCGTCACACTAATAGATTAGATTTATTTTAAATGGAATGTAGCAGAACCAATTGGAGATAAATGAAAAGGATGAGCCACTGAGACACGCTCAGCAGAGTACAAGCAGCAGTGCTTGAACAAGTAACTGGAGCGTGATCTGCACTCAAAAAAGTAAAAAACACAGACTGAAGTGAACACTGAAACACAACTGTCCACAATCTGTGAAAAGCTCCTTTCTGTACTTCTATAGTGTTTGCAACCAATGTATTGTATACGGATGGAAGCACGTCACACTAATAGATTTGATTTTTTTCTAATATAATGGAGCTGCACCAATTCCACTAAATAAAATAAAAAAAAAAAAAAAAAAAAGTGACACGTGCAGATGCCTACAAACAGCGGTGGATGCAGAGCAAACTGCAGCGTCACCTGCACTGTCACACACACACCTTGCACAGAGCTGTTAAAACAACACTGGCAAAATGAAGCTTTACACAGCGGTTGGTAAACTAGCCTGCCTCAAGCACAGTAGTACACAAAATCGCAATATCTAACTGTCCCTCAGAGTCAGCACAGCAGCGTTCTGTCCCTAACTGAGTTCACAGCACAGTGACGCTAAAATGGCTGCGGCGCCTTTTATAGTGCATTCTGACATCATTTCAGCAGCCAATCACAGCCATGCCATTAGTTAAGATGACCGCATCATTACAGGATGTGCCCACACTTCGTAGGATTCCTCATTGGCTGACTAAAATCACATTGCCTCTCAAAGAATTATGGGAACTTCCGATTCCGGTATACGATATTGAAAAAGTATCGGAATTAAGTATCGGAATTCCGATAACGCGAATATCGGCCGATACCCGATACTTGCGGTATCGGAATGCTCAACACTATTTACAACCCTTTTACATATGACTGAGTAAACTTTTTGTATCAATAAAAATACCCAATTCTGAAAATATCATCACTGGTCCCAAGTCTGGATATGATGGTATGACATCTGTATCGATACTCAGCCAGCTTCTGTTGCCCAGCATTGCCTCCCTCTCATTGTAAGGCACCTTAGAAGGCAGCTAAAATTCGATGTCTTGTGTTACTTGTGAAGCTATCAAGGCTGGGAGTTTGAGAGTTAGCTTCTGCCAGTGTGTGCTTCATTTGGTGAGACCTGGGCAAGATTGCAAATTTTCGGTGATTACTTTGCCCCACACACACAAATGTTGAGTCACATATGCAAACACATTTGTAAATATTCACTGCTTTTTTGCTGATTACTTCACCCCACACACACTAATGATACACCATTTCAAAGGTAAACTTGCCCCCTTCAGCAAGAAAAGAGCCAAACAAACCACACATTCATGATTTTATCACTAAATACAGTTTAAACATTCATTCTCATAAACCTGCAGAAAGACACAATGACCTGCAGGTGGCATTTCAATCAGAAGACATTTTTTTGCCTCTACTTAGCAAACCAAATTATTGTGTTACCAATCTACATATATAAATACCTGTCTGTGTTCATCATCTCATGAAATACATTTCCATTTGACCAGCTTGCTTTTTCTGAAATTGCCTGCGCACCGACGACCAATGTGCAAAAATTTTGCATGGGCCAAGCTGTATTTAATTTAAGAACACATAATGAATATTTTTTCAAGTGAACAACCCCTTTAAGATCTTTAATTGGAAATAAAGCTGTAAAAAATTGGAGTTGAAATAAGTACAGCCATCTGCTCTATGTGTAATTTAGAAAAAATGAAATGCTGTCATGTTTTGAAGTTCTGGATAGAATATATGAATACTTTATGTAAGTTTACGTGATGTAACAGCCAAACATAATGGTATAGAAATAACACTGGATTAAATATTTTTAAAAGTTTTCAGATTCAGAAATGAAACGCGCCATTTCCTAATGATTTTGATGTGCTGAACTCAACCCCAAAAACTGTGAATTGGCTCTTGTTTCCAAGTTATTGAAGAGCTTCCATTTTACTGCTATATAAAATGCATAGATAAAGCATAGAAATGTAAACTTTACTAATTTTGTAAACATAATCTTAGCCATAATAAAAATTTACAAAAGCAATATAAATTTACTATAACATATCTAAAGCCTATTGTGAATTAAGGTTGGAATGCACCATGCAGAAAGAGCAATTGGTATTATGATCGGTTGGCTCCTTCCAGACTTTTCCGGACTGTAAATTGAATAGATTGCCTTTTCCCATTCAACAATTGAATAATTTGTGCACATCTATTACAATATATGTATGGCATCCAACTTTGGTTCTGGTCTCCTCTTCTGGAGCCAAAATACAGGTCTTAGGTTTTTATAACCAAAAGAGTCAAGTTTTGCTTTTGTGACGCAAGAGTCACTTTGCCACATACTTAGCAGAAATTATTTGCTTTGTTAATAAGTCAGAGACATCTCTGATTTTACATGATTTTATAACGTTGTGTCATGGAAAGATAGAGTGTTTTCTAAAGCCAAGTGAATTAATTTTAGTTAGGATTGAATCATCGGGTATGAGACGTCAGGTTTCTATTGGTCACTCTGAGATGATGCAATACTGATGACTCAATAGACTACTGATAATGTAATACTGATGATGCAATAATAAAGAAACAATCTGCCCCTAAAGTTGCATCAAATACTTAAACAACCACTCCTGGAAAATTAGAACCAATTAACAAATTTAAGCATTATTTTTGTTTTCAGCAGCCCAAAATTAGTTTCATTAAATGGTTTCTATGACTGAGCCAGTTTGGCTGTAGATTAGTGTACTGCTTCTCACACAGTATTTTTATTGTTTCATGAATTATGTATAATAATTGTGTTGCTATATTTCATAGATCTGAAATATATTAAAACTTTCCAGTTATCTTTTTCCTTTGCTTTAAAACCTAGTTACATTATTATTATTATCATTATTATCATCATTATGCATTGTGTTATAGTGTAATATCTTTTCTCTATTGCAGTAAATGGAATTTGGGAGGAATGGTCACCTTGGAGTTTATGTTCCTTTACATGTGGAAAAGGCCAAAGAACAAGAACAAGGACCTGCACTCCTCCACAATATGGGGGAAGATTGTGCGGTGGGCCAGAAATTCAGCATAAGCCTTGCAACATTGCTCTTTGCCCTGGTGAGATGAATGGACATATATTTATATATATATTAGTGTTAAAGCTGCAATATTTGGTCAAGTGATGGATGATTGTACAGTATCTGCCTGAAAGATAAGTCTCGGCTGCTTTATCTTAACAAAAAAGTGCTTGTTACAAGGAATAATAAGGTCAGAAGAAAATTGACATTCCTAGAAACTGAAGAGTTTTATTTTGTATTGAACATATATATATATATAATTATATATTTTTTCTTTAACCTATTTAAATGTGTAAATATATGATGCAAAGCAAAAAAAATCTCTTTATGTTAATGTTGTTCTTTTCTCTCTTGTGATAGCTGCTTTGTAACTTTAAAGTTCTTTGTAACCTTATTCCTTTATAAGTACCCATTTGTTCAATTATAACTATGTCAGAATTGTGACAGTCTAAAAAAAAACAAAGTAATGGTGTGATGTGTTGTTAAGAACAGAGCATAGCAAGAAGAAAAAATGATGAAGAATGAGATATAAAAATGATGTATGATAAAACTACAAGACTTACAGTGTTCAAGTCATGTAAAATAGAACATCAATATATATGCTTTGATAATACTTCGACTACTAATTATAATAATTATAATAATACCAAAAACAATCATAATATTATTAATAAAAGCATTATTTTATTATTAACCCCTTAACAACCACCAATACGCATTAAAATGACATCTGTTAAATGGCATTATTGCTCATCACTTATCCACAGGAATTAGTGAATAGCTCTGCCCAGCGGCCGAAATTCCCATGTGTGACAGCTATACATGACAGCTGACACCCTGCTGTATTGGCTCCATCCAGCTTTGAAATCGAATGGGGGGGTTTATTACCTTAAATGCTGCTGTTAATTTCGACAGCGGTATATTAGTGGTTAAAAGGGAATCGACCCCCCACACTAGTAATTGCAGGTGCCAATCTTTGCCATGGAGCCATAATGTCATCTGATGACCCCAGGGTATGATGGCATGTGAGATTCAGCTATAAGCAATGTCTCACAGGCTCTGTCAGTGAGACACTGACAGATCTCATGCATGGTAGTACAGGAGTGCTGCAATGCATGAGACCAGAGATCAAAGAAAAAAATGTTCAAGTCCCACAGTGGGATTAAGTGAAAAAGTAAAAAAATATGTAAAGTGTGTAAAGAAGTAACACACAAAAAAAGTGTACGCAAATCGCAAAAAGACATTTTGCCACTAAAATCACAGTGTTTTCATTAAAATAAATATACAGTACAGACCAAAAGTTTGGACACACCTTCTCATTTAAAGATTTTTCTGTATTTTCATGACTATGAAAATTGTACATTCACACTGGAATTATATACTTAACAAAAAAGTGTATAACAACTGAAATTATGTCTTATATTCTAGGTTCTTCAAAGTAGCCACGTTTAGCTTTGATGACTGCTTTGCACACTCTTGGCATTCTCTTGATGAGCTTCAAGAAGTAGTCACCGGAAATGGTCTTCCAACAATCTTGAAGGAGTTCCCAGAGATGCTTAGCACTTGTCGGCCCTTTTACCTTCACTCTGCGGTTCAGCTCACTCCAAACCATCTCGATTCGGTTCAGGTCTGGTGACTGTGGAGGCCAAGCCATCTGGCGTAGCACCTCATCACACTCCTTCTTGGTCAAATAGCCCTTACACAGCCTGGATGTATGTTTGGGGTCATTGTCCTGTAGAAAAATAAATGATGGTCCAACTAAACGCAAACTGGATGGAATAGCATGCCGCTGCAAGATGCCGTGGCAGCCATGCTGGTTCAGTATGCCTTCAATTTTGAATAAATCCCCAACAGTGTCACCAGCAAAGCACACCCTCACCATCACACCTCCTCATTCATGCTTCACGGTGGGAACCAGGCATGTAGAGTCCATCCGTTCACCTTTTCTGCATCGCACAAAGACACGGTGGTTGGAACCAAAGATCTCAAATTTGGACTCATCAGACCAAAGCCAAATTTCCACTGGTCTAATGTCCATTCCTTGTGTTCTTTAGCCCAAACAAGTCTCTTCTGTTTGTTGCCTGTCCTTAGCAGTGGTTTCCTAGCAGCTATTTTACCATGAATGCCTGCTGCACAAAGTCTCATCTTAACAGTTGTTGCAGAGATGTGTCTGCTGCTAGAACTCTGTGTGGCATTGACCTGGTCTCTAATCTGAGCTGCTGTAAAACTGCAATTTCTGAGGCTGGTGACTCGGATAAACTTATCCTCAGAAGCAGAGGTGACTCTTGGTCTTCCTTTCCTGGGGCGGTCCTCATGTGAGCCAGTTTCTTTGTAGCACTTGATGGTTTTTGCAACTGCACTTGGAGACACTTTCAAAGTTTTCCCAATTTTTCGGACTGACTGACCTTCATTTCTTAAGTTAATGATGGCCACTCGTTTTTCTTTACTTAGCTGCTCTTTTCTTGCCATAATACAAATTCTAACAGTCTATTCAGTAGGACTATCAGCTGTGTATCCACTAGACTTCTGCACAACACAACTGATGGTCCCAACCCTTATTATAAGGTCAGAAATCCCACTTATTAAACCTGACAGGGCACACCTGTGAAGTGAAAACCATTTCCGGTGACTACCTCTTGAAACTCATCAAGAGAATGCCAAGAGTGTGCAAAGCAGTCATCAAAGCTACAGGTGGCTACTTTGAAGAACCTAGAATATAAGACATAATTTCAGTTGTTACACACTTTTTTGTTAAGTATATAATTCCACATGTGTTAATTCATAGTTTTGATGCCTTCAGTGTGAATTTACAATTTTCATAGTCATGAAAATACGGAAAAATCTTTAAATGAGAAGGTGTGTCCAAACTTTTGGTCTGTACTGTATATATGCATAATAGTATCGCAGCTGGCAAGTTATTTATTCCATATGTCGAACTTCGTAAAAACAACACAACAAAATTTAATAAAAAGTGATGAAAAAGACATGTAAAGACATGTAAAAAGGGGAAAACCAATATACATCTGGTATTGCTGTAAACGCATCTACCCAAAGAATAAAGTTGCCTTATCACTTATACCACATGGTGAACCGTGCAAAAATAAAAATAAAAACTATTCTTGTACTTCTGTCTATTTCATCATTGTGTCTCCCGAAAATCAGAACAAGGCTCAGATCACATTTATCCTGTACTTTTCCCTGAGCGCTTACATAATTACATAGGTTGAAAAAGACATAGGGGTTTCTGTGTAAATCCCAAAATATTTAAGTCAGATGAAACCGTTGATGGAGCCTTTCATCTCCGAAGCTGAAGGAGTCACTTTGGACTCCATCTGGTCTCTGTTTATGCGGTGTACTATCTATCATTGTAGGCATCTTTTTAGTGCACAAGTGTGGACCACATCCTTCTGTGAGCACCTAAAAAGATGGACACCACTGGAACAGATGCCAAAAGGACTCCAAAGTGACTCCATATGCCTCATTATAGTAAATGGTTCCATTGAGGTTTTGTCTGAATTGCATTTTTGTGGGATTTGCACAGAAACCACGACATAAGTGGAAAGCATAAAACACAGGAATGTGATTCCTTCTTATCCTGGAAGTGATCAAAAAATGTACCCTAAAATGTTTCCAATGAAAACCCTAACTTATCCAGCAGAAAACAAGCTTCCATTAAGGTTCATCAGCTATCACTGGAAACATATGGTGTTCCCACTTTATTGGCAGTACAAAGACTCAGGAAAAGCATCATGGCTCCCACCTCCATAAATAAAATCCAGTGAAATCTGTGCTCCCAAATCCAAATGTTCCCTTTCCTTTTGAGTCTCACTGTGCCTAAACAACAAAAAACAGCCAATGCTTGGAATTATTGCAGCAGGGAGAGCACACTTTAAAATTTACAGGGTGCTGGTCTTCTTTAGAAGCACAAACTGTGCACATTGTATGGGGGTACTGCTATATATGGGAACTCTACACTGTATGGGGGCACAATGTATGGGCACTAAACTGGCATATTTGTAATTCACACAAAAAAGCATGGAGCAGATGTAACAAAATAACCATAGATGAATTAATTGAGAGGTGCAATTTCTACAATGAGTACACTTTTGTTTTTTTTTGCTGCTGTTCCAGCACCTTAGGGACTACGCAAATGTCACATGCTGACTATCCTATTGCTCTAAAAGCCAAATAACGCTCCTTCATCTCAGCCCTGACATGTGGCCAAACAGTAGTTTCTCATGACACATTGGCATCATTGCATTCAGGAGAAATTTTGCAATAAATGTTGGGGTCCAGTTTCATTTGTTAACCTTTGTGTAAGTGGCAAATTTGAAGCGAATAAAAAATACAATTTTTAACTCTAAATTATCATATTTCCACATCCCAATGTTATAACATTCTGTGAGGCACATGTGCATTCAAAATACTCACTAGACCCCTACATGAATTACTTAAGCAGTGAAGTTTAAAATATGGGGTCACTTGTGGAGTTTTCTGCTGTTCTAGCACCTCGGGAACTCGGCTAACAGCACCCACAATCTATTCAAATAAAATCAGTGCTTCTTCCCATCTGCTCTATTTACTCCACAGTTGAGTATAACCATATATGGGATATTGCTAAGTTCAGTAAAAATTGCATAGCAAATTATGGAGTTCATTTTCTCCTATTACTCCTCGTGGAAATAATAAATTCGGTGCTAAAACAGTATTTTACTAGAAAAAAAAATTTTTTGGTTTCACATGTAGATGTTCTAAAGTTTTGTGAATCAACTGTAGGTTAAAAAGGCCCAGAATACCTCTAGATGGATTTCTTGAGGGGTCTAATTTCCATAATGGGGACACTTGTAGGGGTTTCTGTTGTTTTGGCACATCAGTGGCTCAGCTAATGGAGCCTACGATCTGTTCAAATGGAATCTATGTTCTTAAAAACAAGTAGCGTTTTTTTCCATCCCATCCCTGCCGTGGGCTCAAACAGTAATGTGCAACCACATATAGGGTACTGTCACGTTCAGTAAAAATTGAATAACAAATTATGGGTTCCATTTTCTCCTATTGCCCCTCAGTGAAATTATAAATTTGGTGGTAAAACATGATTTTAGCGGAATTTTTTTTTCTTTCATCTAAGTGTTCTAAAGTTTTGTGAATCACCTATAGGTTCATAATTCTAATTCCACTCCTAGATGAATTCCATGATGGCTCTAGTTTCCAAAATGGGTCACTTGAGGGGGGCTTCTGCTATTTTGGCATATCAGGGGTTCTGCAAATGGCATTCACAATCTATTCCAGACAAACTGACGCTCCAAACATCAAATAACTTTCTTTCCTTTCCAAGCTTTGCCATTTGTAAAAACAGAACTTTTTGGCTACATAAGGGGAAACACCAAGCTCAGAATGAAGTGAGTAGCAAACTTTGTGGTCCACTTTATCATGTTATCCCATGAAAAAGAAAAAAATTGGGGCTAAGACAACATTTCATGAACCAAGTGAACATTTCCATATGACGACCTAATATTATCAAATTCTATGTAGTAACTGTGAGTTCAATATGCTCACTGTACTCCCTGGAGAAAATCCTTGTGGAGTGTAATTTCCAAAATGGAGTTATTTGTGGGCTATTTTGCTTTTTGGGTGGCTTAGGGACTCTGCAAATGTGACATGGTGTCAACAATCTATTTCAACCAAATTTTTGTCCCAAAATTTAAATGGCGCTCTTTCCCTTCTGAGCCCTGCCATTTATCCAAACAGAGGTTTCTGACCACATGTGAGGTATCAGTGCACTCAGAAGAAACTAGGTAACACATTGTGGGGTCCATTTCCTTGTGCTATTAATGGTAAAAATGAAAAACTGGAGCTATGCAACATTTTAGAGTAAAAATTACCAATTTCTTTTCATCCCACTTTGCATTAATTCCTGTGTAGCATCTTAAGGCTTAAAAAAAATTCTTGTCAACTGTTTGAAGCATTTGAGTGTTGCAGTTGTTAAAATGATAATTTTGGGGTATTGCAATATATGTAGGCCTCGCTAAGGCCACTTTCACACATCCGTTTTTTGATTTCAGGCACGATCCGGCGTGTTGTTAAATACCGGATGCGTTTTTTTAGCATTGACTTTCATTAGCGCCGGATCACGCCTGATGTCATTGCGTTGCATCCGTTTTTGTCCGGATCCGGCTGAAATGTACATTCCGGCAGCCGGACAAAACCGTGACTGCAAAGTTTTTTATTTTTTCCGGAGCCGCCTGATGCGTCTCATCAGGCGGCCGGAAATAATAGAAGTCTATGGAACCGGATCAGTCTTTTGTGCAAACCGTCAAAAGACTGATCTGGATTCTGGAAATCAGGGACTACTACTACTACTACATTTTCCACTGTCTCCGGACATGCAAACCTGCATTTTCTGGCTCCAAAACTTCTTTTTCCGGGTTCCAAAGTTCAGGTCGGATCCAGCAAAAAAACTGATCCGTTGCATCAGTTTTTTCATTTCAGTGCCGGATCCGTCCCTTCAGGTATTCGACGGATTATGCCTGACACAAAAAACTGATGTGTGAAAGCAGCCTAAGACCATTTAAATCTGAATACGTCCTTAAAGAAACAGGCTTTGTAAATTTCTTGAAAAAATGAGAATCGCTACTAAACTTTTTAACTTTTCTAACATCCTAACCAAAATAAAATGACATTCGAATGCCACAGGTGTAAAGTAGACATATGGGAAATGTAGTTACTTATTATTTGACACAGAATGACCAACTGGTTTAAGGATATAAAGATTGAAAGTTTGAAAAGTTGAATTCAACATTTTTCAAAATTTTCACCAAAATTCTGATATTTTCATAAAGACACGCAAAATGTATCAACCTTAATTTACCACTAACATAAAGAATAATGTATTCTGAAAAAAAAATCTCAGAATAACTGGGATGCTTTGAAGCATTTCAGAATTTTTACCACATGAAGTGACACTGGTCAGATTTTAAAAATTTGGCCTGGTCAGTAAAGCTAAAATTATCTCGGTCACTAAGGGGTTATTAAAAGCTTATAAACCATGGAATCTTATCTTATTTTATAATATTTCACAAACATTTGTAATGCTTATATCATATGTACTGTTTAAAACCATCATACACTATTCTTGTATGAGTATTATTGTGTAATCATAAGAATGTAACACAAAATTCATGTGTTATAAATAAAATTATTTAACAATGTTGCCAGTAAGTTTTATCTGCAAAGCAATTATCAAATATTGATGTGTTCTCCTATGTAAAATTATAGATTGTTGTAGCGTCAATAGGTACAGCTTTAATTAAATAAATGCTCTTTTAGAGGTTATTCAAAATGCCCAACGGTGACAGCCACTCCAAAATCTTCTGAAACTAAGTTTCTGTAGACCAAAAAAGACAAAATATAATGGCACTAAGAAACAGTCTACTTACTGGTGGAATGGGTGGACTCTGAGTCAGCAACACTTTGCTGGGTGAAATCATGGTAGTAAAGGTGCTTGCTTGAAAAAGCACACATTAGGCAATCCAAAAAATAAGGAGGAAAGCAGCACACTCCGTTTACCGTATCATAAAAACCTAAGTCCTTTATTTAAGAAAAGTTCAAGAACAAGTCCTGTTCTTCTGTCTGCATGCCTGCATTTGTCCTGCCCTCACAAACCTTGTCCAT
>JARQOD010000005.1:241648923-241665917 GCA_033576555.1 Oophaga sylvatica
CTTTTCCCAGTCGCTGGAGCTTTTTAATCAGGTACGTGTCACACAGATGTCACATGGATGTCATTTGTGTGTCATTAGTGTGCACGTGTGGGCACACATTTTCTCCAGATTTCCACATTGCCTGCTGGAAAAAAGGAAATGTCTGCAGATTTTTCACACTGACACATGATGTGTGTGAAAAAACTGACATATGCACACCGCCATTAAATGCAATGGGTGTGCGCGTGTTCATATTTGCAGACGCTAAAAAAAATTCACACAGACCAAAAAAAACAGACGTGAGAAGGAGGCCTTTGACCTGATGAAGGTGGTGTACTTACTATGCAGCTGATTATGTAGCACATATTTAACTCAAAGTGAATGAGGATGGACATGTTACACAAATAGTGCAAAGTTAAAAGGTGTGCTATGCAATCCATTATCAACCATCATGTTAGCAGCCATTGCTTTCCTATATATATAATATAATATAAATGCAATATAATATAAAGAATAATTTATAAAATATATATACATTCAGTTATTGTTAAAAGAATTGCAGAAGATGTTGAAAAATATTCTTTTAGCTGATTGCATAATTTGGTAGTTAGCAAGAAAGATTATGCACATTTATTGTGCACACATGTCCTATCTGACTAGAACACATTTCTGGGGATACCTTCCACTGAAAAATAACTAACAGGCTTCTTAGTTACTGTACAAACATCTGCAATTGTCTATGATATCAATATGGTACTATCCACAGTTGATACATTTGCAGCTTCCTTCTCCGATAATTAAAATGAGACATGTTTATCTAATCTAGAAACAAACAAGCAGAGATTTCCTTTTCAACATTTAATTCAAACATCTGCATGTGAAAAACAAGAGCAAAAACAGACTGTAATCTTGTTTTCAAAGGTTGCCACCTGCTGTTAATAGAATATTTTACAAATGCATCCATGAAAAGGAACGTGACAATGCTTTTTTTATGGGGATGTGTTCTTAACAAAATAGAAAGGAAAATGCATGTAAGAATTAGTATGATTCATATGGAAAATACTATATATTGTAAAGAATGCAAATACCCAGTGTGAGAATCCTAAGGAATCTGTGCTGTCACCATTGAATCTGATGCAAAATTGTGAACTCTGCCACAGTAGAAATACTATAGTCACCAAGGACCACATTATGGATATATATATACAAAACTAACACACAGTTACAATTTCACTTTCAAACATTTGTCTTGTAACTTCTCCAACATACCAGTGGGTAAATCACATTTGTGATGTGGAAGGTTATGGTGGTTTATAAATGCTGAGCAATTTAAAATGTCAGGTAAGTTCTGGATTCTAGCTTGATGACAGCAGGTTGTGACCTAAGTCCTTTTGAGATTTCACAATTTAAGTGCAGTTTTCTGCATCACTGTACATGTTTCTTGAAGCATTGTGTCTGATGTTCTTTGCTGTCAATATATAGAAGTGTCCTCAATCCTATGGTCCTTGGTAGTAAGTTTTACAAAATAAGTACATATGACAAATCATTGCAGTTTGAAAATCATTAAAAGGACACTTTAAAATGACAAAAAATTGTCTTATGTTTTCCAGAAACAGGATGGAGTCATGTTCTTTTAGGCTATATTTAGTATTGAAGCTCAAGTTTTTATCCTCTTAATATATTGCAATCAACATATTATATAGCACTGTGTACTTACAGTTGCTCATGTTACCTTTCTACCCAGTAAATTCTTCTCTTTTCTCTGCTCTATGTATAAACAGGAAGTTTCTATTCCCTGCAAAAATCATTCCTCCCTTTAACTCCTGACTAGTGTTGAGCATTCCGATACTGCAAATATCGGGTATAGGCCGATATTTGCTGTATCGGAATTCCGATTCCGAGTTCTGATATTTTTGTCATATCGGTACCGGAATCGGAATGTTCCTGTCACTGTCAGTGTCCGTCTGTCGAGTCTGTCAGGAGTCAGCAGCACTTACCTGGCAGAAGATCCCCGATGGTCATGTCCTGGACTGCTTGATGGCCACCATTATCTTCTCCCTGGAGGTCATGTGCAGTTTCTCGCGATAACTGCAGTGACTGCCGGGTAATCGCCGCCGTAAAGCAGTCCGATGACATCACAGCCAGGGAAGCTGGTAAGCAGCTGTGCTGCGTCGGGATGTCAGGCTCTGCCTGACATTCCGATGTAGCAGAGCTGGATCGTCGTGGGACACTCGTTACTATGGACTGCGTCGGACAGGTGGTATACTGTTGGTTTGTTTTTTTTTCTTTTTTTCCAGGAGATCGATGGCGTCGCAGGATGAGCGTGTAATAAAATTAATGAAAACTGTGTTGTCTCTTTTATTTCATTAAAATACTTTTTTCTTGATGTGTCTTTTTTTTATACATTTAAAAACTTTGGGATTAATAATGTATCGGTGTCTTATTGACGCCTCTCCATTATTAACCGGGCTTATTGTCACCGTGCAATCAACGGTGACATTAACCCCTTATTACCCTGCTTGCCACCGCTACAGGGCAAGTGGGAAGAGCCAGGTAAAGTGCCACAATTGGCACATCTTTTGATGCGCCAAATGTGGGGCTGCTGTAGCCTGGTATTATCAGGCTGTTGAGGGCCAAAATCCATGGGCCTTGACAGTCTTTTAATACCAGGCCGCAGCAGTCTGCATTTTACTTGGCTGGTAAACAAAAATAGGGGATCTCCACGCCATTTTTTTTTCGAGGGGATCCCCTATTTTTGTTAACCAGCCAAGATAAGCAGACTGCTGTGTCCTGGTATTATCAGGCTGGCAAGGTCCATGGATCTTGGCTCCTTAACAGCCTGAAAATCCAGACCTCAGCAGTCTGCTTCATCAGGCTGGTTAACAAAAATAAGGGGGACCCCACGCCATTTTTTTTTCGAGGGGATCCCCTATTTTTGTTAATCAGTTCCCTCTGACGTCACTGATGGTGTCCCTGGCTGACCTGAAGTGAAAGTGGGGAGCAATCAATTAAGCTTTCCACTTCCTCTCCTGTCAGCCAGGAGAGGAGAAGATTCATTCGGGGGTTTACTGTGAGGCTGCGGTCCCTGCAGTAAACATTAACCCTTTCTGATGGATTACACCGTGGGACCTGACTGTGCATCGGATAGGTAAGAATAATTTTGCTTTTTTATTTTATTTTTATTACAGGAAATGGTTTTTGTAGTAAAATAAAAGATGGTCAAAAACATGTGTCTTTATTTAATTAAAATGATTTTTAATTAAAGTGTGTGTTTTTTATTTTTATTTCATGCAATAGGATTAATAATTGATAGTTGTCTAATTGACAGCTCTCAATTATTAACCTGGCTTAAACTCACCTTTCAATAGCAAGGTGGCTTTAACCCCTTATTAACCCATTCGCCACCGCTACAGGGCAATGGGAATAGACGGGCAAAGTGCCAGAAAGGGCGAATCTAATTATAGATTTGCCTTTTCTGGGGTGTCTGGGGGCAGATGTTAGTAGCCGGGGGGGGCCAAAAATAATGGTCCCTCTCTGGGCTATTATTATCTGCCCCCACTAGCTGGCTTTGTCTGTCTTGTTGAGAAAATAGGGCGGGAGCCCACGCATTTTTTTTCAACAATTTTACACCTCATATATATATATATATATATACATGTCATTGAATTTGTGACACATATATATATATTTATATTTATAGTTCATACACTTCTACATAGTATAATAGCCGCTAATTCAATTGCCGGCTTTTGTGAAAATGCAGAACCCGACATGAAATGACACATGGTTTACATAGAGTTAACCATGTCATTTCAAGTTGTTTGATATATTGTTTTCACTAACAATTACATGAGTGTATGTGTGCAAAATTTGACACATGTAGGGGTTAATTAAAGGTGTAAATTCGTAGCAAAAAAGTCTGTTTTTTTACAACGAATTTACACCTTTAATTAACCCCTACAGGTGTGAAATTTTGCACACATACACTCATGTAATTGTTTGTGAAAACCAGATATCAAACTACATGAAAAGACATGGTTAACTCTATGTAAACCATGTGTCATTTCATGTCGGGTGCTTCTGTATTTTCACAAAAGCCGGCATTACCCGGCAATTGAATCAGAGGCTATTTCACTATGTAGAAGTGTATGTACTATAAATATATGTATATATATATGTCACAATGACGTATATATATATGTATACTATGTGTGTATATTTACTGTTTACAAGGAAAGAAAGGGTTTTTTTTAGTTCCGATATTTCTGTCCCATAGACTTGCATTGGATTTCCGGAATCGGGTATCGCCGATACTTTTTGGGTATCGGCGATACCCATTCCGATCTGATACTTCTTGATATCAGGAAGTATCGCTCAACTCTACTCCTGACCCAACGGCTCTGCTCCTCCTCCCTGCCAGGGACTTTTGTAGTGACTCATGAGTCAAACAGGGAAAATAAATTTCCTGTTAATACATAGAGCTTAGAACGAGTCAGCTAGTCAGTTTAAAATCACGTGATGTCATAGACCTAATGAAAAACAGAAGAGATAACTGGGTAGAAAGGCAAAATAAGCAATTGTAAGTACACAGTGTTATATAATATGATGATTACAACATATTAAGGATAAACATTTCGATAGGAGTGCTTCCTTAAGTTTTATACTAATCCCCATGTTTCCCCCGCAGCACTCTTTTGACTCCTAACCAGTCCCTGCTTGCTTCTTCTTGCTATTATTTCCACACACCAGAAATGGCATTGAATGCCCAGTAATGCAATGGCTGGTGGCAGCTGTGACCTACCTCAATCAGTAATTTGCTAACTCAAAATTTCCTGTCCTTTCTGGTGTTGAGATGTGACAAGGAAATAGAAGCTCACAGGTACCAGACAAGTGTCAGAACTGGAGTTACAAGGCAATAGTGAAGGTATGTCAGTACTCTTCAAATGTCATCAAAAAATGGTGTTACATTGATGACATTTTTTTTGATTTGGGATGGTTGTCTTAAGGAACTATGTGATTTTCATCTTGAACTAAATAGGATATATCCTGAGTTACAGTTCACCTTAACACATTTGTTGACTCAAATCCAATTTTTGGATACTTGAGATTATAAAGACAATGACTAAACTGAGTACTGACATATTTGTAAAAGATACAGACAAAAATAGTATGCTATTATTTAACAGTAACCATCCAAAACATATGGTCAGTTTACTACCATGAAGTCAAATGTTGAGAGTGAGAAGGATAGTATCAGATGTAGGAATTGTTGATAAGAGACTTGAAGAAATGTGTCATAAATTTATGACTAGGGATTATCCTAGAAATGAGGTTTTGAGATATAAAGATAAGGCGTTGAGTCTCACACGGGAAGAAACTAGTAATAGAACATATGAGAGACGAGTATGTAAGCGTATCCCATTTATGTCTACATATAATCCGGCCAGTAAACAGATTGGAATGATTCTAAGGAAGCATTGGGCTTTGTTACATCGGGGCCTTCCATCTGTTCCAGAATTTGAAGTTCAACCAATGTTGTCATTTAGAAGGGGCCGTAATTTGAGGGATCAGCTGGTTAAGTCTGATTTTGGTACATGTCTATACAACGAACTTTGAGCACTCCAAGACATGGGAATTTCCCGTGTCTAGGTTGTTCTTGCTGTAACAACATGTAGGAGGGTGAGATGTTCTATCATCCCCACATGGGTAAAAAGATTTTTCTTAAGGAGAGATACACTTGTGCATCCAGTTATGTAGTGTACATGATTGTATGTCCTTGTGGTATGGTATATATGGGTGAGAACACTATGGAGGTCAGAGCCCGAATCAGCATGCACAAAAGTACCATCAGAATGGGTCTTAAAGAATTGCCGGTTCAAACCATTTTTTGGAACATAAATATTCGGTTAATCAATTAAGATTTAGAGTTATTGACAGTGTTCCTACGTTAAGACGAGGTGGAGATAGGGTTAAGATTCTAAAGAAAAAGGAAATGAGGTGGATATAATAATAATAATAATCTTTATATAGCGCTAACAGATTCCGCAGCGCTTTACAGTTTTGCCACATTTTTCGTCGCTGTCCCCGATGGGGCTCACAATCTAGATTCCCTATCAGTATGTTTTTGGAGTGTGGGAGGAAACCGGAGTACCCGGAGGAAACCCACGCAAACACGGGGAGAACATACAAACTCCTTGCAGATGTTGTCCTAGGTGGGATTCGAACCCAGGACTCCAGCGCTGCAAGGCTGTAGTGCTATCCACTGAGCCACCGTGCTGCCCATGATATATACATTGGGAACTCTACAACCTAGAGGTTTGAATGTAGAGTTCAATTTATGTACATTATGAATAGCTCGTCGATTTCTCTTTTTCGTTTTTTACCATCGATTTTTAACATTTTTGACATTGGTTAATTTTTTTTTTCTTTTTTCCTTTTTTAGGGTCCTACTGATGATTGTCGGTAGATATAGGGAGCTAGAGGATTGAGGGTGGAATTTTTAGATTGTGTCTTGAGGAGATAATAAAATTTATTTTGTGGTCTTTCCCCTTGTCCCCTGACTCTCTTTATATATTGATTCTTCACATATGGATGCATTTTTTATATGCGTTGATAAAATAAAGGTTATGGTTTTTATCATCTTTTCTATATTGATATACCTATATATTGATTCAAATCTTTTGTTATAATGTGAGGATATTTTTTATTTGGGTTGCCATGGAGTTGGTTATTGATGACTACATAGAGGGATGTGTTCCTTGGTGCTCTAATGCACCTATGCAAGATCCATTATATTGTGGATTTTGTAGAACGCCTGTGTGTTTTGACTGTGTCAGCTGACGTATGTTAAAGGAAGCCACCGTGAGTAGGGGGTGTGTGTGTTTGCCTGGTGATGTGTCGCTCTCTTTGGAGCGATGCCCCTTCTGGTGGCTATGCGCGCCTGCGCGCTGGTGTTTTGTCCTGGTCTGGTCATGTGACGTATGCTGATGACGCTGCCGTGCGCGGTGGCATTTGTGGTTGCATGGTGACGCGTTGCTCTGATTTTGAGCGATGCTTCTTCCGGTGGCTATGGGCGCCTGCGCGCTGGCAGTTTGTCTCTGGCGCATCATGTGTCCAGACGGTGTGTCACAGCTTGGAGGCATGATTTGTTGATGTTGTTATGATCTAACCCTTTGCCTATAATAGTCTATATAGGATTGGTCGGCAAAAGAATGCTGAGATATAATGTGATGTAACAAGACCGTGGATTGACAGATTTCCTTTTCCACATATTATTGGCACCAGTTTTTACTATCATATGACTGGATGAATTAGAAGCAAATATTTGCATTGATTAACGTCCGACCATGGTTATTGGGGGATGGTGTCTATGGAAACGATGATGCTATTTTTCAATTTGCTGCTACAAAGACAAAATGTTTTGATATGCATATATTTAAAGTATCTTTTCATTATGGGTGTTATAAACTTATTCATTGTATAGGATATGGATTATTTGTATGTCTGATGTCTGTTATTTGTTATTATTTATGTATTATATGCATGGGATGTGGCTTGGTAGTGATTAATGCTTGTGATAGCTCTACGCTATTTAAAGTCCTGTGTACTGTTATGTATACTTGATGAAGCTCATTAAGATCGAAACATTGTATCACAATATGGCGGATAAAAGTTTTTTTACTTTAATACTACACCTGGATGTAGCGCTGTTCCTTTGTTTTTTGATCTCTTCTCCTTTAATCCATCACTAATTGTAGTTTAACTCAAGTTATTGCATATTCTTTGGTGTGGCTCCTTTTGGAAACAGGTGAAAAAGCATATTTAGGGTACTTTCCCAGTAGTATATAAAAAATCAGTCCTATCTTCATCCAGAAAAGTGGGACCACTTGTCCTCCGTGTGCTGTCCATAAACAATCCATTTTTTTTAATTAGCAGCTGTTAATCATTTACAGGATCACTTACAGTTTCCTATGTTACAGAATTTTAATGTATCGGTAAAAATCGGATGCCTTTCCGATGGTCCAAATAACATCCATTTTTTTTTCTCACACCCATCTGATTTCGGGGTGAAATCGCAGCATGCCGAATAAAGCAGAGAAGAAAAAATTGCAGATCTGCACTGCCTCATTGAATAACATTGGTCCTATTGCCAGTAGCGTACCCTCAATTGTAGCAGACCACGCAGCTGCTGTGGGGCCCGGACAGGTGAGGGGGCCCGCGACGGCCGCTGCGGTTTGGCAGCTGTGCTGTCACAGTACTACCAGGGCAGGGGGAGGCGGGGGAGGCGAAGCGCAGCTGTGTGCTTTATACTCACCTCCTCCTGGTGCGGTCTCTGCCCTGCTCTTCCGCGGTCTCCAGCGCCTGTGTTCAGCGGTCACGTGGTACCGCTCATTAAAGTCATGAATATGTGCATATTCATGACTTTAATGAGCGGTACCACCTGACCGCTGAACACAGGAGCCGGAGACCGCGGAAGAGCAGGGCAGAGACCGCACCAGGAGGAGGTGAGTATAAGGGATATTTACCTGTCCCGTTCCACCGCTGCGCTGCTGTGTGCTCGCATCCTCTCTTGCTGTGAATGTTCAGGCAGAGGGCGCGATGATTTAGTTTGTGCGCGCCGCGCCCTCTGCCTGAGCATTCACTGCGGAGGGCCCAGAAGACAGCGGCGGTCAGCGGTGCACCGGGTGACAGGTAAATATCACAGGTGCCGGGAGGTGAGTATGTCTTTTTTTTTTTTTGTTTCAGCAGCTGCGGCAGTATAAGGGACCTATACTATGGGGTACAATCTATGGAGCATCTATGGGGGCATTATCTATGGAGCATGATGCATCTATGGGGGCATTATCTATGGAGCATCTATGGGGGCATTATCCATGGAGCATCTATGGGGGCACAATCTATGGAGCATCTTTGGGGACAATACTTTTTTTTGTTAAATGTGTCTCCTCACTGTGCTGGCACTTTACATTTACAATGGCTCTGGCTTTTTTTTTTGGGGGGGGGCCCCATTCAGACTTTTGCTATGGGGCCCCATGATTTCTATGTACGCCCCTGCCTATTGCTATCCCTTTTTATCTCACATTACACTCATCCGATTTATACACTGCTATGAGCAAGCCCTTATCACATAAAATACCTGCATGAATAATGTCACCGCACAATGAATCTGTCCTCATAGACAAAAGAAAATATAGCTTGAAAACCAGGTGATAGGTTTTCTTTAGGAGCTATCTCTGGTATAAAGTATACAGAATGCTTCACTGCTAGCTACTATCATTGGCTGCTAAGTACAAGATTTTTCCTAGTTGATCTTTAGATTTGATCTGTCCATGTAATGCACAACAACGTTTCCGTCTTTGTATTGTAGCAAATAAAAGTAGGCAATGCAATAACAATACAGCTTTACATTAGCATAATGTCCATGAAAATAAATCTCTAATAGGCAAATTCTCCATAGCTTTACCGGTGCATTCATCTCTATGAATTATGTTGCATACAGGTTTTTGTAAGAATAGCTGTTTGTTTATTATATTCATTAACCACAATGTTCTCCAACCTACGTTTCCGAGGTTCTAATTAGTATTCAACTGAAAAATATTCCTTTAAATTACTGCCTGTATAATTGCAGAATGACCAACTGAACTATTCATACTACTTTAGACATAACATTCATTGCAAAGTTACATTTTATAGTAATTAAATCATGAAAAATTTTACTAGTAAATAGTGGTGCGCGAACGTGCTCACATATCGTGTTAACTGAGCATGCTCAGGGGTTATCCAAGTATCCTGGGCATGTTAGGATAATATGTTAAAGTCCTCACGGCTGCATGATTGCCTAATGAATGGACAGGCCATCCCCACATGTGTTATAGCTGTCTAACAGCCGTGGGGACACAAACATATTACTCAGGCACGCCCAGGATACGAGGATGACACCAAAGCATGCTCGTATAACACGATATCCGAGCTTGTTTGCTCATCACTAGTAGTAAATAAAAATAATGGATATACAAAAATAATTTTACTTAATCTATTCATAGCATAGCAGTCACATCGGTATATTGATGACTGAGAGGGCTTAGAGTTCCCTATGCCAAATGAATGGCACCAACTTTAAAGGGGTATTCCCACTTCCAAGATCCTATCCCAATATGTAGTGGGTGTAATAATAAAATAATATTAGCAAATACCTCCAATCAGAATTTAGTACTGTTCTTCTGATTCACTATGTCTCTTTCCTCATGTGCAGGTCATTGCAGTAACTTATGTATCCATGGTTACCACCACTTATATATTGACAGTTGTTAGTGGTTGAAACCATGGATACATAAGCTACTGCAATACTCTGCACATGGGGTAAGCAATACAGCAAATCAGAAGAGCTATACTACATTTGTAAATTTAGGTATTTTCTAATATTATTATTATTATACCTATCACATATTGGGATAGGATGTGGAAGATGGACATAGACAATGGACCAGATTCATCAAGGTGTTTATACCATAATTCTAGCATAAAATAGCTAGATATGTTGCAAATTTCCGTGCAACTCAAAGATGAGCAACCATTTTTTCATTTCTGGAATTTTTAAGAAAGGCACTACCGGCTATGCCAAAATGGTCATAGCCGGGGGTTGGCTGAGGCAAAGCCCGCCGGCCAAATTCATCAACATTTACGCCACATTAGTATAGTAAGTTATGCCAGAAATGTTATTTAGTCCATGACTAGTGTTGAGCGATACTGCTCGATATCTAAAAATATCGGATCGGAATGGTATCGCCGATATCACTAAATATCGGCGATATCCGATTCCGATACCGGAAGTCCCATGTAAGTCTATATACACACTTAGAATACATATATATATATATATATACATGTCATTGTGACATATATATATACATATATTTATAGTTTATTCACTTCTACATAGTAAAATAGCCTCTGATTCAATTGCCGGGTAAAGCCGGCATTTGTGAAAAGACAGAAGCACCCGAGGGTCCAGTCACCACAGAGATGTTGTATCTGTCATGGGTGTATCGCCACGAAGATCGTCGCGATTACACATTCTGACTTCTCGCAGCTGAGTTGCTGTTTCTTTGTGTTTGGCAGTGAGGGAGTTAATTCTACCTAGCTCTGTGCTAAGACTAGGTCCAGCCTCGCCCGGCTGCAGTTTGATTATGCACTAATTAGCTTCCTTTATATACCTGCCAGTCTGCTTGGGAGATGCCGGTGAAAGCATTCATACAGACCAGCAGATAGGATCGGTTCTGAGAAGACTTAAGCTAAGAGCTCCTTTGTGGTTTCTCCTCTCCTCGCTTATAGTTTATCTCCTAGACCTTTTGTGTTCCCTCTGTGTTTAAGTGTTGTATGCAAGACAGTATTTACTTTATCCCCTGTCTGTCTCGTTTGTCTTTACTGTTTATTAAGCGGTGACCTGCCCATATCCCTGTGGTGGTAATCAGGGTCCTTCTAAGGACTAGATTACAGTGGTCAGGGACTTATAGGAGATAGGGTTACGCTGGCGGCCTGGACCTCTGTACCATTAACAGTACCTCCAGGTAGAGGGACTAGTCAGGACCCCAGTTTAGGGTCAGTATAGACCCCGGTCCACCTCTAGCCTGAGACAGCGTGAAACAGATCCAGTATAGATCCTCAGTACTTCGGATATTATGTCAGGTAATACTATGTTATCAAATACTATATGTTCATGTTGATATAACCTATTTATATGGTATATAGAATGTTGTCCCACTTGATATAGATTACTGACATTATCTATAACTGTTATACAGCGTGATATTTTCACCGGCCATGCTAAAAAGATTCTCCCCAGCTACCATGGATCCAGTAGCCCAGCTTGCCCTGCAGTTGCAGTTTGTCCATGGAGCTGACGGACATTAAGTCCAAGGTTTTGTTCCCCCGGAGAAATCCAGATCTGAACCTAAAGTTGCTCTCCCAGACAGGTTCACTGGTGGGCGGGACAAATTTTTTACCTTCCGGGAGGCATGTAAGTTATATTTTCGGCTACGGCCTCGGTCATCGGGGAGTGAAGAGCAGAGGGTGGGAATTGTCATCTCGCTCTTACAAGGGGACCCTCAATCCTGGGCGTTCTCTCTTCCTCCGGGCTCCCCGGCTCTTCAGTCAGTAGATCGATTTTTTACTGCCCTGGGTCTGGTATATGATGACCCAGATCGGGTCTCCCTTGCTGAAACGAAGTTACGTAAGATACAGCAGGGAGATCGTCCGGCGGAGGAGTTTTCTTCTGAGTTCCGTAGATGGGCCACAGATACTCAGTGGAATGACCCAGCTCTTAGGAGCCAGTTTTGTCAAGGGTTATCTGACAAATTAAAAGACGTGTTGGCTCAGTATGATTCTCCCCGTCTCTGGAGGCCGCTATGGCCCTTGTTATTCGCATTGATAGACGGCTTCGGGAGAGGTGCGAGGTAACTCCGCCCCCTGTTATGACTCCACCCACTACTAAAGTCCCTTATATTGAGGTTCCCCTGGTCTGTTCTGAGGAACCTATGCAGTTGGGAGGGACATCTTTTCGAGGGAGGGGATCGGCGGTGCGCCGCAAGACAAGAAAGTGTTTCTTCTGCGGGAGAGAGGGTCATTTTGTTGAGGGGTGTCCATCCCATGCCTCGCTGAGCAAGAAGTCGCCGGAAAACTGTTAATCCCAGGTTGTGTGGTGGACGACAACCTGGGAGTATGTATTTCGTCCCCAGGTCCGTCTCAGTTTCTCGTACCAGCGGAGGTGGTGGTAGGTACGAGAGCTGAGAGGATTTCTGTTCTTCTTGATAGTGGGTCCGGGGCTAATCTGGTGGACGCTCGGTTTGCCCAGGTGCAAGGTATGCAGCTGAGTGTATTGGCCAAACCCATCCCTATTTTCTCTATTGATGCCAGGCCTCTCGGTCAAGGTAGCTTTGTACAAGCTGTTCATAACATAGACCTTCGAGTAGGGGCATTACATAAAGAACGATTGTCTTGTTATGTGTTGGAAGGTCTTCCTACTCCTATTGTGTTGGGACTTCCTTGGTTGGCTAAACATTACCAGTGATTAATTGGCAATCCAGAGAGATAAGCCAGTGGAGTGAATTTTACAAGAGTAACTGCATGAACACGGTCATCAGTGCGGTCGTGCCTAGAACTTTGCCTCCTTTTCTGGAGGACTTTGAGGATGTGTTCTCTGAGGAGGGGTGTCAAGAATTACCTCCTCATCGCGCATATGACTGTTCAATAAAATTGCTTCCTGATGCTAAGTTACCTAAATCTAGGTTATATAACCTTTCTGGTCCTGAGAGGCAGGCTATGAAGGATTATATTTCGGAAAGTCTGGCCAAGGGGCATATTAGACCTTCATCTTCCCCAGTGGCCGGGGTTCTTCTTTGTGAAGAAAAAAGATGGAGGCCTACGCCCTTGCTTGGATTTCCGTGAGCTTAATCGGATTACTGTCCGAGATCCGTATCCGCTCCCACTTATTCCTGATCTCTTCAATCAGATTGTGGGCGCCAAATGGTTCTCTAAGTTGGATCTCAGGGGGGCGTATAATCTTATTAGGATAAAGGAGGGGGATGAGTGGAAGACGGCGTTTAACACTCCGGAGGGACATTATGAGAACCTTGTCATGCCTTTTGGTCTGACTACTGCCCCGGCGGTGTTTCAACATTTTGTTAATGACATCTTTCGCCACCTTGTGGGGCAGTTTGTGGTCGTTTATTTAGATGACATCTTAATTTACTCGCCAGATCTTGTGTCTCATCAGGAGCATGTGAGACAGGTGTTGCAGATCTTGCGAGACAATAAACTGTACACCAAATGGGAAAAGTGTGTATTCGCCGTACAGGAACTTCAGTTTTTGGGTTTCCTGGTGTCAGATTCCGGTTTCCGTATGGACCCTGGGAAAGTGAGAGCAGTGCTTGAATGGGATCGGCCAGAGGATCTTAAGGCACTGCAGCGTTTCCTGGGGTTTGCTAACTACTACCGGAAATTTATTCGTAATTTCTCATCTGTTGTCAAACCTCTCACTGACATGACAAAAAAAGGGACGGATTTTTCTAGGTGGTCTGACAAAGCTTGTCAAGCATTTTCCTCCTTGAAAAAATGTTTTGCTTCGGCACCCATACTTATTCAACCTGATGCATCACAACCGTTCATTGTGGAGGTAGACGCGTCTGACGTAGGGGTGGGTGCGGTATTATCCCAAGGTCCGTCCCCTGGTAAATGGCATCCGTGCGCTTTCTTCTCTAAAAAATTGTCGTCCGCCGAGAGGAATTATGATGTCGGCAATAGGGAACTCTTGGCCATTAAGTTGGCTTTTGAGGAATGGCGTCACTTTTTGGAGGGGGCAGTCCACCCGGTCACCGTCATTACTGATCACAAGAACCTCCTCTATTTAGAATCTGCAAAGCGTCTGAATTCCAGACAAGCTAGATGGTCGTTGTTTTTTACCAGGTTTAATTTTGTCGTCACATATCGTCCTGGGTCAAAAAATGTTAAGGCTGATGCCTTATCTCGTAGTTTCCCAGGGGCCGGGAAGACAGATGACCCGGTTCCTATCCTTCAGGAGGGAGTTGTGGTGTCGGCTGTATGCTCTGAGCTTGAGGAGGAGGTATTGGAGGCTCAGGGGGACGCCCCTGTAGGACCTCCAAGGAAACTGTTTGTTCCAGATCAGTTAAGACAAAAAGTTATCGAGGCACATCATAATTCTGCTTTGGCAGGACACCCAGGGAGTAAAGCAACTGTGGATCTCCTTTCTCGCCGGTTTTGGTGGCCTAACTTAAATAAAGAGGTAGTAACTTTTGTCGCGTCCTGTGGGGTTTGTGCTCGCTCTAAGACCCCACATACCCGTCCGTCTGGGACCCTCTTACCTTTGAGAATTCCGGAGCGTCCATGGACTCATCTGTCTATGGACTTCATTACGGACCTCCCTCCGTCGTCAGGGAAAACTGTCATACTAGTTGTAGTTGACAGGTTCAGTAAGATGGCACATTTCATTGCTCTTCCTGCTCTTCCTAATGCTAAAACTCTGGCACAGGTGTTCATTGGGGAGATTGTAAGGCTTCACGGGTTGCCTTCTGATGTGGTGTCAGATAGGGGGTCTCAGTTTGTGTCCAAATTCTGGAGGGCATTTTGTACACGTCGGGGGATGCAATTGTCATTTTCCTCGGCTTTTCATCCGCAGACCAATGGTCAGACAGAGCGTCTGAATCAGAGCCTAGAGACATATCTTCGGTGTTTTGTCTCAGAGAACCAGGAGGACTGGTCTTCTTTCTTGCCGCTGGCAGAGTTCTCTCTTAACAATAGGCGGAGCGAGTCCACTGGTAAGTCCCCGTTTTTTGGGGCATATGGTTTTCATCCCCAGTTTTGTACTTTCAATGGGGGGGCCCTTCTGGGGTTCCTGAGGAGGAACGATTCTCGTCGTCACTTGCTTCAGTGTGGAGAGGAGTGCTGAATAATCTGAGTGCTATGGGGAACCGTTACAAACGTATGGCTGATAGGAGGAGAGTGTCTGGTCCGGACCTTAGTGTGAACGATCTGGTATGGTTGTCTACCAAGAATATTAAACTCAAGGTTCCCTCCTGGAAACTGGGTCCCAGGTTCATCGGGCCATACAGGATCAGTTCTATAATTAATCCTGTGGCATTTCGTCTGGACCTCCCTCCTACGTTTAAAATCCACAATGTGTTCCACAAATCGTTGCTTAAGAGGTACGTGGCGCCAGTTATACCGTCACCTCTACCTCCTCCTCCAGTGGTGGTCAATGGTAACTTGGAATTTCAGGTGTCGAAGATCATTGACTCACGTCTGAATCGCCGGTCCCTTCAGTACTTGGTTCATTGGAAGGGGTATGGTCCTGAGGAGAGGACGTGGGTTCCTGCGTCTTATATTAATGCAGATCGATTGGTTCGGACCTTCCACACAACTCACCCGGGCAAACCTGGCCCTGAGGGTCCGGAGGCCCCTCGTAGAAGGGGGGGTACTGTCATGGGTGTATCGCCACGAAGATCGTCGCGATTACACATTCTGACTTCTCGCAGCTGAGTTGCTGTTTCTTTGTGTTTGGCAGTGAGGGAGTTAATTCTACCTAGCTCTGTGCTAAGACTAGGTCCAGCCTCGCCCGGCTGCAGTTTGATTATGCACTAATTAGCTTCCTTTATATACCTGCCAGTCTGCTTGGGAGATTCCGGTGAAAGCATTCATACAGACCAGCAGATAGGATCGGTTCTGAGAAGACTTAAGCTAAGAGCTCCTTTGTGGTTTCTCCTCTCCTCGCTTATAGTTTATCTCCTAGACCTTTGTGTTCCCTCTGTGTTTAAGTGTTGTATGCAAGACAGTATTTACTTTATCCCCTGTCTGTCTCGTTTGTCTTTACTGTTTATTAAGCGGTGACCTGCCCATATCCCTGTGGTGGTAATCAGGGTCCTTCTAAGGACTAGATTACAGTGGTCAGGGACTTATAGGAGATAGGGTTACGCTGGCGGCCTGGACCTCTGTACCATTAACAGTACCTCCAGGTAGAGGGACTAGTCAGGACCCCAGTTTAGGGTCAGTATAGACCCCGTCCACCTCTAGCCTGAGACAGCGTGAAACAGATCCAGTATAGATCCTTAGTACTTCGGATATTATGTCAGGTAATACTATGTTATCAAATACTATATGTTCATGTTGATATAACCTATTTATATGGTGTATAGAATGTTGTCCCACTTGATATAGATTACTGACATTATCTATAACTGTTATACAGCGTGATAGCATCGCACCAGCGAACAGGATTCAGAAGCTCGCTATAAGCGAGTCCTGTGTGCCTTAATTGAACTGTTTTTTTGCTTGAGAATTGCAAAAATCATCATACTGTATTTGCCATTTTTCCGTCATATCTGCGCCACGAGGCACAGGTGAAGAATAAGGGCGTGCTCTCGTGGGCGTACACTCACTCCGTGGCGCGAAAACGATGTCCGCACACTGTAAATGTTACTGCAATGTAAGATCGTGCCCCACAGCTC
>JARQOD010000005.1:241666017-241744356 GCA_033576555.1 Oophaga sylvatica
AAATTCAAATTTTCTCCCAAAAATACCCAGTTTGGGCCCCCCAACCAAAAACGGGGCCCAGGGGGCCACCAAGGAACCCCGGCTCGACAAAACCTCTTCAAAAAAGGGTTTTGGTGGAACACTTTTGGAAACAAAAATTTCCCCCGGGGGGGGGGGGGGGGAATTTCCGAAGGAAAAAAGGTTTAAAAAATCCCCAAGATCTTAAAAGGCCCAAAAGAATCAAAGGCCCTTGAATTTAAAGGAGAATGCAACTCTCATAGGGAATTTTTTGGGAGGAAAAACCAGACCAACCCCCCCACTTCAAACCGAGGACCATAGTCCTATGCCTTTGGCAAACCGCGGGGGCCCCTCTCCTGAAAGGGACAACCTCCCACACCTGGCCCCAAATCGTTGCATACCCCTCCCCAACAGAGTCAACACCCGGACAGCCCAAACCCCCCGCCCGTCCCAAGAAAATCGGGGTAAAACCCCAAAAATTTGCAAAAAAAAGGGAGACAAAAAAGGGTGGCAGAGCTACCCCCTATTATTAAGAGAAAAACTCAGCCAAAGGCAAAAAAGAGACCCAGCCCCACCCTAAACAGCGACACAAACATCTCAAAAGGCCCCAATGTCGGGTTTTTGTTCTCTCTTTTTGGGCCATTGGTCTGGGGTGAAAAAAAGCCGAGAAGAAAGCCCCAATTAACCCCGGGGGATTTAAACAAAAGTCCCCCAAAAATCTGGGAAAAAACTGGACTCCTCTGTCAGACCCCAATGTTATAAGGAAGGGCCGTGTAACCGAACCCCCGTGCGAAGGAAAAAAGGCACCAATTCAAGGGGGAAAAGGCAACTTAGGAAAAGGCCAAGATGTATAAATTTTTGAAAACCTATCAAAAATCACCCAAAAAAGGGGGTCATTCTCTAGAAAAAGGGGGGGTCGGAAAAGAAAAACCCCTAGAGATATGGGGCCATGGTCTCTTGGGCACAGGCAAAGGAATCAACAAACCACTAGAGCGAGAGCAAGACTTTTAGGGGAGAGCAAGTTTCCCGGGGGACTGCACAAAAACCCTGCCCCACAACAAAGTAAAGGGCCCCCAAAAGGACCGACTAACCAATTTTCCGGGACCAAAAATTTTCCCCCATGACCGCCAACCAACAATGAATCTCAGACAACACTCTCTTTTCCCCCACCGGTCGGGGCAAACAATTTCCCAATAGGCAGCGCCGGGTTTTTTCCTCCTGACACCCTTCCCCCAGCCATCTCAAATTGGGCGAGGGGCGGAAAAAAACCCACACCCCTCTTTTTAAAAAAACAGCAGGATCAGATAACCAGGAAAACCGCAAGGAAACTCCTCGATAGGGCATCCCCCTTAAAAATTCTTAGTGGGCCCGGAAAAAAGGGAAAAAACCAAAAAAAAACTTTTGAAAAACAAGGGCCCACCGGCCCTGTCTAGGAATAAAGTCGCTTGGCTGATACCCAGATAAACCAATTCTTATGGTCCTGAGGACCAACACCTGATGTTTGGCTCGCCTCCACCCAATGTCTCCACTCTTCAAAAGCCCACTTCTTGGCGCATAAAACTCCCGAGTACCACGTCATAATTAAGATTCAGTTGGATGAGAAAATTTTCCCGAGAGAAAAAGCACAAGGTTTACTTAGAGTCTCATGGATCTCTATTGGGACAATAACGGCACCTGCCCCAATTTCAGATGCCATCAACCTCCACCTGAAATGGCAGAGAACAGCAGGCTAGCCGTATGAACAGGGGCAGAAGTGAAATCTCTGCTTAAGTTCCTGAAACGCAGAGACTTGCCTCCGGAGGCCAATTCACCACAATCAGAACTCCCTTTTTGGTTCAAATCAGTCCATGTATAACAATAACAGAAGAAATTACCAATAAATTAACGATAAAAAATTGGCAAAACCCAAGATCTCTTAACAGCCTTTAATGAAGTATGTTGGACCCAATCACAGATGGCCTGAACTTGACCGGGTTCCATTTCAACAGATGGTGGACAAAATGAATCCCTGAATGAGCATCCTCTGTAGCGCAAAAAGACACTTTGATCCCTTCACATACAGAGCATTCTCTCTCTAAAATCTGAACACAGTCCCGAATATGTTTTCACATGAAGTCCCAGTCCATTTGGAAAAAATCAAGATATCATCCAATAACAATCAAAATTTATCCACAAAATCCTGAAAATGTCATTCAGGATGGACTGGAAGACAGAAGGAGCATAGTGAGCCCAAAGGGCATCACTAGGTACTCAAAATGCCCCTCTGTGTATGAATGCCGTCTTCCATTCATCCCCATGCTTTAAGCGAAAAGGTTATACCGCCCCCCGGAGGTCAAGCTTGGTAATCCAAAGTAGCACTTTCACCCCTGGAAAAACAGGTCAGAAATCAGGGTAATGGATATTGATATTTCACATGTATTGTTCAAGAGACGATAATCAATATACGGCCTTAATGAACCATCCTTTTTGGCCATCAAAGAAAAAAACCGGCACCCAAGGGTGAAGAGGGATGGTCTGATAGAACCCTTCTCCAATGACTCATTGATATAAGACCATATAGCGTCAAAAAATTTTTCCCCTTTGGGGTTTTTTTCCCTTTTAAAAATTTTCAAAAAGGGGGGAAAATTTTAAAAAAAAGGGGGTTGTTTAAAAAATTTTTTTTTCCCCGGGGGTTTTTTAAAAATTTTTTTTTTAAAAAAAAAAAAGGGGTTTTTCCTTTTTTTTTTTAAAAAAAAAATTTTTTTTAAAAAAAAAAAAAAAACCCCTTTCCATTTGGGGAAATTTTTTTGGGGCCCCCCAAAAACCCCAAAATTAAAAAAAATTTTTATGGGCCCGAAGGTTTTTTTTCCCCCCGGGGGAAAAAAAATTTTTAAAGGAAAACCCCCCCGGTTAAAAAAAATTTAAAAAACCCCCCAAAAAAAAGGGGGAAAAAAAAAAATTTTTTGGGGGCCTTTTTGGGGGGGGGTTTTTTTCCCCAAAAACCCCCAAAAAAAAAAAAAAAAAGGTTTTTTTAAAAAAGGGGCCCCCCCAAAACCCCCCAAAAAAAAAGGGGCCCTTTTCCCAAAAAATTTTTTAAAAATTTAAAAAAAAATTTTAAAAAAAAAAAAAGGGGAAAAAACCCCCAAAAAAAAAAAGGGGGGGGAAAAAAAATTTTTTTTTCCCTTTTTTGGGAAAAAAGGGGGTTTTGAAAAAAAAAATTTTTTAAAAAAATTTTTGGGTTTTTTTTTTTTCAAATTTAAAAAAAAAAAAAATTTTTTTTTTTGGGGGGGGGAAAAAAAAAAAAGGGTTTAAAAAAAAAAAATTAAATTTTTTTTTTTGGGGGGGGCCCCCCAAAATTTTAAAAATTTTTTAAAAATTTTTGCCTTTTTTAAAGGAAAAAATTTTTGGGGGGGTTTTTGGGGGCCCCCCAAAAATTTTTTTTTTTTTTGGGGGGGTTTTTAAAAGCCTTTAAAAAAATTTTTAAAAAAAAAAAAAATTTTCCCCAAAAAAAATTTTTTTTTTTGGGAAAAAAAATTTTGCCCGGGAATTTTTTTAAAAATTTTAAAAAAAAAATTTTTTTAAAATTTTAAAAAAACCCTTGGTTTTTTTGGGGAAAAAAAAATTTTTTAAAAAAATCCCAAAAAAAGGGAAAAAGTTTTTTCATTTTTTTTTTTAAAAAATTTTTTAAAATTTTGGGGGAAAAGGGGTAAAAAAACCCTTTCCCCCCAAAAAAAAAAGGGGAAAAAAATTTTTTTTCCCCAAAAAAATTTTTTAAAATTTCCTTGAAAAATTTTTTTAAAATTTAAAAAAAAATTTTTTTAAAAAAAAATTTTTTTTTAAAAAAAAAGGGGAAAAAAAAAAAAAAATTATTTTTTTTTTTTTGGGAATTTGGGGGTTTTTTAAAAAAAAAGGGGGCATAAAAAAAATTTTTTTAAAAAAAAAAACCCCCCCTTTGGGAAAAAAAAATTTTTTTTTTTTTTCCCCTTTAACCTTTTTTAAAAAAAATTTTTTTGGGAAAAAATTTTTTTTTTTTTTAAAAATTTTTTTTTAAAATTTTAAAATTTGGGTTTTTTTCCCAAAAAAAAAAAAAAAAAAAGGGGGAAAAAACAAAGGGAAAAAAAAAAAAGGTAAAAAAACCCTTTTTTTAAAAAAAATAAAAAAGGGTTGGGGGTTTTTTCCCCCCTTTGAAAACGGGGGAAAAAGGGGGAAAAAGGGTTTTTGGGGGAAAAGGGGAGAAAACCCCCCTTTTTAAATTTTTTTAAAAAACCTGGGGGGCTTTTTAATTTTTTGCGGGGGGAAAAACCCGGGAAAAATGGGGGAAAATTTAAAAAAAAATTTTAAAAAGGGGGGGCAAAAAAAAAAAAAAAAGGGGGGGGAAAAAATAGGGGAAACCAAAAAAAAAACCTTTAAAAAACCCCCTTAAAAAAATTTCCCCCCCCCTTTTTTTGGGGCCCTTAAAATTTGGGGGGGCGGGGGAAAAGGGGAAAAAAAATTTTTTCCCCCCCCCTAAAAAAAAAAAAATTTTTTTCCCCGGTTAAATTTTCCCCCAAAAAAAATTTTTGGGCCGGGGGGTTTAAAGGAAAAAGTTAAAAAATTTGGGGAAAGCCCTTTTTTTAAAAAGGGGGGGCCCCTTTTTTGGGGGGAAAAAAAAAAAGGGGGTTTTTTTAAAAGGAAAAATTTAAAAGGGACTAAAAATTTTTTTTTTTTTCCCCGGACCCGGGGGGGCCCCTTTAAAAAAACTTTTTTTTTTTTTTTTAAAAAAAAAAATTTTTTTAAAATTTTTAAAAAAACCCCTTCCCTTTTAAAAGGGGGGTTTTAAATTTTAAAAAAAAAAAAATTTTTTTTTTTTTTCCCCCCGGGGCCTTTTTAAAAAAAGTAAAAGGGATAAAAAATTTTTTTTCCAGGGTTTTTTTCCCTTTCGGGTTTTTTTTTTTTTTTTGGGGGGGGGAAAAAGAAAAAAATTTTTTTCCCCAAAAAAATTTTAAAAAAAAATTTTATTTTTAAAAAAAAAGGGCCAAATTTAAAAAAACCCTTAAAATCTCAAGTTTTTTTTGGGGGGAAAAAAAAATTTTTTTAAAAAACCCCTTTTTGGGGGTTTTTTAAACAAAAAAAAAAAAAAATTTTTTTTTTAAAAAAAGGGGGGGGGGGAAAAAAAAAAAAAAAATTTTTTAAAAAATTTCCTTTTTCCAAATTCCCAAAAGGGAAAAAAAAAACCCCCTTTTTTGGGAAAAAAAACCCCCCAAAAAAATTCTTTTTTTAACCCCCCCCAAGGAAAATTTTGGAACCCATAAGGGTTTTCCCCCCTTTTTGGGTTTTTTGGGGGAAAAAACCCAAAAAAAAAAATTTTTTTTGGGGGGGGGAAAAAATTAAAAGGGGGGTTTTTGGTTTTTTTTTTTTGGGGGTTGGAAAAAATTTTTTAAAAGGGGCCCCCCCGGTTTTTTTTTGGGGGAAAAACCCCCCCAAAAAAAAAAAAAATTTTTGGGGTTTTTTCCAAAAGAGGGAATTCCCAAAAAAAAAAATTTTTTTTTCCCCCCCCCCCCCTTTTTTTTCCCTTCCTCTGGATAACTGTTAGGGCAGTTGGGATGAATATGGGTTGAACTAGAGGGACTTAAAGCTTCCTTAAACCCTTAAAAACATGTTACTTTTTAACGCACAAATATTTGACATACCTCGATATCTAAAAATATCGAGGGAAGGATCGCCGATATCACTAAATATCTCGAAAACCTTTCCGATACCGAAGTCCCATTAAGTCTAGGGGAAAACAAAAAATCCAAAAAAAAAAAACCCTTTTTTTCGTTGTAAACACAAAATACACACAAATCAATATATATATATATATATATATACATGTCATTGGACATATAAAATAATATATTTATTTTTTTATACACTTCACATATAAAAATGACTCTCTTCAATTGGGGGGAAAAGCCGGACATACCCCAAAAATCGACGGCTGGGTCCGAGTACCCCCAAAACCTCGGGGCTCTGTCGACTCAACTTGGGGCACGAACAGGTTCGTAGCCGCTATAAGCGAGTCCTTTTCCTGAATTGAACGGTTTTTTTGTGTTTGAAATTGCAAATAAACAAAAAAATTTTCCCTTTTTTCCGCTAATCTGCGTCCGACGAGGCACGGGTGAAAAAGAAGGGGTCCCTTTCGGGGTGGTACACTCACTCAGTGGCGCGAAAACGATGGCCGACCCTCTAAATGGACGCAATGTAAGATGGGCCCCCCACACTTCAGTTCCGCCTCCTCATCCTCCCAGTTGCGGAAACTAAACAATTTTCCCGCCTCCCTACAAAAGAGGGCCCTCTCCAGAGCTAATGAAACATTGATTGCGAGATGGCTAATGGACACCAAAAGTGTAAGGATGACATCAGAGCTCCCCCCCAGGGAACGACCCATCGCCACGGAACCCCGTTGGGGGCCCGGGCCTGAAACCCCCTACCTGCAAGAAGCGGGGGAAAAACCCAAAGCCCGGCCCGGCACCGGGAGGAGGTCCCAGGGTGGAAGCCAGCTGCGTGCCCCAAAACAAACTTGGAGCGGCGCCAATCCTCTTACCTGAAGTGTCTGTACCGGAAGGGGAGGCACCCGTTCTAGTAGAGGGGTCCGTGCGGGCATCCCCCCTTGCAATGTGATCCAGTTGACGTTGTCGCGGGGAGGCCCCGTTCCAAAAAACTCTCACCGGCAGCCCCCCAGATCCCGCTGTCTCCCCCCTCCTGAACAGAAGAACAACCCCCCCATGGGAGCCGCCGGGCCCCAAGGTCTCCCTGTCTGTCCGGACCCCAAACTGCATCTTTTTTCCAGAGCCGGCTGCTTCCGCCACAGTTAGCGCCGCCAGGACGGGGGGGCGCCAAGAGCTGCCACAAAACCGGACATTTAAGGGCATTTGATGGGGGAGACATGAGCAGCTGGTGGGGAAATTAAAACCCGGGCGCAGGAGGAAGAGTGGGACTTGGGAGCGGGAAGCAGAGCGACAAAGGGAGCAGCGAGAATCCCAAAAAAGCTTCGCAACGTCACCTGGAAAGGACCGGCAGAAAGGCCCGGGTAGAAAAGATAAAGGAACCCGTGGGACCGGGGGCGAAGGGGTGCAGTAGGAACTTTAAAATTGAAAGGGGGTTGGGGGCTTCATCCGGGACCACTTTATTAGAAGTTTTTTGTGACCCAGCGGGACGGAGCTCACCTCCCAAAGGACACCCGGGGGGGGCCCTTTGCCGGGAACTTGGGACTTACCCCCGACAGGGGAAAGGGATGGTACCCCTAAATTTACCAGGTCGCCCCCTACTCCCAAGTGTGGGGGAACCTGTGAACCCTGGGCCCTTTCACCTCCCACCCAGGCCTCTGCAAAAGTCCCACCCCACGCCGTAAATCTCCCCACCTCCCCCATGGTCTCCTCACACCCCACTAGGACATGATAACTATAGCTGGGGCCCTACCCGGGCCTTTTAGGCCCCCTGGGTTCGTTCCCCTCCGTGACATAGGCTCCAACCCGGGGGGAGATGAAAGAGGGGGCCCCACAGACACAATACGGGTCACGACTTACTGTACAGGCCACACACTCTCAGGGCTTTGGGGGCCTTGGGGTCTCGGATTTTGGCAAGCATCAAAAGTACCAGGTGGACCCGGAACCCCCTCCAAAGAATTATAAAAAAACCCCCAGGGTCCCTGTATGTAAATGTTAAAATTTTGATGTACCCACGGGGGAATGTTCATAAAAAAATTTTAATTTAATAAAAAACCAAAAAACGTTTTTTATTACTTTTATTACGTCTCATCCTGCAACGCCATCGATCTCCTGTAAAAAAAGAAAAAAAAAAACAGCATATACCACCTGTCCACGCAGTCCAAAAACGATTGCCCCGACGACCAGCCTGCACACAGAATACAGGCAGAGCCTGTCATCCGGCGCAGCACGCTGATTACCTTTCCCCCGCGGGACTCACGACTGGTTTTACGGCCGGGATTACCCGCAGTCACTGCATTTTTATCGCGAAAAACTGCATGTGACCGCCAGGGAAAAAATGGCGGCCAAAACAGTCCAGGACGTGACCGCCGAGTCCTCCAGGTGCCGCGACCCCTGACAGCCCCCAACCGACGGACACTCACGGGAAACAGTGACAAATCCGATCCGGTATCCAAAAGACAAAATACCTACTCGAATCGAAAGCCCGATACAGCAAAAAGGCCGATCCCCATATTTGCAGTATCGTACCTCAACATAGTACTAGTCAATCCCAAAAACAACGGACAAGCAAAAATGCAGAATTGGATGAACCCCAAGAAGATTTGGAAATTTTGAGAAGGCATCACACAGGTTTTTGGGCCAGAAATTTTGATAAATGGAATGCTGGGGGAATTGCAGATGTTTTTGAAAAATAAGGGGGAACCCTTTAAAAATTTATCCTTCTTTTAAACCGATGAATTTGTAAAATAAAAGATTTAAAAAAATGAAATGCTGGGTTGTACGCATTATACATTATAAAAATATTATTAAAAATCTAAAAACAAATAAGCACATTTTAAAAAAAAAAATATTTTTGGCTTTGGAAACTTTTGGGCCCTTGACTGTACTTTCCCTTTTTAAAGGGATTTCCTGGCAAAAAAATTGTACCATTGTTTAAATAGGGCAACAATATTAGATCAGGGGGTTCATAAGCCGCACCCCAACTAACAATTTTAGTTTTGTGCCTATTTAAAAAAAAGGACGACCGCAGTTCCGGCTGTCATAATCTAAAATTTTAATTTCCAATCCAAGAATATTCATCAAAATCATTTCCCCAAATAACCTCTATAAAAAATTGAGACAACGATTCAGTCTAGTTGAACAACTTGAATTTAAATGACATGTAAATGAATAGACAAATTGTACAGGGGGGGGGGCATTAAAGTTTGGGCACCCCCGGGCCAAAAAAATTTTATTGTGAACATTTAAACAATTGAAAATGAAAACCCTAAAAAGGGCTAAAGTTAAAAAAAAACATATTTTATTTTATTTTTTGGCAAAAAAAATATACAGTCGGGGGCCAGAAATATTTGGACAGTGACACAATTTTTCGATTGGGTCTGCAGCCCCACTTGGGTTTTAAAATGAAACCTCTACAACAAATTCAAGTGCAGATGAAAATTTTAATTTAAGGGTGAAAAAAAAATATGTGTTAGAAAAGTGGGAATTTACACTTCTTTACAAACACCCACTTTTTTAGGAGGTCAAAAGAAATTTGGAAAAAAAAACATAACCCAAACAAAATATTTTTATTTTAAATATTTGTGGCGAACCTTTGGGGCAATCACCCTTAACTGGAACCCAGGGCATTTACCAAAAAAACTGGGGTTTCCCCCTTTTTAATGCTTTTGCCAGGGCCCTTTAAAAGCTACAGCCTTCAGGTCTTTCTTTTTGTGGGTCTTTTCCCCCCTTTAAATCTGGATTTGAGCAAGTAAATGCATGCCAATTGGGGTTTAAAACGGTGATTACTTCCATTGAAAAATGTTCCCTTTTGTAAAGGTACATTCCATACTCTTTCTTGGGTGCGAGGGAAAAAAAAAGGAACATAGGGTTTAAATGAAAAAACTTTTATTCTTTAACAACAGCGAAAAGTTCACACGTTTGCAGGAACAAAATCAGGAACACAGCAGGCCAATAATTTCAAGCACTACAATAAATCTCCAAAGCGGGTTCAGATCTCTTTTCTGTCCGTAATTCCCCTTGCAAACATGATTACCAAAAACGTTTCCAGAGTCCAAAAGTGTTCAAAGGGTTCCCATAGGGGAAAAGCTGGAGAAAAAAAATTCAAGTTTCCCGGGTTTGGGCACGACGACTGAGGGTTGTTTAGGAGCACTATTGCACGAGCTGCTTAAAAACAAAGGGGGAATCAGGCGGGAAAATGAAAACTGAACTCCATATTTCTGAGGGCAAGAGCTCAGAAAAACAGAAAGCAAAATGGCCGACGAAAACGGTTTTTAAGGGAAAATTCAAAAGAGACAAGAACCTTTTCATTACTCCCCCCTTAGGGACAACTTTCCGATGCCCAACCAGGCTTGTCAGGGACCCTGAGAAACTGGCGGGGCGGCAGGAGCATTTACATTGTTTTTGGTTCCCATGATTGCCTCCACTGGTAGCCCTGCCATTTAACAAATATTGCAACGATTTCTTACAACCTGGAATCTAGAATCCTTTCCACCAAAATTTCCCTTCCGACCATCGACCACACTGGGTCGGGCAAGGAAAAACTCCAGGAAACGTATTGGGTTTGCAGCCTTTTGTAGGGATACAGAAACAGGGGGGATTCTCATATTCTGGGGATTTTAAGACACAAGCAAAAGCACTTAAAACTTACGATCATAAGGCCAAGACTTATGCCAATTAGACGATGAATCTTTAATTTTTAAAAATTTCTGGTTGACGCCAGACCAAACCCACCTTAAACTGGGGCAGGGTTTTTGAAATTTTTCTGCTGCTTCTTGTACCTTTTCCCGACCAATTCAGATTTCCTTTAGAAATCCAATTTTTTTTAAAGAATGATTTTTTTTCAGCACGCCGGGAAGGGGGTATCTATGGGAAAACGAGAAGAATGTTAGGATGATAACCTAGATTTTGGAAAAAAGGAACTGCTTAGTGGGGGCGCCTGAGAGTTTTTTATAAAAACCACCATGGGAAAACCCCCCAATCATCTGTAGGGGCAATAAACACGAGATACGCCCAGGGGCTGATTGTTCGTTCTTCCCGTCCATACTGAGGATAAAAGCAAAGAAAGGGTTATTTAATGTCCAATTCGCACAGAAATTTTGCCAAAACCTTGAAGTGAATTGCACCCCCGATCTGAAAACCCCATCCCGGGACTCCATGTAACGAAAACATCTTTTCATCAAGTCTGATTCTGTTTTGCAGTGGGTAAGCCGACACAAGGGAAAAAAAAAAGCTGCCTTTTTTAACTCAACCACCACTAAATGGTTTTCTTTCCCCCTTTAAGGTTGGAACTCCACAAAGAAGTCCATAGAAATGGATCCCCCCGGCGGGACGGGGGTTTTGGAAGAGTTGCAACAGACCGGGTAGGAAAGGTGTTTTTCATCTTGCACAGACTCACATGAAGTGCATAGTTTAAACACTTCCTGAAGTGGGGCCCCCAAAAGAAACAGAAAAAAATTTTTAAAAATTTTTTTTTTTAAAAAATTTTTTTTTTGGAAAAATTTTTCCCCCAAAAAAAAAACCCTTTTAAAATTTTTTTAAAATTTTTTTTTTTTAAAAAAAGGGTTTTTTTTTCTTTTTGGGGAAAAAAAAAATTTTTTTAAAAGGGGGCCCCAAATTTTTTTTTTTTTTTAAAACCTTTTTAAAAATTTTCCCTTTAAAAACCCCTTTCTTTTTTTTTTTTTTTTTCCCCCCCCGGGGGTTTTTTTAAAATTTTTGAAAATTTTTAAAATTTTAAAAAAAATTTTTAAAAAACCCCTTTTTAAAACCCCCCTTTAAGGGGTTTTTCCCCCCAATAAAGGAAAATAAAAAAAAACCCCCTTTTAAAAAAAAACCCCCAAAAAAAAAAAAACCTTTTCCCTTAAAGGTTTAAAAAAAAAAAAGGGAAAAAAAAATTTTCCTTTTTTTAAAAAAAAGGGAAAAATTTTTGAAAAATTTTTTTTTTTTAAAACCCCTCTTAAAAAAAAGGGGGCCCCCCCAAAAAAAACCCCAAAAAAAAAAAACCCCAAATTTTTTCCCCTTTTTTTGGGGTTTTAAAAAAAAAATTTTTAAAAAAGAAAAAAAAAATTTTTTTGGGGGGTTTTTTTAATTTTTTTAAACCCGGGGGGGGGGGGTTTTTTTTTTTCCCCAAAAAGGGAAATTTTTAAAAAAAGGGGGCCCCAAAGAAAAAAAAAACCTTTTAAATTTTTATCCCCTTTTTTTAAAATTTGGGTTTTAAACCCCGGGATTTTTGGAAAAAATTTTCCCCCAAAACCCCCCCTTTTAAAAACCCCCCGGGAAAAAAAAGGGGGGGAAAAAACCCAAAATTTTTTTTTCCTTTAGGGGGGTTTTTTAAATTTGGGGAAAAAAAAAAAGGGGGGGGGGGGGAAAAATTTTGTTTTTTAAAAAAAAGGGAAAACCCCCCGTTTTTTTGGGGCCTTTTTTTTAAAAAGGGGAAAAAAAACCCCTTTTGGAAAAACCCCCCCCCCCTTTTTAAAAAAAAAAATTTTTTTTAAAAAAAATTTTTTTGGTTTTTTTTTCCCTTTTGGGGGGAAAAAAAAATTTTTTTCCCCCCCAAAATTTTTTAAAAAAAAAAAAAAAAAAACCCCAAAAAAAAATTTTTAAAAATTTCCCCCAAAAATTTTTTTTTTCCCCTTTTTTTTTTGGTTTTTTTAAAAAAAAAAGGGGGGGGTTTTTTTTTTCCCCCTTGTTTTTTGGGGGGGGGGCCCCCTTTTTGGGGGGGGGGGGCCCTAAAGGAACTAGATGTGTGGTGAGCACTTGACCCCCAGGTGTTTTCACAGAAATATGTACGTTGAGCCACAAAAATAAAAAAAATAAATTTTATAAATGTTCTTTAAGTTTCACATTTTTTTTTTTCCCCAAGAAAAGGAAAAAAATTTTGTGCAATTTCCCAGAGACATTGGTAGCCAGTATGTTGGGGAAAAACTACGTGTGGGCCACGCAGGGCTCAGAAGGGAAAGATGCCATTTGATTTTTGTTGCAAAATTTTTGAAATCTTACCAATGAATATCACATTTGGAGACCCTATGTGCCTAAACAGTGGTATCCCCCACAAGGACCCCATTTTGGAAATTAGATCCGGCAAGAAATAACAGGAGAAAATTGACCCCAAAAATAGGAATGCAATTTTGCCTGAGTACGGCAATACCCATTGGGGGGGAAAACACTATTTCAGCACTAAGCAGGGCTCAAAAGGAAGCAGACCATTTGATTTATTTTCTCAAAAATGGTAAAATCGAGAGCAGCCGCTATTCACTTTGGAGAGGCCTGATGTTCAAGCAGTGGAAACCCCCCCACAATTTACCCCTTTTGGAAAATAACCCCTCAAGGATTACATCTAAACATGTTCCAAATTAATGCAAATGATTTTTTCTCGATTTTCCTAAGTGCCGGTGCAAATGACAGTCAGTCAATAAAATCATCACCCGTTAGAGTATACATCAATTTTTTTGGGAAGAAACCTCTCAATGATAACGTTAATCTCCAAAATGAATAAAAATTCAAAAGCAATGTTACAATTATTAGACAATTAAAAAATTTCTAAACATTTGATATGTTTTGATATGTTTTAAAAAAATGAAAATACTCATTTGGGAATTTGCGCATTAGGATGTCGTTGTGTGGGCTTGAGTTGAGTTCTGAGCAGAGGCTCCCTCTGGGTTACAAGCGGTACGGTCTGTTCAGTGAAGATTGTGAGGACTGGGAATCGGGTGTTATGACTGGGTCTTATTTTAAGGGAGTCACCTTCCCTTCAGGGTTGCGGTGATCAATTGTTTGTTGAACCTTGATTCCAGTTTCCCTTTAGCCTGCTGTGTGTGTCTGCATTCCTTCTAACAGTAAGACTTTTCTTCTTTTTGTTTTTGTGCTTGATTTTTGCATTTTGTCCGCACTTCGTGGGGGCCTCGGGTCCCCCATGGGGCTTTTTGCCCTCCATTTAGTTCGCCACTGATGTTTGTATTTTTTGCTTTTTCAGTTTTTTCGTGGCTGCTGTTTTGATTTTTTACAAAGAGAGCTAATTTAGGTGGTAGAGGTCGTGTTCCAGGTTTTTTTTGAAATTAGTAGATTGGTGCTTTCGGGGTTTTTTTTTGGGGTTGGTAAGTCCCTTCCTATCCTTTTCATTTTGTTAGTTTGGGCCCCAAGTTTGCTCAACATTTTCTGTCTGTGTCAGTATTTCGTCTTGTCTAACCGCCATTAATGTTTGGGGGCTTGCTATTATCTTTGGGGTTTGCTCCGGGGCGATAGCTTTCCTATTTCATCTTTAGGTGTAGTTAGTTTCTCGGCTTGACAGGCTCTGGACAAGTAGGAACGCCCACGGCTGCCTCTATTGTGGTGGTTAGCAGGGACTGCACCCTTAGATTCCAACTGCTCTGGTGTTTGCCTTTTTGCCTGCATCCCAGTACCAATCATAACAGTATCACGGCCAAAAAATGAAAAATTGAATGGTACCACAAGAAGGGAAAAAAAAAATTGTGAAAAAAAAAAAAAAAAGGTTGTAGGTTGTCAGAGATATTTTTCTGTTTGTTGCATTTTTTTTTTTCCCTCTGTACTCTGGGTGCTGGGGAGGATTTTTTTTTTTTTGTCAATGGAGTTTGCACAGTTGTCCCCCCTGTGATCAGTTGCCTGAGGTTGGTATTACTATCTATCTTGCAGGTTGCCTGTTGTGGAACCTAGATTCCATGCCAGATTTGTTTTTTTGGGGATCGGCAAAGTTTCGAATTTCAAAAATAATTTGTAAATTGTTTTTTGCCTTAAATCTGGGTCCTAGGAAAAAGCGCGCGGCAGGTTCAAATTGTCATTCTCCCTCGCGGAGATCCTCAGGATTGGGCTTTTTCCCTGACACCTGGGGATCTGTTTTGAGTGATGTTGATGCATTTTTCAGGCTTTGGGGTTTTGTCCCATGAGCCTAATGTCATGATCAAGCTGAAAAAGCCTTGTTGGCTTAAATCAGGGCTTGATGAGTTGAGTTATATGTCAGAGATTCCGTAGGTGGGCGGCCTGACAAGTGGAATGACGACGCTTTGGCGGCCTTTTTCGGAGGGGCTGTCAGATAATGTAAAGGATGTTATGGTGGGATTCCCTGCCCCCTGGTCCAATATTCTTGTCATTAGCGATTCAAATTACGAGTTTGGTGAGCGGAGAAGTATGCGTGGAATGTGTTGCCTTGTGAACCTTTCTGAATCCATGCAGGTGATAGAGGGTGCTGGGGCCGGTCATGATTTCGAAAAGGCAATGGGTTATGTTTCTACTGTGGTGATGCCTCTCATATATTTCAGTTGCCCTAAGCGGGGAGGACTTTTTGCCGCTCATTGTCTTGGATAGTGTTCAACTAAGTTTTTACTAAACGTCACTCTGATTGCTCTTGCCCATTTTCTGCCGGCTTTCGTTGATTCTGGAGCAGATATTAACCTGGTTATGTTTTGCTAAACGTTGTGGGTTTCCCTTGATTACCCCTACAGAAGTCTATTCCCCTTCTGGGGATCGATTTTTCCCTTTGCTGGATAAACCTCAGTTCCCTCAGGTTAAAAGAGGGTGGAACCTGACACAAGAGGCTGCAAATTTTGGTTCGTTAATCTGCATGAATTATTTGACGGGGTTTCCCCTTGGTTAACATTCATAATCCTGTTTTGGATTGGAAATCTGTGTCTGTAACCAGTTGGGGCTGCCAATGTGTTAATACCAACACTCCTGTTTTTTCTGCCCCCCCCAGGCTCAGGATGTTCCTGACTTTTGGATTGTTTTTCTGATGTGTTTAGCGAAGTAAATCTGCATCCTTGCCTCCCCATAGGAGCTATGACTGCGCTATTGAATTAGTGCCTGGTAGTAAATTCCCTAAAGGTCGCCTTTTTAACTTGTCTGTACCTGAACATGACGCTATGCGGTCTTATATCAAGGAGTCATTGGGAAAGGTCATATCAGACCATCCTCTTCACCCTTAGGTGCCGGTTTTTTCTTTGTGGCCAAAAGGATGGTTCATTAAGGCCGTGTATTGATTATCGTCTTTTGAAACAATATTACTGTGAAATATCAATACCCGTTACCCTTGATTTCTGACCTGTTTTCCAGGGTGAAAAACGCTACTTGGTTTACCAAGCTTAACCTCAGGGGGGCATATAACCTTATTCGCATTAAGCACGGGGATGAATGGAAGACGGCATTCAATACCCCGGAGGGGCATTTTGAGTACCTTGTGATGCCCTTTGGGCTCACTAATGCTCCTTCTGTCTTCCAGTCCTTCATGAATGACATTTTCAGGGATTTTGTGGATAAATTTCTGATTGTTTATTTGGATGATATCTTGATTTATTCCAATGACTGGGACTCTCATGTGAAACATGTTCGAACTGTATTCCAGATTTTGAGAGAGAATGCTCTGTATGTGAAGGGATCAAAGTGTCTTTTTGGCGTACAGAGGATCTCATTTCTGGGATTCATTTTGTCCCCATCTGTTATTGAAATGGACCCGGTCAAGGTTCAGGCCATCTGTGATTGGGTCCAACCTACTTCATTAAAGGCTCTTCAAAGATTTTTGGGTTTTGCCAATTTTTATTGTAAATTTATTGGTAATTTCTCGGTTATTGTTAAACCATTAACTGATTTGACCAAAAAGGGTTCTGATGTGGTGAATTGGCCTCCTGAGGCAGTCTCTGCATATCAGTAACTTAAGCAGAGATTCACTTCTGCTCCTGTTCTATGGCAGCCTGATGTTTCTCTGCCATTTCAGGTGGAGGTTGATGCCTCTGAAATTGGGGCAGGTGCCGTTTTGTCCCAAAAAGATCCAGAGACCTCTAAAAGTAATCCTTGTGCCTTTTTCTCTCGAAAATTTTCTCCTACTGAACGTAATTATGACGTGGGTAATCGGGAGTTATTGGCCATGAAGTGGGCTTTTGAACAATATTACTGTGAAATATCAATACCCGTTACCCTTGATTTCTGACCTGTTTTCCAGGGTGAAAAACGCTACTTGGTTTACCAAGCTTAACCTCAGGGGGCATATAACCTTATTCGCATTAAGCACGGGGATGAATGGAAGACGGCATTCAATACCCCAGAGGGGCATTTTGAGTACCTTGTGATGCCCTTTGGGCTCACTAATGCTCCTTCTGTCTTCCAGTCCTTCATGAATGACATTTTCAGGGATTTTGTGGATAAATTTCTGATTGTTTATTTGGATGATATCTTGATTTATTCCAATGACTGGGACTCTCATGTGAAACATGTTCGAACTGTATTCCAGATTTTGAGAGAGAATGCTCTGTATGTGAAGGGATCAAAGTGTCTTTTTGGCGTACAGAGGATCTCATTTCTGGGATTCATTTGTCCCCATCTGTTATTGAAATGGAACCCGGTCAAGGTTCAGGCCATCTGTGATTGGGTCCAACCTACTTCATTAAAGGCTCTTCAAAGATTTTTGGGTTTTGCCAATTTTTATTGTAAATTTATTGGTAATTTCTCGGTTATTGTTAAACCATTAACTGATTTGACCAAAAAGGGTTCTGATGTGGTGAATTGGCCTCCTGAGGCAGTCTCTGCATATCAGTAACTTAAGCAGAGATTCACTTCTGCTCCTGTTCTATGGCAGCCTGATGTTTCTCTGCCATTTCAGGTGGAGGTTGATGCCTCTGAAATTGGGGCAGGTGCCGTTTTGTCCAAAAAGATCCAGAGACCTCTAAAAGTAATCCTTGTGCCTTTTTCTCTCGAAAATTTTCTCCTACTGAACGTAATTATGACGTGGGTAATCGGGAGTTATTGGCCATGAAGTGGGCTTTTGAAGAGTGGAGACATTGGCTGGAGGGAGCCAAACATCGGTGGTGGTCCTTACGGACCATAAGAATCTGGTTTATCTGGAATCTGCCAAGCGACTCAATCCTAGACAGGCCAGGTGGGCCTTGTTTTTCACACGTTTTAATTTTGTGGTTCCTTTCTTCCTGGCACTAAGAATGTTAAGGCGGATGCTCTCTCGAGGAGTTTCCTTGCGGACTCTCCTGAGTTATCTGATCCTTCTGTTATTTTGAAAGAGGGTGTAGTTCTTTCTGCCATCTCACCCAATTTGAGACTTGCTCTGGAGGGGTGTCAGGAGGATAGGCCGAGCGCTGCCCTGTTGGAAAATTGTTTGTCCCGGAACAGTGGAAAAAGAGTGTGATGTCTGAGATTCATTGTTCCGCGTTGGCTGGGCATCCTGGAATTTTTGGTACCAGAGACTTGGTTAGTCGGTCCTTTTGGTGGCCTACCTTGTCTCGTGATGTCAGGGAATTTGTGCAGTCCTGCGGGACTTGCTCTCGCTCCAAGCCTTGCTCTCGCTCTGGTGGTTTGTTGATGCCATTGCCTGTGCCCAAGAGACCATGGAACCATATCTCTATGGATTTCATTTCCGACCTTCCTGTTTCTCAGAGAATGACCGCCATCTGGGTGATTTGTGATAGGTTTTCCAAGATGATACATCTTGTGCCATTGCCTAAGTTGCCTTCCTCCTCTGAATTGGTGCCTTTGTTCCTTCAGCACGTGGTTCGTTTACACGGCATTCCTGAGAACATTGTGTCTGACAGAGGAGTCCAGTTTGTTTCCAGATTTTGGAGGACCTTTTGTTCTAAACTTGGTGTTCAATTGTCTTTCTCCTCGGCGTTTCATCCTCAGACCAATGGTCAAACTGAGAGAACAAACCAGACATTGGAGACTTATCTAAGATGCTTTGTGTCTGCTGATCAGGATGACTGGGTTTCTTTTTTGCCTTTGGCTGAGTTTGCTCTTAATAATAGGGCTAGCTCTGCCACTTTGATGTCTCCATTTTTCTGTAATTCTGGGTTTCACCCTCGATTTTCTTCGGGACAGACGGAGGCTTCTGTCTGTCCGGGTGTTGACTCTGTTGTGGAGCGTATGCAACAGATTTGGGACCAGGTAGTGGAGAGGTTGTCCCTCTCTCAAGAGAGGGCCCAGCGGTTTGCTAACCGGCATAGACTCATGGTCCTCGGTTTAAAGTAGGAGACTTGGTCTGGTTGTCCTCAAAAAATATTCCTATGAGAGTAGCATCTCCTAAATTTAAGCCTAGGTTCATTGGACCTTATAAGATCATGGAGATTCTTAATCCTGTTTCTTTTCGTTTGCTTCTTCCAGGGACATTTAAGATCCATAACGTGTTCCACAAGTCCTTGTTGAAGAGGTTTGTTGAGCCAGTGGTTCCTGCTGCTGTGCCTCCTGACCCTGTTTTGGTTGAGGGCAATCTGGAGTATGTGGTTGAGAAAATATTAGATTCTCGTTTTTCTAGACGGAAACTCCAGTATTTGGTTAAGTGGAGAGGTTATGGTCAGGAAGACAATTCTTGGGTTTTGCTTCGGACATCCATGCTAGGAGACTCATCCGTGCGTATCATAGAACTCATCCTGACCGACCTGGTTGCTCAAATGAGGGTTCGGTGACCCTCCTCAAGGGGGGGTTACTGTTTGTGAATGGGCTTGAGATGAGTTCTGAGCAGAGGCTCCCTCTGGTGGTTACAAGCGGTACTGGTCTGTTCAGTGAAGATTGTGAGGACTGGGAATCGGGTGTTACTGACTGGTCTTATATAAGGGAGTCACCTTCCCATCAGGGTTGCCGGTGATCAATTGTTCTGGTCTGAATCCTTGATTCCAGTTTCCCTTGTAGCCTGCTGTGTCGTGTCTGCATCTCCTTCTAACAGATAAGACATTTTCTTCTTTTTGTTTCTGTGCTTGATTTTTGCATTTTGTCCTGCACTTCTGTGGGGGCCTTCTGGGTCCCCTCATGGGGCTTTTGCCCTCTCAGTTTAGTTCAGCCACTGATGTTTGTACTTTTGCTTTTTCCAGTTTTTTCAGTGGCTGCTGTTTTGATTTTGTTACAACAGAGAGCTAATTTAGGTGGTAGAGGTCATGTGATCTCAGGTGTTTTTGAAATTAGTAGAGTTGGTGCTTTCAGGGTTTTTTTGGGGATTGCAGTAAGTACCCTTCCTATCCTTTTCTATTTAGTTAGTTTGGGCCCCAACGTTTGCTCTTACTATTTTCTGTCTGTGTCAGGATTTCGTCTTGTCTAACCGCCATTACATGTTTGGGGGCTTGCTATTATCTTTGGGGTTCTGCTCCGGGGCAGATAGCTTTCCTATTTCTATCTTTAGGTGTAGTTAGTTTCTCAGGCTGTGACGAGGCGTCTAGGACCAACGTAGGAACGCTCCACGGCTGCCTCTAGTTGTGGTGGTTAGTCAGGGTACTGCAATCTCATAGATTCCAACTGCTCTGGTGTATTGCCTTTTTGCCTGCACTCCTCAGCTACCGAATCATAACAGATGTCACATTCACTGAACAAAAAAGTTATTTAAGTCCAAAACATCCTAACAGGCCAAGTTCCATGGTAACATAGGAACCCTTCTTTGATATCACCTTCACAATTCTTACATCCATTGAACTTGTGAGTTTTTGGAGTTTCTGCTTGTATTTCTTTGCATGAAGTCAGAATAGCCTCCCGAGCTGCTGTTTTGTTGTGAACTGCCTCCCACCTTCACAGATCTTTTGCTTGATGATACTCCAAAAGTTCTCTATAGGGGTTGAGGTCAGGGGAAGATGGTGGCCACACCATGATTTTATCTCCTTTTATACCAATAGCAGCCAATGACTCAGAGGTATTCTTTGCAACATGAGATGGTGTATTGTCATGCATGAAGATGATTTTGCTCCTGAAGGCACGTTTTCTGCTTTTTTTATACCATGGAAGAAAGTTGCCAGTCAGAAACTCTATTTAATTTGCAGAGGTCATTTTCACACCTTCAGGAAACTTAAAGGGCCCTACCAGCTGTTTCCCATGATTCCGGCCCAAAACATGATTCCTCCACCTCCTTGCTGATGTTGCAGCCTTGTTGGGACATGGTGGCCATCCACCAACCATCCACTACTCCATCCATCTGGACCATCCAGTGTTGCTCGATACTCATCAGTAAACAAGACTGTTTGAAAATTAGTCTTCATGTATGTTTGGGCCCACTGCAACCGTTTCTGCTTGTGAGCACTGTTTAGGGGTGGCGGAATAGTAGGCTTATGCACCACAGCAACCTTTGAAGGATCCTACACCTTGAGGTTCGAGGGACTCCAGACTCACCAGCAGCTTCAAATATCTGTTTGCTGGTTTGTAATGACTTTTTAGCAGCTGCTCTCTTAATCCGATGAACTTGCCTGGCAGAAACCTTCCTCATTCTGCCTTTATCAGTATGAACACGTCTGCTCAGAATCAGCCACAAATCTCTTAACAGTACGATGATCACGCTTAAGTTTTCGGTAAATATCTAATGTTTGCATCCCTTGACCAAGGCATAGCACTATTTGATGCTTGTTGGCAGCAGACAGATCCTTTTTCTTTCCCATGTTACCTGAAAACTCTGACCTGCTTAATAGTGTGGAACATCCAGTTTTCCTTTTATTGGGCTCACATGGCAAATTAATTATCACAGGCATCTGAGATTGATTTCAGTGATCCAAAGAACCCTGAGACACAATACCATCAATGGGATTCATTTACAAAAAAACAAAACGCTATGACACTTAAAACCAATTTGCATAATAATTTGAAACATGGTGTAGATGTGTAGTGAGCACCTTGAACCCCCAGGTGCTTTACAGAAGTTTATTATGTAAATCCATGATAATAAAAAAATCACATTTTTCACACAAAAAAAAAATATTTTAGCCCCAATTGTTTTATTTTCACAAAAGTAACATGAGAAAATAGACTCCAAAATTTGTTGTGCAATTTCTGCTTAGTACACCGATACCCCATATGTGGACAAAAACTATCTTTGAGCACAGTGCAAAGTTTAGAAGGTAAGAAGAGCCATATTGGAGTTTAGCTTTTTCTGAAATGGCTTGAGGGTGCCATGTCACATTGGCAGAGCTCCTGAGGTGCCAGAACAGTGGAAACTCCCCATAATTGACATCATTTTACAAACTACACCTCTCAATGAATTCATCTAGGGTGTAGTGAGCATGTTAACACCACAGGTGCCTCACAGAAATGTATCCCACTGGGCAGTAAAAAAGAATAATTATAGTTTTACTGCTAAAATGTTGTTTTAGCCCCAAATTTTTTGTTTTTCTAAGGGCTAATAGAAAATAATGTACCTCTCAGTTTCTTGTGCAATTTCTTCTGAGTACAACAATAACCTACGTGTTATCGGGACCTACTTTTGAGGCACAGTGCAGAATTCAAAAGGGAAGGAGCGTCATTATTTAGTGAAGATTTTATTGTTATGGTTTCTGGTGCCATGACCCACTGGGAGAGTGAACTTTGAAAGGACTACACATTGGAAACAACACAAAAGTAATATCATTTTAAAAACAACACCCCTCAAATGCTTTAAAACTGCGGTCAGGATAATTTTAATCCTTTAGCTTCTAAACAGGAATTAATGCAAACTGGAATGAAAAAAAATTTAATTTTACCTCCAAAATCTTGCTTTAGGCCTCTTTCACACTTCCGTTGTGTGACGTCCGCCCAAGCGTGAAAATGGCGGATCCGATAGAAAAGTGGAAAAACGGATGCAAAACTGGTCAGTTTTCTGACGGATCCGCCAAGAAGATTTCACCCGGAAATGATGAAAATTTTGTTCCGGAAATGTAAGTCCGGACCGAGGAGAGAGAGAGAGAGAGAGACCCCGGACAGTGTTTTCTGCATTCTCAATGGTTTTCTATGGGGGCGACGGATCTGCGGGCGGATTCCGTCAAAAACGGAAGCCAGCGGATCCGCCGCCCGTAGGCGGCCATTATACAAAATGGCGGATGCGGCGGATCCGCCGTAGTCTGATATTTTTGGCGGACCAAAAACCGTTGCATTGGACATTTTTCTGTAATGATGGACGCCAATTTTTTGGCGGATCCGTCAAAAAACGGACCTAACGGACGACCATCCGTCAAAATCCGTCACTAATGCAAGTCACATTTTGACGGATTTTGACTAACGTCGCACGACTGAACTGTGAAAGAGGCCTTAGCCCCAAATTTCTAACATTTGCAAGCGGTAACACCAAAAAGTGGACCCCACACTTTGTTACCCATTTTCTTACTAGTGTGGCGATACTCACATGCAGTCAAAAAATTCTGTTTGGATAAATGGCAGGGCTCAGAATGGAAGGAGCAATATTTGAATTCTGGAACACAAATTTGCCTGAAAGAGATGGCAGGCACAATGTAGTGTTTGCAGCGCCCTTACGGTGCCTAAACAGCAAATACCCCCCACAAATGACCGTATTTTGGAAACTACACCCCTCAAGGATTTTTTCCAGGGGTACAGTAAGGATTTTGAAAACAAAGGTAATAAATAGAATTTGATAACATTAGGTCGTCATATTGAATATGTCGTCATTAGTGCTGAGCACAAGTGCTCTCTAACTGTGGCAAAACATGCAGGGTGGAGACTCGAGCATGTCACTCAAGCACCCACGAAAGTCTGTGCATACCCGAGCTCCTCGATGCAAACTTGAGTAGCGAGCACTTGTGTTTAACATTAGTCATCATATCGTCATCATTTTTTTTTCTTTTGAAAAAACCTTTACCCTAACCCTAAGCCAAACTTTAACCCTATGCCCAAAACTAACCCAACCCTAAGCCCAACACTAACTCTAAGCCCAACAATATCCCTAAGCCCAACCCCGAGTCCAACCTTCCACCCACACAAAATCTAGTAGGTCTTGTACAAAAGTACATACTGTAGAGGTCGTACTAAAGGAGCACTTCTATGCAGGTTTATTGTGTAGAGTTTTGTTATGTGCTTTAGTCTTAAACACAGACATTTTTTACACACGTTTTCCAAAGTGTTGGTTTGAGCTGTAAATAACTGCATTACTTTCATGCATTTGTTTTCTATCCAAGTGTTTTTGTGTCCTGTAGAATAGGCTATAGGACTTATTTTTGGAGAAAAAAAACAAAGGTACCCAGAATTTGAAAAAACAGCACAAAAATTTTTCCCTATTATCTTGCCTGTGTGTATAGATTTTTTTTATTGAAAAAAAGTACAAGAAGGCATCAGAAATATGCCTTTTGAAAAGTGAAGGGTTTTTTTTACTAAAAATGCTGTGTGCGATGGCACCCTTGCAAACTGGTTAATAACTCAATAGTAGGTCTCCATTTATTTTTTGGAAACTGAAGATAAGGTTTTTAGAGTTGAATTCACTCATTGATGAGTTGTTTCTTTTAAATGTAAAGACAGATTTATTAACTGTATAACAAAGATATTTGATTTTTTTATTTTTGAGAAATTCTTTTATTAATTATGTATATTTTTTATTTTATATGTAAGTAGTGACAGGACCTTTCCTGTTATTCAATAATTGTAATTCATCTGTTAACCTCAAAGGGCTTCTATTAATCTCACATATTTCTCTATTTAATGTTGTCAGTCACTTTCTATCCTCCTTAAAAAGAATTAACCTTTGTTGCTTCTTGAATCTTGAGACCTAAAATTAAGCAAAGTTACCCTCACACTTGAGCTATTTCAGAATTTATTTTCAGATAAATTGATGGCACTATGAAGTCATGCTGATTAACCAATTCTTCATTTAACTGCCAATTCCCAATGATATATTGTTAGCATAAACAAGTACTATAATAAGAAAGCATAATCCTCCTAATTGTAAATATCACATATGGAGCTTGCTCTATTTATCAGTGGGTGGTTTCTTATATTCCGTTCAATCTTTGTAAATATGCAAGAGACCAAAGAGTGCTTGCAAGCAGTCTTATTTTGTGTGGTAATTTTAGTCTGTCTCTTATCTAAACTGATTAAAAAATTTGGCATCTGCATTCTGACACTCAGTGACAAATCTTGTAAAAAGACTAAAGGGTATGCCACACTAAACAGCGTCGCTAACGAGATCGCTAAAAAAGTCACTATTTAGCGATCTCATTAGTGACGTTGTTGTGTGTGGCATGTAGTAGCGACGTGGCCCCTGCTGTGATCCTGCTGTGATCTCGTTCATCGTTCTCATCATTCCGGACCCTATTTTTATCGTTGGCGTCCCGCTGGTGAATATATATCGCTGAGTGTGGCACCTTTTTGTGAGCGATGTGCGGTATTTTTGTACCGCTAAAGTCGTTAAGTAGATCGCTAACCGCGATAGCGTCCTTAACGACATCGCTAAGTTTGGCAGGTACTAGCGATATTGAAACGATCCCGCTAGCGATCACATTAGTATGCGTTGTTATCGTGATCGCTAGCGGGAACGTTTAGTGTGGCAGTACCTTAAAGTTATGATGGAATTAAAGAAAGGCGCTTACTGAACAACATTAACACAATTCTGAGTACCTTAAAAATAATTGGATTCATCAACTTAGCAGCTATATTATACAAAGGATTTTACCAACAAGTTTTTGCTACCACATATGAAAGCAGCATAACATAGGGACAGACACCCTGATTCCAACGATGTATCACTTTGATAGAATTTCGATAAAATTATTGTTTTATTTGCTGCATATCATAAAATGATTGCTGAGCTGTGTATGTCTCCAAGCAAACAACTAATTCATAGCTTTCTATGAAACACTGTGCATAGTCAGAAAGCTGCCAATAAGCGGTGGGGGAGGAGTTATAAAGAGCTCATGAATATGGAGGACTACATGGTTGCACGTTTACTAGTCCTCTAGTGATAATATACTGTTGATAAAACAGTGATTTTATCAAAACTACAGCAAGCAGTCCAGTAAGTGACACATTGCTGGAATCAGGGTCTCTATCGACAAATGATGCGGTGGAAAAAAATAGGGACAGAATCCCTTTAATTGTTATCTTGGATTTAGTTTACACTAGTGCCTGTTTTGCTTTCAATGACAAGTACAGTGCAGGAAATATATATATATATATATCATATATATATGTATTATATATACAGTCATGGCCAAAAGTTTTGAGAATGACACAAATATTCTATTTTCACATGATCTGCTGCCCTCTGGTTTTATGTGTGTTTGACAGATGTTTTTATCACAGACAGAAATATAATAATTGCAAACATATGAGTAACAAAAGCTTATATTGACAGTTAGAATGAGTTAATGCAGCAAGTCAATATTTGCAGTGTTGACCCTTCTTCTTCAGGACCTCTGCAATTCTCCCTGGCATGCTCTCAATCAACTTCTGGACCAAATCCTGACTGATAGCAGTCCATTCTTGCACAATCAATGCTTTCATTTTGTCAGAATTTTTAGGTTTTTGTTTGTCCACCCGTCTCTTGATGATTGACCACAAGTTCTCAATGGGATTAAGATCTGGGGAGTTTCCAGGCCATGGACCCAAAATCTCTATGTTTTGTTCCCTGAGCCATTTAGTTATCACCTTTGCTTTATGGCAAGGTGCTCCATCATGCTGGAAAAGGCATTGTTGATCTCCAAACTGCTCTTGGAGGGTTGGGATAAGTTGCTCTTGGAGGACATTCTGGTACCATTCTTTATTCATGGCTGTGTTTTTAGGCAAGACTGTGAGAGAGCCGATTCCCTTGACTGAGAAGCAACCCACACATGAATGGTTTCAGGATGCTTAACAGTTGGCATGAGACAAGACTGGTGGTAGCACTCACCTTGTCTTCTCCGAATGAGGCGTTTTCCTGATGTCCCAAACAATCGAAAAGGGGATTCATCAGAGAAAATAACTTTACCCCAGTCCTCAGCAGTCCACTGCCTGTACCTTTTGCAGAATATCAGTCTGTCCATGATGTTTTTTCTGGAGAGAAGTGGCTTCTTTGCTGCCCTCCTTGAGACCAGGCCTTGCTCCAAGAGTCTCCGCCTCACAGTGTGTGCAGATGCACTCACACCTGCCTGCTGCCATTCCTGAGCAAGCTCTGCACTGCTGGTAGCCCGATCCTGCGGCTGAAACACTTTTAAGAGACGGTCCTGGCGCTTGCTGGTCTTTCTTTGGCGCCCTGAAGCCTTTTTGGCAACAATGGAACCTCTCTCCTTGAAGTTCTTGATGATGCGATAGATTGTTGACTGAGGTGCAATCTTTCTAGTTGCGATATTCTTCCCTGTAAGGCCATTTTTGTGCATTGCAATGATGACTGCACGTGTTTCTTTAGAGATAACATGGTTAACAGAAGAGAAACATGATGCAAGCCCCAGCCTCCTTTTAAGTGTCCAGTGGTGTCATTCTTATTTTAATCATGACAGATTTATCTCCAGCCATGTCCTCATCAACACCCACACCTTGTTAATGGAGCAATCACTGAAAAGAGGTTAGCTGGTCCTTTAAGGCAGGGCTGCAATGATGTTGAAATGTGTTTTGGGGATAAAGTTCATTTTTAGCCAAATATTGACTTTGCAAGTTATTGCTGTTAAGCTGATCACTCTTCATAACATTCTGGTGTATAGCAAATTGCCATTGAAAAAGTGAAGCAGTAAACTTTGTAAAAATTATATTTGTGTCATTCTCAAAACTTTTGGCCATGACTGTATATATATTATTATATATATATATATTAACACTGCTCAAAAAATAAAGGGAACACTTAAACAACAGAATATAACTCAAGTAAATCAAACTTCTGTGAGATCAAACTGTCCACTTAAATGCAACCCCTGATTGACAATCAATTTCACATGTGTTGTGCAAGGGAATAGACAACAGATAGAAATAATTGGCAAATATCAAGACACACTCAATAAAGGAGTGGTTTTGAGGTGGGGACCACAGACCACATCTCAGTACCAATGCTTTCTGGTGATGTTTTGGTAAATTTTGAATGTTGGTTGTGCTTTCACACTCGTGGTAGCATGAACTGACTCTACAACCCACACAAGTGGCTCAGGTAGTGCAGCTCATCCAGGATGCACATCAATGTGAGCTGTGGCAAGAAGATTGCTGTGTCTGTCAGCATAGTGTCCAGAGGCTGGGGGCAGTAGGAGGGAACAACCAAGCAGCAGGACCGCTATCTTCGCCTTTGTGCAAGGAGAAACAGGAGGAGCACTGCCAGAGCCCTGCAAAATGACTCCAGCGGGCCACAAATGTGCATGTGTCTGCACAAAGGGTTAGAAACTGACTCCATGAGGATAGTCTGAGTGTCTGACGTACACAGATGGGGGTTGTGCTCACAGCCAACATTGTGCAGGACGCTTGGCTTTTTCCACAGAACACCAGGATTGGAAAAATTTGCCACTGGTGCCCTGTGCTCTATAAGATAAAAAGCAGGTACACACTGAGCACATGTGACAGACGTGACAGAGTCTGGAGAAAGCCAAGGAGAGCGATCTACGGCCTGCAACATCCATCAGCATGACCGGTTTGACAGTGGGTCAGTAATAGTGTAGGGTGGCATTTTTTGGAGGGCTGCACAGTCCTCCAATATGCTCGCCAGAGGTAGCCTGAATGCCATTGAGTAACGAGATGAGATCTCAGACCCCTTGTGAGCCATGTGCTGGTTCGGTTGGCCCTGGGTTCCTCCTAATGCAGGACAATGCCTACCTCATGGGGGTGGAGTGTGTCAGCAGTTCCTGCAAGATGAAGGCATTGAAATATGGACTGGCCTGCCCATTCCCCAGACCTGTATCCGATTGAGCACATCTGGGACATCATGTCTCGCTCCTCCACCAACGTCAAGTTGCACTACAGATATCCAGGAGTTGGCGGATGCTTTAGTCTAGGTCTGGGAGGAGATTTCCTCAGGAGACCAATCTGCCGACTCATCAGGAGCATACCCAGGTGTTGTAGGAGGTCATACAGGCACAGGAATTCATAAGGTTTGTTGAGGCCACACACACTACTGAGCTTCTTTTGACGTGTTTTAAGGACATTACATTCAATTTAATTTTGTGGGTGACTCCAAATCCAGGCCTCAATTGGTTAATAATTTTGATTTCCTTGATGATTTTTGTGTGATTTTGTTGGCAGCACATTAACTTTGTACAGAACAAAGCATTCATTGAGAATATTTCATTCATTCAGATCTAGAATGTGTTATTTGAGTGTTCCTTTATTTTTTGAGCAGTGTATATATATACATATCTGGCAAAAAATTAAGAGACTACTGCACAGTTTTTAAATATCAGCTTCTATACGTGTCTGACAGCCATTCCATTCCAGTGTCAGTTGAATTCCAACCAGAGTACACCTCATTCTAATTTAAAAGTGCTTCTGATTAGGTGATCTCCTGAACCAAATCTTTTTAACGAAGGAAAGTATAAAAAAACACTGCTGTGGTGATCACAAATTTTCTTGCAATAGGACAAGCTAGAAAGCAAAACAAGTGCTGTAATATCTCAAAAGTAATAGAAATGAAAAAATAACTTTTAAACCATGCCCATGGAGATGAAAAGAAAAGTCTTGCATGAGGAAAAGAAGGGCTCAATTCTGGCTTTACAAGCAGAGAGATACAGTGAGCGTCATGTTGCCTCCATCCTTAAAATTTCTAAAACGGCAGTCCATTGCAACAAGGTCAAGCAGCAGACATTGGGGACAACAAAGCTGCAGACCGGCAGAGGGCGAAAACGACTCGTCCTGACCGGATGGCCGTCATCTTATTTGATGTCACTTAGCAACTGCAGGATGACATCAAGTGTCCTACAAAAGGACTGGCAAATGGCAGCTGGGGTGGAGTGCATGGCAAGAACAGTTCGTAACAGGCTCCTAAGAGGCAGGGCTCAAGTCATGTAAAGCTAGAAAAATGCCTTTCATCAATGAGAGGCAAAGGAGAGCCAGGCTGAAGTTTTCCAAAGACCATAAGGATTGGACCGTAGAGGACTGGAGTAAGTTAATCTCTGAGGAGTCTAATTTTCAGCTTTGCACAACACCTGGTTTGTCTAATGGTTAGCCGGGAGACTGGAGAGGCGTACAAGCCACAGTGTCTTGCACTGACTGTGAAATTTGGTGGAGCATCAGTGATGATCTGGGCATGCTACAGCAAGACTGGAATTGGGCAGGTAAATCTTTGCGAAGGACGTGTGAATCAAGCCGCATACAAGGTTATCCTGGAAAAAGACTTGATTCTTTCTGCTCAGGCAATTGTTCTCCAACTCTGAGGACTGTTTTTTCCAGCAGGACAATGCACCTTGCCACACAGCTAGGTCAATCAATGTGTGTATGAAGGACCACCAGATCAAATCCATGTCATGGCCTGCCCAATCTACAGACCTGAACCCCATTGAAAACCTCTGGAATGTAATCAAAAGAAGATGGATAGTCACATGCCATCAAAGAAGAACTGCTTAAATTTTTGTACCAGGAGTGGCATAAGGTCACCAAAAAGCAGTGTGAAAGACTGGTGGAAAGCATGCATAGATGCATGAAAGCTATGATTAAAAATCATGGTTAATCACAAAATATTGATTTCTGAACTCTTCCTGAGTTAAAACATTAGTATTGTTGTTTCTAAATGATTATGAACTTGTTTTCTTGCATTATTTGAGGTCTGCAAGCACTGCATTTTTTTGTTATTTTGACCATTTTCATTTTCTGAAAATAAATGCAAAATTTATTGCTTGGAAATTCAGAGACATGTTGTCAGTAGTTTATAGAATAAAGAGCAAATTACATTTCCAAGGAGTGGTGGTGAGTTATAGAAGGAAAAAGGATGATTACTTACCGATCACTATTGCTGGCCAGGAGGTGGAGATGGTTGATAGCTACAAAATTTTGGGGCTTCACCTTGACGCAAACTTGATTGGAGGTGTCATTACAGAGAAGGTTCACAAGAAGGGAATGAGCAGACTGTACTTTCTGCGGAAGCTCAGGTCGTTCAATGTGTGCAGCAAAATGCTGGAAATGTTCTACCAGTCCATTGTAGCTAGCGTCATCTTTTTGCTATCATTTGCTGGGGCAGTAGTGTGCGAGTAGCTGACGCTAATAAACTCAACAAACTTATTAAGAAGGCAAGCATGGCTGTTGGCCTCCATCTTGACTCTTTTGAGGAAGTAGTGGAGGATAGGATTCAAAAGAAGTGCAGGGCTATAATGAACAATAATACACACCCACTATTCGAGCTGTTCTTGAGCAGAAGAGCACATTCAGCAGCCGTCTAATCCTTCCAAGGTGCAAGAAGGAGAAATTCAGGAAATCGTTTGTGCTACCACTATGGGGAGTAAGACAAATCACTAAGGGTGAAAGATGACTACGACCTAGGACTGGCGCACTAATGGAAATGATTAGAGATTTGTGTACCTTTTGTTTGTTACGTATTGTGGTTAGTCAATGTGCAAATTTGTGTCTAGTAATTACTCTATGTAATGCTGTTGTAATGATTTGTTTGTAAATGCTGTTGTAACGCTGCTGTGATACCATAATTTCCCTCGGGATCAATAAAGTGCATCGTATCGTATCGTATTTTCACTGCAAAATTTTCAGTTTGTCTGATTTTTCTCTTTATAGGTATATTTTTGGAGCAGTCTCTTAATTTTTCCCAGAGCTGTATATATATATATATTGTAACATTTCCAGGGGGTATAGCTCTAGGATCGCTGTCTGGGTAGACAGAATGGCACGAAAACAGTTCATTCAGACAGCAGTTTGGTGTAAAACTGGCCGCAACCAGTTTTATTAAAAGTCCACAGCATACAGATAAAACAATGCATAAACAGAAAACCTAGGCTTGTCTAGCCACTAATTACACATAGATAGATTGCCTGTCTATCCGGGTCCCGGCTCTACCAGCTGACCCAAAACAACACATATGTATATGTTACCAGTATGGAGTTTCACAGATACTCCTCCTTGTGTCTGAAGGCACCTTCAATGTCCAGACTTGAGAGAGATCCCACTCCTATTCAGCCGCTATTCGCACGGATTCTCACTGCGACTACTCCTGTGTCCGGGGTACTTCCTGCACCCAGATGAGATAGCTCACACTCCTGGAGACACCTTCTGTACCTGGACCCCTTGTCCAGATTAAACGTGCTCCACTCCTGGAGTCTGCTTCTTGTGCCGAGACACCTTCCCTGTGTCCAGGCTAAGCTAGCTCTCAGACTGTGTTTCAACACACCTACTTCTGGTTCCTAATTAACACTGAGTGATTTCAGGCCTGAGCTGCAAGTGTGTACTGAATGTAAGGTGTAGTGACCTTTCTCTACCACTAGGTCTACAAAGCCAACACCTCCCTTAACAAGTCAGTAAAGTGCTAGTGAAATTATACACCCCATTCAATACACATACTCTCACTGTCTCACATATCCCCCCCCTCTTCTCCAGACCGGAGGGCTGGTCATCCCGACCGGAGGGCTGGTTAACAATCCAACAGAGACAGTGAAAATCTGGACCAGTCATGGCCCTCATCAGCTTCATCTTCACCACTGTCATTTGTATCTTCACCTGAGTCATAGCCAACATCAGCTTTCTCTTCATCTGAAACATCCGTACTACCCTGTACCCTCCCAGGCCTATCTCTCTGCGGGTCTCGGGCATCCTGCACGGTTTCATCTTGACCTAAGGGCCGGGCTCAGTTTCGATATAGTGCCTGGTCAGAGAAGTACGACCGGCACATCAGAACATTCTGCTGACTCTTCCTCAGAAATCATGTACCTCCTGTTCCTGGTGCACTGACCATGTGTCACCCAAATACACAGAAGGTATAGGGGTTTTTCACTTTTCTCCAGTTCCCCTTGAACCTTCTTTTCTTCATTGAGCTTCTCCAGAAGATTTCTCATGGCTCTCATCACGCTCCTTCACCACAGTTTGGAGTTTCTCCGAGAGCAATCAATTCATCTTGTACCCGTTGGACGTCCTTCATGTCCTCAGCTGTTATGTTACGGTTAGCTGAGGAGTGCAGGCAAAAAAGGAAATACACCAGGCAGTTGGAATCTATGAGATTGCAGTACCCTGACTAACCACCGCAACTAGAGGCACCGTGGAGGTTCCTACGTTGGTCCTAGACGCCTCGTCACAGCCTGAGAACTAACTACACCTAAAGATAGAAATAGGAAAGCTATCTGCCCGTAGCAGAACCCCAAAGATAATAGAAAGCCCCAAACATGTAATGGCGGTTAGACAAGAGGAAATACTGACACAGAAAGAAAATTTGTATGAGCAAACGCTGGGGGCCCAAACTAACTAATAGAAAAGGACAGGAAGGGTACTTACTGCAATCCCAAAGAAAACCCTGAAAAAAACAACAAACTTACTAATTTCAAAATCACCTGAGATCACACGACCTCTACCACCTAAATTAGTTCTCTGGTGTAACAAAAAAAAGCAGCCACTGAAAAAACTGGAAAAAGCAAAAGTACAAAACACAGTGGCTGGACTAAACTGAGAGGGCAAAAGCCCCCGGAGGGGACCCAGAAGGCCCCACAGAAGTGCAGGACCAAATGCAAAAATATAACAAAAACACAAAATAAGAAATTGTCTTATCTGATAGCAGGAGATGCAGACACGACACAGCAGGCTACAAGGAAAACTGGAAAGAAGGATTCAACCAGAACAATTGATCACCGGCAACCCTGATGGGAAAATTACTCCCTTATATAAGACCAATCAGTAACACCTGATTCCCAGTCCTCACAATCCTCACTAGTACCGCTTGTAACCACCAGAGGGAGCCTCTGCTCAGAACTCATCTCAAACCCATTCACAACAGTACCCCCCCCTTGAGGAGGGGTCACCGAACCCTCATTTGAGCAACCAGGTCGGTCAGGATGAGTTCTATGATACGCACGGATAAGTCTCCTAGCATGGATGTCCGAAGCAAACACCCAAGAATTGTCTTCCTGACCATAACCTCTCCATTTAACCAAATACTGGAGTCTTCGTCTAGAAAAACGAGAATCCAATATTTTCTCAACCACATACTCCAGATTGCCCTCAACCAAAACAGGGTCAGGAGGCACAGCAGCAGGAACCACTGGCTCAACAAACCTCTTCAACAAGGACTTGTGGAACACGTTATGGATCTTAAGTGTCCCTGGAAGAAGCAAACGAAAAGAAACAGGATTAATAATCTCCATGATCTTATAAGGTCCAATGAACCTAGGCTTAAATTTAGGAGATGCTACTCTCATAGGAATATTCTTTGAGGACAACCAGACCAAGTCCCCCACTTCAAACCGAGGACCATCAGTCCTATGCCGGTTAGCAAACCGCTGGGCCTTCTCCTGGGAGAGGGACAACCTCTCCACTACCTGGTCCCAAATCTGCTGCATACGCTCAACAACAGAGTCAACACCTGGACAGACAGAAGCCTCCGTCTGTCCTGAAGAAAATCGAGGGTGAAACCCAGAATTACAGAAAAACGGAGACATCAAAGTGGCAGAGCTAGCCCTATTATTAAGAGCAAACTCAGCCAAAGGCAAAAAAGAGACCCAGTCATCCTGATCAGCAGACACAAAGCATCTTAGATAAGTCTCCAATGTCTGGTTTGTTCTCTCAGTTTGACCATTGGTCTGAGGATGAAATGCCGAGGAGAAAGACAATTGAACACCCAGTTTAGAACAAAAAGTCCTCCAAAATCTGGAAACAAACTGGACTCCTCTGTCAGACACAATGTTCTCAGGAATGCCGTGTAAACGAACCACGTGCTGAAGGAACAACGGCACCAATTCAGAGGAGGAAGGCAACTTAGGTAATGGCACAAGATGTATCATTTTGGAAAACCTATCACAAATTACCCAGATGGTGGTCATTCTCTGAGAAACAGGAAGATCGGAAATGAAATCCATAGAGATATGGGTCCATGGTCTCTTGGGCACAGGCAATGGCATCAACAAACCACTAGAGCGAGAGCAAGGCTTGGAGCGAGAGCAAGTCCCGCAGGACTGCACAAATTCCCTGACATCGCGAGACAAGGTAGGCCACCAAAAGGACCGACTAACCAAGTCTCTGGTACCAAAAATTCCGGGATGCCCAGCCAATGCGGAACAATGAATCTCAGACATCACACTCTTTTTCCATTGGTCCGGGACAAACAATTTTCCAACAGGGCAGCGCTCGGGCCTATCCTCCTGACACCCCTCCAGAGCAAGTCTCAAATTGGGCGAGATGGCGGAAAGAACTACACCCTCCTTCAAAATAACAGAGGGATCAGATAGCTCAGGAGAGTCCGCAAGGAAACTCCTCGAGAGGGCATCCACCTTAACATTCTTAGTGCCAGGAAGAAAGGAAACCACAAAATTAAAACGTGTGAAAAACAAGGCCCACCTGGCCTGTCTAGGATTGAGTCGCTTGGCAGATTCCAGATAACCAGATTCTTATGGTCCGTAAGGACCACCACCTGATGTTTGGCTCCCTCCAGCCAATGTCTCCACTCTTCAAAAGCCCACTTCATGGCCAATAACTCCCGATTACCCACGTCATAATTACGTTCAGTAGGAGAAAATTTTCGAGAGAAAAAGGCACAAGGGTTACTTTTAGAGGTCTCTGGATCTTTTTGGGACAAAACGGCACCTGCCCCAATTTCAGAGGCATCAACCTCCACCTGAAATGGCAGAGAAACATCAGGCTGCCGTAGAACAGGAGCAGAAGTGAATCTCTGCTTAAGTTCCTGAAACGCAGAGACTGCCTCAGGAGGCCAATTCACCACATCAGAACCCTTTCTGGTCAAATCAGTTAATGGTTTAAAAATAACAGAGAAATTACCAATAAATTTACGATAAAAATTGGCAAAACCCAAAAATCTCTGAAGAGCCTTTAATGAAGTAGGTTGGACCCAATCACAGATGGCCTGAACCTTGACCGGGTCCATTTCAATAACAGATGGGGACAAAATGAATCCCAGAAATGAGATCTTCTGTACGCCAAAAAGACACTTTGATCCCTTCACATACAGAGAATTCTCTCTCAAAATCTGTAATACAGTTCGAACATGCTTCACATGAGAGTCCCAGTCATTAGAAAAAATCAAGATATCATCCAAATAAACAATCAGAAACTTGTCCACAAAATCCCTGAAAATGTCATTCATGAAGGACTGGAAGACGGAAGGAGCATTAGTGAGCCCAAAGGGCATCACAAAGTACTCAAAATGCCCTTCCGGGGTGTTAAATGCCATCTTCCATTCATCCCCGTGCTTAATGCGAATAAGGTTATACGCCCCCCTGAGGTCAAGCTTGGTAAACCAAGTAGCGTTTTTCACCCTGGAAAACAGGTCAGAAATCAAGGGTAACGGGTATTGATATTTCACAGTAATATTGTTCAAGAGACGATAATCAATACACGGCCTTAATGAACCATCTTTTTTGGCCACAAAGAAAAAACCGGCACCTAAGGGTGAAGAGGATGGTCTGATATGACCCTTCTCCAATGATTCCTTGATATAAGACCGCATAGCGTCATGTTCAGGTACAGACAAGTTAAAAAGGCGACCTTTAGGGAATTTACTACCCGGCACTAATTCAATAGCGCAGTCATAGCTCCTATGGGGAGGTAAGGATGCAGATTTACTTTCGCTAAACACATCAGAAAAATCAAACAAAAAGTCAGGAACATCCTCAGCCTGGGGGAGGCAGAAAAAACAGGAGTGTTGGTATTAACACATTGGCAGCCCCAACTGGTTACAGACACAGATTTCCAATCCAAAACAGGATTATGAGACTGTAACCAAGGGAAACCCAGCACGATAATGTCATGCAGATTATATAGAACCAAAAATTTGCAGCACTCCTGGTGATCAGGTTCAACCCTCATTATCACCTGAGTAGAAAACTGGGGTTTATTCTCAGCCAAAGGGGTAGAATCGATCCCCAGTAAAGGAATAGACTTCTGTAGGGGTATCAAGGGAAACCCACAACGTTTAGCAAAATCATAATCCATCAGGTTAATAGCTGCTCCAGAATCAACGAAAGCCTGAGCAGAAAATGAGGACAGAGAGCATATCAGAGTGACAGTTAATAAAAACTTAGTCTGAACACTACCCAAGACAACTGAGCGTGCAAAATGTCTTCCCCGCTTAGGGCAGACTGAAATAGCATGAGAGGCATCACCACAGTAGAAACATAACCCATTGCGCTTTCGAAACTCATGACGCTGTGCCCCAGACACCACTCCATCACACTGCATGGGCTCAGCAGCTGGCTCACAAGGCAACACCACTCCACGCATACTTCTCCGCTCACGCAAACGTCTGTCAATTTGAATCGCTAATGACATAGAATCATTGAGACCAGAGGGGACAGGGAATCCCACCATAACATCCTTTACATTATCCGACAGACCCTTCCGGAAAAGGGCCGCCAAAGCGTCGTCATTCCATTTGGTCAGGACTGCCCACCTACGGAATCTCTGACAGTATAACTCAGCGTCATCAAGCCCCTGATTTAATGCCAACAAGGCTTTTTCAGCTTGATCAGTGACATTAGGCTCATCGTACAATAACCCCAAAGCCTGAAAAAATGCATCAACATCACTCAAAACAGGATCCCCAGGTATCAGGGAAAAAGCCCAATCCTGAGGATCGCCGCGCAGGAGAGAGATGATAATTTGAACCTGCTGCGCTGCGTTTCCTGAGGACTTAGATTTTAAGGCAAGAAACAATTTACAATTATTTTTGAAATTCTGAAACTTAGCTCGATCCCCTAAAAACAAATCTGGCATGGGGATCCTAGGTTCCACAACAGGCAACCTAGCAAGATATGCAGCAATACTCCGAACCTCAGTGGCAAGCTGATCCACACGGCCAGACAACTGTGCAAACTCCATTGGGAGAAAAGATCCTCCCCAGCACCCAGAGATACAGAGGGAAAAAAAAAAAATGCAACAAACAGAAAAATATCTCTGACAACTTTTCTTCCTTCAAAATATTTTTTCCCTTCTGTGAGTACCATACAATTTTTATGGCCGGTGATACTGTTATGTTACGGTAGCTGAGGAGTGCAGGCAAAAAAGGAAATACACCAGAGCAGTTGGAATCTATGAGATTGCAGTACCCTGACTAACCACCGCAACTAGAGGCAGCCGTGGAGCGTTCCTATGTTGGTCCTAGACGCCTCGTCACAGCCTGAGAAACTAACTACACCTAAAGATAGAAATAGGAAAGCTATCTGCCCCGTAGCAGAACCCCAAAGATAATAGAAAGCCCCCAAACATGTAATGGCGGTTAGACAAGAGGAAATACTGACACAGAAAGAAAATAGTATGAGCAAACGCTGGGGCCCAAACTAACTAAATAGAAAAGGACAGGAAGGGTACTTACTGCAATCCCAGAAAACCCTGAAAAAACACCAACTCTACTAATTTCAAAATCACCTGAGATCACATGACCTCTACCACCTAAATTAGTTCTCTGGTGTAACAAAAACAGCAGCCACTGAAAAAACTGGAAAAAGCAAAAGTACAAAACACAGTGGCTGGACAAACTGAGAGGGCAAAAGCCCCCGGAGGGGACCCAGAAGGCCCCCACAGAAGTGCAGGACCAAATGCAAAAATATAACAAAAACACAAAATAAGAAATTGTCTTATCTGATAGCAGGAGATGCAGACACGACACAGCAGGCTACAAGGAAAACTGGAAAGAAGGATTCAGACCAGAACAATTGATCACCGGCAACCCTGATGGGAAAATTACTCCCTTATATAAGACCAATCAGTAACACCTGATTCCCAGTCCTCACAATCCTCACTAGTACCGCTTGTAACCACCAGAGGGAACCTCTGCTCAGAACTCATCTCAAACCCATTCACAACACTCAGCCCCTTCTTCAGGCTCTTCTGGTAGGACATGCTCAGAAGCCCCACCGTCAGTCTTACATTCTACTTCTTCATTCACATCACTATGGTCTCCAATATCTCCATCCATTCCAGCTCTCAAATTCTCCTTGACAGCTGCATCTGTACACTCAGAACCCGCCGGATTCTTCTCTTCCACCATGTTCTGCATCCCATCTGGGCTCCCGTGTGTCTGCAGCGGCAACGGAGTGACACATCGCTTTTCCCATTTGTTGGACGTGGCTCCGATGTAGACTCCATGAAAGTGCGCTTGAGCTCACCAATGCCAGCTACTGATCCGGACCGTAACCCGTCCACTCCGCTGTCTTCGGCAGAAACAGATTCCTGGACAGAGTCAGTCCCCATATCTTCAGTCTTGTTCCTCACAGCTTCACTTGAAACCTCAGCTTCTGATGAGGCATCTGGCTTGGTGACCACCACTTCCATGGCTTTTTCCCCCTCTGCAGCATTACCTTCAGAGTCCTGGGCATGATGCAGCTCCATACCATACACCGACAACTTCTCATCTTCAACAGCATCCACTTGTGCTGTGTTCAGGTTCAGAGTCCTGCCTTTAAAGCTCAGCTCTCCTCCTTTCACCTTAGTCTTCGCCAGGGAACCGGCCAACTGTAAAACATCTTCAGATGCCATCTTCTGTCTGGCTGTAAGTCAGCATCAGCTTTCTTCTCAGGACTCTCAACCTCCTCTGCTACCATGCCTTCCTCATTTGCACTGGTTGCTTTATGGTCATCAGATGATTCACTATCACTATCTGACCCCTTTTTCTCAGCCACATCTGGCTCACTGTCAGGGCTATACACTTCATTATCATTCACATCCTGCTCACTGTCAGGGTTATACAATTCATTTTCATTCATATCCTGCTCACTGTCAGGGTTATACAATTCATTTTCATTCACATCCTGCTCACTGTCAGGGTTATACAATTCATTTTCATTCACATCCTGCTCACTGTCAGGGTTATACAATTCATTTTCATTCACATCTTGATCTGGAACCTTAGTTAACATGTCATCCACAACATTAACTTCACCATCTGGTCCCTCAAGTATGTGACTATGTGACAATCCAGCACTATACTTCTATATAGCTCAGGTACTAAGAGCTGACTCACGACCTCTTCCTGGACTTCAGTGTCCCTATACAATAGGCTATTGTCCATGGCAGCATGAGGAAACCTCTCCTCAGAGCCAAGCTCCTGGGAAACCTCATTTAGAACAATCATATTTTCCTGTGCGGTCCTAAGAGTGGGGTCTGCCACTGCTCACTCTCAAAATTGTCACAGGACACAGGCAAGTCAGGGACACTCGGTTCCCGAGAACCACCATCCTCGTCTCCCAACATCACCTGTAAAGGAATTTCATCACCATCACAGTCATCATTATTATCAACATCATTATCATAACTATGATCAGTATCATCATCACTATCATGATCATCATCATTATCATGGTCATCATCATTATCATGATCATCATCATCATCATCATTATCATTATCATCATCATTATCACATAAGTTTAACGGCCCACTAGCATTGTGTTCCGCCCCTCGGACTGCGCACCCTCAGTAGGAGCTTCATCACACTGTCCATCAGAAACATTTCTCCCCCAGAGATCCTTAGATTGGGGAAAGTCATTACCCAATATGACGGGGTGCACCAGGCTCTTCACTACCCCCACTTCATATGAAACCTCCCCGAGTTTAGGGACCAAGTCCACGGCAGTCTCTGGGTAGACTTTGGTGTCTCCATGGATGCACACCATACTCAGGTGCTTATCAGGGATGAAGTCCCTATCAATCAGGTTGTCACATACGGAAGTCACTGGACTCTCTGAGTCTAAGAGGGCCTGTGCTGGGCAATCATTTACAACCACCGGGGACACCTGTGGTCCAGTCTCTTCGGCTGCAGTGGTCACACACACCGGTTCTGCGCAGAGAGAGAGGGACCTGCCAACATCACGGCACATAGGCTCCCCCTCTAGTGAACAGCCGGCTGCAATTTCACGACATCTCCAACACTGTCCACCACAATCACCCTCCCATATGTCCCCTACAGCTGGAACGCTCTTACGCGAGAGTTCAGCGTCCGGGAACTCTGAAGTGACGACCTCTCAGACGGCTGTACCTCAGGAGGACGTGCTCGGGTGTAGCGGTTCACTATCACCTTTTCAACTCCATAATCAGGTTTGCTTACTGCAGACTCCCAACTGCATCTCCAGTCATGAACTCCCCTGGCACGGGCTGTCACCGTAACACCCAGCCGGGTAAGAATCGCCGCTTTCAACTTTCATAGTCTTCGCTGTCCTGCTTGCTCAGGTCAGCCCAGACTTTTTGGGGTTCCCCAGTCAGATAGGGTACGACCGCCATGGCCCATTCAGATAGTGGCAGATTCTCCTTCTCTGCCAGTCTCTCAAACCTAGTAAGATATACCTCCACATCATCACGAGGTGTCATTTTTCTCAAGGACCGTCTTACCGCCTTCTTTATAGCGGACAACGCCGGTGCCTTCACAACATTACTTCGGGACGCGGCACCGAAATCCTTTTTTGGTGCTGTCATCTGCTCAACAAATAACCAGTTATTCTCCTGCTGCTGCTGCAGGAATTGCTGCTGGGCCTGCTGCATGCGCTGCTGGTGCTGCAGGCGCTGCTGCTCCATGCTCTGCTGCATGCTTCGCTGGGCCTGCACCAGGTACTCAACGAGCTCCTCCATACTGCCGGACTCATCTGTCTCAATCACAGCAGTCTTATGTTGCATATTAACTTGCGCCATTTGTTCAAACAGCGCCTCCATGCTGTCATCCATGCTGTCAGACTTCTCTGTCTTAACAACGGCAGTCTTCACTCAAGACATACACACTCTACAGTCTTTTCCATAGAAAAATTCAGCTCTGCTGTGCAGACACTTTTTTTTTTCTTTGCAAAGTCTATTAGGGCTACTGTCTCTTTAAGACTGCTCCACAGACTTTTCTTTTGCTGCTGCACATTCCACAGTCATTTTCACAAGTTCAGCTTTGCTGTGCATACATTTTCTCTCTGCAGACCCTATCAGGGCCACTGTCTCTCCAAGACTGCTCCAAACAGACGTTTCTGCTGACACACTTTTTTTTTTCTCTGCTGCTATTTCCACAGACTTCACCTTTATTGCTGTCTCTAAGCCTCTGTGCTGCATGCACACTCCAGCACTAACTGTATCAGCCACTGCGCTGCCCCAGCATTCTCCGCCAATTGTAACATTTCCAGGGGTATAGCTCTAGGATCGCTGTCTGGGTAGACAGAATGGCACGAAAACAGTTCATTCAGACAGCAGTTCTGGTGTAAAACTGGCCGCAACCAGTTTTATTAAAGTCCACAGCAAACAGATAAAACAAAGCATAAACAGAAAACCTAGGCTTGTCTAGCCACTAATTACACATAGATAGATTGCCCTGTCTATCCGGGTCCCGGCTCTACCAGCCTGACCCAAAACAACACATATGATATATGTTACCAGTATGGAGTTTCACAGATACTCCTCCTTGTGTCTGAAGGCACCTTCAATGTCCAGACTTGAGAGAGATCCACTCCTATTCAGCCGCTATTCGCACGGATTCTCACTGCGACTACTCCTGTGTCCGGGGTACTTCCTGCACCCAGACTGAGATAGCTCACACTCCTGGAGACACCTTCTGTACCTGGACCCCTTGTCCAGATTAAACGTGCTCCACTCCTGGAGTCTGCTTCTTGTGCCGAGACACCTTCCCTGTGTCCAGGCTAAGCTAGCTCTCAGACTGTGTTTCAACACACCTACTTCTGGTCTCCTAATTAACACCTGAGTGATTTCAGGCCTGAGCTGCAAGTGTGTACTGAATGTAAGGTGTAGTGACCTTTCTCTACCACTAGGTCTACAAAGCCACACACCTCCCTTATACCAGTCAGTAAAGTAGCTAGGTGAAATATACACCCCATTCAATACACATACTCTCACTGTCTCACTATATATATATATATATATATATATATATATATATATATATATATATATATATATCATGTAATAGGTAAGTAAATAGTAATATGTAATTAACATAGGGCACATAAGGAAAACCTATAAAGACATAGGAGCAGTAGCCAAAGGTGCATATTTTATTGAACAATTCCAAAGACATAATTAAAATGACAATTGAAAGGAGAGTGTGAAACATAGGCATAAGACACACAAGTTACAAATGTATAGAAATTATTTTTTGATACAAAAAAAGACTAATCATTAATTGGTATCTGAATATTGTGGAATTAAATCCTACACAAAATAATAAATATCAATACCACAGAAAATTCAAAAATAAATGCATGTCAAAAAGTCAATAGTTAGAAATTCTGCCACTCAAGAGATGATGACACTAAGGTAATAGATGTAAGGGTATGTTTCCACTATCAGGAAACAGTCCGGAATTGCTGCGTGTTGGACGCTGTGCGTTGGCGCAGCGTCAAACACGCAGCGTCCAGATGTTACAGCATAGTGGAGGGGATTTCAAGAAATCCTGTCTCCACTATGCTGTAAAACACGCAGGCGGAAGACCTGCGTTTCAGGACATGCGGCGCATCTTTTCAGACCGCAGCATGTCCTAGTCCCTTGCGGCGACGCTGCGTCGCCGCAAGGGAAATAACACAGGGCTATGCAGCCCTGCGATCATTCCGCATGTGTTCCGGAGGTGTCCTGAACATATCCGGAATGAGCGCGTGTACAAAAGGGGGAGGGGCTTTGGGCGGAGCGGAATTTCCGCTCCGTCCAAAGCGCTGTGGTTCCGGACCTTGGAACCACAGCCTAAGTGGATGTGAAAAACACACAATGACACTAGGCAAATCTATCTCAAAATGCCAAATAAATGCTGCTGCTCAAAAGTTTAAAAATACAAGTAATCGGTAAATAAATATAGAGCAGAATTTGCTTTTCTGGCAATTACAGCTGCAAGTCTCTTTTGGATAAGACTCTATGAGCCTTCCACAGCTTGCAACTGAGATTTTTGTCCATTTCTCAAGGCAAAACTGCTCCAGCTCCTTCAAGTTAGATGGTTTTCTCTGGTGAACAAAATCTTCAAATCTGAAAATAGATTCTCAATTGGATTAAGGTCTGAACTTTGACTAGGCTACTCCAAAACATTTACACCTTTCCCCTTAAACCACTCCGGGGTGGCTTTATCAGTATGCTTTGTGTCATTGTCTTGTTGAAAGGTGAACCTCCGTCCCAGTCTCAAAACACTGATAGACTAATACAAGTTTTGCTCTGGAATATTCCTATATTTCCCAAAATCCATATTTCCCTTGACTAGGACCATTTTACAAATCCTTGCTGTCGAAAAAATCTACACAGCATGATGCTGCCATCACCATGTTTCACTATGGAAATGGAGAGCGGTGTTTGTTTGGCACCAAGTAGACGAAAAATCATATACAAATATGGGAAATGAGATCAAAATGTGAAACATAAATTCCCTCTAAAACTAAATTTTATTAATAATAGTAAAAAACACCAACCCAGTGAAAAAAGGCATATATTAAGTATACCTCATGATAAAAATCTAACCTATTGCGTGTCCTGCGCTAGTCCTAGATGTTCCTACCTGACCGTGGAGGTTGGCACCACTAGAGATTCGACTTGGCGCCCCACTCAGCGTAGGCTAACCCTCACTGCCCTGTTACACCCTACAATGTAGGTAGGAAAACAATAAATCAATAGGCAGGAGTGAAGAGAGTCTTTAAGCTAGGCACACACAATTAAAAAAGAAGATAACAATAGTATCCCTTAATATAACTCCAAATAGCTAGATAACCAGCGATATATATTTTGGAGGGATTAACATGATCAGTTAGGCAGAGCATATACAGTCATGGCCAAAAGTTTTGAGAATGACACAAATATTAATTTTTACAAAGTCTACTGCTTCACTTTTTCTAATGGCAATTTGCATATACTCCAGAATGTTATGAAGAGTGATCAGCTTAACAGCAATTACTTGCAAAGTCAATATTTGGCTAGAAAATGAACTTTATCCCCAAAACACATTTCAACATCATTGCAGCCCTGCCTTAAAAGGACCAGCTAACCTCTTTTCAGTGATTGCTCCATTAACACAGGTGTGGGTGTTGATGAGGACATGGCTGGAGATAAATCTGTCATGATTAAGTAAGAATGACACCACTGGACACTTTAAAAGGAGGCTGGTGCTTGGCATCATTGTTTCTCTTCTGTTAACCATGGTTATCTCTAAAGAAACACGTGCAGTCATCATTGCAATGCACAAAAATGGCCTTACAGGGAAGAGTATCGCAACTAGAAAGATTGCACCTCAGTCAGCAATCTATCGCATCATCAAGAACTTCAAGGAGAGAGGTTCCATTGTTGCCAAAAAGGCTTCAGGGCGCCCAAGAAAGACCAGCAAGCGCCAGGACCGTCTCTTAAAAGTGTTTCAGCCGCGGGATTGGGCTACCAGCAGTGCAGAGCTTGCTCAGGAATGGCAGCAGGCAGGTGTGAGTGCATCTGCACACACTGTGAGGCGGAGACTCTTGGAACAAGGCCTGGTCTCAAGGAGGGCAGCAAAGAAGCCACTTCTCTCCAGAAAAAACATCATGGACAGACTGATATTCTGCAAAAGGTACAGGCAGTGGACTGCTGAGGACTGGGGTAAAGTTATTTTCTCTGATGAATCCCCTTTTCGATTGTTTGGGACATCAGGAAAACGCCTCATTCGGAGAAGACAAGGTGAGCGCTACCACCAGTCTTGTCTCATGCCAACTGTTAAGCATCCCGAAACCATTCATGTGTGGGGTTGCTTCTCAGCCAAGGGAATCGGCTCTCTCACAGTCTTGCCTAAAAACACAGCCATGAATAAAGAATGGTACCAGAATGTCCTCCAAGAGCAACTTCTCCCAACCCTCCAAGAGCAGTTTGGCGATCAACAATGCCTTTTCCAGCATGATGGAGCACCTTGCCATAAAGCAAAGGTGATAACTAAATGGCTCAGGGAACAAAACATAGAGATTTTGGGTCCATGGCCTGGAAACTCCCCAGATCTTAATCCCATTGAGAACTTGTGGTCAATCATCAAGAGACGGGTGGACAAACAAAAACCTAAAAATTCTGACAAAATGAAAGCATTGATTGTGCAAGAATGGACTGCTATCAGTCAGGATTTGGTCCAGAAGTTGATTGAGAGCATGCCAGGGAGAATTGCAGAGGTCCTGAAGAAGAAGGGTCAACACTGCAAATATTGACTTGCTGCATTAACTCATTCTAACTGTCAATATAAGCTTTTGTTACTCATATATTTGCAATTATTATATTTCTGTCTGTGATAAAAACATCTGTCAAACACACATAAAAACCAGAGGGCAGCAGATCATGTGAAAATAGAATATTTGTGTCATTCTCAAAACTTTTGGCCATGACTGTATACTCCTTAGTGTCTCCATACCACTTCATGGATAAGTCCCATTAGATAATATTGGACCATTAATCCAGACAATGGCTCACAGACCACAAGAATAGAGGAGTATCAGCATAAGAATTGGGCTAGTATTCTAATAAGCAGCCCATAAGACATAACACAGTATTGCCATATTGCCCTATATGCTTGCTCCCAAAAATGGTAACTTATCGTATCATCAGTACACCCCGACGCGTTTCCCCGTTAATTGAACGGTTCATCAGGAGGTCATAGAATGATGCGGACCGGCTGCTGTAATAGATGATGGTGCGCCAAAGTTAGATGGTTTTCTCTGGTGAACAGAAATCTTCAAATCTGAAAATAGATTCTCAATTGGATTAAGGTCTGAACTTTGACTAGGCTACTCCAAAACATTTACACCTTTCCCCTTAAACCACTCCGGGGTGGCTTTATCAGTATGCTTTGTGTCATTGTCTTGTTGGAAGGTGAACCGCCGTCCCAGTCTCAAAACACTGATAGACTAATACAAGTTTTGCTCTGGAATATTCCTATATTTCCCAAAATCCATATTTCTCTTGACTAGGACCATTTTACAAATCCTTGCTGTCGAAAAAATCTACACAGCATGATGCTGCCATCACCATGTTTCACTATGGAAATGGAGAGCGGTGTTTGTTTGGCACCAAACATAACCTTTACCTTGGTGGCCAAAATTTTCAATTTTGGTCTCATCTGATCACAGCACCTTCCTCCATATATTAGGAAGTCTCCCATATGTGTTCTGGAAAAGTTAAAACAATCCATAGAATTTTTGTATGTAAATAAACGCTTTCTTCTGCCCACTCTTCCATAAAGGCCACCTCTATGGAGTGTACTGCTTATTGTGGTCATATGGACAGATACTCCAGTCTCTACTTTGGAACTCTGCTGCTACTTTCAGGGTTACCTTTGGTCTCTTTTCCACCACTGTGATTAATGCCCTCCTTGTACAGGATGAGAGTGTTGGTAGGCGGCCCTCTCTTGGAAGGTTTGTTGTGGTACCATGTCTTTCCATTTGATGTTAACAGATTTGATGGTGTTCCAGGGGTGTGACGACACAGCATTTAATCTTAAATATGCCAGACAAATATTTTCAGTAGACCAAGAGGCATAGGCTATTTTCTGAACATTGACTATTGAATTCATGTGTTTTTCTTTGGTGTTCAAGAAACATAGACTGTTGTCATATGAGTCTGAATGTTGACTCTTGAAATTGATGTTTGTGAATTGTTGAATGGTGGCTGTTTACCTCTTATATCGGCTGCTACAGTTTATTGTGTTACTTTCTTTGGAGGACAGGGATGCAGAGACATTGAACAATCAATGTTTGCTAATATGTTGGTTACCCATTGTATAAGTCCATGTAGCTTGTTTCTCTGCAAAACAGTGGAGGACAAACTATGCAGTTTCTGTTAAATACTGAAACAATGAAAGTTAATCAAATCTCACCTCCCCACTGACATGTGGATGATGACTAGAACCACAGATGTGGGATTTCTATCCTTCTGTAAAAAAGTGAGACTCTACAGAACAACAGCCAAGGCACCATGGCACATCAACGGGAACTCAGGATGCAAGTTTAACAGACCATGGCCCTAGCTGCTCCATTTGCCATCACTGAATCCATGGAGATGTTTGTGGAAACCAGGTTGGGTTGCACCAGACACATGGCTCCATGGAAAATTTGGGGAAGTCAGTTTGAGACCCTGTGGTCACCTGGCCCTCATGGAGATGTTCATAGAAACCAGGTTGGGACCCTCAGTTCACCTGGCCATGTGTATCAATGAACTGTCAGCTTCCTAAGCTTGTCATTACCTCCTCTTTGTGGGTCCCCAACAAAAGCTGGGTGCCACTGGTGGGGGTTCATCAGCCCAGGAAGTCCCATAGTTGCAGCTGCTCTAATCCCTGTGAGTCAGCAGAAGGGTGGAGACTCTGTTATTTGTGCCATCTTGGGTATTTTCCTGGGACTGTTCTACATTTTATCGGCTGTTAGTAGTTCAATAAAGTATTGCCACACTGTTTTACCCTCACCATGTGTTCTTGAATAGTATTATGTCCACAGGAAAAGGAGAGTGGGCATTCAGTAGGATGAACCCTGGTCCATGTGGTTTTGGGCCAGCGGACAAGAGCACTCGCTGACCCCTATGTCTCCACAAGGTGATCATCAGAAATTTAGATATTTTTTATAGCCCAATCCTGACTTGTACCTTTCAACAACTTTGCCCTTGACTTGTTTGGTCTTCATGCTGATGCCTCTTGATTAGTCATGTTGCAGCCTCTGTAGCCTTTCAGGAAAGGTGTGTACTGTATATACTGACAGACCATGTGACACTTTCACTAAGCATGTGACTTATGAAGTTAATTGCTTGCACCAGAAATGTTGACGCGCTTCATAGCAAAAGGGGTAAATACATATACACATGACAATTTATAGTTATATGATCCCATAAATTTAATATATGCCTATATTTTTCTTACTTCACTTCACCAACTTAGACTATGTAGTGCTGATGCATCTCACACAAATTGGATTACAAAAATATTTCAACACAAGTTGTAATGTAACAAAATAGCCAGGGGGGTGAAAACTTTCGCAAATCACTATATTTTCCTTTTTAGAAAATCTTAAAAATAGAAGAAATATGGAAATAATAGTTCATCATTATTCATTTTAAGAAGGACACTGAGTCTTATGGTAAATGTCTGGCTGCTATTTTGGGCAATTGTGTAGCATTTTGGCACTCAGTCTACTTAATCTCCATCTGGAGACAGTTGGGAATCGACTGTATAGATCTGAATAATTACATGACGATGTAAATCAGTATTTAACAAGTGTCACAGATAATATTGTTAATTATATTTGATACTCATAATCAGACTTTGTGATAATTTTACAAGGTAGGACTGATGAGGTCTATAAACTGGAGTTGATTTTTACATTGTTATCATTCCATTGTTTATGTAATGCTTATGAAATTGTTTATATAACTGCTATAAAATATGCATGCATCCTGAAAATCTGTTTTATTTTTTTTTTTTTACTGAGCCAAAAAGCGGAGAGGGAAAACAACTAAGAATAGAAACAGAATTAATAATTACCAATTGTAAAATAGTTCACAGAATCTTAAGAGCATTTCTGCTGTAGTGAGTTTTACCTTCTTCTGCATGCAAAGCTCAGGCACCAAGGAGTTAAGAGTTAGAGGCAGTCAGTCTGTCAGCTTGATAATCACTGGGCCAGATTAATCTGCCTGATGCAGTGAATTATTGTGATTTATTCTGTCATCAGCTGTTACTGCACCACTGACATCTTAAGATTTTTAATGTGCGACTTGTGTAGCACGAAGCAGCAGCATTGAATTCTCTACAGACGTCATTCTGTTCAGTATACTTGGATTCTTTCCATCATTTATTATAATTGTTCAACACTATATTGTTATTTTGTGTATACACTGTGTGCAGAATTATTAGGCAAATGAGTATTTTGATCACATCATCCTTTTTATACATGATGTCCTTACTCCAAGCTGTATAGGCTTGAAAGCCAACTGCCAATTATGTAAATCAGGTGATTTGCATCTCTGTAATGAGGAGGGGTGTGTTCTAATGACATCAACACCCTATATAAGGTGTGCTTAATTATTAGGCAACTTCCTTTCCTTTGGCAAAATGGGTCAGAAGAGAGATTTGACGGACTCTAAAAACTCAAAAATTGTGAGATGTCTTGCAGAGGGAAGCAGCAGTCTTGAAATAGCAAAACTTTTGAAGCGTGATCACCGAACAATCAAGCGTTTCATGTCAAATAGCCAACTGGGTCACAAGAAGCGTGTTGATAAAAAAAGGCGCAAATAACTGCCCATGAATTGAGGAAAATCAAGCGTGAACCTGCCAAGATGCCATTTGACACCAGTTTTGCCATATTTCAGAGCTGCAACGTTATTGGAGTATCAAAAAGCACAAGGTGTGCCATACTTAGGGACATGGCCAAGGTAAGGAAGGCTGAAAAACGACCACCTTTGAACAAGAAGCATAAGATAAAATGTCAAGACTGGGACAAGAAATATCTTAAGACTGATTTTTCTAAGGTTTTATGGACTGATGAAATGAGAGTGACTCTTGATGGGCCAGATGGATGGGTCTGAGGCTGGATCAGTAAAGGGCAGAGAGCTCCACTCCGACTCAGACGCCAGCAAGGTGGAGGTGGGGTACTGGTATGGGCTGGTATCATCAAAGATGAACTTGTGGGACTTTTTCGGGTTGAGGATGGAGTGAAGCTCAACTCCAAGACATACTGCTTGTTTCTGGAAGACACCTTCAAGCAGTGGTACAGGAAGAAGTCGGTATTGTTCAAGAAAAACATGGTTTTCATGCAGGACAATGCTCCATCACATGCATCCAAATACTCAACACCGTGGCTGGCCAGAAAAGATCTAAAAGAAGAAAAAATAATGACATAGTCCCCTTGTTCACCTGATCTGAACCCCATAGAGAACCTGTGGTCTCTCATAAAATGTGAGATCTACAGGGAGGGAAAACATTACACCTCTCGGAACAGTGTCTGGAAGGCTGTGGTGGCTGCTGCATGCAATGTTGATCGTAAACAGATCAAGCAAATGACAGAATCTATGAATGGAAGGCTTTTGAGTGTCATCGTAAAGAAAGGTGGCTATATTGGTCACTGATTTTTTTTTGTTTTTGAATGTCAGAAATGTTTATTTCTAAATTTTGTGTTGTTATATTGGTTTACCTGGTGAAAATAAACAAGTGAGATGGGTTTATATTTGGTTTTTATTAAGTTGCCTAATAATTCTGCACAGTAATAGTTACCTGCACAAACAGATATCCTCCTAAGATAGTCAAATCTAAAAAAAACCCACTCCAACTTCCAAAAATATTAAGCTTTGATATTTATGAGTCTTTTGGGTTGATTGAGAACAGAGTTGTTGTTCAATAATAAAAAGAATCCTCTCAAATACTGCTTGCCTAATAATTCTGCACACATACTGTCACTTTGAAAGTATACAGAGTGTAAGTGCTTTCTTGAACTTTGACTGTATGGATAATGTGAACATGAGATATCCTTTTCGTTTGGCACTCAACATCTATGATGTTTTTTTGTAATATAGAGATAACATTATAAAACTTATCTGATATGCTCATATGTTTTTAATTACTTTTGTATATTCATTGAAGGGAACCTGTCAGCAGGATTGTGCTGAGTAACCTTTCCCTATTATGCAAAGCTTGGGGTGTATTATATATTAATATCCAAACAAAGCTTACAAGTAGTGTTGAGCGATACGATACTGCAAATATCGGGTATCGGCCGATATTAGCTGTATCGGGCTTTCGATTCCGAGTACCGATATTTTCGTCATATCGGATACCGGAATCGGATTTGTCACTGTCACTGTGAGTGTCCGTCGGTCGGGTCTGTCAGGAGTCAGCGGCACTTACCTAGCAGAAGATCTCCGGCGGTCACGTCCTGGACTGCTTGAGGCCGCCATTATCTTCTCCCTGGCGGTCACATGCAGTTTTTCGCGATAACTGCAGTAACTGCAGGGTAATCCCGGCCGTAAACCAGTCCGATGATGTCACCGCCGGGGAAGCAGGTAATCAGCTGTGCTGCGCCGGGATGACAGGCTCTGCCTGTCATTCTGATGTAGCAGAGCTGGTCGTCGTGGGACACTCGTTACTATGGACTGCGTCGGACAGGTGGTATACTGCTGTTTTTTTTTTTCATTTTTTTACAGGAGATCGATGGCGTGCAGGATGAGACTGTAATAAAAGTAATGAAAACTGTGTTGTGTTTTTTATTAAATTAAAATTTTTTTTATGAACATTCATCCGTCCGGGTACATCAACAATTTAACTATTTACATACAGGGACCCTGTCCGGGTTATTTATAATTCTTTGGCAGGGGTGTTCCAGGTACCACCTGGTACTCTTCTGATGCTTGCCAAACATCCGAGACACCAAGGACCACCAGGACCTGATGACGTCGTGTGGCCTGTACAGTCAAGTCGTGACCCGCTATCTGTGTCTGTGTGGCCACCTCTTTCATCTCCCTCCGGGTCTGGAGCCCTATGTCACGGACTGAACGAACCCCAGGGGGCCTAACAGGCGCCGGGTACGGGCCAGCTATAGTTATCATGTCCATAGCTGGGGCTGCTGAGGAGACCACTGAGGGAGGCTGGGGAGATTTACGGCGTGGGGTGGCCACTTGTGCAGAGGCCTGGATGTGGGAGGCTGAAGGCTCCGAGGGTCTCACAGGTTCCTGACACTCTGGGAGTAGGGGTCGCAACTGGTAACATTTAGGGCGTACCATCCATTGAAACCCCAGTGTCGGGTGTAAGTCACCAAGTCTCCTGGCAACAGGTCCCTCCCCGGGTGTCCTTCTGGGAGGTGAGTCTCCACGTCCCGCTGGGTCACAAACACTTCTAAATAAAGTCCAGGCTCCTGGATGAAGCCCCAACCACCTTTCAATTTAAAGTTCCGTACTGCACCCTTATGCCGCGGCTCCCACAGGGTTCCTTTATCTTTTCTCATCCGGTCCTTATCTGCCCGGTCCTTCTCCAGGTGACGTTGCCGAAGCTTTTGGGATTCTCGCTGCTCCCTTTGTCGCTCTGCTTCCCGCTCCCAATATCTCCACTCTTCCTCCTGACGCCGGTTGTAATTCTCCTCCACCAGCTGCTCCATGTCTCCACCATCAAATGCCAGCTTACGATGTCCGGTTTGTGGCAGCTCTCCTGGCGCCCCCCAGTCCTGGCGGCGCTCACCTGTGGCGGAAGCAGCCGGCTCTGGAACAGATGACAGTCGGGGCTCCGGTACAGACAGGTAGACCTCTGGTGCCTGCGCGGCCTCCTCCATGAGGACGGGTGTCGCTTCTTCTGTCTCAGCGACGGGGGCAGACAGCGGGATCTGGGGCGCTGCCGGTGCAGAGTTTTTTGCACGAACGGGTGCCTCCACTGCGACAACGTCAACTGGATCACATTGCAAGGGCTGGGATGCCCGCACGGACTCCTCTACTAGAACGGGTGCCTCACCTTCCGGTACAGACACTTCAGGTAAGAGGGATTGGCGCCGCTCCAAGTTTAGTTTTAGGGCACGCCAGCTGGCTTCCATCCTGGCGACCTCCTCCCGGTGCCGGGCCAGGCCTCTTAGGGTATCCTCCGCTTCTTGCAGCGTAGGAGGGTTTCCAGGCCGGGTGCCCAACGGTGGTTCCGTGGCGATCGGGTCGCTTCCGTGGGGGGAGAGCTCTGACTGCTCCATCCCTTCACACTTCTGCTCGTGTCCATTAGCCATCTCTGCCAAGTCACATGTGTCATTAGCATCTGGAGAGGGCCCCTCTTTTGTAGGGAGGCGGGACCTTCGTGTTAGTTTCCGCACACTGAGGAGGATGAGGAGGCGGAACTGAAGAGCTGTGGGGCACGATCTTACATTGCAGTACCATTTAGAGTGGTCGGCCATCGTTTTCGCGCCACTGAGTGAGTGTACACCCACGAAGAGCACGCCCTTCTTCTTCACCAGTGCCTCGTCGTGACGCAGATATAGCGGAAAAATGGCAAATACATTCTCTGATGATTTTAGCAATTCTCAAGCACAAAACCAGTTCAATTCAGGCACACAGGACTCGCTTATAGCGAGCTACAGAATCCTGTTCGTGACGCCCAAGTTGAGTCGCACAGAGCCAGAGGTTTTGGGGGTACTCGGCACCGAGCCCGTCGACTTCTATGGGGTATGTCACGGCTTTACCCGGCAATTGAATCAGAGTCTATTTTACTATGTAGAAGTGTATAAACTATAAATATATGTATATATATATGTCACAATGACATGTATATATATATATGCATTCTATGTGTGTATATTTTGTGTTTACAACGAAAGAAAGGTTTTTTTTTGTTGCGATATTTTTTCCCATAGACTTACATGGGACTTCCGGTATCGGAATCGGATATCGACGATATTTAGTGATATCGGCGATACCATTCCGATACGATATTTTTAGATATCGAGCAGTATCGCTCAAGACTACTTACAAACAGAAACAACCCACTAGTTGACCTAGATAATTGTGCCACTTCCACAAGACAATATAAACCTACAAAAAAGGGGGAAGCTTATGCCAAATATTAAAAAATATTTATTAACATAAATATACAAACAACTCATAAGTCTTATAAATATAAAAGAAGGGGTATACATATACAGAGAATGCTACATGCACTGGGTGCATACTATAGCCCTATTTAGGATAAATATCTAACAATAAGGCATTTATAATTGCTCATTTGTATAATATGTGATCCTAGCATGTTTTCACCAGCAGGAGAATACATATACACTGAAATTATGTATATATATATATATATATATATATATATATATATATATACATATATATATATATATATATATATATATATGCTCAAAAAATAAAGGGAACACTCAAATAACACATCCTAGATCTGAATGAATGAAATATTATCATTGAATACTTTGTGCTGTACAAAGTTAATTGTGCTGACAACAAAATCACACAAAAATCATCAATGGAAATCAAATGTATTAACCAATGGAGGCCTGGATTTGGAGTCACCCACAAAATTAAAGTGGAATGTAATGTCCTTAAATCAAGTCAAAATGAGGCTCAGTATTGTGTGTGACCTCCACGTGCCTGTATGACCTCCCTAAAATGCCTGGGCATGCTACTGATGAGGCGGCGGATGGTCTCCTGAGGGATCTCCTCCCAGACCTGGACTAAAGCATCCGCCATCTCCTGGACAGTCTATGATGCAACGTGACGCTGGTGGATGGAGCGAGACATGATGTCCCAGATGTGCTCAATCGGATTCAGGTCTGGGGAACGGGTGGGCCAGTCCATAGCTTCAATGCCTTCATCTTGCAGGAACTGCTGACACATTCCAGCCACATAAGGTCTGGCATTGTCCTGCATTAGGAGGAACCCAGGGCCAACCGCACCAGCATATAGTCTCACAAGGGGTCTGAGGATCTCATCTCGGTACCTAATGGCTGTCAGGCTACCTCTGGCGAACACATGGAGGACTGTGCGGCCCTCCAAAGAAATTAAACCCCACACCATTACTAACCCACTGCCAAACCGGTCATGCTAAAAGATGTTGCAAGCAGCAGATCGCTCTCCACGGTGTCTCCAGACTCTGTTACGTCTGTCACATGTGCTCAGTGTGAACCTGCTCTCATCTGTGAAGAGCATAGGGAGCCAGTGGCGAATTTGCCAATCCTGGTTTTCTGTGGCAAGTGCCAAGTGTCCTGCACGGTATTGGGGTGTGAGCACAACCCCCATCTGTGGATGTCGGGCACTCAAACCATCCCCATGGAGTCGGTTTCTAAATATGTATAGCCTGGTTTCTATATATATATATATATATATATATATATATATATATACTGTATATATATGCATACATACATATATATGTAAATATTGTGGCATCTCAGATTATCTGTGGACGGGGATTACTCGCTTGGCTGGTCATTGAGGCATGTGCTGGGACACTCAGGTTAAACAAGTCTATTCGGTTTATTAAAGTACAGAATAAACCGCTCCTCAGGAACCTAGTAGCATGCAGCCGCCAGTACAATGTCCTTTAAACATTCAGCTTTATAGAATAAACACAGTCTCTCACTGACCCCGGTCAGTATAACATGGACTCCTGTCCGTTATCTGTTGATATCGGCCACACAGGTTCCCGGATGCCTCTTCTCCTCAGAGGTATCCCACAAACATTTCTCTAGCATGAACCCAGTCTTTCACTGACCCCGGTCAGTATCACTCACGGTTGGCAGACCGTCCACTCCGGAGGTATGTCACAAACCTCATTCCTCTGACTTGCCAGCACTGCCTTAGTGTCACGCTGTATCACAGATATATATATATATAATGTCAGTAATCAATACCAAGAGGGACAACATACAATATAACATATGAATAGGTAATATCAACATGTATATAAAGTATAGTATTACCTGACATAATATCCGTTGTACTGTGGGTGAATCCTGAAGACGTATTACGCTGTCACAGGCTGGAGGTGGACCGGGGTCTATGCTGACCCTAAACTGGGGTCCTGACTAGTCCCTCTACCTGAAGATACTGTTAATGGTACAGAGGTCCAGGCCGCCAACGTAACCCTGTCTCCTATAAGTCCCTGACCACTGTAATCTAGTCCTCAGAAGGACCCTGATTACTACACAGGGAATAGGCAGGTCACTGCTTAACAAACAGTAAAGACAAACGAGACAGACAGGGATAAAGTAAATACTGTCTTGCATACAACACTTAAACACAGAGGGAACACAAATGGTCTAGGAGATAAACTATAAGCGAGGAGAGGAGAAACCACAAAGGAACTCTTAGCTTAAGTCTTCTCATAACCTGATCCAATCTGCTGGTCTGCATGTAAGCTTTCACCGGCAACTCCTAAGCAGACTGGCAGGTATATAAAGGAAGCTAATTAGTGCATAATCAAAAGCAGCCGGGCGAGGCTGGACCTAGTCTTAGCAAAGAGCTAGGTAAAATTAACTCCCTCACTACCAAACACAAAGTAACAGCAACTCAGCTGCGAGAAGTCAGAATGTGCAATCGCGACGATCTTCGTGGCGATGCACCCATGACAGTACCCCCCTTCTACGAGGGGCCTCCGGACCCTCAGGGCCAGGTCTGCCCGGGTAAGTTGTGTGGAAGGTCCGAACCAATCGATCTGCGTTAATATCAGACGCAGGGACCCACGTCCTCTCCTCAGGACCATACCCCTTCCAATGAACCAAGTACTGAAGGGACCGGTGAGTCAGACGTGAGTCAATGATCTTCGACACTTGAAATTCTAAGTTACCATTGACCACCACTGGAGGAGGAGGTAGAGGTGACGGTATAACTGGCGCCACGTACCTATTAAGCAACGATTTGTGAAACACATTGTGGATTTTAAACGTAGGAGGGAGGTCCAGACGAAATGCCACAGGATTAATTATAGAACTGATCCTGTATGGACCGATGAACCTGGGACCCAGTTTCCAGGAGGGAACCTTGAGTTTTATATTCTTGGTAGACAACCATACCAGATCGTTCACACAAAGGTCCGGACCAGACCCTCTCCTCCTATCAGCCATACGTTTGTAACGGTTGCCCATAGCACTCAGATTATTCAGTACTCCTCTCCAAACTGAAGCAAGTGACGACGAGAATCGTTCCTCCTCAGGAACCCCAGAAGGGCCCCCCCCATTGAAAGTACAAAACTGGGGATGAAAACCATATGCCCCAAAAAATGGGGACTTACCAGTGACTCACTCCGCCTATTGTTAAGAGCGAACTCTGCCAGAGGCAAGAAGAAGACCAGTCCTCCTGGTTCTCTGAGACAAAACACCGAAGATATGTCTCTAGGCTCTGATTCAGACGCTCTGTCTGACCATTGGTCTGCGGATGAAAAGCCGAGGAAAAAGACAATTGCATCCCCCGACGTGAACAAAATGCCCTCCAGAATTTGGACACAAACTGAGACCCCCTATCTGACACCACATCAGAAGGCAACCCGTGAAGTCTCACAATCTCCCCAATGAACACCTGCGCCAGAGTTTTAGCATTAGTAAGAGCAGGAAGAGCAATGAAATGTGCCATCTTACTGAACCTGTCAACTACAACTAGTATGACAGTTTTCCCTGACGACGGAGGGAGGTCCGTAATGAAGTCCATAGACAGATGAGTCCATGGACGCTCCGGAATTTTCAAAGGCAAGAGGGTCCCAGACGGACGGGTATGTGGGGTCTTAGAGCGAGCACAAACCCCACAGGACGCGACAAAAGTTATTACCTCTTTATTTAAGTTAGGCCACCAAAACGGCGAGAAAGGAGATCCACAGTTGCTTTACTCCCTGGGTGTCCTGCTAAAGCAGAATTATGATGTGCCTCGATAACTTTTTGTCTTAACTGATTTGGAACAAACAGTTTCCCTGGAGGTCCTACAGGGGCGTCCCCCTGAGCCTCCAATACCTCCTCCTCAAGCTCAGAGCATACAGCCGACACTACAACTCCCTCCTGAAGGATAGGAACCGGGTCATCTGTCTTCCCGGCCCCTGGGAAACTACGAGATAAGGCATCAGCCTTAACATTTTTTGACCCAGGACGATATGTGACGACAAAATTAAACCTGGTAAAAAACAACGACCATCTAGCTTGTCTGGAATTCAGACGCTTTGCAGATTCTAAATACAGCAGGTTCTTGTGATCAGTAATAACGGTGACCGGGTGGACTGCCCCCTCCAAAAAGTGACGCCATTCCTCAAAAGCCAACTTAATGGCCAAGAGTTCCCTATTGCCGACATCATAATTCCTCTCGGCGGACGACAATTTCTTAGAGAAGAAAGCGCACGGATGCCATTTACCAGGGGACGAACCTTGGGATAATACTGCACCCACCCCTACGTCAGACGCGTCCACCTCCACAATGAATGGTTGTGATGCATCTGGTTGAATGAGTATGGGGGCCGAAGCAAAACATTTTTTCAAGGAGGAAAATGCCTGACAAGCTTTGTCAGACCACCTAGAAAAATCCGTCCCTTTTTTAGTCATGTCAGTGAGAGGTTTGACAACAGATGAGAAATTACGAATAAATTTCCGGTAGTAGTTAGCAAACCCCAGGAAACGCTGCAGTGCCTTAAGATCCTCTGGCCGATCCAATTCAAGCACTGCTCTCACTTTCTCAGGGTCCATACGGAAACCGGAAGCTGACACCAGGAAACCCAAAAACTGAAGTTCCTGTACGGCGAATACACACTTTTCCCATTTGGCGTACAGCTTATTGTCTCGCAAGATCTGCAACACCTGTCTCACATGCTCCTGATGAGACACAAGATCTGGCGAGTAAATTAAGATGTCATCTAAATATACGACCACAAACTGCCCCACAAGGTGGCGAAAGATGTATTAACAAAATGTTGAAACACCGCCGGGGCAGTAGTCAGACCAAAAGGCATGACAAGGTTCTCATAATGTCCCTCCGGAGTGTTAAACGCCGTCTTCCACTCATCCCCCTCCTTTATCCTAATCAGATTATACGCCCCCCTGAGATCCAACTTAGAGAACCATTTGGCGCCCACAATCTGATTGAAGAGATCAGGAATAAGTGGGAGCGGATACGGATCTCGGACAGTAATCCGATTAAGCTCACGGAAATCCAAGCAATGGGGCGTAGGCCTCCATCTTTTTTCTTCACAAAGAAGAACCCCGTGGCCACTAAGGAAGATGAAGGTCTAATATGCCCTTGGCCAGACTTTCCGAAATATAATCCTTCATAGCCTGCCTCTCAGGACCAGAAAGGTTATATAACCTAGATTTAGGTAATTTAGCATCAGGAAGCAATTTTATTGAGCAGTCATACGCGCGATGAGGAGGTAACTCTTGACACCCCTCCTCTGAGAACACATCCTCAAAGTCCTCCAGAAAAGGAGGCAAGGTTCTAGGCACGACCGCACTGATGACCGTGTTCATGCAGTTACTCTTGCAAAATTCACCCCACTGGCTTATCTCTCTGGATTGCCAATTAATCACTGGGTTATGCTTAACCAACCAAGGAAGTCCCAACACAATAGGAGTAGGAAGACCCTCCAACACATAACAAGACAATTGTTCTTTATGTATTGCCCCTACTCGAAGGTCTATGTTATGAACAGCTTGTACAAAGCTACCTTGACCGAGAGGCCTGGCGTCAATAGAGAATATAGGGATCGGTTTGGCCAATATACTCAGTTGCATACCTTGCACCTGGGCAAACCAAGCGTCCACCAGTTTAGCCCCGGACCCACTATCAAGAAGAACAGAAATCCTCTCAACTCTCGTACCAACCACCACCTCCGCAGGTACGAGAAATTGAGACGGACTTGGGGACGAAATACATACTCCCAGGTTGTCGTCCACCACACAACCTGGGATTAACAGTTTTCTGGCGACTTTTTGCTCAATGAGGCACGGGATGGACACCCCTCAACAAAATGCCCCTCTCTCCCGCAGAAGAAACACCTTCTTGTCTTGCGGCGCACCGCCGATCCCCTCCTACAAAATGATGTCCCTCCCAACTGCATAGGTTCCTCAGAACAGACCAGGGGAACCTCAATATAAGGGACTTTAGTAGTAGGTGGAGTCATAACAGGGGGCGGAGTTACCTCGCACCTCTCCCGAAGCCGTCTATCAATACGAATAGCAAGGGCCATAGCAGCCTCCAGTGACGGAGGAGAATCATACTGAGCCAAAACATCTTTTAATTTGTCAGATAACCCTTGACAAAACTGGCTCCTAAGAGCTGGGTCATTCCACTGAGTATCTGTGGCCCATCTACGGAACTCAGAAGAAAATTCCTCCGCCGGACGATCTCCCTGCTGTATCTTACGTAACTTCATTTCAGCAAGGGAGACCCGATCTGGGTCATCGTATACCAGACCCAGGGCAGTAAAAAATCGATCTACTGACTGAAGAGCCGGGGAGCCCGGAGGAAGAGAGAACGCCCAGGATTGAGGGTCCCCTTGTAAGAGCGAGATGACAATTCCCACCCTCTGCTCTTCACTCCCCGATGACCGAGGCCGAAGCCGAAAATATAATTTACATGCCTCCCGGAAGGTAAAACATTTGTCCCGCCCACCAGTGAACCTGTCCGGGAGAGCAACTTTAGGTTCAGATCTGGTTTGCTCCGGAGGGACAAAACCTTGGACTTAATGTCCCTCAGCTCCATGGATAAACTCTGCAACTGCAGGGCAAGCTGGGCAACTGGATCCATGGTAGCTGGGGAGAATCTTTTTTGGCCGGTGAAAATGTCACGCTGTATCACAGATATATATATAATGTCAGTAATCAATACCAAGAGGGACAACATACAATATAACATATGAATAGGTAATATCAACATGTATATAAAGTATAGTATTACCTGACATAATATCCGTTGTACTGTGGGTGAATCCTGAAGACGTATTACGCTGTCACAGGCTGGAGGTGGACCGGGGTCTATGCTGACCCTAAACTGGGGTCCTGACTAGTCCCTCTACCTGGAGGTACTGTTAATGGTACAGAGGTCCAGGCCGCCAATGTAACCCTGTCTCCTATAAGTCCCTGGCCACTGTAATCTAGTCCTCAGAAGGACCCTGATTACCACACAGGGAATAGGCAGGTCACTGCTTAACAAACAGTAAAGACAAACGAGACAGACAGGGATAAAGTAAATACTGTCTTGCATACAACACTTAAACACAGAGGGAACACAAATGGTCTAGGAGATAAACTATAAGCGAGGAGAGGAGAAACCACAAAGGAACTCTTAGCTTAAGTCTTCTCATAACCTGATCCAATCTGCTGGTCTGCATGTAAGCTTTCACCGGCAACTCCTAAGCAGACTGGCAGGTATATAAAGGAAGCTAATTAGTGCATAATCAAAAGCAGCCGGGCGAGGCTGGACCTAGTCTTAGCAAAGAGCTAGGTAAAATTAACTCCCTCACTACTAAACACAAAGTAACAGCAACTCAGCTGCGAGAAGTCAGAATGTGCAATCGCGACGATCTTCGTGGCGATGCACCCATGACACTTAGACCATTCTGTAGTGTCCAGCTTGGACACATGGAAATCTGTCCACCCTGACAGATTTCCAACTACTCTGTCCATGTACTCAATGCACCTCCATTACATAGCTTGTAACCCCACCCACAGGTGAGGTATACATCACATGGGCTGGTCACATGGTCATGACCTCACTACACAACCACAAGTGTGGCTAGCTGATCCCACCCAGCTCTCTGACTAGCACTGTAAGCCTCCCTAGTAACGTAAACAAAACTCTTGTGGAATACAAGTCCCAGAACAACACTACTTGGCTTACAGCGCAGATGACTTCTGCGACACATACCGTCCATTTACAACAATGCAGGGCACTGTTTTACCATCCCAACTACTACGCCTCCAGGTACATCCCGCAGAGCACCTATAGTGTCCCTAGCTGTAAGAGGGTCACTGCATCACTATATATATATTTATTCATATGGTTACATACATAGGCCAATAGGCCTACTTAATGAGTAAATGAAGGAAGAGCCGAGTGGCCCAAACACCCAAATAATCATTGTATTCACTATGCTCCATATATTTTTGCATTATGACCTATAATTATTGCACTTTGGTAAGACATATGGATCCTAATGTTGCACTGCTCTGCACTTTAGACTGTGTGGTTACTTTTATGTTATGAACATTTATGTATAGGCTTGGTTCCATACTAGGAACTGTTTTCTTGGTGGCTACACAAACATCTCTTAGCATATTTGGGTGTATCTCCTTCTGTTTCAGAAAGGTACTTAGACCACTATATGTACAGTTGTGCTCAAAAGTTTACATACCCCGGCAGAACTTTTGCTTTCTTGGCCTTTTTTCAGAGAATGTGAATGATAACAAACCTTTTTCTCCACTCATGGTTAGTGGTTGGGTGAAGCCATTTATTGTCAAACCACTGTGTTTTCTCTTTTTAAATCATAATGACCATCCAAAACATCTAAATGACCCTGATCAAAAGTTCACATACCCTGGTGATTTTGGCTTGCTAGCATGCACAGAAGTTGACCCAAATGGGTTTGAATGGCTACTAAAGGTAGCATCCTCACCTGTGACATGTTGGCTAGTAATCAGTGTGTGTGCATAAATGCTGAGAGTAGTGTTCAGCGATACTGCCCGATATCCTAAAATATCGGATCGGATTGGATCAGCCCGATACTCAAAAAGTATCGGGCATCGCCGATCCGATACCGGAAACACAATGCAAGTCAATGGGACAGAAATATCGGAACTAAAAAAACCCTTTCTTTCCTTGGAAAAACTAAATATGCACAAATAGAATACATATATATATATATATATATATATATATATATATATGTCATTGTGACATATATATATACATATATTTATAGTTCATACACTTCTACATAGTAAAATAGTCTCTGATTCAATTGCTGGGTAATGCCGGCTTTTGTGAAAATACAGAAGTACCCGACATGAAATGACACATGGTTTACATAGAGTTAACCATGTCTTTTCATGTAGTTTGATATCTGTTTTTCACAAACAATTACATGAGTGTATGTGTGCAAAATTTCACACCTGTAGGGGTTAATTAAAGGTGTAAATTCGTTGTAAAAAAAACCAGACTTTTTTGCTACGAATTTACACCTTTAATTAACCCCTACATGTGTAAAATTTTGCACACATACACTCATGTAATTGTTAGTGAAAACAATATATCAAACAACATGAAAAGACATGGTTAACTCTATGTAAACCATGTGTCATTTCATGTCGGGTTCTGTATTTTCACAAAAGCCGGCAATTGAATTAGCGGCTATTATACTATGTAGAAGTGTATGAACTATAAATAAAAAAAAAAAAAATATATATATATATATATATATATATGTGTCACAAATTCAATACATATATATATATATGAGATGTAAAATTGTTAAAAAAAATGCGTGGGCTCCCGCCCTATTTTCTCAACCAGAAAGACAAAGCCAGCGAGTTGGGGCAGATAATAATAGCCCAGAGAGGGACCATTATTTTTGGCCCCCCTGGCTACTAACATCTGCCTCCAGACACCCCAGAAAAGGCAAATCTATAATTGGATTCGCCCTTTCTGGCACTTTGCCCGTCTATTCCCATTGCCCTGTAGCGGTGGCGAATGGGTTAATAAGGGGTTAAAGCCACCTTGCTATTGAAAGGTGAGTTTAAGCCAGGTTAATAATTGAGAGCTGTCAATTAGACAACTATCAATTATTAATCCTATTGTATGAAAGAAAAATAAAACACACACACTTTAATAAAAAATTATTTAATGAAATAAACACAGTTTTTGACAATATTTATTTTACTGCCATTCCTTGCGAAGCCCTTGTTCACCTGTAATAAAAATAAAATAATAAAGCAACATTATTCTTACCTATCCGATGTTCAGTCAGGTCCCCCGATGTAATCCTTCTGAAAGAGTTAATGTTTACTGCAGAGACTGCAGCTAATGCTGACAGTCTCACAGTAAACCCCCGAATGAATGAGCTCCTCTCCTGGCTGACAGGAGAGGAAGTGGTTAGCATAATTGATTGCTTTCCACTTTCACTTCAGGTCAGCCAGGGACACCCACAGCATCAGTGACGTCAGAGGGAATCCCGGCTGACATGAAGTGAACTGATTAACAAAAGTAGGGGAATCCCCTCGAAAAAAAAAAAACCCGTGGGGTCCCCCTATTTTTGCTAACCAGCCTGATAAAGCAGACTACTGAAGCCTGTTTTTTCAGGCTGTTAAGGAGCCAATATCCATGTACCTTGCCAGCCTGATAATACCAGGCCACAGCAGTCTGCTTATCTTGGCTGGTTAACAAAAATAGGGGATCCCCTCGAAAAAAAATGGCGTGGTTCCCCCCTATTTTTGTTAACCAGCCAGATAAAGCAGACTGCTGAGGCCTGGTTTTTCAGGCTAGTAAGGATCCAATATAACAATTACCACCACACCACAAAGCAGTCAACTGATCAAATGTTAGATGCAAAATTTTATTAATACGCGTATGCAATAAAAAAGAATTTAAACAAGTGATAGGTAGAAGCAGGGAAATAGATTGCCATAATATACAGGAGCAAAATCACAAAAGAGCTATGGAGCCCTGCAGTTACCCTGTTATATATAATGGAAGGGACTAACAGCAATAGTAGAACCAAATAGCTAGTGCACAGCAGATACGTATATCATATTAACCGCTTGAGACAGTCCACCATATAAAACCCTGCTTAGCCAGAGTGTCTGTAGGGGAAGGGACTGACAGCAATAATAGAGCTGAATAGCTGGTGCACAGCAGGTATGTATATCATAATAACCGCTAAGAAAAGTCACCCATATAAACAGCGGTGGAAAACCACCTAACAACATGAACTAAGCCCATGAATAGAGCGCAGAGTAAACATACCGCAATGGGTGAACAGGGAACCTTGCAGGGTGATCCACGGCTGACCCCGACGCACGTTTCGGGATACCTTTTTTGAGGGGGATGGGATGATTGGATTCCCATCTTAGTAGAGAATTGGAAGCGGTCGGTTTTCTATATGTTTTGGTGGCCAATTGCCCGTCCTTCCCTCTCTCAATCATAATATCCAAAAATGATATCCTATGGACATTGGCCTCAAAAGTGAAATGGAGGCCGATATTATTCTCGTTAAGACTTTTTACATAGTCACCAAAACTCTCTAGATCACCCCTCCAAATGACAAACACGTCGTCGATGTATCTGAGCCAGAGTACAATTCTGTCTTCCACAGTGTCTCCAAAAACAATGTTTTCCTCCCACCAGCCCAGGAGCAGATTAGCGTAAGAGGGCGCATATGGGCTTCCCATGGCTGTGCCCCTGAGCTGGTGGAAGTACTTACTGTTAAACAAAAAGTAATTTCTGGTCAAACAATATTCTAGGGCTTTAAGGACAAATCGGTTATGTTCGTTATATTGTCGCCCCCTAGTTGTAAATACTGTGGATCTCTAAAACAAGTGAAAGAATTCACGAGTACCAATACCCAAGAAACCTATCCCATAAGACAATTCATTAATTGTAAATCCACTGGGGTTATATATAACATCACTTGCATATGTGGCGTACAGTATGTAGGTAAAACTAGAAGAGAATTAAAGAAAAGGATAGGAGAACACCATAGGGACACCATCAATAGGAGATACAAAAAAAAGGCTGCACTCTATCATACTGAAGCATGACAATATGGAATACATGAAATTTGGAATAGCAATATGGCTTTGGAATATAAGGAAAAATTTGAGACGCTTAGTATAAACATTTGGCCAAACATTTTGAAGCCCACCAACCATCATCAAGGTGGTCTCAATACTGGTGAGTCCCTAACCTAATGTGAACATACCTCTATTGGGCTGATATCTGAATTTCTGGGTGAATATGCACCTCTGTCAGCAATGCCTGCATTTATGGGTAAAGTAGGGACCTGGTGTAATTAAAATCACCACCTGGTGGGGGCGGAGTGCTCGGTCAGCAAGCTAACATACAATAGACAAAAAAACCTGACTGGCACTTCCAGACTAATGTGAACTAGGTGCAAGCCAAGGGAAGCTACCCCCATGTAAAACATACAAAAAAAAGGCTGCACTCTATCATACTGAAGCATGACAATATGGAATACATGAAATTTGGAATAGCAATATGGCTTTGGAATATAAGGAAAAATTTGAGACGCTTAGTATAAACATTTGGCCAAACATTTTGAAGCCCACCAACCATCGTCAAGGTGGTCTCAATACTGGTGAGTCCCTAACCTAATGTGAACATACCTCTATTGGGCTGATATCTGAATTTCTGGGTGAATATGCACCTCTGTCAGCAATGCCTGCATTTATGGGTAAAGTAGGGACCTGGTGTAATTAAAATCACCACCTGGTGGGGGCGGAGTGCTCGGTCAGCAAGCTAACATACAATAGACAAAAAAACCTGAATGGCACTTCCAAACTAATGTGAACTAGGTGCAAGCCAAGGGAAGCTACCCCCATGTAAAACATACAAAAAAAAGGCTGCACTCTATCATACTGAAGCATGACAATATGGAATACATGAAATTTGGAATAGCAATATGGCTTTGGAATATAAGGAAAAATTTGAGACGCTTAGTATAAACATTTGGCCAAACATTTTGAAGCCCACCAACCTTGGCTTGCACCTAGTTCACATTAGTCTGGAAGTGCCAGTCAGGTTTTTTTGTCTATTGTATGTTAGCTTGCTGACCGAGCACTCCGCCCCCACCAGGTGGTGATTTTAATTACACCAGGTCCCTACTTTACCCATAAATGCAGGCATTGCTGACAGAGGTGCATATTCACCCAGAAATTCAGATATCAGCCCAATAGAGGTATGTTCACATTAGGTTAGGGACTCACCAGTATTGAGACCACCTTGACGATGGTTGGTGGGCTTCAAAATGTTTGGCCAAATGTTTATACTAAGCGTCTCAAATTTTTCCTTATATTCCAAAGCCATATTGCTATTCCAAATTTCATGTATTCCATATTGTCATGCTTCAGTATGATAGAGTGCAGCCTTTTTTTTGTATGTTTTACATGGGGGTAGCTTCCCTTGGCTTGCACCTATTTCACATTAGTCTGGAAGTGCCAGTCAGGTTTTTTTGTCTATTGTATGTTAGCTTGCTGACCGAGCACTCCGCCCCCACCAGGTGGTGATTTTAATTACACCAGGTCCCTACTTTACCCATAAATGCAGGCATTGCTGACAGAGGTGCATATTCACCCAGAAATTCAGATATCAGCCCAATAGAGGTATGTTCACATTAGGTTAGGGACTCACCAGTATTGAGACCACCTTGACGATGGTTGGTGGGCTTCAAAATGTTTGGCCAAATGTTTATACTAAGCGTCTCAAATTTTTCCTTATATTCCAAAGCCATATTGCTATTCCAAATTTCATGTATTCCATATTGTCATGCTTCAGTATGATAGAGTGCAGCCTTTTTTTGTATGTTTTACATGGGGGTAGCTTCCCTTGGCTTGCACCTAGTTCACATTAGTCTGGAAGTGCCAGTCAGGTTTTTTTGTCTATTGTATGTTAGCTTGCTGACCGAGCACTCCGCCCCCACCAGGTGGTGATTTTAATTACACCAGGTCCCTACTTTACCCATAAATGCAGGCATTGCTGACAGAGGTGCATATTCACCCAGAAATTCAGATATCAGCCCAATAGAGGTATGTTCACATTAGGTTAGGGACTCACCAGTATTGAGACCACCTTGACGATGGTTGGTGGGCTTCAAAATGTTTGGCCAAATGTTTATACTAAGCGTCTCAAATTTTTCCTTATATTCCAAAGCCATATTGCTATTCCAAATTTCATGTATTCCATATTGTCATGCTTCAGTATGATAGAGTGCAGCCTTTTTTTTGTATGTTTTACATGGGGGTAGCTTCCCTTGGCTTGCACCTAGTTCACATTAGTCTGGAAGTGCCAGTCAGGTTTTTTTGACCATCAATAGGAGAGACACCCCTGTTGCTAACCATGTCAACCACACACATGGAGGTGATACAAAAGTTCTATCTTTTATGGGAATTGAAAAGATCAATAAACATCAAAGAGGAGGAGATTGGGACAAAAGAATCCTACAACAAGAAACTTTCTGGATCTTCCATCTCCAAACCACTTACCCAAAAGGTCTAAATGAACTTCTTACTTTTTCTTCCTTCTTGTAGTGTAGGGCCTAACAGGGCATCTAGAATAGGGTGAGCCGCCGACGAGTGGGGGCGCCACTGCGCAGGTATTAGGGTGCCAACCTCCGCGTTAGGTAGGGCCTTAATAGACAGGGTACAACAGGGTGATACCTAGAGTGCACCCTTTCTATCCTTTCAAAGAAGATCGGTTGTGTCCAATTTGGACATTCAATTAATACATGCTGACAAATAATAATAATGGATCAGCTTATGGATCAATATATAAATCAATAATGCTCACTATTGTTTATAATCAATGAACATGTGACATTGAGTATCTCTAATGAGAGAACACATATCTCCATCAGTATGTTGACCTAGCGAACGTATATATGCTTTTTGTTTGATTATATATTTTAACCATAAAAATCAATATGTCAAGCGCATTGAAAGTTTATACTAAAAGGATTCTTAAACTACCTGCACATATTCACAAATAAGGCGTTATATCCCTACTGATAGTATATATTTTTCATTAGGGTTTCCTCCTAGTACACCTAAATACTTTAGAATTTATATTAAGGGTGTACATCATCAAACGGTGCAAACACCGGATGTTTAAATGTCTAACCACATGTATTGCTGACATTTAATATGGCTGATTATCTCAGAGCGATTAGCTCTAGAAACCGGAAGTGACGTTCCGGGAGAAACAAATCCTTTGCACCCTTTGCGCATGCGTCCCATGAGCGAGACGGTGCGCCCCACACACCGGAAATTACGCATTTGGCGTCCTGAAAGCAACCTCATTATCGAATACCCGGTAACTATTTAAGGTAGATTCGTACATACCGCTATCCCTGTCTTTTTTTACACAGAACGTCATACCTCCCTGATGAATCCAGACCGATGAAACGCGTTGGGAGAGCCTTAAGGGTAGAGACCGCATAGCTTTGACATGGTTAACGCGGGTCTCCCCCAGGCAGAATTCACACATATGCCAGCAGAAGAATGATACAGATGAGTACCATACAAATATACTTCCCACAGTGAGACTGATATAATACAGATCAATTGTGACTCTGAAGCTCCTTAGATGGGTATATGACGATCTGTATCAGCAGCATATGTTTTGACAGGAGAATATATACACCGCTCCAATGTTTCCAGGAGTCTTTCATAACCACTGAAAAATTGCATATTTACATGTGGATTTTTTGTTATATACCTGAATTATAGCCTCTCAATGAAACCTATGTGTTATTCAATATGCCCTATGGTGAATATTGGGCTAAAATATATAAGAGAGCTAAACGCATAATAACATACATTGCTTACTCACTTCATCCAATTTTATGCACATTTCGAAAAAATTCCTTTAAAGGGTGAATAGATATGGGTATACAGCTATAAAGAGTCCCTAATATATATCTAAGAAAAGGAATATAAACAATAAATAGTGTGATACGAATAGGTTTACAAAGGTTTAGAACCGCATGAGACAATTTAATCAGTGGTTTTTTAACCATTTTTTGTGCTTCTTCCTTTCCTTTTCACATACACTTTTTTCGGGTTATATGTGGTCACTTGCACTCTCTTTACTTTGTTTTTAAATAATCTAGAATAAAAGTTAATTTTTATCAATCAGCTACACAACCCAGGAAAATTGTTCAGGATACAAAGAAAAACCCATAAATAACATCCGCTGAAATACTTGACTCTCTGAAAACTAACGGTCTGTCTGTTGCACAATAAGGAGGCACTTGAATAAAAATGGGCTGCATGGTCGAGTCGCCTGAAGAAAGTCATTACTGGGCAAATGCCACAAAGTATCTCACCTACAATATGCAAAACAGCACAGAGACAAGCCTCAAAACTTCTGGAACAAGGTAATTTGGAGTGATGAGACCAAAATTTACTTTTTGACCACCACCATAAACGTTACAAGTGGAGAGAGGTCAACAAGGCATATGATGAAAGGAACACCATTCCTACTGTTAAGCACAGAGGTGGATCGCTGATGTTTTGGGGATGTGTAAGCTACAAAGGCACAGGAAACTTGGTCAAAGTTGAAGGAAAAATGAATGCAGCATGTTATCATCAAACACTGGAGGCAAATTTGCAATCATCAGCCTGGAAGCTGCGCATGGGACGTACTTGGACGTTCCAACATGACAACGATCCAAAACACAAGGCCAAGTCGACCTGTCATTGGCTACAGCATAACGAAGGGAAGGTTCTGGAGTGGCCATCTCAGTCTCCTGACCTCAACATAATTGAGCCACTCTGGGGAGATCTGAAGCATCAGTTCTTGCTAGATAGCCCAGGAATTTACAGGAACTGGAGGCTTTTTGCCAAGAAGAGTGGGCAGCTTTACCATCTGAAAAAATAAAGAACCTCATCCAAAGCTACCACAAAAGACTTCAAGCTGTCATTGATTTTGAGGGGGCATTACACGGTATTGGGTTGTCATTATGATTTAAAATGGGAAAATACAGTAGTTTGACAATAAAGTTTGACTTCACTCAACCACTAACCATTTCATATTCTCTGAAAAAAGCCCGGGGTATGTAAACTTTTGACCACAACTGTATTTACAACCTCTCATACACTGATTATTTGGGTGTTTCAGCCACTTGGCTCTTCCTTCAGTATTTATAATTTCAGTGTATATGTATTATCCTACTGGTGAACATGTGCTAGTCTATTTGCAATCTAAAACCCTGCAGCAACATGTTGATTCCTCCTAGGATCACATACCATACAAATAGGCAATGATAAATCCTTTAATATTGGATATTTATCCTAAATAGGGCCATGGTATGCACAGAGTGCATGTAGCATTCTCTATATGCATAACCCTTCTTTTATATTTATGTGACTTTTTAGCAAAGTGAGTTTTTGGTATATTTATGTTAATAAAGATTTTTGTATATTTGGCATAAGTTTCCCCCATTTTTGTAGGTTTATAAAACTTTTACAAGCACTTTAAAAAAGGCATTCTCATGAACTTTCAATAACTTCTATTATCTTTAATACTGCAATGTGAAACACTGAATTTATGGATTCAAAAATGTAACTATTTACTATGGGTGGGGAAAGGATGAATATTCACTTTACATGCATGCCAGCAAGTCATATGTGTTAGGGGTCGAGTTCCCGCTTCTGCACAAGGGGAATCTCGAGCCATTCCGGCTGCGGTTTCCCATTCGTCTCTGGCCGCAGTGGACTCTGCTCAGCTTAGACTTCGGTCCCAGCGTCTCGCCCAGTCTAACAGTGTGCAGAGGATTACTGCTGCCTCTCCAGGCTCTGCTATTGTGGCCAGTACTGGTTAGCGGCGAGCAGACGTCTTTAGGACAAAGTCCTTGTTTTCCCCTTCTGAGCATGCCCATAGTGAGATCTCTCATTGGAGATCAGGGGTCACATGCTCAGGTACTGCAGCAGCTCCTATTGGTCCGCCAGGAAGGTCCTGTGACTACTGGTGTTCTGGAACAGTTTCATTGGTCCTTGTTTCTGGCAGGTCCTGTAGCTGTTACTATAAAAGGTGGCATGGCTGGGCCGCCATGCGCTAGTATCAATTGCATTATGTGCTTTGCGCCAGTGTGATCATGCACACATGTGGTTAGGGCTCAGCTGAAATAAGCCCCTAGAATATCGGCACCTCCGGTGAGGAGATTTGAGTGCAAGTGGTTAGGGCTTGGCTGAAATAAGCCCATAGAATACCGGCTTCTCCGGTGAGGAGATTGCTTGATTGCATTGCTGTCTGCGTGATCCTGACTGCTATCCGCACAGCAGTTATCTGTGTATCCCTGTGGTGTTAACAGGACACAGTCTTTTTCTCAGCGCCTCTGTGACGCAACAGGGTTCGCTTTATAACGCTGGTTCAGCGCCCTAGCGTTTTACTTTGCGGCTCACTGAAGCTAAGTGAGTTCGCACCTATCGCCATATAGTGCTGTGGCATTCCCGTTAGCGGCTCTGGGGATTAACAGAGTTCGCACTTACTGCCACAGCGCGCTATGGAGTTTATTTTAGCGACTCTGCGGGATAAAAGAGTTCGCTACTTTCACCATCTTACTAGCAGCTGGCTTCGCCTGCACGGTGGACCCCGCAGACCCTAACAATATGTAATTGCCAAATAAATGTTCACTCCATCCTTAATCCCGCCTGCCCCTCCCAGCCAGTATGACTGATTGGATGCAGTCAGATTGCTGTATTACTCGCCAGAGGATCGCATCACAATCCCCCAGCGCGCCATCTTCTCTTTTTACATGAGCATGACAACAAGCATTTCTATGCAGTTGTTACTCTCAGGTCCAGAGAGCAGAGGGCCAGCCTGAGGATTGTGATGTGATCCCTGGGCATACATCAATCTGATTCAATCAGTGACATCAGTGCAGAGGGGTGACTGGAATTATGGGTGGGGGAAGGGATGAATTGCTGAAGTTCCACCCCTCAGTGTATCTGGGGTGCAGTTGCTGATTTACTGCAGCTCAGCCATCCAATCTGGTACAGGAGCGAGCGTGAAGAACATGAGCACATAGTTCACCTATTCATGTGAATGGTTCGTGAAAAATGGATTGCCCTTGATTGCCATCCATGTTTCATTAGAGTGCTACCTATTTTTATTGGAGGAGCTTTGATAAACCTCTATATTTTTTTTCATTAGATGATACAAGTAAAGATTGATTTAGCACACCCAAAATAAAACTTTTTTTTTCAATGAACGTGTGAATGAGGCATGAAGCCACTGAAGCTGTTATACAACTTATGTACAAGGCAAATAAATTTCTACAAACAGATTAATTAGTCATTGTTGAATGAGACCCACCAAAAGAAACTTAGAAAAGGGAAAATGCACTTTAATGCACATTCATGTTTAAAATGTGATTACTCCATTTTATTCAGATTTCTATCTGTGAAATTCTATCAGTAGGATGAATGCCAACTAAGCCATCTATATGGGCATGTAGGTAATAGGAAACTGAATAAAATGATACCATGATATCTGCAATGCAATTAGTGGTTCATGAGAAATCCATGTTTTTAAAGGGAATCTGTCAGGTGATTTTTGTGTAGCATACTAATTGTATGCTGTAATAGGCCAGCACTTTCAGGATATGTAACTTTTATTTTTCTATGTGGCGAAGTTGTGTTCCTGTAAGCCCCAGACAAATATATTGTTTTTCACCGGTAAGTCAAGTATATTTAAATTTCAAATGAATGTTAATGTGGCGCTGAGTCACATCTCACAGACAAGCCGTGAGATGAAATATTCAAGGAGTCCAAGGTCAGAAGCCAGGAGGCTATGTCATAAACAGAAGGAAGAGACAAACACCACACACTGTATATGCCGTAACACACACATACACTGTATACGCTATGCGCACCACACAAAAACTCTATACGCCATACGCACCACACACACACTGTATATGCCGTACGCCCCCACACACAGCATATGCCATACGCACCACACACACACTGAATACTCCGTACGCCCCCCACACACAGTATACGCCGTATGCACCACACACTGTATATGCCGTACACATACACTGTATACGCCATGCGCACCACACAAACACTGAATACGCCATACGCACCGACACATACTGTATATGCCGTACACACACACACACACTGTTTACGCCGTACACACCACACACACAGTGATGGAGAGATAGAGCAGATAAGGGGGAGAGCATATGGTGTACACAGGTCAAAGAAGAGATCACATTAGAGGAGAAGACAGCAGATGGGGAGAGAGAAACTGGACAGTTGTAAGAGAAACAGAGCACAGGGGAGACAGCTCAAATGGGACAGCACATGAGGGGAGAACACAGCACAGGAAGGAGGGAGACAGCAGACAAGGGTTATAGCACATGGAGTAGACAGGTCAAAGAAGAGAGCACAGACTGGAGAAGTCAACACATGGGGAAAGATAGATTGGGTAGGTGGGTGAGCACATGGGGAGAGATTCTCAATGCTGCAAAGTCTGCCCCCATCGTGACATTACCGCCCTCGGGCCTCCATCTAGTGTAACATAACCTTTACAATGTACTGATAAAAATATATAAGGGATTGATCAAGGAGAGGGATGCCCTTTATTACATAATATAGTTGTTGGTTCCTTCTAACAATGACAAATTAGCTATGGATTAGTATTCCCTGTAGTCTACCACTGAGTATTGTGTTACTACACTGCATATATTACAGAAAATAATATATTTACTATTATGTTTTCAAAAGGACTTTTATGTACAGTGTTTTATAATTACATACAAAGCCAAATCCATTCTTACTATTATGTAATTTTTCCCGCCATGTTCTCCATTGTTTAAACAAATGCATTTACCATGCTTTTGATTACCTGAGAATTTGAGATTAAATCAATTCATGTAATTGACAGATTGCTTTTGCTTCTGCACAGAAATTTCAAGACAATCTATTATTACTAAGAAAGATTAGTTTGCTTTAAGAGAGATAGGTATACCAAATAAACGCGAGCAAATTGAATTTGATTTGAATTTCACTAAAAGTTCCCCTGGATCCAGCAGAATAACTGTTGGCCAGTAAGGATTTTATTTGACTATTTTTAAGGCCAGTAAGTGTTTGAAAAGAAATAAAAATATTATACTTACCCTTCACCTGTCATGCCACTGCAGCTGCTTGCAAGTTCCTCCAGTTGCTCCTTCTGATCTGCTCCTTCTTACTTTTATATCTCTGGCACATTTCACGATGAATAGACCTCATGCATCAGGACAGTTAGAGTTAAGAAATGTGCATGTTTTATTGCTTTTAACCCATTCCTAGCCCTTCTTTTATTAAGCTTTGGTGTCTTAGGATTGGGTAAATCATAAGAACCTTTGATTCATTTCAAATTAACACTATTTTTATCAAATAAATTTCCCAGCTGGATTCTAGTGAATTTCTTGAAATCCAAAGCAGAAATCAAATCATCTCTAGGTATCAATTTTCAGTAGATTGGCTTATTATTAGAGATTATCAAACCTTTACCATGGTAAATTTGGCAACTCAAGCAAATTTAACTCGGAAATGTCATTTGAATTGAATTTATATGATGCAAATTGAATGTACCTTATTATACTCTGAGTGCACCTTAGACCCCAAAGCATAATTAACCCCTTCACCCCCAAGGGTGGTTTGCACGTTAATGACGGGCCAATTTTTACAATTCTGACCACTGTCTCTTTATGAGGTTATAACTCTGGAACGCTTCAAGGATCTTCGCGATTCTGAGATTGTTTTCTCGTGACATATTGTACTTCACGTTAGAAGTAAAATTTCTTCGATATAACTTGCGTTTATTTTGAAAAAAACGCAAATATGGCGAAAATTTTTAAAATTTTGCAATTTTCAAACTTTGAATTTTTATTCCCTTAAAACAGAGAAATATATCACACAAAATAGTTAAGAAATAACATTTCCCACATGTCTACTTTACATCAGCACAATTTTGGAACCAAAATTTTTTTTTGTTAGGAAGTTATAAGGGTTAAAAGTTGACCAGCGATTTCTCATTTTTACAACAAAATTTACAAAGCCATTTTTTTTAGGGACCACCTCTCATTTGAAGTCACTTTGAGGGGTCTATATGGCAGAAAATACCCAAAAGTGACACCATTCTAAAAACTGCACCCCTCAAGGTACTCAAAACCACATTCAAGAAGATTATTAACCCTTCAGGTGCTTCACAGGAACTAAAGCAACGTGGAAGGAAAAAATGAATATTTAACTTTTTAGCCACAAAAATGATCTTTTACAAACTTTTTTTTTATTTTCACAAGGGTAAAAGGAGAAAATGGACAGATAAGGTTGTTATGCAATTTCTCCTGAGTACGCCAATACCCGATATGTGGGGGAAAACCACTGTTTGGGCACACGGCAGAGCTCGTAAGGGAAGGAGCGCCGTTTGACTTTTTCAAACTAAAATTGGCTGGAATTGAGATTGGACGCCATGTCGTGTTTGGAGAGCCCCTGATGCGCCTAAACAGTGGAAACCCCCACAAGTGACACCATTTTGGAAACTAGACCCCCTAAGGTACTTATCTAGATCTGTTGTGAGCACTTTGAACCCCCAAGTGTTTCACAAAAGCTTATAATGCCTGGGTGTGAAAAAAAAAAAACAATTTTCCACAAAAATGATTTTTTAGTCCCAAATTTTTGAATTTTCCCAAGGAAATTGGACCCCAAAAGTTGTTGTCCAATTTGTCCTGAGTACGCTGATACCCCATATGTGGGGGGGGGAACTGTTTGGGTGCACGGCAGGGCTTGGAAAGCAAGTAGTAACGTTTTGGAATGCAGACGTTGATGGGGGTCATGTTCCGTTTGCAGTGCCCCAGATGAGCCTAAACAGTGGAAACCCCCCACAAGTGACCCCATTTTGGAAACTATACCCCCTAAGGAACTTATCTAGATCTTTGGTGAGCACTTTGAACCCCCAAGTGCTTCACACAAGTTTATAATGCCCGGGCATGAAAATAAAAAATCCTATTTTTTTCCCACAAAAATTATCTTTTAGTCACTAATTTTTTATTTTCTCAAGGGTAACAGGAGAAATTGGACCACATAAGTTGTCCAATTTGTCCTGAGTACGCTGATACCCCATATGTGGGTGGGAACCACTGTTTGGGCGCACGGCAGAGCTCGGAATGGAAGGAGCACCATTTGACTTTTTCCAACCAAAATTGGCTGGAATTGAGATTGGATGCCATGTTGCATTTGGAGAGCCCCTGATGTGCCTAAACAGTGGAAACCCCCCACAAATGACCCCATTTTGGAAACTAGACCCCCTAAGGAACTTTTCTAGATCTTTGGTGAGCAATTTGAACCCCCAAGTGCTTCACACAAGTTTATAACGTAGAGCCGTAAAATTTAAAAATCATATTTTTTCCACAAAAATGATCTTTTCACCCCAATTTTTATTTTTCCAAGGGTAACAAGACTCCAAAAGTTATTGTGCAATTTGTCCTGAGTGCGCTGATACCCCATATGTGGGGGTAAACCACTGTTTGGGTGCATGGCAGAGTTTGGAAGGGAAGGAGCGCCGTCTGACTTTTTCAACGCAGAATTGGCTGGACGCCATGTCGTGTTTGGAGAGCTCCTGATCTGCCTAAACAGTGGAAACCCCATAAATGATGCCATTTTGGAAACTAGACCCCTCAAGGAACTTATCTAGATGTGTGGTGAGAACTTTTAACCCCCAGGTGTTTCACTAAAGTTTATAACGTACAGCCGTAAAATAAAAAATCTTTTTTTTTTTTTACAAAAATGATTTTTTCGTCCCCAATATTTTATTTTCACAAGGGTAACAGAAGAAATTGGAACCCAAAAGTTGTCCAATTTGTCCTGAGTACGCTGATACCCAATATGTGGGAGAAAACTACTGTATGGGTGCACGTCAGGGCTCGGAAGGGAAGTAGTGACGTTTTGGATTGCAGACTTTGATGGAATGGTCTGGGGCGTCATGTCACGTTTGGAGAGCCCCTGATGCACCTATACAGTGGAAACCCCCCACAAGTGACCCCATTTGGCAAATAGACCCCACAAGGAACTTATCTAGATGTGTGGTGAGCACTTTGAACCCCGAAGTGCTTCACAGAAGTTTATAACGTACAGCCGTAAAAATAAAAAATCTTTTTTTTTTTACAAAAATGATTTTTTCGCCCCCAATATTTTATTTTTACAAGGGTAACAGAAGAAATTGGAACCCAAAAGTTGTTGTCCAATTTGTCCTGAGTACGCTGATACCCAATATGTGGGAGAAAACTACTGTATGGGCGCACGTCAGGGCTCGGAAGGGAAGTAGTGACGTTTTGGATTGCAGACTTTGATGGAATGGTCTGGGGGCGTCATGTCGCATTTGGAGAGCCCCTGATGCGCCTAAACAGTGGAAACCCCCACAAGTGACCCCATTTTGGAAAATAGACCCCACAAGGAACTTGTCTAGATGTGTGGTGAGCACTTTGAACCCGAAGTGCTTCACAGAAGTTTATAACGCACAGCCGTAAAAATAAAAAATCTTTTTTTTTTTGCAAAAATGATTTTTTTGCCACAATATTTTATTTTTACAAGGGTAACAGGAGAAATTGGACCCCAAAAGTTGTTGTCCAATTTGTCCTGAGTACGCTGATATCCAATATGTGGGAGAAAACTACTGTATGGGGTACACGTTGGGGCTCGGAAGGGAAGTAGTGACGTTTTGGATTGCAGACTTTGATGGAATGGTCTGGGGGCATCATGTCGCATTTGGAGAGCCCCTGATGCGCCTAAACAGTGGAAATCCCCACAAGTGACCCCATTTGGAA